>OY740770.1:32657714-33373809 GCA_963513935.1 Aphrophora alni
AACCCACACAGGTTTGTATGAGGTCCCCCCTAGTACGACTCGACCCGGGCTCACACACCCTGAAAGGCAGTAGCGAGGACTCATAAACTCTCATCTTATCTACCGAGGTCTCCATATTAGAACATTATTTTAATAATGAAAAACCTTTAAAAAGCTATTAATTTTTGTGGATAGGTATTGCTTACATAGTCGACAATATTATATAAAAAAAACAGATTTCTAACGTTAACTTTCAAAACGTGTTAAATTTAGTCCGATAACGAGGACCTACGAACTAGGAATGCAACTAGCGAGGACTCATATGTTTCTCAATAAATAACGAAACCGAGGACCTGACGACAGATTCTCGCTAACTGCATTGCGAGTTTGTATGAGCCCTCGCTAACAACATTGCGAGTTTGTGAGACCTACTAACTTTAAATTCCACAAGCGAGGGCTTGTGCGTTCATAAAAAGTACGCTACCGAGGACCTTTTTACGCGTTCTTGCTAATTGCATTCTGAGAGTTTATATTAATTTGTTTATTATAATATTTTGAAATTTTTAAAAGGTGTCTGTACTGAACGTATTCTTTAATTTTGTTTTTATATTTATTATTAATATGTTAAAAGAATAAAAACTCAAGTATCATCGTACGAACAGCCCAACAGGAAACAATGGTCTCTGTAGTTTGGGCTTCAAGCTGCATAGGTAGTAGCTGTTTCGAAAAAAAGTTAAATAAAAACACAGTAGAAATGTAAACTTCTGGAGATATTAAAAATATATTATAAAAATAACATTGATTATTTGGTAATATTACAAATATATAATATAAAATTAATTAATAAATAGATTGAAATTGCCATTTTAAACGACATAGGCCAACTTAGGAAAATGTATTAACAACCAAATCTATAACTAATTATAAGGGCTAGATACCAAATTTTTACGAAATAATGTTACAACTCTTCTTTCCTTGTAAAATTTAGCATTGGCTTGGTGGCCGGTATGTAGTGGCCGGTTACATAAACGTCAATCAGACATGATCTATGATCATCGTCCAAATTGATCTAACACCAAGAGTTTGTGTTTATTATTAAGTATATGTTTAGAGTTTACCTAACATTATATTTGGTTGTATTACTTCATGTTTCATTGATTGTAGACATAAGAATTGACCAAGCTGCAAAATTAGCAGTCTAGTAGTCGTTCTGGTAGCCTCCGCCCCTAATAAAACAAAGGGGCTAAAGTGTGTTGATGTAAAAAAGAAACTAAAAGTTTTGTTAACAGTTTTAGGCTAATGTCTCCAATGCCTATTGTCTGTTGTCTTTAATGCAGTGCAATTACATTTATACAAAAATTCAATACAATCAATATGAACATATTTCAATAATAAAGATCAAATCCAATTTTAATGGTAATCTTTTAAAATTTGGACATTTATATTTCATTATTATATTAAACACATACTATTGAGACATATATCAAATTTCAACACAATATCTAAAAAGCTTAAGTTTCGACTAAAAGTAATCGCACTGGATAGCCACACCATAGCCTACGTCTAATTACAGTACTTTTCCTTTGAACACTACTTGTACTTGCTTTATTTAGAAGTAAGAAATCCCTTTTTTTCTTTTTCTAATAGATATAAGATAAAATAACGGAGGTTTCCTCTCTTTGAAAATTTCGATATCGGATTTCATTGACCAGCAAAAATAAAAAGAACTTGCAATATTTTCAAACTTGATTTTAATTTTTTTTTTAAGAACAAAAAATTGCGATTAAAAAAAAAAGGAAACATCCGTGTTAACGTTATCTTAGAAATGAGCAGTAAATAATACAAGTGCGATTAAAAATGGCGGCGGTACGAGTGTTCAAGTGTGACTAGGCCTATATATTTAAGCGAACTATATAAGTTATTTTAAGAACAAAGATAAATATAAATAATAAATAAAGTAAACATAGAATAAGAATGGAATTTACCAAAATAATAAATAGGCTACAAGTTTCATGTAATTCTTATCTACATTACTTTTGGAAGAATTTCCAGTAATTGGGGTTTATTTTATAAGTTACAAAGTAACGGTAAAATTACTTTTGTAATTAATCTAGTTTTATTAACCCATTTATAATACAAAACAAATCATATTAACACTAACAAAATGATATATTTCATAATTGATATAATGACCAAAAAACAAACTAAAATATAAAATAATAATAAATAATCAAATATATAACATAAGAATAGAAATGTATCAAATGTTTTTATTATGGTCTACCATTTTAAGGTTTTTATGGTTAGAACGTACTGAGATACTGCTGTTTGCTTTAGGGTGGGAGGACCCCAATTACGCAGAACAATATTTGGCATAATAAATCTCAAAACTAGACTTTCTACATAACAAACTTACTTTACTTTACTTTTACGCTTAAAAATTTCTTACAGTATGGCTCTTCAAACTATTCAATAGGCTACTTGAAAATTTACCGAGTAGGCTAATTGTTTCAAAAAACAATCACAACCTACTAACGCTAACATTTTAAAATTTATTTTAATTTTATTCACGGCTATATTTGCACATTTATAAATACACTACCTGAACCTGTATATAGGCCTACGTATATAAATATGTACCGCGATTCAAAATAAGAAAAAAAAACCGTAAATATAAATATGTCTGGAAACGCTTTTTACCGGCTATCCCTGTATTATTATTTTCTAAACTGAAACATTTATATCTCTAGAACGGCCTTATCGACTGTGTTGAAATTTGTACGTTATTCATCAACTTAAAGACATAGTTTGAAAAAAAAGGAAAAAAAAAAAGAAAAACCAACTTGTTCCCAATAATCGGTTTTAAAATGGCGGCTGTTTAAATTTTTTTAATGGAATTAACTCAAAAAATTCTAAATTTTTATAAAAAGTGTCCAGTAACTTTTTCACCTCGTTAAATTTCCTATAGAATGATATAATGTAAATAGCAAAACTATGAAATAAAGTTTGTTAAAAAAAAACATACACTGTTCTTGTAATACAATTTTATTTTCACTACGCGTTTCAACGATAAAGTCGCCCTTTTCATGTGTACAGCTACAAAGATAACTTATAACTCGTTGAAACGCATATTGAATATAAAATCTACGAGAAGAGTGTACGAATTTTTTTGAACAATTTCTCGCTAGTTTAGTTTAATATTGTTATTAATATGAAATACTGGATAACAGTATAAAAGCACCAATCGCTAGACGGGTAGGCCACGTCATATGATTGTTAATATAAAATATTTTCTACTAATGGACTGCCTGAAATAGATACTGTATGAATTTATAATTGGTATACGAGTTCTTTAAGTAACGTTTTATCAGATTAAAATTTTTTTTTTAAATCATTTTGTATATTTTAAAATTGGTGGCCTTTTACATTTTTGATCTTTTGCATAAAACAAATCAGTTTAGTATGAATGTTTAATGTTTTCACCATCACAGACTGAATAGAATTAATATCTGAGTGAACGGGTAGGACCATAAGAATTGGTATAATTCCCGCCAGTTTCTGTTGTTATTCTCACGTTATCACTCTTGTCTCAATAACGCAGTTTGTGAACGTAAATTGTAAACTTATTTGATAATGGTGGACTATATAACTATTACAACAACTACTAATATAATGTGTTTTATAGGAAGTGTTTTTTCTTCTTATGGTATAGGCTTACATTTGATACTGAATTCTTTTCTTGGTTGAATATTTGAAAAGTGGTTAACTCTAAAAAAGATGTTTCTTCTTGAACGATTTAATAGATGCCCCTAGTTTCCGTGTCCAGTAAAACCGTAACAACTTAATTGCAGCAGATAATTATTATTTAAAAAGTAATTATCTTAACTAAAATGTTTTAACAAAAATATTAGGCTACATATTACATATTTCTTTGATGAAATTCATTTACCTTTTTCTTCGCAGAGTTTTTTTAAAAATTCTAAATATGAGTTTTTCTAAATTTTTTATATTCCTCTTGATTTAAAAACATGTAAAAAAAAATATTAATAAAATAAACTAACGAAGGAATTACAATCGACTTGTAACTATACTTTACGTATCATACTGTAAATAATATATTTCTGTTCTAACAGCTGCGAGTTTAATATGTAGGCCTACAACTGTGCATAACTTAAGTCTGGGCCGGCTTACCACATAATCACGAGCCCTTAACCGCCATTCACAAAATAAGGTTAAAATTGTGTTTTTAAAAACACTGTTACACTCTTGTATATCTTTTCTTCTCTAATACTTTTTAAAATACATTTTATTTTAAACATGGGAAAAAAATGTAAAACTGTGTTGATTCTCAAAGGAACGCATAGCTCAGTAGTTAGAGTCGTCGTCTAGTTTACTACAGTTGGAATTACTTAGTAAAAAAACCAAATTGCGGATAGCTGGTACGAGAAGCGTTTCCAAGCTGAGGTTTACGTGTTTTTTTTTCTTATTTATATAAAATTTATAATAAAACAGCACATAATATACAATATTTTGTAATTTCTACTATTTTTATTGAGTCTTGCTGACCATGGTTTTGCTAGTGACGGCATTCACGAGGCCAAACAAACATTATTCTTTCTTCCAAAGAATTAAAATCTGCTTTTTTTTTGCATATTTCAGTATATTTTTTTGTTAGATTTAAAAAAAAAATACACACAATCTCTCTCTCACACACTCTCTAAAACTACCATTGTGGAGAGACTCGCCGGGTAAATATATTGTGGGATCTCTCTCAATATTCATTTCACAAGACTATGTCTCAACAGTTTTTTAAAATAAAAATTCGTCAAAATGTTCTTTTCATTTGCTCTTCTAAATTATGATTTTTAGATGTCTGTGATAAGTTGCCTCATGAATGCAGTCACGGACGAAACCATGGTCGGCAAGACTCAATAAAAATAGTAGAACTTACAACATATTGTGTGCTGTTTTATTTTAAAAATGGAGTTTTACCAAATATTTCGGTCGCTAGTATAACAATTATTTTATCACTTTCCGAGAGATTATTAGTTTTTAAATGAACTTCTAAACATCAAATCTGGAAACGAAATAAATTAATATTTTAATTCTGAGACGAATTATGATGTAAAATAGGACCTGTTAGCAATTTTAAAGGATTTCTAATGTACTGTAATATTTAAATTGACGAATAGTTTTTTTGAAGTAATACTAACTTCTATTAGGGTTCATTGCTATTAAGATCATAGCAAGCAGAAAGTAAACTCTGGGGCCATACGTATTAACTTTGATATTATGTTATTATTCGAGATATTATACGCAGCGCTAAATATTTTGTTGATTGATGATGAATTGCGCAAATATAAACTTTCAGTTTACAGTCTACATCGAGACAAGAGCAAGAGAGTGAGAGAGAGGGAGAAGATGGAGAGCGCTTCCGCCCGTCAGGTTTTTTTTTACTTCCGTGTCCCTTTAAATCAACTTCCGTAGTTGATATTAATTTTCAAGTGTGACTAGTAATATTATTTTTCTCGAACTATGAGTTGAAACTCGGTTTAATATTTTTCAATGTTGAATCCTGACTATATTTTTTACATCTTTTTGGTACTAATGATATGCTACTGTATTTTTTCAATTAATTAAATTAACATAAAACCAATATAATCTCTCTATGCATAAATATCTCTCTTCTCTCTCTCTCTCTCTCTCTCTCTCTCTCTCTCTCTCTCTCTCTCTCTCTCTCTCTCTCTCTCTCTCTCTCTCTCTCTCTCTCTCTCTCTCTCTCTCTCTCTCTCCTCTCTCTCTCTCTCTCTCTCTCTCTCTCTCTCTCTCTCTCTCTCTCTCTCTCTCTCTCTCTCTCTCTCTCTCTCTTCTCTCTCTCTCTCTCTCTCTCTCTCTCTCTCTCTCTCTCTCTCTCTCTCTCTCTCTCTCTCTCTCTCTCTCTCTCTCTCTCTCTCTCTCTCTTCTCTCTCTCTCTCTCTCTCTCTCTCTCTCTCTCTCTCTCTCTCTCTCTCTCTCTCTCTCTCTCTCTCTCCTCTCCCTCTCTCTTCTCTCTCTCTCTCTCTCTCTCTCTCTCTCTCTCTCTCTCTCTCTCTCTCTCTCTCTCTCTCTCTCTCTCTCTCTCTCTCTCTCTCTCTCTCTCTCTCTCTCTCTCTCTCTCTCTCTCTCGATTTATAACTCGAGAACCACTGATTGGATTATCATGCGCCACAGTACCGATGATTTCATGTAATTAATGTCTAAAGGTTAGCACCTTAACTTTCCATGGCGGACTATTCAAGTCCGTTAATTAATTACGATATAAGAAATGTATTAACAATTGTTATAAAGTAATATATAAAATTACATCAAATCAAAAGGTTAGCGGGACCAAATCTATCTAAATACCCAATGTGCAATTTCATATTTTATATGAAAGATGGTTGCATTGTTTTATTCCGTTCGGGGATTTCATTTTATTTTTATTTTCACTATTTATTCCCATCAAAATCAACAGTTTGGCGAGGAGAAACTTTAGCATCTTTTGTAGCTACAAAAAACGCTTCCTCTCAGCCTTATCTAAGACGAAATCTGTAGAACTAGATGTCCTGATACAGTCTCTACGGCCCACTCCTTTAAACTCTTCTGCATTAATAACTTTCTCAAATGGTTAAGTTACGCACTACCTAATTTCAATTTTTAAAATTTATTTTTATAACACCCAAAAACTAATAAAACTATAATAACGTTTCGTAAATATATGTTTTACCCACTCTCCTCTAGTTTGAAATACAGAAGAGTAAACCTCTAAAATAAAAATAAAATGAACCTTTTATTCATCTTAATAAATTTTGTAACTCCGACGAATATTTAAAATTAACTATCAGAAACTACAGTCGAATTAGTAAATTCTGCTTCGTTACTAAGCACACTGTTCAGTTATTTCTAAACCAAAATAATCATCCATTTTTAATAAATTTTCAAAATCAATATCTACCCTGTAGGTCATCTATGTTGATTTATATCTGAGGCCTATGACGATCTTATGAAAGTTTAGACAAGCAACTTAAAATCTCTCTCTCTCTCTCTCTCTCTCTCTCTCTCTCTCTCTCTCTCTCTCTCTCTCTCTCTCTCTCTCTCTCTCTCTGTGTCGATTTATAACTCGAGAACCACTGATTGGATTATAATGTAGTTTTTTCCCACATGTATGTGCGACATCTGAGGAGGTTTTAGGCTACGTTTGATCAAAATTGGTTCAGTAATTCCCAACAGTATGTGTCTACGTGTGTCATACAAAAGTCGGAATTTCTTGACATTTTGTCAAGAGTAAATTAATGTAGCCCATTTAATTTCCTATCGAATGGCATAACTGTCAAAACTATTGAACAAACCATCTTTCCAAATAGTTGTACTAAGCTCCCACAATCTAAGAAACATAAAATTGTATAATAAAGTATAGATGTTAAACATATCAGAGTTCTTATAGTAAGACTTTTAAAACCATTAAAACCTAAACTCAATAATAATTTAGACTATTTTCTACTGCGCCTAACTCCTAACTAACTTTTAAAGTCTAAACTTTAATTTCATTTAAAACTAATTTAATATTTGTGGCAAAAATATATAATGTGTTTGTTAGTACAAACTAGAAATTTAAATGTAATACAAAGGTAATTGAGTTAATATAAAGTACGGGGTCTTTGTAACCCTGTATTAGGTTACGCGCATAGGACATGCATTAAATCATTCGGTATGTCCTCGAAGTTGGAATAAACTTATGATGAAATATAGATTGGTTGTCTGCCTAAATGTGAGCACCTTTCTTGTTTTGTTTATAAAATTTACATTTATGTGTGGTATAAGCTGCAGCGATGACGTTTTATATATTCATTTAACTAATTGAAGGTAAACTCTCCGTTAAATTCTAAACTTAAAGTTTCCCGGTTTCGAAATTTAAAGTAGCCCTGAATGGTAATTTTATCAGACATTTAACGCGTAAAAAATGCTAGCTGTAACAAAGTTGTTTTATGAATTATTATCAGTGAGGTATATTTCACTGAAATAGCTACTATGAAGTTTATGAATGAGTTGTCAAGTTACTGAAAAAAACACATCGAGTTTTAAGATTTGATCATACTTCTTATAACTTCAGTTGAACGGATATAATCCTGGGAACGGATGTATTGGTCTCAACTATTTCTTGCTCAACTCATTTGGATAGTTGTGATATCTGGAATAACAATTTTGTTGATGGATACTCATGCAGAACCAGGTGAGTTATATTTTTTTAAATGTATTATAACAAATTATCCTTTTTCATACCAAAACAATTCTAGGATTATATTGAAGTATAACTAATTTTTATGATGTCAATATTTTTTGTAAATATGTATATCACTTCTGTTGCACAGTTTTACATTTGATTATATTGAATGTGAATGAAATATTAACTGTTACTTACTAAACCGGAAAATGTTTAAATTTTTTTAAATGTTTAAAAAATAAATCTGTCAGTACCGCTGACCTAATTTTAATCTATCAGACTAAACATGTTTAAATTATTAAAACAAAAAGCTACCATTAACTTTTTCGGTTTCTAAGGCCACAAATCAGTCAAGAAACATATGTCAAAATTGTTTGTGATAACCAATCTTTTCCCTATATTTATTTTACCGGGTTTACAGAATCTCCAAATTCGTGCTTTCACATAATTGAGCGAAAGCACAGATATCTTTCTGTAACTATAAAATCAAAACAATAAATACATGTAGTGGGCGCCTATTTGTAAACTTCAGATTAAACTCGGTTGTAAGCTGGAGTCGACTGTACCTGATGGATGTATTCGACATACACACGATGAAAAATACTTGCAGTCGATAAATAGATCGTCCGGATATGACGTCGGAGCTGTATACAGGATCAAAATAAAGAAAATTGTATCTATAAACATATGTCCGGAATCGCTTCTTTTATCAGCTATCCGCCATATTAATTTTTGTTTAATAATTTATATCTCTAGAAAAGCTTGACCGATTCGGTTGAAATTTTGCATGATACTCATCAATGTAAAGACTTAGTTGTAAAAAATAACCCACTTGTTGCAATAATTGTTTTTAAATGGCGTTCATTAAAAAAAAAAATTCAAAATGAAAATAACTTAAAAATTTTTAAATTACCGTAATTTTCAAACGGATTACTTGGAACAGGTTAATTATTTTTTTTCCCAACAGAGCATATTGATGAGTATCGTGCAAAATTTCTACCCAATCCGTCGAATTGTTCTAAAGATATAAATTATTTAGTAACAAAAAACAAAATGGCGGATAGCTGGTAAAAAAGCGTTACCGGATATTTGTTTATATAACTTTTTTTAATTTTGACTCTTATAAGCACCCCCTAAATTATCTCCGTGCATTACAGAAACACTGTCCATACAGTAGGCCTATATTTCATCTTAATATTATTTTCTTCATATTATAAATGATATGGGTTTATATTTAGTGTGGTAGTACTATAGAATATTGTGTAACTTCGGTTTTGATATCACAATAATCCAATACTATTTATGGTGACCTCAGTTCTCAACTTTACAAATCAAAAATTGTTTCCGACATCCTTCTACAGCTCCTGTTTTATAACGTAGGCCTTCCGTGACGTTACCACAAAGGTATGCCTACAAAAGGAAATTGCAAACTGACCGCGTGTTTGTACTTTGTAACGATTTTAGTTTACCTCTTTACCCTTTTTTACAGAGAAAGTTATGATGAAAGTGAAAACATCAAATTTACTGATAAGTCCGTTTTGAATAAAAAAAATATAAAAAATTTGGAGTCCGTCGCCTAAATCCTGCACATATTGAAATATCTCAGCTTCTAATTGGCGTAGGAATGTAATAGACAAATTATTGGAAAGCTCTTGTTTCGATCTATTTACAAGGAGTGCCAAATCTCAGGTTCCATAATATATACAAGGTGTTCCAAGAAAATTAAACGTATTTTTCCCGTATTTTTAAATAACGATATTAATGTTTCCCCCTTCAAATACTCCTAAAAAGTCCCCATTTTGGTGAAAACATAATCATTTTATTTTACTTGGATACTAAGTTATGTGGAATCAAATGTCACAGTCTTATCTTATTAACTCGGCCATTTTTAACACAAGGAAAAACATTCTTTTGACATCTCTTTGGAAAGCTGTTTACATTTGATAATCTCATAATGTAACTAAATATAATTTTTTTCTGCACAGAGTGTTCCAAAAATATGTTTTTAAAGAATAATTATTTAGGGGTTGTATTCTACCCCAAAGTTAATTGGTTTTAAACTCTTAGTCCAAAGGTTCTCATTTCTCATTCATTATTCCCTAGTAGTGCGAAATTAGATCAGCTTTTCGCCCAACAGATGTATTGGGCGAATTGGCCACCGAACGACCCTCTAGATCTCCAGTTTGAAATCCTTTAGTTTATTTCCTTTGTGGCTATTTGAAAATAAACGTTTACAACAATAGACCTACAAATCTGAAACCTGATAGAAAAATACTACTAGCAATAGAGAAAATTAGAGATGAAATTAAAAGTAAAGCCATACATGCGTTTTATACTCGTTTGGGACATTGTCAAGTAGCTCTTGGTGGACATTTTGAACATAAACACAGACTTTCCGTAGTCTTCTATGCTTTACGTAGTTTACCAATATTTGCAGGACTTTTGGCCAACCAAACGTTCATATAGGCCTACTGGTAAAAAATTACATTCAAAAATTGTAAATTAAATCTGGACAGAATAAATCCGTTCCAAAAATTTCTTAAAGAAAAATCATAAATATAAAATGAAAAAAAATAATAAATATTAGAACTTTCTTCTTTATTTTGATACTCTAAACATAATTCTGAAATATTACACCTGCATATAGACGCACTGTGTATAGAAAATATGTATAAATCTTGCAAAAAATAAGAAGGTCGATATGTTTTGGAATAGTGTAGTGTTTCGCAAAGTCCCAACGTAATTAGTATATTAGCAAATATTGAATAGGATGTCCAACTGTGATCGGAAGTAGGGCGGTAAGAGGGGGAGTTCCGGCAACTATCCTGTACTTCGGCAAGGTGACTACGCTGCTAAATAAAAATCTATACAAAATACTGATTCAAAATGACATTTTTGACATCTATGGATTATAACTGTTTCGACTAAGAGCTACATAAAGCACCAATAATTGAATTTGTTTTATAACTCGGCGATGAGACAGTACTCATCCCATGTTGATAACTTTTTTTATCAGCCAAAAAATTTGTAAATTGAAGTATTCCATATGCATTAAAATAAAATATCAATTTTGACATCAATCGACCCCGAATTAAATTGTGATTATCAACAAGTAGGATGATTATAAAGAAGTCTATATTTAGCCTATGTTAACGATCTACCCCATAAACAGTTTATTTTTAATAAAATCCAAAACCATATATCAAAAGTATTTCTTAAATAGTCAAGGATGGCAGCTTATTATAAGTATTGCTTACAACGATTTATTGTTACAGGTAATACTCCTTCAACCAGACAAGTCCAGAAAAATCCAATTGCGGTGAAGTTGAACCATTTACTGACGTAACAACTACTACGTTGGGAAAAGATATTCCGACAACTCCAGGTAAACTTATGAGTAATAATATAATTTAAATTGATGTCAAACATAATCAGTGAACAGTACAATTTCTATAATGGTAGACCTTAGATGAATACGATATAATTTTACTTTTACGTTTTAGTATTTATTAGTTGTTTGGTTATCAATAGTCATCCAATCAACAATATAATTAATTTAGCAAGCAAATTTATTTTTAACATACCATTTTGTCCGTATAGAGCTTGAAAGTAAAATTATAACTTTTACATTTAACTAAAACTTTTAAAAATAGGCCTAAAGTATAACTTTAAAATCATACTTATATCTAATGTTTTACACCCTTACTTTACATTTAAAAAATCCTGTAGTTACATTGAAATTTGAGTGAACTGTTATATTTTGTTTACTTCACTCTAAACAAACCGTTCAAAATAGGTCAAATTGAAATAAAAATCTTGATTTTTTTTTTTTTTCAGAAATTTTGATATCACCATCGTCTGCATTAATGGAAGGGACTGCCGATGCCAGCACATCCAAACTTGAATATGGATGTTTTCTGGTTCCACATGATGATATGTTGGAAATCCACAAATAAGTGCTATTAAACTCTTCTGAAGGTAAGTTTTAGTTTTGCTCACCGAAAAAATGGTAAGAATGACAGACCTCTTGTTAAAATACAGACATAAGTGTGGAGTATTAACAGAAAACCCATACTTCTTTGCTGTCCCTGGAACCACGACATCGTGTTACCGTGGAGCCGACGTAATCCGTTACTTGAGGGCTGAGGTACCACTAAAGTATCCCAATAGAGTAACAACAATTGCTATTAGAAAGGAGGCAGCTACGTTAGCCGCTGCCTATGAAATAACAGAATCCCAAGTTGACCAGCTGGCAACTTTGTGGGTCATAGCTCAACTACATATAAGAAGTTCTACAGATTACCGGAATCTACCTATCAAACAGCAACAATAAGCCAGTTCTAACTTAACATTAACAGTGGGGAGAACCTAATAGCGGGGAAAAAATAAGCTGCAAAGTCAACATTAGGTAACAATCAAGAGTCAACCAAAACAGCAAAACAACAAAATAAGGAGACAGCTTTGGTCTGATGATCAGTCGGATGAGAAATACGAACCAGGTGTTAGTAAAACTAACAGGGAGGTTAAGAAATGGACGGAAGAACAGAAGGCAGTAATCAAATTTGAGATGAACAATTTTATTGCCTTGAGGAAAGTCCCTGGCAAAGACAAGTGCAGAGAATGCCTATCAAAACATGAATGCCTAAAAGAAAAGCGTTGGATTGACATTAAAAACTATGTCAAGAACCTGGTTTGTCCCATAAGAAATTTGAATTAGTAACTGTAAATTTTGTTTGTGTGTAATTAGCTGGCAATTTATAATAAATGACTTATACACTGTATGTAGTTTGTAATTAGATGAGTAACTAAAATAAAATTATCATCAAGGATGTTTATGAAGTAGTTTTAGTTTAGGCCTACTATTATATTTCCTAAAGTGAATTTATTATCCTTGATTTATTACAAAACAGCGAGAGCTGTTTTAAGTTATAAGTTAAATGGGCGTATTAATTAAACATTTTTTATTAGTTTGATATATAAATGTTGATAAAAATTACATATCAAATAATATTTATTTTCGTAAATATTTTAATAACGTTACTAGCAATTAATTGATTACGACTTTGGTAGTATGTTTTGAAAAAAAAAATTTTAAGAGTAACTATTACATATTCAAAAATATATCCTGTTTTAAATTTAATTTGTGAACAATGAAAAATCAGTATTTATCGTATTTTTCAGTTGTGTTAAGCTTAAATAAAAATATAATTTTTAAATAGTAATTCCTACTTCCGTTAGAATACTAGCATTAAAACAAGTCTTCATAAGTCCCGAACGGATATCTCTGCAAATTAACCAGTCGACCGTTTTTATCCATCACAATTCTTCTCAACTTGAGATGTCAAATCCTTGTCATGCCGCTTAAAAACAGTGTATCTAGTACTGTATGAAAATTACCAACAATCTATTTTAGTTATTTTGAAAAAAAAATTTTTTTTTAAATCTTCAGTATATCATGTTTTATCTCAAAATTTTGATTAATTTGAACCTAAATTTCATATTAATCGGACCATTTTTACTTTGTTTATGCAATGCGTCACTATTTTAAAACTTGAAAAAAGGTTTTATCATCAATTAGGTGGAAGATACGGCTACAGCAGCAGCAGCAACATTAACCTAACGAGGACAATGCAGAGTAGGCCTATCATCAGGTGGTGAATTGGCCCAGCCTTTATCATGTCTAAGTAAAACTAGGATGTTTTATGGGTTTTCAGTTTTATAACACTGTCGCCTTCCACATATCAAGTATATATTCTTAGTATTTAAATCTATTCTTCCCACCCTCTCGAAGAAAGTGGTTTAAATTTGAAATTCATATTTTCTAATGTTCTAGCTGCGTAATTTAAATAAATAGAGATGATAAATACAATATTATATTTTTTAGAACCATCCAAGTAGCTTATTAATATTTTGTTACAGACGCGTTTCAAATAATGTGATTCATCATCAATTTTTTCTTCTAGATTTTTCGAACCACAGGAGTTTGTTAAATATTAAAACACAAAGTCAAACTATACATATAAAACCTATTATCAATTAAAATAAATAATTTATATAAATGTCGTGCGATGCGCTTCGTCTGAGTTCCTGTACTTCACTCAAAGTTGTTTACTTCCTATATGTATATGACTTGATGTACTTATCAAGTCATATGACTTATATGAAAACAAACTGTTTGAAAATAGAAATTTTAACTATGATTACAATATTCTAAGGGAATGAACCAGAAACACCTTTTCTTTGCATTGTACATTGTACAGTTTATATAAATGTCATAAAATGGACCTATTTATATGAAACTTAGTATCAAATTAATCGAAATTTTGAAACGAAACCTGCATAATTGAAGAATTTGTATAATTGTCTAAAAGAATTGAAATATAATGTAGGTAATTAGCACACATTACTTGATTCATCATGAGTTTCCAGGCGGCATGACAAGGGTTTGAAAACGCAAGTTGAGAAGAATGGTGACAAATAAAAACGGTCGACTGGTGAATTTGCAGATATATCCTTTCCGGGACTATAATTGCTAAATAAGCCACACCTCCTGAGAATCTTTTTCTAATGTTATTTCGTTGAAATAAGCGCCTTTTGAATTTTGGCGGTAACTTCATTTAGTGGATAGCAATTTTAGAATTTATAATAAATTTAGTAGGTTCTATAATAATTTCTTTAAAAAAACATTAATTACAATACGAAGCATGCCTATATATTAAGTTTATTTTGTACCATTTTTTCTAAACGATTTAGATATTTAAAATTTTTTTATAAACTATTACATAATAAGGTATCAAGTAATATTATTCATTATCACTGTTATTCTAATAATTATACCGATTGTCGCACGAAAAGAAAGTGTAAGCCTATACGCATTCGATTTACTGTTAGGTCTACCTACTCTTCCATTCTTACATCGATAATTTATAATACGAACAGACTTTAAAATATGATCTCAGGTTCACAGATTAGATAATACCCAGGTCACCCAGCGTGGTCTCGGTATAAATATTAATCCGAGAGTGTGGCATCAGCCGTGACACTCGTCTGCTCTGAATTGTGTGTAAAATTGAGAAGTGTGTATTTTGAGAAACCTTACAGGCGAGACATCTAGCGGGCATAACGACAAATTAGCCGTAAACTCTTAATGGCGCTACCGAGGACTTTACTACCGAGGACTCTGTTTCAGGTCCTCGGTTCTACTCGAGTCCTCGGTAGCGGCATTAAGAGTGTACGTGACGTCCTCCCTAATGCCGTATACAAACCCACACACACACACACACACACACACACACACACACACACACACACACACACACACACACACACACACACACACACACACACACACACACACACACACACACACACACACACACACACACACACACACACACATACATACATACACACACACACACACACACACACACACACACACACACACACACACACACACACACACACACACACACAAACAAATTAAACAGTACACTTAAAATATATTTACAGTATAACATACATTTTAGGGCTAGGAAAAGTACTATGGCATGTGTTTTGTTGTTAAACACTACCAAAAGTAACTGTTTAGGCTGCTGAATTAATTTAAGACACTTTTCTGCTTAATCGCATAACTACAATTAGGACTGTACAGTATAACATACATTTTAGGGCTGGGAAAAGTACTATGACGTGTGTTTTGTTGTTAAACAAATTTAACAATTTAACAAATTTAAACAAAAATAAAGCATGCCTTGACATGCTTGGTGCAAATTTGTTTGAAATCGATGGAATATTTTTCTCTCTAGCTTTTTATACATACAGACATACAGACAGACATTTTGTAAAAACCACCTTTTTTGGACTCAGGGGGTCCCAAAACGGGTATATCCACAAAAATCTCATCATCGATTTTTTTGCGATCACTATACTTTCTCTATACTATAGTATAGTGTGAAAGTAAAATGGTAACTAGTTAAAATATAGTTTTATTTATAAACTTGAAAAAATAAATACCGTAGCCTACTTGTTTGGAGAAATAAATGTAACTATTTTCGTCTTCTGATTAATAATGTGTAACATATTTTAACATTCTGTTAACTATATTATGAAAACGAGGACAACGAATGGCTGAACGGGAGTTGTACCGCGAACAGAGGATTATGTACCCTCTAGTTATATTTAAAATAAATAGTTACTTCATTAGTATTTGACAAACAATAGTATTAATGAAAGAAAGTAAGTGATATGAGAAAATTTTTAAATCAAATTTTTTTGTATTAAAACTATACAATATTGTTATGTGACGCAAAATTTTACTCAAATAATGTTTCAGACAAAGTAATGTCAAAGTTAAGTTTATTGCAGAGCATAAGGTCTTCAAAAGGTTCTATTTAAATAATAGCAGGTCTTCAAAAGGTCTATAAAACATGATGACTTATACCATGGTGATAACAGGCATCAGAAAATAGAAATTAACAGGAACAGGCGTCAACTAAAGCCTTTAAAATGTTACTTTTGTAACTGATCGTATAAGACTTCAATAGGTGGCATTTGTAACTGATCGTATATAAGCCTTCAAAATATCGTTTCCCGTACATTTCACACCAGGCACTCTAGGCATCCAAAAGGTTCGTCGACGTTTTCGCTTTATACAGAGGGCACAAAAGGTCGTTTTAGTGTATGAAAACAGACCTTTTGAATGCCTGAGTTCAAGCACTCCAGGCCTCCAATAGGTCGTCGCCCGTACCATTAGGCACTCGAAAGGTCTTATACATAAATCTATATATATATATATATATATATATATATATATATATATATACGTGAAGAAATATATATTTTCTAACGATGTTGGTGTACTTTTTATGAATGTGGTTCAAAATTACTAATCTTAATAGACCAAACTGTATATTTAATTCCCTAAATATAAAATACATGAATATTTTTATTATACACTTTTATTAAAATACACAAATAGATTAATTATTTTTTTAATTTTTTTATTTCTCTCAGTCGCAGTGATAAATTATGAAACCCTTAGTAACAAACTAAGTAAATCTGTCAAATGTATTGTTTAATACAGAGAAATAAGAAATTCAACATATTTCAACAGAATCGATCAAAACTTTATAATTGTCACGTAATGTGCCAACATTAAATCTTCGTATTCTAATAAAATTGTAGCTATATAAAATATTTGAAAACCATACAATATAATGAATTACCTTTACAAATCATATATAAATTTGTGTTATTATTTATTTAATTTCAAATTTACATTTATTAATGATAAAGTTCCTGTATAATTTATACTGGTTTAAAATCATTATAACCTAACTTATTAAAATAGCTTCTCATTGATTAAGTAATCATAGATTACAAAGTTTACGCGTCAACAGTTTATTAACTGAAGTTGAACGTAATAAATAATAGATACAGTTCACTACGATAAAAAAATAATTAATAGCTAAGCCTTTGTTTATAAACTAAAAATAAATACGGACCTCATTGAAGTGTAATAGATTTTGGGATCATTGTATTCTATTTGGGAAAAATGGGACACAATTGAGTATTCATATTTTAATTGTAAACTGGTGACTTGATACGGCATTTTACTTTTTAACGGATTACAACTTCTTTGTCTTAAATAAATTTAATATAAAAATACGATTAATGGTTTTTTTAAAGTCAATATAGATATACAAAATGGAGTTAAAAACATGTTTAGGTATTTTATTGTCAAAGGTGCGTAAAATAAATCGTTCTAACGCTTTTATAAGATTAATTGAAATATTTCAATATTCAATAAGAATATTGAAATATTGAGTTGTTATTAAATACTAAGGAGTATCAAGGTATTTGAATAAAGAAAGTAAATATTTGTTTCATTAGATAATGTATAAACTAGTATTACATAGACGATAACAATGTGGTATCATTATAGCCGAGTAGGGTTAAATTAAAAAGAGCCAACGGATCTTTATCTCGTTACCATTTTTATATATTTACAAATAGTAATACAGCAAAGAATATATCAATCTAGTAAACATCATAAATTAAAAAATTTGGACTACCTAGATACCAAAATATAGGATAAGAATCTTATAGTTAGTTGTCAGCTTTATAAATAATGAAATTATATTTAAATCGATTCTACATATATTATAAACCAACGTGTTATCACAATATCTATTTTTACAAAAGAGCTAATATTAATATTTTTATAATCGTATTGAATATTATTATTCTTGAAAAAATCAAAATATATACATTTTATATACAAATATATATATATATATATATATATATATATATATATACATATATATGCCATTTTAAATTTATTTGGTATCTACGTTTATAAAAAATGTTGTTATTCATATTATATATTGTTTTGTTTTTTCATGTGAATGAAAAATTAAAAAATCATGTATATTATGTTGTGACAGTTTGTATTATCAACGTTTTAGTTAACATAATTATAGATTTAATATTTTTATTTTTATTATTTCTGGTTATTTTTGTATTGCCATTCTTCATATTATATTAGTGTTATTCAGTGGATTTATGATTTAACTAATATCCTTAAAAATATTTTATTGTTTAGTTAAAATATTATAATGCACTTTATTAAACCCATTATTATCAAATTTAACTGTAAATGTTCAATATGACCCAGAATTAGTTTGATATTTGAACTAGGTCAGAGTTTGCCTAAAATAACATATATAATGGACAGGTTTCCAGGTATTTCATAATACATGTAATAACCAGTGTATTTTGTATAACTAAATTAAAGACCATTTACATTCATTAAATGTGATGATTGCTAGTGAAGGATTTATATTACTTACACAGGTGAACGCGGTGCTGTATTATTATATTTAATTAGCTGGAATAACATCATTTATAACTTGCTTTGAGCATCTCAGTAACCGTTAGTTTACTTCTACTTTATCAGCCACATTTAGTATCGTTGTAAATTGTGCTAAATTAAGGAACTAACTCTATACGTGCATTAATCTTCCAGCATTCTTACAATATAGAAAACAATATACGGTCAAAATTTAAAGAAAATGGTTACTCATTCTTCTTCTTCTTATAGTGCGCTATCCGTTTCGGACGTTGGCGACCAGCATGGTAAGTCTGACTCTGTTGACAGCAATTCGGAAAAGTTCAACAGATGTTTTTCTGGTCCATTCCCTAAGGTTGTGCAACCAGGATATTCTTCGTCTTCCTGGTCCTCTCCTTCCATCTATTTTTCCCTGCATAATGAGCTGCAGCAGAGAGTATCTGGACTCATTTCTCATGATGTGTCCTAAGTATTGTAGCTTACGGATCTTAATGGTGTCCAAAATCTCTCTGGATTTCTTTATCCGTCTTAGAACTTCTTCATTTGTTACATGCTCTGTCCATGATATTTTGAGCATTCTCCGGTACAACCATAGTTCAAAAGCTTCAATCCTTTTAATCATGCTCTTGTTTACTGTCCATGACTCTGCTCCATACAGAAAAATAGAAAATACGTAACACCTTAAAAGTCTCATTTTTGTTTCAATGGTAACATCATGGCTCTTGAAAACTTTGTTCATTTTATTGAAGGCAGCTGTTGCTCTGGATATGCGTGACTTAATCTCTTGTGTCATGTCCCACTCTCCATTTATTATTGTTCCCAGGTACATTGTGTGCTCCACTCGTTCCAACTTCTGATCATTGATAAATATTCGGGCATTGTCGTTTCGGTGTTTGGAGATCATCATGAATTTTGTCTTTTGACTGTTGATATCAAGGCCATATTTGGTACTAACTGCTGCTATTTTGCTCACTAGACGCTGTAGCCCTTCTTCACTATCAGCAAACACTATGGTGTCATCCGCATACCTTATATTGTTAAGTCTCTGACCTTGTATTGGTATTCCATCCTCCTCCTCACCATCCAATGCCTCTCTAAAGATCTGTTCGGAATAGCAGTTAAACAATAATGGTGACAAGACACATCACTGTCGGACTCCTCTTCTTATCCTTATCTCTTCTGTTGTTTCTTTATCCACCCTCATTTTTGCAGATTGACCCCAGTACAGGTTTATGATTATTCTTAGGTCCTTGTCATCAATGCCTGTTTTTCTCATTATTTCAACCATCTTCTCATGTTTTACCCGGTCAAAAGCCTTCCGGTAATCAATCAGGCAGCAAAAAACATCACAATTCACATCCCTGCACCTCTGGACTAAAACTTGCAAAGCGAATAACGCTTCTCTCGTTCCAACAGCCTTGACAAAACCAAACTGATTCTGAGATATTTGTTCTTCACATCTCTTGTAAATTCTCCTATGAATTATTCTGAGGAAAATTTTTAAAATGTGGCTCATGAGGCTGATGGTGCGGTGCTCCTCACATCGTTTTGCCCCTGGTTACTCATTATACTTACATAATTAAATTCCTATAATACATGAAATGGATATGTAATATATTTTTGGGAACACTTTATATTATCGAGATATTAACAATTTTTCAAAATGTTTAATATCATATTCACATCACATATTTATAAAATTCCCAAGTAAAATAAAATATTTATATTAAAATGAACTATTTATCTATACATATTATGAGTGTAGATCTTTAAATATCGCTTACCGTAGGACAGGTGGAATGTATAAGACATTCTACTATGAACACTTAATTTTGTCTCCTGTGTACTTATCGATGCATACAGTATATATTAATATTCTATACCAACTATGGTACGATATTATTACTGTTGCCGTATTAATATTTTCGTTACGGGCGTTTAATTATTTGAAATATATATATATATATATATATAAAGTAGTCTAAGAAAAACATTATTTTATTAACTATAAAATAAAGTCATTACTAAACCCAAACTTCGTAAAACCAAGTTTCAAATTAATATGATATTATTTAATTATTTTCAAAAAAAATCTTACAATTAATTGTTCTCTCATTTTATTTTATATCATTTTACATATTATAATTCATTATTTCGTTTTACAGAATACCAGTGAATAGGCCATCCAATTTAAATTATTTGGTAAATGTAATTGTCTAATTATATTTTCTATTCCCACCTTTCACTCGCTATAATTTAGAGTTGTTACTGTAAACCAAAGTGTTACTGCAAAGTGAAACAGTTGTTCTTATTATTATATAATTTTAAAGTTTGAAAGGCATCACAAATAAACTTCACGAATATAATTATTTACTTTTATGCTATGGGGAATTCGAATACTGATAATAAAAGTCAGTGGGTCTACAATCAACATAACATAAAATGAAAAAAAAATGTGAACAATAATTATTATGAATTATTATTGAAAAATTATGAATGAATATATTTTCTGATTTGCCATGTATAGATTGATTTCATCGGTAAACTTTCAGCTGGAAATAAATTTAAAACAGCTGATTCATTTTTTCATCTGTTTCTGTTTTTGTATTACTCTTCTTGGCGATAAAAATATTAATAATTCATCACAATAATTTTAGCTTCAAAAAATACAATTCGTAAATTGTATATCAAATTTAAACCATTACTACGTAATATGTAATGGTTTCATTTTTATTTTAATTTTATAAAAAATAATATTTCTTTTTACAAAAAAGATCAAAATAAATTTTAAAAATACCAAAAAGCTCGATAGAAACAACGTAGTTAAGCTCTAATTATTCACATATAGTAATATGTTAAAATTATACTATTTACATGGTAAGCAAAATGAGTATTACATTTCATGACATTAAAATTTGTAATACTCAATGGCATTTCAAGAAATAGCAATGCATTATTATATATATAGCAAATATAAATAAATTTTAAACTTCAAGTTTTATCTTTATTATGTAATATATTGTTTCTTAAATAAATGTAAGATATTAAAAAATCATGAATTCATTTCTGTTTCATTCTGTTTATGTTATGGACATAATTGATTCACCTGTATTTTATTTTATATATATTCGAGAGCGAAACTTAATATTATGGTTATATATAATAGGGAATAATAAGTGATAAAAGTAAGTGAATACAAGATGGAAAACACAATAGTAATTAAAACGTATATATTTTGTTTATATATATATATATATACAATTCAGTTTGGTTTGAGTCACTCCCACAATAATACAAATAGTCAGTTTTAACGCTTGAATATAAATAATTCTTGATAAAAGTTTCATTTAAAAATGCTACTTTGTAGTTCTTAATCGTATTTATTATAAAATTTGTGAATATATCTCCGAAATGAAAATAATAATAACTATATATTGACTAAATATATATATATATATATATATATATATAAAGACGACCTGCTTCTAACTGAATAAAATAAGAAAACTGTTTCGTAATGAAAATGTGTGCTTTTATATAGTTTCAACTCCTAAATTTGAAAATAGTAAATATTCAAGTTCAATGAGAATACCTAAGATGGTTTATCAAAATATCACTATTAAATCCAATCTAAAAGATCAGAAGCATCTAAATATTATCTACAATAGAAAAAACGTTGAAATAAAGTAACATGTTACATGTTAACTTGCATGATAGAAATTATTTCAATTGCCTTGATGTAGCGTGTACTAGTTTTGAACATGCTTAAAAAGAATTTTTATTTATTTAACCCTATTGCAAAAACCTTTTTAATATATATTTTATTTATTTCCTTTCATTATATGTTCCATTTCTGATTTTTAATGCCTACTTTGTAATTATTACAACACTTTATTAGAGTATAGTATTCCGTAATTTTGATATATTTACTTTTTATAAATTTTTACTAAAATTATGAGATAGCATATTGTATTGAAGCATTGAAGGTACTCTGTACGTGAGCTCATTTTGTTTTTCATAACCACACTTTAAGATTATTATCTAATCACATAAATATTAATCATTGTACAAACTAAAATCAACCCATAGTATAAATGAGACCCTTACTCATTAAAAACCAAAACGAATATCACCCCTAATTTTATTTTTAATTACTTTATTTAACACAGTAAAGTTGCGTATTTTCAAAACGAATTATAGATACTATAAGTAGTACATTTTATTAACAATTTGAATCATACATTGTTTATTTATTCTTGACATAACGAATGATAATAAATGCCATCATTATTAATTAAAGAGAATTCAGAAATTGTACACATTGTGGGTAGTTAACTTAGTGGTATTTAAATGTATTATGATTTAAAAATATATAGCTGACATATTCTGTCTTCCAAGCTTTTTCATTTCAAACTGTATCGTTATAATAATTCTTAACAAATTGCCAAACAAATCTAATTTAATAATTTTTATAAATTACATGTTTTAAATTGTATGATTATTAACAATATAAATATTACATTGTTAAGACTTTAAACAAAAAATAAACAAACGAACAACAATGAGAAGACTTTAACAAAAAGTTTGGAAGTTGTAGTTGGTATTTTATTGCTAATTTACTCAATAGTACAATCAGGTATGATGGACAAATGCCCACCAACAAAATTGTTTATTTGTATTTTTGATTATTAAAAATTATAATAACCCCAAACTAATCTATCCTAACCAAACCTAACCTTTCATTACTTTAAAGCAATGTGGGTTGTATAAATACCCCCACAAAATACCACTATAAAACAAAAAAATAAAAATAAATAAATACTTTCGTTCATAGCTCGGTTTATAACTTATTGATTAAAAATGTGATTATATTTAGTGACATTTTAGTGGGACTAATAGTGTGATGACTACAAACGTATGAAAAGACATATCCCTTCAAATTGATATGAAACATACTTTTTTATTTATTGGATGGTTTATTTTATAATCCAAAGAGATAAAATTTAATAAATCCTGCTTTGTCATATTTCTCTTAAGACTACCTATAAGGTGTATGCATGAAGTAAATCGATTCTAGAAATATAAGGGTTCAAACAATTTTGGAAACCTTATTTAACCAATCTGAACCAGTAATATTTATTTAACTTAGTTACAGTAATGGAGAGAAAAGCACTTATAATAAAAGTATACTTATTTCAAAAATAAATAGCAATAGGAATAAGAGTAAGTATACATTTCAAAATATATTAACATTTACAAAATATTTCTTGTAACATTAAAATAAAATTAATATTAGTTTGTAAATCTTTTGTTGAAACAATTTATAAGAACTGAAATGATATACATAAAACATTAACAAAATTTCTCATTTAAATTTCGAAACTTGATAATAAAAGGGTTAATAGTTAATAAAAGTGTGATGGATAAAAGACTAAATTAATCACTTTCAATGCATTGTTTTTTACATTGAGAAGACAAAGGACTTTACCTGTAAAGAGAGCAGCACGTCTCAAAGGAGTAATTAACTCTTACAATGATGAAAAGAGAATTATATCCCCCAGCTTTGTGATATATTATGTGCAGGTATTGTATTTGTGGCTGCAATAATAATAGCCTGTGATATATTCCCTTAAATAAAGTTTAGTAATATTTATAGACAAAATTAAAAGTAACACATCCTTCCAATAATAAAAAGTTACCTAACAAAATGAAGTTTATGATCGTATTTTCTATAATCATATATTTGGTAATTTTACATGAATGTTGTTACGATAATTAAAAAGGGACATAACTGAATGAAGATTAATTTAAGAATTAAAAGCACAAAAGGACCTAGTATTAACAAAAAAAGAGCACTTTAAATTCCACATTTATTTAACAACATTCCTCCAAAAACAAATTGAAATTTATATAATAAGAGATTATACGTGTAACTTTCAGTGTTTTAGATTATATGTAAAAATATGTTACAGCAAGACGTTTAGAACTTAGTCAAATATGGCAAAAATATTTAAACAATTTATAACAATGTTTGTATAATTATATTGTTTTTAGTGCTTTCATCTATAGTTACTAAAATTAATATCACTATAAAAACAAATTTAGAAATAATAACATGCAATTGTATTTGATTATAGTTAACCATCTTAAAAATGTGTATTTCCATTTTATAAATATAAAATTTTAAAATCTGTTTTCAATCATAATTAAACCATCTTCTTCTTATAGTGCGCTATCCGTTTCGGACGTTGGCGACCAGCAGGGTAAGTTTGACTCTGTTGACAGCAATTCGGAAAAGTTCAACAGATGTTTTTCCGGTCCATTCCCTAAGGTTATGCAACCAGGATATTCTTCGTCTTCCTGGTCCTCTCCTTCCATCTATTTTTCCCTGGATGATGAGCTGCAGCAGAGAGTATCTGGACTCATTTCTCATGATGTGTCCTAAGTATTGTAGCTTACGGATCTTAATGGTGTCCAAAATCTCTCTGGATTTCTTCATCCGTCTTAGAACTTCTTCATTTGTTACATGCTCTGTCCATGATATTTTGAGCATTCTCCGGTACAACCATAGTTCAAAAGCTTCAATCCTTTTAATCATGCTCTTGCTTACTGTCCATGACTCTGCTCCATACAGAAAAATAGAAAATACGTAACACCTCAAAAGTCTCATTTTTGTTTCAATGGTAACATCATGGCTCTTGAAAACTTTGTTCATTTTATTGAAGGCAGCTGTTGCTCTGGATATGCGTGACTTAATCTCTTGTGTCATGTCCCACTCTCCATTTATTATTGTTCCCAGGTACATTGTGTGCTCCACTCGTTCCAACTGCTGATCATTGATAAATATTCGGGCATTGTCGTTTCGGTGTTTGGAGATCATCATGAATTTTGTATTTTGACTGTTGATATCAAGGCCATATTTGGTACTAACTGCTGCTATTTTGCTCACTAGACGCTGTAGCCCTTCTTCACTATCAGCAAACACTATGGTGTCATCCGCATACCTTATATTGTTAAGTCTCTGACCTTGTATTGGTATTCCATCCTCCTCCTCACCATCCAATGCCTCTCTAAAGATCTGTTCGGAATAGCAGTTAAACAATAATGGTGACAAGACACATCCCTGTCGGACTCCTCTTCTTATCTTTATCTCTTCTGTTGTTTCTTTATCCACCCTCATCTTTGCAGATTGACCCCAGTACAGGTTTATGATTATTCTTAGGTCCTTGTCATCAATGCCTGTTTCTCTTATTAAACCTTAAGTTGTCTGTAAATTCTTTTAGAGTATAAATTTATTTAATCTTTAGAAAGAATAAAACAAAGCTTTATTTTTAGTAATTATAAAATCAAATCATCAATTATTGAATCCTTAAATTTAATTACAACTAATTTTGAATTGTCTGTAAATTGTACCAGCCCAAATTCAAACAATCTTAAAAAAGGAAGAGCTTCCTTTTTTATCTTTAATAAAGTAAAGTCATTCAGTAATTTATTTGAAAATATATAACATTTTGTCTTTAAAGAAATTGCATTTTTATAAAGCTTAATTACAGAAATATATGTTGCTCATAAATCTGCAATTGAAATGTTTAAACCTGTCTAGAAATGTCTGTTCTTTCTTTAATTGGTACATGTATTTCCTGCAGCTATACAGCTGGTTCCAGCACGCTGTAAAAATAAAATTAGGTTCCGGCAGTAAATTTCAAGTCTATGCTAAAAACCTGAGGACTCCCTTTTAAGTTATGTAAAAGGACAAAGTGAAAACTAATGAACAACTTAAGCTGTGAAATTAAGCTAGTCAGAATAAACTTGAACGGCATTTGTGGAATAATGTTTTGGATATTTGGTTGAACTAGACATGATTATTTTTTGTACATGTACAAAATGCAAAATAAAATAAAACATGGATGGGATACGCATGCACTTTCGACCTTACGACCCCAAAAGTGTTAATTTTCAAAATTTAAAATATTGACGTCAATATATAATCAAAATAAATAAATATCTCCCTTTGTTAATATATATATATTTAAATATATATATATATTTTAAAAAACAAATTTTCCTATTACAGTTGGCCAACTTATATTTTATATGTCATTAATTAATTCTTATATATTTTATGTGAAATATATAAACTAAATTTTGTAACATTAAATACTTTAATGAATTGTCTTTTTCTTTTTTTTTAAACTTACTTAGTAATTATTGTATGGGGGGGGGGGTTGATCAAAAATTATCTATATCTTTTTGGGCAGTTGCAAATTGTTCTTTTAATTAATTTTTTAAAAAGAACTACTAATCTATGTTACATTTTATCTTTATGTAAATGGTTAACTTAAAACCCGGAATCGCAAAATTTAAAAAGGTTAAATAAATTACCAGTCAATCAAAATTATCTAGATCTCTTTTTTAAACATTACCATTCATGGTTCCAAAAGCATCTATTTGAGGTTTTCATCCTTAAGAATGGTATCAATAATAGTGTGTCGATTCCAATAATAATGATCTTATTATATAATATCAATAATATACGTTTATCCTCCGTTCTATTCAATTTATAGAGTTTGATATTATCATAAATTAACTGTATTATTCATATTACAATATTCCCTAATATATATATATATATATATATATATATATATAATAAGTGCTCCACAGTTGTTACAATGTTTTACATTTTACAATCGCAGAGACATTATTAGCTGGATAATTTTACCGCCTAAAATAATAACAATTAATATTTAACGTTCCAGATGTGTCTTGAGTTTCAGCTTTAAATCTTTGCTTCGCAACACTACGGATAATGCATTGTATGATAAAATAGCTACTCACCTTATTAAAATAAAAATTCCAACCATCCTTATTAATACATAACTTGTAGAATTGTTTATAATTTTGAGACTTTAAATACATATTTCATTATAAACACAGATAGTAGATATCATATTTTGATTTTACTTCATGGTGGATGCGATGTAAAAATTTTACAAAGAATGCTGATATTAGAAGAGCAATCCAAATTATTATCTCTTATTATACACTGTTTTATCTATTACGTATTAAATTTGATGTACACACTTTTACCTAACCCTTGTTCTTAATGCATATTTCCAAATAATATTATTTCGAATTTTTAAATAAAGACTACCTTTCGGAACTTATAAATACCTATAAGGATCGAATCGCTTTTATGTGATTTATGGTGTGCTTACCATTATACTTACAATTTAAACACAAAGACTTAATATGGACATAAACGTATTTACATGCTACATCATACTTAGAGCACAGAAAAAAACTGTTTATAGCTCCGTAAACTACAACGAAATATTTCAGTGATATTAATGGAATTCCAGAAATTGTTAGGCAGTGTCGAAACGAAAAGCCAGGAATGTAATATATTTGATTAAATTTGAAAACATGTAGTGATATTATGAAAATGTCAATAAAATTTAAAAGGAAAAATAATCTAGATTCGCTTATTTTAACATATATTACTGTATTATTTTCCCATAATAAATAAATATCTTAGTGAAATTTGGTGTGGTTGAATATAGTTCAAATATAAGAACATAATAAATTCTATTAACATATTATTTTTTAAAAAAGAAAAGTTTTATATATTGAGATGAATGTGAAGAATATAAAATATTTTAACAGGTGTGAATTCCTTCGTAATATATAAAAATTGGTTATTATTATTTAGGTTCTCTATGACTGTGATTTGTGTACAGCCTAAATTGAAAAGTTACGTCTTCAAGTTAGAAAAAAGTTTTGTTTTGGAATATTGTGGGTTTCTTTCAATTGGTAAAAAATAAGATTTATATTTACATCGTAGTAATAATGTTAAAAATGCATGTACGACGGAAAAGATTTTGTACCTTCTATTAAAACATTACAATACATTTTAATGAAATCAAATTGTAAATTCAGTATACTTTACATGCATAACACTGATGACTATTTTATTATTTTTATTTTTATTTTTTTTTTATTTTCCCACATTATTAAGACAGTTGTTCCTTATTTTTTAGGCAAGAAACAAAAAGGATTTACTTCCCATAAAAACTAACACAGAGTCTCAATCCATTTTAGATTTAGGTGTATTATTAATTTTTATATATATATATATATATGTATCAATTAATATATTCCATGTGTGCATGAATAAGTTGTGTAAATCCAAGTGGAAATTACCTGAAAAAGTGAATAAATATTTCATAACCTTTACTGATATAATATTATTATATCACTCTTATAAGCTTTACTAATTAAATGTAAAAAAGTTAAGACCAATTGAGTTCTAGGCTTAATTATTAACATAATGAATATTAAAGAACACCATGATTTTAACAGTACTAAAAGAATGTTGAGGATTGTAGAAAACCGTTCATATGACAAATTAACCCCAATCTCAAGGCCTAGACGTATAATTATTATAATTTGGAAAAAAAACACAACCAAAAAAAACAGCAGAATTTATAAATTGCCAACAGTCGCCTTGATAGTCCTACATAGAATTGAAGATCTTCGTGTAATGAGAAATACTGAGATTGATATGTTTGTGAAAGTGTTTTAAAGTAATTTTATTGTTGATAAGGGTTAATCCCAAAAAAACAACAAACACTCAACTGCATCATATATTACCTGTGGCTTATTTTATACAGCTTTAGCTAATGGTCACTCTACTAAGTAGCATTAAGTGCATTCATGTCAAAGCGTCATAACTGATTACGTTACTATAATGTCAAAGCAACATTACACTGATATTAAGGGTAATTTAGAGATTGTATAAGCAGTGTAAAGGTACCCTTCAACGTTGTTAAAGGTATAATTATATCATCTGAGTACATAAGGGACCCTGTTTATCATATAGCTCATTCTTTTTTTTGTGGTAACAAAAAAAGACAAAAACATCCAAATAGAAAATTATAACCTAGAAAGTATAGTATTAAAGATATTAAAAATCAAATTATATGGAGGGGGTATAACATTTTCATATCTTTATGAAGATATTATAATATCTTCATACATTTTTTAAATGGAAGAAAGATATTTTTGTAAACAAATGCCAAATGTTTATTATCTTAATATCAGGGACAAGATAATGGCTATAATATAATGGTGTTGACTACGGCTATGGCAATTATTCTTGTGGGGAGGGGGTAGAAATGTAGGCAGAGGAAGATGGGCTTTTAACGTGGAATAACTATCAATCATTCACCGACTTATAAAGTGCCATAAGACCCTAAGATTCACAATGATATATTTTATTTGGATCATGTTGCTTCTGTGTGACTAGAAATTAGGATAGGTTGGAAAACACAATAAATATATACTTATCTAAAAACAACATGGAATCTCAGAACTTACTGACTTAGGGTGTTGCCGCGTTCGTCGGGGGTCGGTCGCTTATTATTTACTAGTTTACTATTAAACTCGCTGTACTCACACCACGGATGGGGCGAACCACCTTTCAGCTTCAAACTAACGCGGGCAAGGCCAAGATGCTCACTTTTACCTTTTATACAAGCAAAGATATTTCAATACTTGGCTCTAGTAAGTATGAGCTTGTCCTCATAAACTTACTATTTTTTAATATAAGCAAAAATCCCTGAATTTTATCTCAGTGCTCGATAATTTAACTCTTTCTCTTAAGTAACACTCTCTTTCTCTGGGGAAGTGCCTTTTGGAAGAAATCGGCTCTTAAGTTCTGATGATAATTTCTTTAAAATTTCAAATTATATTTATACCAGAGCACACATAAAATATTTATCATAAAGAAGGTTATTTGCATGTACAGAATGGGTAAATAGAAAACACAACAAATTTTAGAAACGAATTGCGTATATAATCTTTCTTTTAAAACAAGTAAAAGCAATTTACAAAATTTATCTCACAACAAAGTTAATTAAACAACAACAAAACAATTTAAATATTTCACAAAATCAAAATAGAATATTTCTTATATCCTAAACAAAATAAAAACGCTAGACTTTACGGACAGAACCACAGGCAGTTTTTCCTGTACTGAAAAAGTCGTATTAAATTATTAATTATCTATAACACTAAAGCAGAGATTTAAATAAATGAATTTAATTTTTATTTATTCCCCAAATGAAGTTATATTTAAAATGAAGTTAATATTTGCGAATTATTCCTTAAGCTTATGATACCTTCGCACTTTATATGAAGTTCTTGTTGATTTTGAAGTTATTTGTTAAAGTTGTCCAATGTTGATGCGATGTTTTCAATCCAAATCTTGTAGACTGCAAGATAGTTGAATGCTGGTCTCGATTTCGATCTGCTAAGTCGCCTTAAAGTTCGAAATGAGTAGAAATTTTTCTAAGTCCAATTTTAGTAGAGTGACAAATGTAGTTTCCTCTCTGCTTGAAGGCTGGTACAGGAGAAGACGTCCTCGTGGCTCAGATTCTGCTACAAGAGTACCCGTCTTACGACGGATAATTTTTGGTCTCCCTTTCTGTGGGAAACTTCCCACAAAAGGGAACCAGTTTTTCTCCCTTTTGAAAAGAAGAGTTTTGTCTTCCTTTTAAGTATTTTCAGGCCTTTTTGGTCTGAAATTTTTATACTATATATTTAACTAATCATAGTTTTTAACTACTGAATAGTTTTCTATCTTTGTTTTCCATTAAAACACCTTTTAATAGATAATTCACTAGTTTTATTTTTCAGTGTTATTTGTGTTCTAAGTTGGCAATGCAAAGTCCAACTACTGTACTTCAGCGGAGAGATGCGCACGTCACTCGACAGGTATTTTCCTGAAAATTTCGAATTTGGACATTTTTTCGTTCAACTCGCTGTAACTTTCGAACGGCTGGTCCGATCATCAAGTTTCTTTCGGATTCTTCTTCCATTCCATCTTGTGGGTCTTGTGGAACTTGATTCGTCGTCCTAGTACGCTTCGTTCGCGAGTTATCGCCCTTTTATCGATAGTCGGATTTTCTTCTTTTGAACTTCCAAGATAAGTCCTTTTTTCGAAATTCTTTTGACTAAGTTTTGTTCCTCTACTGCTCTGACAAAAAGATCTGTTTGTACTTTTAACGTAGCTCGTTTGGTTCTCGAGTTATACGTCCTTGAAATTCCAAAGTTTTTGTCGTCCTGTTTATTGTTTATAAACCCCCCTATTATATATTATTATCTCTGCTTTGTTGTATTACAATTCTACATACTAGATATACATAATTACATACTTATACCTCCCCTTTTACTTTAAATTTAACCGCTTTTGGGCTTTAAAGTTTTACTTTTGGTAATTATTATATCTCCCTCATTTTAAATTGAAACTTGAATCTAAGGGCATATTATTGTTCCTTATTGTAGTCTCTTCAATTGTACCTATTATTTTTTAATATATCCCCCTTTCAACTCAAAAAATCCAAAAAAACTCCCCAAAAATGACTTTCTAAGTCTATTCTCACCCGCTTATTATTATTATTTCTTATTTATTTATTTGTGACTATTGTTAATTCCCCATTGGGTTATGACTCTACGTTTTTTGAATTTTTAATTTACTCTTTTTCCAAATTTTAGGTTTTTGAGCCCTTCTAAAAACTTGAATAACTTTTTTGTTTTATATGATTCTACATTTTTATGTTGATATTATTAGTCGGTTGACTCTACTGAATATTTATTTATATTAATAATTTAGTTTTTTTTTAATAAAATAGGAACGAAGACAGTTTGACATTTCCTGTTCAGACAAGACACTTTGTTCTCGAGCTGGTGTGACGTCATCGCCTCCCTTCGTCCCAACTCTACAAGGTTTAGCGCGGCAATTTAACTCGCTTTATATTGGACATGAGACTAGTGACTCTTGTCAATCCGTCTCAATATCCCCCCTTTTAAACTAAAATTTTCGGTTAAATGAAAAACTTCTATTTTTCATTTAAAAAAGCTAAAATTTTTGTATTTAAAATCCTTTTTGATCAATTTACATTTCCTACTGACTAATTATCAATGTTTATATCAATTAAATCTTCCATCATCTTACTTTACAAAACATATATATTAAAATGTATTACTTTTCACTTCTATTCATGATATTTTACAACATTTATTCAAATACATCTTTAATTCATCACATCTACCATTTAAATACCTTCTCCTTTAATCATCATCTTTAAAGTTCATATAAAAACATAATAACATATATATATTTATTTATATATTCAAAAACATCTCAATTATCATTTTACATATTAATAGTTGAAAAACATCTTATTTATTGATTGCACATATATATTTAAAAAACATTTCTTAATCATTGCATATTATTTATTTTAAAAACATCATGTTGATCAATTTATACATACAAACTTGTTCATAATTAGTTCATTTGTGCTTATTCCAGCCGTTTCTCTAAACGTCCTTTATTCGCTGTAAATAAACATATTAACATACACAAAACACATTATATATATATATATATATATATATATATATATATATATATATCTGGCTATAATTTTTTTTAAGGAAATATTACCATATTTTAAATAAATATGTTAATATGTTAAATTGAAATATCGCCTTTCAGAGATTGTTCTACTATTATTTTTAGTCTGTAAGTGGCTAACTTAGGTGATTTTTCTTCACAATCATTTAAAACAAGTTAAGGTCATAAACTTGTTTTTTAATCTTGAACAAGTGGAGTCTTTATTAGTCCCAGTTTCCTTCCGAACTTGTCTTTTTTTATGACTGATACACTACTGTACAATAAATAAAATAAAAACTAAATTATTTACCCGTTTAAACAAAATATGTTTGTATGAGTTTATTTTATCTTAAACTTAAGTTTGTTCTTGATATATACATCGCACTGGCCTCCATGTGAGTACATATTTAGGAAGATCAACTGTGACTACAAATGAAATGATGTCAAACTTTTCCATATTTAGCATATCTGTTCTTTATACAAGTAATACAGTTCTGATGGTGTACGTCATATTTACAATAATAATTATGAAAATAAAATCAAACTAAATTTATTTAGGTGTTTGATTATTTAGCTTTATTTAAATAATGTCATAGACAACACGAATATTAAAGTATATATTGTAATAAAATGGTTATACTGTTTAAAATGGCATAAACAATATGAGGTGGCTCCGCAGAGAGTTACGATTTGTGATTTTGAAATAATTACTAGAAATTAAGTGCCACTGAATAACATTATTTAATATATTATTAAAAAGAAATACAATAATAATAATCCTCCTTTCACGCGTCATTAGTGTAAAAAAATTGGGAACCATATATACCGATTATTTAATCATGGAAATAATTAATAATCAATGATTTAATACAATTAAAAATTTATTAATTAATAGTTATCAATGAATTGACTATGAATATAGAGATTTTTATTAATAAACATATATAAATATTGAATCCTAAATATGAATGCGTCTTTTTGGCATTAAGTTAAAATGATATTGCAAAATACTAATTATTCATGATTTTTAACGTCGTGTACTCTACTCCCAATACTTCTCTATTACAAACGATGCACGATTAATCAACAATCTTGCTTATTTCACTAATACCCATGATTGTGGATGAGTGTCAACTTATAGTTGAATTTGATAACACTTTATTCACCAAGGTCTTAGTGTTAAATTTTTACAAATATTGTAAATAAATGTTATTTAAACCATGGTTTTTATGCGTAGTGAATATAATGATTTGTTGTAGCAGATTGATAATATTTATTGTTAATAAACTCTTAATTATTTCAAGATAATACTGCAACGTACGGAGAAGAGACCACAAAATGGACCAATGGCTTCCTCTTTCATCACGACAACGCGTAGTACCACACCTTGCTTGCATCTGTTTTTTTCCCCACAAATATATATATATTTGAAATGAAAAATCTTTATTATTTCTTCCATTATAAAATACAAAATACAATAAAACATTTTACATGTGCATTGATAGAAATAATAACCACCTAGGTTATTTACCTGTGAAGGTGGATTTAATATTCTTAATAGTCACTATAGTATCAATGAGTTTTTCTGTTTGTACATATCCGCCTACATCTCCGAACTCCGAATTTAGCACAATGCATTCTAAGTATTCACATATAAAAAAGGGTTAACATGGAAACATTTTGACGGCTTCCAACGGAGCAGCTGATGGAAATTCCGAAAGAAGCTGCTCGGAATTATAAAAATATAAAGTGTTTTAAAATTGTAGAATGGGTGTCTGCTATGCTGAACAGAAGGTTAATCTAGGCTACTCTGTACGATGAAACCATCACGGTCAGGGCTAGGCGGGGATGTGCACAGGGAGGAGTCCTATCTCCCGTGTTATGGAACCTAGTAGTGGATAAGATCCTGAGGCATCTAAACGAACAAGTATTCTATTCACAGGGATACGCCGATGATGTGTCTATCGCGCTAAGAGGCAGAGACATGAGCGACGTTTGTGAACTTATGCGGGCTGCCTTTATCAAGAAGGATAGGTGGTGCATACAGGAACCATTCGCTGTGAATCCCGGAAAAATTACAATTATTTCCTTCACAAGAATAAGGAATTTGGGAGTAAGGTCGCTCCCTAAGCTTTTTGGACAGGAGGTAGCTCTTTGGAGAATCAGATGAAGTACCTAGGTATTGTGCAGGATAAAAAGCTCACCTTCAACCCTCAAGTAGAACAGGTAGTAACTAGAGCCAAGAGTCTTATGTTTCCGTGTAAGAGCGTTGGAAAACGATGGGGTCTGCAACCAAAGGTGCATATGTGGATATACATCATGATTATCAGACCACTATTCACCTATGCAGCGGTGGTTTGGTGGACGAAGAGAGTACAAGGTGGTGTTGGAGGTGGAATGGATGGTGCCCAAAGGGTGGCTTGTTTGGCCATCACGGGTGCCATTTGGTCTACACCAACAGTTACCTTGAATGCCTTGCTGGATCACGTTGGTGAGGCCTCTGACGGAAGTTATCACAGCCACAAAAATAAATAGATTTTTATAATAACTAGATTTAATGGTGCACACTTCATCGTAGGGTAAGATACTACATATAATCTATTATATATATTAACAAACAAAAAACACAAAAACACTAAATCACAAAATAACAAAGACAAATTCAGAAAATAACGTACAATTACATATTAACAAACACGATTCATCATGCAATTTACAAGTTCTCATTGTTGAACCTTTTTGTTTTTTCTTTATACTTAAAGAATGACTAAACGAATAAAAAATTCTTTGAAGGGTTGTTCTTTTTCTCACTTTCATTTAAATGAACAACTGAAAAATACAAACTTCGTCCCTTAAACTATATTTTTTGAAGTTTAATTTATGGAAACTTTCCCGTTATATCGTAGGTAAAAAATGATTTATTAAATATTGGAGATAAATTTGAAAATTTGGTATTTCATTTTTTCTTTTGCAATATAGATATAGATTATTATATATTTATAATATTTATACCGTTCTATAGATATTATCTGATAAATCAGTTAAATAAATATATTGATACAGCTCCATCACAGTGTATCGAAAAGTAAATTATGTTTCTTTTAGGATATACTCCATTTGCTAGACTCCTACCGTTGACTCGTCTTAAACAGCTTCATTAATGGCAAAATTTTATACATATTAACTACGAAGATACTAAACTGTGTTTCTACACAAATGTGCTTGGTGTACATTGAACATACGATTACTCTAAATCAAGTGGAAAGAGCTTTTAAAACTCACTTCTTATTAACGTTTAACGTTACAATTATATTTGTTAAAGACAATTTTTTTTCCCAATTAACGGGAATAATATTACCTAAAATTTGTGAAAACTAAATATTATGTCTTGACTCTAATTTTATTATTTTTGTAAAAACTAAAGAAGATAATTAGTGTTTGTAATTTATTTTCATACAACCGACAACTTTACTCTTCTGTGACAACTCTAAAATAAATGAAAAAAGAAATAGCTGAGTACTGTGCTAACATGCTCCCTATGTATAATATTACGTTACTAGAGAACTTATTTCTATATAAATATAATCTATCTGACAAGTATATAAATTTAGATGGTCTAACACTAAATACAGACAGATATTTGGAGTTTATTGGTATTTTGTAAGTTCTAGACATCATTATTATTTTTAAAATAAATTATTATATAAATAAAAAATAAATATTTATTTATTTAGTAAATATTATGAATGGCTGATTTTTAACAACCAAACATAGACAGTAAGTGTAACTAATTTAAGCAGGATATTTACTTGTAGCCAGTTACAGCAAATACTTTTTCATGAAGTATTATGTGGCTGTTTTTGTCCATCAATAATCTGATCATCTGACTGCAGGTGTGTTTTCAGACGAATCGTTAACCATGATGACTTAAAGTATTGAATGCATTTATTGTATACTCTGTGAGACGTATTAATAACGTCTTTTGAAAAAAAAATCTCTCTTTTTTAAATATATTTTTACATTACATATTGCAATACAAATAATTTAATTAAAATTTATCATTCCTATGATTACAAGAAGGTTGTTTCAGGCGCGAGTAAATTTAAAGTCATTAAAGTGTAATCTTACTATTTGTGGTTATATTTTTATTATGAAATATAATATGTTTATTAAACTCATTTCGAATGACTGAATTTTGTAAAGACTGATGTAAATAAAGGATAATACTCCACAATATTGTGTTTACTTTACTTTTGTATTAAAGAAAGTGTATAATTTTAAAAGATGTTTTTCATTTAGTAATGTAATTTTAAATTTAGTAATTTAATGTAATATTTTTCATTTAGTAATGTAAAATACAGTAACCAAATACCAAACTGATATTAGTTAGTATATATATATATATATATATATATATATATATATATATATATAAGCTCTAAATTCATCATTTCGAGTATAAGGACTTATGTCATCTGATAAGTTTAGTGTTCGGCTTGGGCTTGACAGATTTATGGTTGACGGTATATCTGTGAAGGCCAAGCGCGAGCTGTACTAAACTAATCATTTCGTTGAATATAATGACTCGTTTCATCACGAGTCCTGGCAACATGAAAAAGAAAATTTCTCTCTAGAGATCATATTTTCCAATCGGATAAACTAATTATTTTCCTAGCTCTGTGTATGTCATTATTTATTGACTTATGAGTTAAAAATACTTTTAAATAAAAGTGAAGTATAAATACGCAACGCTAATTGAAATATTACGGTCACATTCCTTTCCCCATAATAAGAAAAATAGTTATTTTTACAACCTGAAGAAAACACTTAATTCTCGAATTATAAACAGTTTTGAAAACATATTTTCGTCGGACTACCTAACCTAATTTTAATCTACACATATCGACTTAAAAATGTAAAAGTAGAAAATGAACTTTTCTTGATCAGTGGCAGCACTAGGTCGATTTTATTGTTATTAATAACTGTCATATTAATTATTCTTATTTGATTTTAATGTACATAAAAGTAAATTAATTTTAATCATGTTGAGAGTAAATAATATGCAGTTCTACTCTTTAAAAATAATTCAATAAATTAATTATATTGAAATGCACAGTCGGCTTAATTATTTAATTGTTAAATGATAATTATCCCTCCCTCATACCAAAATAGTGAATTCATCATATATGAATTAATAAATGGTTGAAACTTACAAAATAATATTACATTACATAATTACATGTATACAATTTATATCATTACAAATAATAACTAAATAGGGATAAAGTGGAAAAACATTATTTGTTATTGGCCAACACCATATATTTGATGAGTGATTGGGATATTTTAATATTTAATAAAATTATACAGACAATCTATTATTTTCAACCTACCAAAACGTTTTAGTTTTCACATTAAATTAACATTACACCCCCCCTCCCAACACCTCCCGCACACACACACACACACACTGAGACGGAATGACAAGATCATTAGTCTCATGTCAAATTTAAAATTGAGTTTAATTGCCGCGCTAATCATGGTAGAGGGGGACGAGCTTTTGCGGTGACGTCACGCCAGGCAGAGAGTGAATCTTGCCTGACCAGACATGAAAATCCGAAATACCGTAGTTCCTATTTTATTTAAAAAAACTAAATTATTAATTTAAATAATTATTCAGTAGTGTCAACCGACTATTAATATCAAAAAATAAATTTAAAATCACCTAAAACAAAAAAGTTATTCAAGTTACTGTATTAGAAGGGCTCAAAAACCTAAAATTTGAAAAAAGGGTAAACCCAAAATTTAAAAATCGTAAAGTCATAACCAATAGGGGAAGTAATAATAATCATAAATAAAAAATAAGTAATAATAATAATAAAGAGGTGAGAATGGACTTAGAAAGTCATTCTGTGGGAGTTTTTTGAAGTGTTAAAGTTGAAGGGGGGATAAATTAAAAAATAATAATAATAACAATTATTGAAGAGACAACAATAGGGAACAATATTAAGCAATTGAGATTTAAATTTCAAGTTAAAATGGGGGAGATATATAAAGGGGAAATAAAAGTATATAATAATATGTATTTAGTATATAAAAATGTAATGCAACAGAGCAGAGATCATAATTGATAATGGGGGGGGGGTTTACAATCAAAAAATATAACGAAAAAAACTTCAGAACTTCAAGGACCAATAACTCGAGAGCCAAGCGAGCTACGTTAAAAGTCTAAGAATATATTTCCATCATAGGAACAGAAGAACAAAGTGTTTATACAATTATTTCGAAAAAGGACTTATATCGGAAGTTCAAAAGTGTAAAAACAGACTTCCGGTAAAAGTGCGATAACTCGTGAACGGAGTGTGCAAAAACGACGAATCGAGTTCCACAAGACCCACAAGATTGAAAGAAAGAAGAAACCGAAGGGAACTTGACGATCGGACCAGCCGTTCAGAAGTTACCACGAGTTGTTCGAAAAAATGTTAAAATCAAGATTTGCACGAATGAACAGGAAAAGTGGCTCTTGCATATCTACGTCACGGTACAGCTAGTGGACTTTGTATGACTTTGTATGGTGGTGGTGGTGGTGGTGGTGGTGGTGGTGGTGGTGGTGGTGGTGGTGGTGGTGGTGGTGGTGGTGGTGGTGGTGGTGGTGGTGGTGGTGGTGGTGGTGGTGGTGGTGGTGGTGGTGGCGGTGGTGGTGGTGGTGGTGGTGGTGGTGGTGGTGGTGGTGGTGGTGGTGGTGGTGGTGGTGGTGGTGGTGGTGGTGGTGGTGAGGTGGTGGTGGTGGTGGTGGTGGTGGAGGAGGTAGCGTGTGAGAAGTATTGTCATATACAATTTTCATACATAAAAATAATAATAATAAGCGTTTAAACTTTGGTTGGTTGCTTTACAACCCTGAGGTACGGAAGAACGTTAAGTGTATTTACAATGCCGGTGGTGCGCTCTACTGATCCTAACAATTATACAGTATTCACACAATAATATACAGTAGTAGTAAAAATAGTATACAGTAGTCACGTTGAGCTCTGGAGAAACTATAATAATTCATATAAATAAATTACACATACATAGACCAGTGCTACGCTTTGGTAACAAACGGAGGAAATGTAAATCACATAAATATATTACACATTAAATTAACATTAAAAATGCTGTTGTGCATTCTAGTAGCAGTGGCAACGATGACACTATAAATCATATCAAATAAATAAAAGTTTACACTACTGTATCTTAAATACATAATAAATAATACCAAATAAAGTAGATGAATGGGGTTACCAACGTCTACTGTAGGTAAAATGTATAATTAAATTAATCCAAGATGGTGGTACGCCCTAATATCGACGCAATATGCTAGGTACATTTCAATAACATCCAATACTACAGACTGAACATGGCCGCTTAGTTGTTCCTTTAAAAATACGAAGAGTAATGCTATGGACGATAGCTCTGTCGGAGTAGTCTCTCACTTCAAATTCAGATTTCATTGGTTCGAATCCCATAGGGAAATAAAAAGTTAAGAGTGTGACGCCACGGAACATGACGTCAGCGTGTAACGTCTAGTGACGTCACAAAATTGTGGACAAAAATAGAGAGGGGAGTGGTGGGCCGAAGTGGGAGGGGCGAAAGGGTAGATTAGGTTAGGTTAGATTATGGTCTCACGCCCACTAAAACCTTACTAACACCAGCCCCACAAATTCAGGTTCAAAACTGTAGTACACTCTATTTACAACTATTGTTGTCGCTTGGTCAATGTACACTTGATGTCTGTGGAACGTTATGACATATGATGAAATATAATATTATTGCCTTCTCAAACAGCAATGATTTAGCCGTGATAGGCTTCTTATAATATATTTGGCTTTCACTCACCACCTACATATTATCTGGATTTGGTGGAAGCTGTTGCTTTTTAAATATAGTGTTCAATCACATTGACCATCTATGTCAATTTATTTTTTAGTGGGTTTTTGTATAAACTAATAAATTAGCAAAATAACATGACATAATATAATATCTTTATCGTAGGTGATGACTCAATATTAGTTGAGTGAAAAATTGGAAGGAACAGTGTGTTACCATTACTCAACATTTATTTATTTATTCTCCTTATTGCTTCGTACAAACAAAATCTGTATAGCAAGTGTAAAAAATGTATAATAAAACAATTAGAGCTAAACGCATATAACTAGAAGACATATAATATAAACAAAACCAAATTAAACACATCTATAATACAATATACACTTACAGCCATTATAAACATTTTCCTTTTATATATACCAGAACCTATTTACTATATAGCGCTATAACTATTGATCAAAAGGTTGAAACTCTACTAAAGTGTGGCATCTAGAAACTCACCAACCGAGGAAAATACATTTAGCCCCAACAACTTAGATAGGTTTGATGTAAACACAATTTTGTCTGTAATTTCTATAAACTCGTTTTGGAGCTAGTTCATAAAAATAACTCCTGATTCAGATGGAGAGTTTTCCTGAAAGAAGTTAACTATTGTACTGATCCACAGAAATTCTCTCTGCTAGGAGTATTTCATGCATGTACATCCATATTTCAAACTGTTTGACTTTTAATATTTAATGGAAAATTAGTTCGAGGGTGCACACATACAAGGTAGGGTTAAAATACCCTAACTATGAAATAAATTCTTGCATGATTCCAAACGAGCTATCATTCTTATTGCTCGCCTTTGCAGCCTAATAACAATGTGTGTCAACTGCATGTCAGAGTTACCCCCAGATGACACGAAAAAAGTTTAAAATATACCAGCCTCAAAACTGTAATGGACAATACTGTGCTAACACTGTCATGAGGAAGATCACTGATCTGAGTGCCTTGCACAGTTCGTTTACGTGATCCTCCCAAGTCTATTTCTCATGTATATAGATACCAAGGTATTTTTACTCAAATAATTAGCTCGAATATGTTGTACTTAAGAAGGAATAGGGCACTTGAGGAATAGGAAAGGAATTGGACGGTAGTTATTTATTAACTATTTGTAACCATTTTAAAACACTGGAATGGCATTACTAACTTAGGGGAATCAGGGTATATACCTTGACCAAAAGAATCGTTTATAAATAGAGTTACCGGCTGAATTAACACGTTTGTGTATTCCTTCAATAACCATGTAGACTCCCATCAATTCCTAATGGCCACACATACATACACACACACACACACACACACACACACACACCCCTGTTTGTATGAGGACCTCTCTCTTCTATCACTTGTTAAATAACATAAAAGCGAGGACCTACCAACTCTGTACGGTCAAGCGAGGACTTTTTACGTTTTATTTTTTTTAAGGCAATTTAACATTGATGACTACCGAAAATAAGCACATATATGTATTCCTTATAATTAAAGGAAATAGATGCAATTTTTTTTTACAAATTTGGCCAAATTTTAAAAACTCCAGCATACTGCACGAAAGCGAGGACCTAACACACTCATATGTTCCATAGCGGACAACCGAGGTCTCGCTGCCTACCTGTGTCTAACACGAAAGTGAGGTCCTTACGCACTCGTATGTTTAATAACGGACAACCGAGGTCTCGCTGCCTACCTGTTTGTAACACGAAAGCGAGGTCCTAACACACTCATATATGTTAAATAACGGACAACCGAGGTCATTTTTCCTACCTGTTTCTAACACGATACCGAGGTACTTAAGCACTCGTATGTTTAATAACAGACAACCGAGGTCGTAATTAATTTTTTTTAAATAATTACGTAAATTATAGAATCTTTCTAATTAAACAAAAATAATTATTCTAAAAACGTTTTTGAAATGAAAATTCTTTATCGACGTAGTGGATACATTTTGAGCAGTGTAAAAAAAATTGTATATGTGTGTACGTCTTAGTGTATACACGTACGAAGTCAAACTTCTGTACAACATGTATATTTTTTTAATTCTTATTGTTCACCTCATTCTTTAGAAGAAACTAATTAAACCTACCAATCACATATCTAACTGAATCTATGCCGTTAGTAATTTTCAGCATGCTAAATGTGCAAAGCCTAAATTCAAAATTTTACTCAAAGATCTATTACATTTTGCTAAACAAAACAAAAGATCATACAGATGATGTATGAAATCAGCTTTTATATGACTGAATTTTTATGTCCTCAATCATAAAACTTAAAATAGCTTAGGCCTTCAACAATAATTAAATTTATCTCACCTGAATTATAATCACAATCAGAATTTTCATAGTCACTTTATGGTTTTTAATTTGATTCGTCTCAAAAATATCAAATAGATACAGTTATTGTCAGTTAACTTTCATTACAAAGACAATCATTAACAAAATTAGCTGCTAATTTATGATGGCTCTGAAAATATTTGTTATGTGTATCCAGGGTTAAAACAAGTGGTGCTAAAAATGGTAATCAAAAAATGATTTAGGAGCATCTACTATAGTTTGTTATCAATAGTAGTCTATTCAAGATTAGTATAGAAAGAAGAATAATCTGTTTATAATAGGTGATGACTTGAGGAGTTTAGAGCTAAAATCTTGCATTTTTTATTTTTAGTTTACATTTTTAACATTGAGTAACTGTTTCTTGTCATTTGTTTCTTTACCGGCCATTTTATTACATTATATAACTACATTTATCACATCAAATTCTCCCAGAGGAAACCAATTCCTTTGGAGATTGAGGGATGCCATGCTTTAAATAACGGTACTCAGTGTTTTACAAAGGAATATAAATCTATATTACTATATAAATAAAGCGAGAATGCTTGTAAAAATTTATTGACATTAATTTGCACACTGAACCATATTTCAATGGTTACTTTAAATAAAACCGGGTCAGGTTTATGTGCAAACATAAAATATCTTTATTAATAGGTACACAATAAATATACACATAACTCATATACTTAAAATAAAATTTACAGATATAAATTGTTATAATAGGTAATTTTAGAAATTAACAAAAACAAAATAGTTGTGGGAAACAGGAAAAGTAGGCCTACTTATGATAAACTTTACACATCCATTCTCACCGACGAAAAGAAAATGATATATATCCGGTAGCAATAACATCCGGTAGCATTTAACAAAAACACATGGGTCGCGTGTGTGCAGTTTTGTTAGAGGGAAAACAAAGACGCAGTAAACAAACCATGGGACGTGACAGACAAAAAAGAATGAGAGTAAAGTGTTTCATATTACTCTAAACAATTAATTATTTCGGGAAAAACACGTCCATGAAGTTAAAATTTGAGGTTCAACTATTTATCTACAACTTTGCCGCTGACATTATGACGCTGACCAAAAATAAAAATTTTCCTCGCTTCCTAACTTTTTCATGTTTTTTTCCCTCACATTATTATTTGATAAAACTTTAACGTTTAGTAAAGAAAATATGAGTGAAATATAACTAATATGATGCATACTGGTGGCTTTTAAAATGTATAACTAACATTTCTGCCAAATTTCACATTTATTTTTCCCTATACATTCAAAGTCAATCAAAAGGCGTTACAAATTAGAGACGGCAAACTAAAATCTTTGCATATACGCTGCCGTTCAACTAACTTGGTTAAGGTCAACACTGACACCGCCCCCCCCCCCCCCCATCATAGACAACGCGATGTTATTTGTTCGGATGCTCGCGTAGACTTTTAACGTCTACTTCCAGCGCGGTGTAAGGCATTTTAATACATGAATTGTAAACATTTAAACAGTTTTATCCTTGAAAAATGTTCGAATCTTTTCGGTCACTATTCGATTTTTCGAACCGAATCTGGATTAGCGGATTCGTTTTTGAATACGAATCCGAATATTTTTGCATTGCGGATTCGACTATCGAATCCGAATCGAACCCCGAGATGGATTCGGATTCGATTAAATTATCGAAATATTCGCACTGCCTGGAAATATTTAAATAAAATAGCAGTGTTTCCACTCGGTTGGTATACGTTCTTGAGAGCAGCCACCTTCTCTCACGGATCTCCACCACTAATGTAAATTATTCAAGCCACTGTTATATTGAGCATATGAGGTGTTGATGCTGTGATCAATTTGGTAAATTTTTTGGAACACCTTATGGTAGAGTGTCCAACCAGTGTTTAACTCTTTTCCACCCCTTCCACAACAAAACGTAGGCCGTCACTCTCTTGTCTTCTTGTAGAAAAATAATTAAGGAGCACAACAAATATACATAAAAAGTTATCAATGCCTTTGCAATGGCTGCAAGGCGTATTCACTTGCCACTTTCCAAGTTAAAACAATGTTTTAAAGTAAATTCGTTGCTATGCCTATGGTTGTTCTGTAAATTACTGAAGCTTTCACACAAGTATTAGTCCTAATATTTCAGGCTATTTTATTAATGTTTTGTGCGTTTTAAAAATAAATTTAGTAGGCCTAAACCTAAAGCAAAGCAGACATATTCGTTTTTAGTTCTAATTTATTCAAAGATTGTCCGGTTCATTTACTCTCCTAATACTGTAGTTGAGTTTACTTTCCTAATATAGTAGTTGAGTTAGCTGGTTATTTGTTGCAGTTAGAAAACATTACTCTCGATTAAAAAGTCTTACTATTTTGTATAATCTGTCAAACAATTAATTTCCGAAGTAAATCATATTTGCGATACAAAATGTAGGCCTATAAAAGGCTAAAGCGAAAACCATAAGACCATTATAAACATGAAGTTCGCGTATACTCGTTTATTGCTTTAAACAAATTTAAGTTGAACTGGACTTATGAGAAATAAACACTACTGTATATAAATTAAAACAGAACACAGTTCCTCATAATCAAGTTTAATACGCAAACGCCTTTCGAGTATAATAAACTAAGACAATTATTATACTAAAACATGTATATACAATTAATTATGAGTTTTCAACTGTAACCGTCACTGATGATGACAACTTGGTCATCGAAACGCGTGAATTAAACGGTTTTTATATGCAACTGTGTTCTGTTTTCATTTATATATTAATTGTGTAACATTACGTATAAAATCAAGACTGGCAATTTTTCAAATTTACTTATCAAACATGAAGGGAATAGAAAAGAGCAATGGTGTGTAATGATAATTATTACAATTGGGACTAATCAGAAGCGCGATTTAAAAAAATTGTTAAGAAAAAAATTGATTTAAATAGTAAATTACCTCAAGACTATGAATCCATTGCACAAGATTTGATAACAATCACTTTGTTAATGCAGTATGCACAAAAAGAATACATTTTAAGGAGTAAATATACAACCTCATGTTAGGTATTTTTATAATGTCTGTTTAGAAAAGGGAAGTTAATAATTTATTTGACCAATCTAAAAATATTATATTCATATTTTGTTTGAATCTCAATATATTAAAATTAAAACGGAAAAAGAAAAAGTAATTTATTTGTTCGACACGTTTGTCTCACTATACCGCTAACCAGATATTTGGCATGCAATTGGGGTTAACACAACAGACAATATACAAAGGTCGAAATTAACCACTTAAGTTTTTAGGGAACTCTAAAAAAAGGGCCCAAAATTAGTAAACGTACTCATCTTTATTAACTATAAAAGGTATCTTAACGGGGGCCATTTTCCCACCATTTCTCCATCCAAAATAAACTTGATACACTATTCTAAATAAATTATTTACTTTAACAGAAGTAACAGCTTCTGAACGTAGTATGTTATGGTACATCGCAGATCGAGGATCCGGGTCAAGACGTCAACTTATATATTTTCACGCAAAAAATACATTATTTACTAACGGTAAGGATTTACAGTAATGTTTAAGTACGAATTAATTTGATATAATCTTCTGAATAAAACATTTGTACACAGTTTTAAAAACATAAACACTAACATAAAATTGCATTATGTTTAAAAATAACCTGTGTCATGAAATGTACTTTGTTGAAAATGTTTATTAGTGGCATGATCGAGCTGATATTAAATGTAATGGACAAGCATTTATGTCAATGCCATCTAATTGTTTTAAGTATGTTTTTTGGTCATAATCATTTACGCATGATTGTAAATTGTTCTTCAGAGTAGGTTTACGCTTATAATTCGAATATTTCTTAATATTTATTAATGAAATTTTCTCAAAATGTATTCTATCCATAAATAAATATTCTGTGTAAATTTCTTCATGATATAACTACTTTCATTTTATTTAAATATAATAAAATATATATAAATCACAATTTATCATATATTTTATTTAGTCGTGATTTGAAATTCCAAATTGGCAGATGGAATTTTATCAGAAATGGATAGAACGCACAAATCTCATAAATAAAGTATTTTTGTGTGCTTATTTACATTATAGCAAATAATGTTGACCATTACTGCTCTCTCATTATCAAGAAATATTTTGTCTTGATTGCTATGTTGAGGTTCAGGTAGCTAGGTACCTAGCCTCTCTTAGTTTTAAGACACGTACAAAAAGGACGATTATTTAGTTGTTCAAGATTATTAATACAACTTACATCGTACGAACTTAGCTGTAATACGTCTACAGAAAGGGTGTGGTGTGTGTGTTAGGATTCCTATATTTATTGGCGCAACTGACCATGCTGTGGGGCCATCACAAATTGTGGGGTAATACACACGTCCCCACTGTTCTAAATAGCAAAAACTGGAGAAATTACATCATAAAATGAATAGCAGACATAATTTACATGAAGACCTCATAGTTGAGTTTAAGGCAGATAGTGAACTCTGGGGCCATACGTTAACCGTAAAGCAGGGCTAAATAGTTTGTTGGTCGTTGATGAATTACGCAACTATAAACTTTCAGTTTACAGTCTACATCCAGACAAGAGCAAAAGAGAGGAGAGAGAGAGAGAGAGAGAGAGAGAGAGAGAGAGAGAGAGAGAGAGAGAGAGAGAGAGAGAGAGAGAGAGAGAGCGTTTCCGCCTGTCAGGTTTTTTACTTCCGTGACCCTTTAAATGAACTTCCGTAGTTGATATTAATTTTCAAGTGGGACTAGTAATATTATTTTTCTTGAACTAGGTATTGAAACTCGGATTAATATTTTTTCAATATCGAATCCTGACTCTATATTTTTATACCTTTTTGGTACTTATGATATGGCTACTGTATTTTTTCAATTAATTAAATTAACATAAAACCAATATAATCTCTATGCAAAAATACATCTCTCTCTCTCTCTCTCTCTCTTTCTCACCTCTCCTCTCCTCTCCTCTCCTCTCTCCCTCCCTCCTCTCTCTCTCTCTCTCTCTCTCTCTCTCTCTCTCTCTCTCTCTCTCTCTCTCTCTCTCTCTCTCTCTCTCTCTCTCTCTCTCTCTCTCTCTCTCTCTCTCCTCTCCTCTCCTCTCCTCTCCTCTCCTCTCCTCTCCTCTCCTCTCCTCTCTCCCTCCCGCCCTCCCCCTTCTCTCTCTCTCTCTCTCGCTCTCTCTCTCGCTCTCTCTCTCTCTCTCTCTCTCTCTCTCTCTCTCTCTCTCTCTCTCTCTCCCTCTCTCTCTCTCTCTCTCACTCTCTCTCTTTCTCCATCTCTCTCTCTCTCTCTCTCTCTCTCTCTCTCTCTCTCTCTCTCTCTCTCTCTCTCTCTCTCTCTCTCTCTCTCTCTCTCTCTCTCTCTCTCTCTCTCTCCTCTCCTCTCCTCTCCTCTCCTCTCCTCTCCTCTCCTCTCCTCTCCTCTCCTCTCTCCATTTAGTGGCGGTAAAATTAGTAAGGTCTGATCATGTATATATCTAAATATAAGTAAGCTTATTCGTTATCAAAGTTCTGAAGAGTTTGAAAAAAAAAAGTACCGGTCCTATGATATGTACAAAACGCCGACCGCAATGCAGACCGGTGTCGTATACAGCTAAAAAAACTGTTTTTTCAGCGCTCTTCATCTTAACACAGACATCAAAGCAGAGATACGACTGACGTACCCTTGACATAGTTGTGAGCCAGTAGACTTATCTTTCGAACAGCTGACTGCACCAAATATGTTCTTCCTTATGGACGTGTCTTTGCAACTTGATAACATAATTAAATAAAAAAGTGAGAAATATTATTGTTTGTTGTAAATATGATAAATTTAAAGGTAATTCGTGTTACGCGATTGGTGGGTAATACTTTATTGATAGTTAGATGGGTAAGTATGGTTTATGAATGGAGGATTTAGTAACTTGGTAAATTTTTTTTTAATATTTAGGACGACGGACAGATGAAAAGTTAAGTTAAGTTAATATGTTGATTAGAGTTTTATTAGGTCGACGGTCAGAAAGAAGTTTAGTTTAATGTCAACGATAATGGTTTGTATAGTTATTTGTACAGGTGGAGTATATTTTAAAACAATTTCAATTTTAATGGAAATACGAATATTGCATTTGATTCCCAAAGGATAACTCAAACATTCAAGGTTGAACAAGAGATAAGGAGCTATTAGTCAAGATATAAACTGGTTTGAAGGTCACTCACCTCCTGATAATGTTTTATCATGTATGACAAAAGTTTTTACCTTACAAGATCTTAACAAAATATCCCTAAGTTTATGTCTTGTACATTTCATATTAACAAATTAAATGGTAATTACATTATTTATGTGAACGTCTCTTTTAATACAAAGGGCGTAAGTGACTGGTAAATTTGAAAAATAAAAGTAATCGTGGATATTATTGAAAATTTTAAAACAAATTTAAAAAGGTCAAGGTTCTACTTTATACTATAGTTATAACATATAGTTTCCACAAAAACGTTACTAAGTGTTGCGCGATTCGTCTGTCTATGGAAGTAAGGAAGGACAAAATTCTGCTGGAAGGACAAATCTAAAACAAATATCTCTGGTCTGAAATGAATCAAAATAGGCCAAAAATAGTCTTCAGATATTATGTAGACGATACTATAGTACTTTTCGATGGCAACAAAAGATAATTTAAAACTCTGATTAACTTCGTAAACGCAATGCATCCAAAACTCTAATTCACGGTTGAAGTGGAAACAAATAACAATTTAATCTTTTTAGACCTATCAATTTAAAAAATAAACAATAGTGTTAAGTTCAACATCTATAGAAAACCTACCACAACAAACCAGACTATACACGCTTCTTCCCAATATCCATGTAATATAAAAATGGCAGCTTACAATAGTTTCGTTAACAGGCTAATCTCAGTAAGTGCCTCTAGACAAGGAGAAGTATGAACAGGTAACATACAAATAATAAACCCATTATTAAAAATAAAAATAAAACTTAAGTCTCCACAGAATATGGATCAGCATCGAGTCATACTCCAAAACATAGACTGGCTAAAGAGTCTGGCATAACCGTTTCTTTCAATACCTCAAACAAACTACACTATTTTTTAAATAACCCCAAAAAAAGACATACATAATGACAAACACGATAAGACTGCCTTATACAATATCACTTGTTGTACAGTAGTGAATGCCCCAATTTTTATTAAGGACAGACGGCCCGTTCTTTCAACAAAAGTTTTAAGGAACACTTCCCTAAGAGGACTTCATATACAAACTCTGCTTTTGGTGAACATCGTATCAACAAAAACGATAAATACACAGATATCCAATCTAACATGGAGATATTACACTTTTGCAAAAAAAAGTAAGTACATGGATTCCGTAGATGAGTTCGAGATCTTTAAAGGTGTAAAAATAGATCCATCTAATATCCTCAATGACAAACTATCCTTCAAATCAAATCTAATTTACGATGTCGTAAGCATCTAGACAGACAGCATGATAAACAGACGTCAAACTAGACCACTACGATAGATAACAGAGAAGGCAGGGAGTTTCTGTGCCTACAGCAATAATTCCGCAGTTTATATTTACCGGGTATTGGTATTGCACGCAATATTTCGACTAAAATAACTATGTTTGTGCTGTTAAGGTTTTAGGTTGTGTTGTGTTTTTAGTGTTTTATTGTTATGTGACGACCTCTAATAAGTGATTTGACTATTTTGTACGGCCTGATGATGGAAACCTAGAGTTTTCGAAACCGCGATAGCCTTTATGTCTTGAGGTGAGTAATTAGATACAAGACAATATATTATAGAATATAATTCTTTCATATAATCATAATCACTTTAATGACGGTGGTCAAGGTTCATTTTTGTTTTTTGTCAACTATTCCTGAACGGTAATACCTTTTCCTCGCAATTTTGAATACGAAATTGGGCCATATATCTTAGCATAACTTTAAAATTTGAACTAAACCGAGTTTGATAAATTACGCGTTTTATATCAATACCAAGACCGATTGTTTTTCGTTATTTCCCATAACCGATACCGATTAACGATTTCCGATAACACATGAACCGGAATTTTTGTAGATGTCGACCGGTTTTGTTTTGGACTCTTGAGAAAAATTTCATCAATATCATTTGAGCCGATTTCGAGAAAAATTTTAATTTGCGGTGGGTATTACGTAACTGCATGAATTTATAGGCTCCAATTTCAACCATTTTCAAGGTATCGACTTCAATTTTGGTTTTCTAGTTAACCTAAAATTTTGAGATATTTACTACAACCTTAGAATACAAGTTACTCTGCATGTTTTACATTCTGCATGTGTACCGAGTTAAGTCATATCCTAAACATGTTTTTAATTGAACTGGATGAAACATTTATATTTTCAGTACCGGGGGTATATTTAGCGCGCGTTACTGACTTTATTGTATAATATTTTCTCTATGTTATGTCAAAACTCGGTACACTACTAATACACTTACCAATAAATGTGTATACCTAATTTTCAGATGTTACCAAGGATATTTTCTAAAATAGATACTGTAACTAGTTCCGATAGTACCGTCGGTAGTGCAACAATTCAAGCAGTAATTATATCTATTTTAAAAATATTGATAATATTGATTTGAAATTCGGTACAAAAGTGAAGAATGCTCATGACCTACTATTCTACGTTTCGAGACGATAATACTTTTTAAATTAAACTTTCAAAATCGCCAGTGGTTTCATTATCTAAATATTAAACATTGTGTGTGTGTGTGAAGTGCGACAAAAGTTTGGTGTCAATTCCCACGGTACAGGGTTACGGCTTGCCAACGACAAAGCAAGCGCCAATTCACTCAAATATCAGCCCAAAAATATTCCCGAATTAAAAATATATATATTTGGTCGATTTGCAACTATTCTTCAACACACTAAATGTTCTTGACCAACAAATAAAATAAATCGTCAATTATTGAATATATTTGCCACATTTTCTAAGAATTAAATTAAATTCTAGGTATATTTTCTATTAAAATTTTTAAAGTTATTACTAGAAACATGTAGTTATAATCACTGATCATACCTGGTAATATTAATTTAATTATTTACACACATATATATTATGAAGAAATGCTACGTAATGAAACAATGGTAGGCCTATCAGTCGTGAAATTAAATTCAAGTTCGGGATGTTGGGGTATTCGGTAACGTAGCCTACTCAACAAAAATTGATATATATTTTTAACCATTTGATGGATTTTTGTTTAGAAAAAATATTTGAATTCACAATAAAATTATCTATAAAATCTTTATGAGTAGGCTACTTGTTGTTAGGTTAATTTGTATTAAAAACCACGATGAATTGTATATAATTCGTTTTAAATATACATTGGCTTAAATAATTCAAAACGTTAAACTATAATTGTCCGTACATAAAAACATAAATATAGTAAATTTTATGAGGAATCCGAATCCGTTTTAAAAAATAACTTCCGATAATTAGTTTTCGATATATAAGCGTTTTTGTACTGACGCGTACCCAATTTTTATACTCTCTGTACGAAAATCAAAAGAGAGTACGCTGGTTTACTAAATTGTGTTTATTTCGAGAACCGTTGAACGGATGTTAATTATCTAAAGAAAATTGAATTCACAATTACATTTTCTATAAATTGGTATATCAGAATATAACTACAGCGATTAATAAACGTATGTAATAAACCAATAAAAATAGCATTATTTAGAAATCGTTTACAGTTTTGCTATAAACGTTCATAAATCAAAACATTATGTATATATCATTTTCAAATTTTTGTATGATTTTTATACCGGTCGAACGGTGGCTTAGTATTAATGTTAGACTGTGTAAGTAACATGATGGCGTTTATAATAATTCAATAAAAACCTTCTCCATGAAATAATACAATCATGTGTGTGCCATTTTTCATGGTAATCGTCCAAACGCTATCTCAGTATTATTATATAATAAAAGAACAATAATGTCCGCCTATGGTGACTTCTTTTAAAATAAAGTAGTTACTTACATTATAATTGTATGACGCGTTTCGGAACTCGTTCCATCTTCAGATTATCGCTCTGCTGAGGTCGTTAAAACATTAAAACAAATTATTACACAACACATCATACATACATACACGCGCACATTAACACTACTTTATTTTAAAAGAAGTCGGCACATAGACGGACATTATTGTTCTTATATTATATAAAAAGAATGACTTGGATCCAAACGCAATGATTTTTAAATCAGTATATCGTATGACTGGGTAAGTAACATTCCATGAAATAATACATGTGTGAGCCTATTGTCATTTTAATCGGTCAAACGCTATATCTGTATTATTGTTGGACTAGGTAAGTAACATGATGGCGTTTATAATAATTAGATAAAAACCTTCTCCATGAAATAATACATGTGTGAGCCAATTGTCATTTTAATCGGTCAAACGGTGTCTTAGTAATAATGTTTGACTGGGTAAGTAACATGATGGCGTTTATAATAATTAGACAAAAACCTTCTCCATGAAATAATACATGTGTGAGCTAATTGTCATTTTAATCGGTCAAACGGTGTCTTAGTAATAATGTTAGACTGGGTAAGTAACATGATGGCTTTTATAATAATTAGGTAAAAACCTTCTCCATGAAATAATACATGTGTGAGCTAATTGTCATTTTAATCGGTCAAACGGTGTCTTAGTATTAATGTTACTATAGACTGGGTAAATAACATGATGGCGTTTATAATAATTAGAAAAAAATATTCTCCATTAATTAATAAATGAGTTTGAAAATTTTCATGGCAATCGGTCAAACGGTGTCTTAATAATAAATTATCTAATTCAATAAATATATGGTATTAAAAAATCTAGATTGTTTTTTATCTATAGAAAAAAAAGTCTAGTTAAAATATTATCGTGTGTTTCCACCCACAAGTCTATAGAAAAAATCGTCATACAAAATTTGATGTTAATTATTTATTTTCCATCGATTGAAACTAAAATAAACCAAATGTTTTATGCCTATTGCAGAGAGAGATTTAGGGAGATATCAAAAATGAGAGTATAGAAGAAGGGGAAATGTTGGGGACAAGACAATGTTGGCAGCATTTGTTGCAAAAATCCGTGTTATGTTAACTCATGTTAAGGGGACAGTAAGTTATATATACTCTTGATGAGAATACACTGTCCTCCTAATATTCAGAGGACAGTAACTGTGCTCTGAACAAGAGTATACGCGACAAATGTCCTCTGATCAAGAGCGAGAATGTCTATAGTAGGCCTATATATTGTTTTAAGTATGTTTTATATATATATATATATATATATATATATATATATATATATATTAGTATAAAATTTCTTTTTATGAATATAAATTACAGGATAATTAGTTTCAAAGGAAAGAAAACTGAATTTACGATTTAATGACAGTAATTAATAAATCAAATACAAAAAGTGATCTATTTGAACGACTTATTTTTTTAAATAATTAAATACGTGATCGTTAAATTTTTATTATTTAATTTTAATTCGAATAAAAATATGGAAATTTACGCAATTTTTTTTTCAAGTAATATCAGCATGTAATTAATATGTTAGAATGTACGTACAATGTTAGAATTGAGTCAATCATTAGTTAATAGTTCAAGGTTATTGTTTTAAATACGGGACTGTTGTTTATTAGGCCTATTTGTTTATTTTTCCCATGAACTGTGAAAGGTCGCATTGTTCCACTAGTTTAATATATTTTATGTTAAAGTTAGTTGTTTACAATGTTTTAAATCAATCTACCAGATTTAAAAAAATAATAATAAATTTAATAATGAATCAAATAACGGAAGTTTAAAGTAACATCCAACTATGTTATGTCCAGGAACACATGCATAGGTGGAAGTATTGTTATAAAAACTCTATCTTTGTTAACCATTTTTTGGACTTAGGTTAAATAACAAAATATTTCTAAATTCAACACCATTTCTAAAACCTCACCTGTAACCCAGGATAATAACCCAGTCCGTTACCCTCGTTATTAGCTACTAGGGTTTTCCCTCCCCCCATCCAAGTTTCTCTTTGTTGTCTGTTTACTGGCTTTGTTTGTATAAGTTATAGTCAACTTGTTTGTTAGTTTTCATTAGCCGGTAGATGTCTCAAGAAGAAACAATTATCATTATTCATTAATTCCTCTTTATTAACTCGAATTCTTGTTTGTCTATTTGGGTGAAATCTTTTAATCGATTTTAAACTAACTTCCCGATGAGTTAAGGGCTTCGACTTTTAAACACAGCTCAGGATTGGATGACAATATTGAATTATTATAAATACTAGTTGGTGACGCCCCCTGCTCACTCCGCTGTTGTTAATTTATATTGCAAAATTTCTGCCTTGTATAAAGCTAGATTGTACATGACTGAAAAGTAGAAAATAAAAATTTAACACGTTTTTAAAATGAACTAAAAAAATTTAATAATTTTTGATACAACATTCCATACCTGTTTATATAGTTCCAGACCTACTTGTTGCCAGTGATTTAATCGGACCCATTGAGGATTAAGTTGTTAAATAAGTGAAATATATTAAAAGTATATAAGAATATAAAAATAATGAACAACGAATAAATTTTATGACTGTCGTTTTTGCATTAACATTGGTTTACGAGTCAAAAGGGAGGCGCTATTTAAAATTTCTAGGACCCAACAAGTTAGCGAAGACGGAAAAATTTAGCTCCAAGTAAAAATAAACTAAAACATTCCTTCCTCAAATTAATTTCGATTAGTATGAATAAATTTATGTAACGTAGGGCCTATACCATAGGTTTTCTGGTAATTGTGCGTTCTTAAATACTTGTTGCGATTATAATTAATTATCACCTGAATTTTAAACAACTTCAAATGGTAATCACTAAATGCTAAGCTAACGTGGACATATCAAAATGTGCTAATACTATAAAAACATACTAATTTACTATTGATTTTTGTAATACAATACCGTATTGTTTAGTAAAGTTTTGCTCCCTACATTAATCTTTGAAAGTATGTTAAAGAATACATATAGGAATAAATCTCACATAATTATATATAATTACGTACTATTGCGTACTATGGGGTTCTAGTTTCACTTAGCATATTCAGAAAGTTTCCAACAAGAGTCACCACTTATTCCCCGTTAAAGGTTTTAAAGTAACATTAATCATTTTAAAAACAGCGTTGCCAAGCTTACTGACGCATTATCAGAATCTGAAAGTAAAAAACTATATGGAAATATGTATTTTTCAGGAAACACAGACCCAGAACTCTAATCCCAGAACTTCAAAAACCAAAATAATATTAATGCTCAATAATTACTATGGATTTATTGTTACAACAGTCGGTACATGATGGAATTCTATGAAAATGGAAATAATGAGATGATTATTTAATTCCACAAAACACGGAAATAAAACATGTTTAATTATTTAATGTTTTGTGGAATTAAATAATCATCTCATTATTTCAATTACTATGGAGTTGCGATACTGCGTCCATATACGGACGCATCATCCCATACGGACGCAGTATACAGTACATTGCAAAATCATTGCAAACATTGCAGCAGAACTGTAAAGTGTATATATGTGTATAATATGCTGTATAAGAACCAATAATCCATTAATTAATATAAGTTTAAAAAGAACAACCAATTTATTTTTGGAAATAAATAACACTAAAACAGTTGTATTTGATTCACGTTATACTCGTGAATAATTGAGGTGAGGTGCTCGTAAATCATTTAATTACGAGGTGCGGTATAAATGAAAAATAATTAGTTTGGTTTTATTACTCTTTATTTTGAGCACTAAAGTTAGAATAAATTAGGAGACTTCACGACACGTCGGAAAATGAATCGAGGGCAGCGAAGGGGAGTGGGACTTGTTTTTTAAAGGGACATTACTTATCCGGTAGTAGTAGGCTTACATCCGTTTATAGCTCCGTGTAATTTTGGTGACTGCAGCGCATTCAACGCAAACACACTACGAACTAACTTACACTCCAAAACACTCTACCCGTATGGTAAAGAAAACCGAGGTCTCGCTCAGATTTTGAAAATATTAACAGAAAATGCTATTTAAGTCCTTAACAATGCAAAACTGCACTTATCTAAAACCGAGGTCTTGGGTTCAGGACCTCGGTTTTCCACAAGTCCTCGCTTCTGCCGTTAATGGTTTATGCCAGGACCTCAGTTCTACCAATTTACAAACTCACACACACACACACACACACACACACACACACACACACACACACACACACACACACACACACACACAAACACACACACACACACACACACACACACACACACACACACACACACACACACACACACAGGAAATATCACCATTGAACAAGAAGGGATAATTTTGAATTGCCCTTAACAGGTCTTTTTTTCTGTTGGATTGGAAGTTTCTGCACTGCCAAAAAAAAGAATTGAAAGCATACGCCTGCATAATTTGGTCTGGACAATAACATCCTTTTATATAAAAATTATGTTGTGCTTTAAAGGCTTTATTTTTTTATTACACTCTAAGCTGTTTTTAAATATTTTAGACGATTTAAATATTTATTAACTTCATATGACTTTGCGACTTCTTATGCACAATTCAACTTTGTAAACAAGCGGTTTTTGTTTTAAAATCATAATAAAAGTGGGTAGGAGAATATTCAAATTGTGATTTCTGGGAGAAAAACTATGAATGTTTTAAATGATGTAAACCCAAAGTTATCACACATTTACAAATTTTACTCATTTATTAAAAGTTTAGTTTTTTAAATAAATATTTCATACGTTATAACCTTTATTATACATTCAATAAATGTTTCTTCTCCAAAGATATATTAACATTTCAAAAGTTGTAAAATACAACTTAAGTACACATTAAATAACTATTTATTCAATAATTATTTTTACAACAGTTTTTAAACATTGGATAGCACAATATGTAGTAAAATCAACCTTATTCAACATTTATTAGGCTTTAAATTTTACAACGTTCAATAAATTTAACATTTAATATTTTGATTAAACATACATTTAATTTTGTGTGCTGTTTAGGATATTACCTAATTATAACACTTACTTTAATTTAACAGGAAATCAAGTAATACAATTATTCAAAATGTTGCGCGTTAAACAATATATATCTACATTTTTGATAGCCTTCCTTGGAAAATAATAACATTACTTCGCATGATGGTAAAAACAAATGGATGGTCAGCTGTAAATTCGATCGGAGTATCTATAATTTGGTCATCACTATCTTCTCCAAATTCTAATACTGAAAGTAAAATCGAAAATGAAAAATACTAAAAAACATAATTGTTGTAAAATTCGAATATGTTACATTGAATTCATTTAAAACAACAAATTTATAATAAAAAAAAAAAAAAAAAAACATAAATAACTATAAACACTATAAAAACATTAATATAGGAATTCATAATTTTATAATTTTTTTAATTTGTCAGTTTCAACGGCGATACTTGGCGGAGAAGTAGTTCTTTGGTACGGCGATATTGGCGGAAGAGGCTTCCCTGCTCACTTGGGATTTTAAAGTGAGAACCCACTGCCTTGTGGTAAGGAGAGGGATCTCTTAAGGCTAAGGGAGCAAACCCCAACAGAAAACCTGATAGTCAATATTAGCAATGATAAAAACAGACGGAAGTATTACCCCAGGTGGCAGACCAGGTACTCTGGAAAATCCACCCTCTAAGGAGGTCGGTCCCAAGGATTCTGGGGGGGACCAACCATTGCTAAATAATACTAACACTAACACTAAGGAATTAGTAACAACGGACAAAAACAAAAACACAAAAGAAAATAAAGAGAAAAATCCTTTTAAGAAGAGCACTGTTCTTTCAAGATCTCCGCCATCAGAAAATATTCAACAATTAAATGAAAAAAGGGAAACAAATGTCTCTAAAGAGAGTTCTGATAAGCTGGATGATTTTAGGGAACAGGACAAGGAATCACTTGCAAAGATTGAATATTTGCAAGTTCAACTTAAAGCTGCACAAAATGAGATAAAAGAGTTGAAGGAATTAATTGTGTCATTGCAACAAAGTAATGGTAAATGTGATGATGTGACTTATGCAACAGATGAGGATGATCTGGCAAGAGAAACTGAGTGGATCCGTGTAAGGCAAAGAAAGAGTAAAAAACGCAAGGTCAGTGAAATATCAAAAACACCACCTCGGAAAGAGCTGCCTGAGCATAGCTCTATTACACCGCTTAGCGCTACTGATCGTAATCTCAAACCGCATAGGCCACCCCCTATTGTTGTCAGTGGCATAAAGGAATACTCAGATTTTCATAGCCTGGTCTCTTCTGTAGTAGAAACTGATTTTACTGTAAAACTTATTAATAAAGGAATTTTTAAAATGAATCTCACTGATAGTGATAGCTACAGAAGAGCCACTAAAATGCTATCAGAACACAAATTTGCATGGCATACTTATGAGGACAAGCAGAACAGGCCTGTGAGAGTTATGATTAAAAATCTGCATCACTCATGTGAACCAGAAGATATAGTCTCTTATCTTAATGGTAAAGGCTTAGAAGCAACAAGTGCAGTGAACAAGCTCAAATGGAAAACCAAGGAACCGTTGGACATGTTTGAAGTAAACTTTAATTCTGGAACTGACATCAACAAAGTTTATGCTACTGACAGGATCATGGGGTCGAAAGTGACAATCGAACCACTTAGAAGATCGAAGTTAATTCCACAATGTAAACAGTGTCAAGCATATGGGCATACACGCAAATTTTGTGGAAATGAGCCAAGGTGTGTTAAATGTGCAGGATATCATCTAACAATAGAATGTAAAAAAGTCGCAGCAGACAAACCAAAATGCATTCACTGTGGTGAGGAACACCCGGCTAATTATAGAGGATGTCGGGTTGTCAAAGCATTGCAGAATTTAAGAGAGAACAAATGGAAACCTAAACTATCAAGAATTGAAACTCCAATGCACCGCACTAACACGGTAGTTGATCCGGGCAAGGATAAGGATAATGTGGAGAAGATCAAGCGGCCTACCACATACAGAGAAGCTGCCCTAGATAAATCAGAGCAGCACGACATCAGACCTGTTTCTAAAAAAAGTGATGATATTTTAACTAAAATTTTATCTGAAATCAAAGATATTACAAAAATTAATCAACAGTTAAATTCTCGGCTAACCAGATTAGAAAGTTATATGATGACAAATGATGAATGGCAACCTTAGAATTATGGAATGGAATGCCAATGGCTTGTTAAATCACCTTCATGAACTAAGTATTGTCCTAAATACGGAAAAAATAGATGTTTGTTTAGTATCAGAAACACATTTTACAAAACATTCTTTCGTTAAAATAAAAGACTATGATGTATATCATACTATTCATCCAGATAATAGAGCTCGGGGAGGTAGTGCAGTTATAATTAGGAGTTGTATTAAACACTATGAAGAAGCTAAGTATTCGTCTTATGAAATCCAAGCAACTACAATCACAGTAGCAATGACTAATCAGCTTTTGTCTTTGACATCCATTTATTGCCCTCCAAGATATGCTATTGAAGCTGATCAGTTTGTTGAACTACTGACTCAACAAAGACACTCATTCATTACTGGAGGTGATTTTAATGCTAAACACACCCATTGGGGGTCAAGACTGATTACAACAAAAGGGCGTGCACTCTATGAAGCGGCACAGAAATGCAACTGCGACTTTATATCTACTGGCAGACCAACCTACTGGCCAACAGATCCTAAAAAACTACCAGATCTTATAGATTTTTTTATAATTAGAAATATTTCAAAACATTTTATTAAAGTTGAAGGAGGACTACATCTTAGTTCAGACCATTCGCCTATCTACTTGACAGTAAGTGATCAAGTAATTATAAAAGAAAATAACCCCACCTTAGTTAACAAATACACAGATTGGAATCACTTCAAAAATATTCTAGAAGCCAATATCAATTTATCTGTTCCATTAAAGACCATTGATCAGCTTGAAGAGGAAGTGGATAAATTAACTAGAGATATTCAAAATGCTGCATGGAGTAGTACACCTGAAATACGGAGGAAAACTGCAGGGATGAATTATCCTAAAGAAATAAAAGAGCTTCTTGCTGTTAAAAGAAAACTGCGCAGAAGATGGCATCAAACAAGAGCTCCGCAAGATAAAACAGCTCTCAACAGGATTACTCAGCATTTGAGAAATGAAATTAGAGTAATAAAGAACGAATCAGTTAATACTTTTTTATCTGAATTGACGGATGATAAAAGTACTGAATACTCGCTCTGGCGAGCGACAAAATGTTTGAAGAAATCAATATCTCATATTCCTTCTATTAAAAAGACAAATGGCCAGTGGGCTAGGAGCAATCAAGAAAAAGCTGAGACGTTTGCAAATTATCTTGTAAGTATATTCCAGTCAAATGAGAACCAAAGTTGTGATCTGGATTGTGTAAATGTCATACAAACTGACTCGGCTATTCCGTTTGTCACCACTAAGGAAGTGAGGGATGAAATTAACAAAATTAAGATGAAGAAAGCGCCTGGCTATGACCTTGTTACTGGAGAACTTCTAAAACAACTGCCCATAAGGGCTATGATCAAGTTGACGAATGTGTTTAACGCTATGATTCGACTGAAACATTTTCCAAGCCTATGGAAGGTTGCTGAAATTATAATGATACCAAAGCCTGGTAAAGAACCCCAAGAAGTAACTTCATATAGGCCTATATCACTGTTACCTATAATGGCCAAACTATTTGAAAAACTGTTTCTCAAAAGATTAACCATCATTATTCATAGCAGTAACTTAATCCCATCCCACCAGTTTGGCTTTAGGAATCAGCATTCTACCATTGATCAAATCCACAGGATCACCGATGTCATAGAGAAATCATTTGAAAATGGAAAAATTTGCTCAATGGTGTTCCTCGACGTCGAGAAGGCATTCGATAAAGTGTGGCATGCTGGACTGATCAAAAAACTTCAAAACCTGCTTCCACAAGGCCACAGTATGTTATTAAAATCATACCTATCTCATAGGTTTTTTAGGGTAAAGCAAGAAGAAGCTTACTCCGATTTAAAAGAGATTAAGGCAGGTGTTCCGCAGGGTAGTGTTTTGGGACCATTACTGTATCTCCTGTATACCAGAGATATTCCTACGCCAAGACTCCCAGATACTTATATTGCTACGTTTGCTGATGACACTGCTGTGCTATCTGTAGGCGATACAATTGAGCAGTCAACTGGAAAACTGCAAGAAGAAATAGATTATATAAACAGTTGGGCCCAAACATGGTGCATAAAACTTAATGAATCTAAGTCAGTCCACGTTAATTATACAAATAAAAAGATACATAATCATATTTATATTATCGTCAATGGTACTGTGATCCCACACTCTAACTCAGCGAAATATCTAGGCATGACTCTGGATGCCAAGCTTCGGTGGAAAGAGCATGTTAAAAAGAAATACAATGAACTGAACATCAGGTTGAGAAAGATGTATTGGCTGTTGGGCAGAAAGTCCACGTTATCCCTGCACAACAAGCTAAAGCTATATAAACAAGTGCTGAAACCCATATGGACTTATGGCATACAGCTATGGGGATGTGCTAGAAATGCTAATAGGCAAATTATTCAGAGATTCCAAAATAGAACTTTGAGAATGATAGCTAATGCACCATGGTATGTTCGTAATTGGGATCTACATAGGGATTTAAAAGTGACCACTGTTGCTGAAGAAATTAAAAAATGTGCTCAAAGCCATGAAAGACGGCTAAAAATTCACATTAATGAGGAGGCGTGCAAGCTTCTCAACAACGATGAACTTCATAGAAGACTCAAGAGGACTAAGCCTTTTGAGCTGACATCATAGATCAACATACTAGGAGCGCCGATGGGTTAACCAGGACTAAATATTACATGTTATGTTGTCAGAATTACATGTTATGTTGTTAGATTTAAGCTGATTGTTAGTTCTTAGAACTAGTTGCAGTAAAAATAAAGAAAAGAAGAAAAAAAAAAAAAAAAGTTTTAACAATTATATAGTTGGAAGTGAAACTTTATTAAATTTGTAAAAAACATAATCGCTGTTAGTTTATCACTACTGTGTTTTTTATCTGGTATTTTTTCGTATGAGGGAAAAATCTTGTTTTATCATCAGCTCATAAAAAAATGCAGGAAAAGTTAATTTAATATAGATCCTTAACCCTCTTACAGCTCTATTAGCTTCAGTGCGTTAAGAGAATAACAGTTGGTTAAGGGAAACCTAATAGGGAAGATGAAAGAGAGCGATATAAACTAAGACTTCATTAAAAAGTTGTATATCCTTGGTATTCCATAACCTTACTCACTACAGTTGACCATTACTATTTTTATTCTGTTTAGATCATTTTGCTGATCGATCCCCATTCTGTTTTCTTGTTAATTTGTTGATTGTTTTAAAAAAAAAAATTACCTGTATTGTAAATAACCTGTATTGGTTGAAATTGGTAGTGGCCTTAAGCTCAGTTTTTGTGGATATGATATTAGTGTTTTTTTCATGCTGTGAAAATGGTTTTGTTTTAATATTTAAATATAAATGCTGGCATTTATTAAGTTCTTTAATTTGCCAAATGATTTATTATCTATAGGCTATTATCAAATCCTTAAATGAGGTGTGTCTGTTGACTTCCGTGAAATGTTAAATTTATCTTCCTGGAACAAAACCTAAAATGATATAAAAATTAAAGATTGAAAATTCATAATGAGATGGTTCATGTAATTGCCCATATCAAGCTTATGAAACTACATATTATCAGTATATAAAGGATATATTAAATCCTGTAAGTGTTAAAATTTAATTATATTTTAAAAGACATATTGCATCTCGTTAAGGTGCCAAATCGCCAAATCATAATAGTTACATTTTATGATTTATGAAAGTTATAATTTAATTTAAGAACTTCCCTAAGACCCAAATTAGACAAGACATATTTCGGCAAATTATAAAAGTTTTATTGCCCCATGTATGTGATTTAAAAGGACATATCTAAAATATTATTGTCACAGAATGAGCGCAAAATTAGACATATTTTATGATTTGGTAAACTTTATACAGTACTTTGATTTATTTAAGAACATCTTGTCGATGTGCCAAATTTTAAAAGTTATACATTATACATTAGAATATTGTGAAAATTATATTGCCTCATGGTGAGGATCCAAAATGTAAAAGGTAAATCCATGATATTGTAAACGTTATATTGCCACACAAGGACCACCAAAAATTATAAAAGTTTTATTTTATGATTTTGTAAAAGTTATAATCTATTTTAAGAACATCATGTTGAAGTGCCAAAGTGTAAAATTATTGCTTTAAAATAATATAAAATCTATGTTGCCCTTTTTGAACTGCCAAATTTAAAGGACATAATATAAAACATTGTGTACTACTAACCATGCTGCCAGTGGAGTGTGCTATAAATGTTATCTTTTTTTATCAAGATTTTAATGATTTTTAATAAGGCTTGTTATTGACATCTGTATTGTCTTATACGAAGTTTTGAACCACTGGAATGAGTTTAATAATATATATCATTAAAATGTATTGTTAATCATTATTCAAATAGTTTGCCTGGACTATTAAAGCATCTATTGATTTTTGATCCCAACATTTTTAGAAAGATAAGTTCAGTTAATGTTTGTATCAGTTAATTAACGTTCAGATAATCAAAGTTTTACTGTACTGGACTTTAGATGTAGTACCAAAATCAATTACCTGTGGCTGCTGCGGCTTCTACTCCATTTTGGTCAACATTTATATAACTTTTTTGCCAAATATTAGTTACATAAAGTCCAGGATTCATTACCAAACCCTCCAAGTTTGCTTCTTCACTGAACAAGGTTTTGATACCAAGCTAAAAATGTATAATATTATTAATAGGTAAATGCACTAGTTATTAAAAATATAAAATATAATATCAATGAAATTATTATTTACTTACCCGTTACAATGTTTTATCTAAATCTTTAACATATTTTATTTTAGGTGATGCATAAAAAAATAAACAATTGTTAGATCTTTAATGCTGCGAAATATTTGGTTTACCACACACCAAGACCAATCCATAAGATTTTTTTTTCAGTTAAGTGAGTGCACTATTCCAAGATTATTATACATTGAAGAGTGCGTCATATTATTTACTACAACTGTGATACCAATAAATAGTAAATCCAATCCAATACAAGAAATAAACCTACCATAAAACATTTAACTTTATTTCACCCCAAAACAATAGCTATTTTCTGATATTACTTAGTATATAAATTTGGTTGCGTGTAACAAAGCAAGTTAGATAGTAGCCACATTATGTTTATAAGACATTTGTTATGTTCGGGTTTATAAATTATTTAAATAAATGTATACATTACATTTAGAAGTACCAGTTTTATTATTAAGCGATCTACTTCAGTCGCTGTTCATTGTAAGACTGCTGGCTGCGCATCGTAGCCAGGACATGTTGCTACAATGTTGACTTAATATTACTGATACAGATTACATAACAATTTCCTTCTTTTTTTTTTTTTAACTAAGAATAAATCAAATAATAGTAAAATATTTTTATAACCTTATAATTTTTTTTTAAAGAAATTAAAATTATATTCTAATACAAAACAATATTTTTTTAAAAAAGAAATTCAAAACTAGACGCTACAAATAATACTCAAATTAATAAATATGTATTTATTATTTTTTTTTTTCAAATTAAAACTATCTTCTAACTTTTTACAAATCAAATTTTTTTTAATTTTTAATTTTAAGAACAACAACATTAATAACAATTACAATAATAATAACAATATTACTTAAAAAAAAAATATTTTTTTAACCTTTTTTTTTAAAAAATTTTTTTTAGCCAACTTCAAATTTATCTTCTAATCGACAACTGTTTTTGACTACCCTACCATATCTGGTTTTGTAATTATCAAGATCTTTTAAAAAATCCCTTTCTGGACTAACCTTTTGCCCTGAATTAACACTTTCACTTATTCTTCTATTAGATTGATTTAATGGGCTTATTTCATTCTTTTGACGAGACATGGAAGGACATTTTGGAGGCGACATTCTTTCAACCGCAGGACTAATATGTATTATATTACGTCTATATGATTTACCGTTTTGATCTATGACTATATATGATCGAGGTTCTTCTGTTTTTCGAATTATGTTACCGCTAGACCAATTGGAATTAGGTTTTTTCTGAAAGAGAACATCTTGACTATTACATAAACTCTGCAGTGGTTTAGAATTGCGGTCAAAATGTCCCTTCATTCTCTGTTTGTTAACATACAGTTGATTTCTGGTTCTATTATAATTAAGTTTAGGTTTAAGACATTTGTAATGCGTTGGTACTAAGGTACGCAATTTCCTTGAACTGAGAAGTTGAGCAGGTGATTCCACATTATTTTTATTAGTGTTTCTAAAACTTAAAAGTGCAAGATAAAATATCTTCCCCTGCATCAGCTGTTTTTTTTAATAATGATTTCATCGTTTTTACAGCACTCTCAGCCATGCCATTTGATTGAGGAAAATGAGGGCTTGAAATTACATGCTCAATATCCCATTTTTTACAAAACATTCTAAATTCTTCACATTTAAAATAAGTCGCCCCATCAGAATAAACTTTTAGAGGTATCCCATGTCTTGAAAAATTTTTTTAAAATTTTTATATTATAGTTACACTTTTAGTATTTGAAATACTTGCTATTTCAATATAGTTTGAATAATAATCAACAGCAACAATATACAACATTTGTTCCCATTCAAACACGTCTATTCCCACTTCTGACCATTGTAATTTTGGTTCTCTATGTGGCAATAGAGGCATTTTACTTTGATTTCTTTTAAATTTACTACAGGTTCGACAAGATTCAACATAATTCTTAATATCATTAGACATGTTAGGCCAATAAAGTGCTAACCTAGCCCTTGATTTACATCTATTTATTCCCATATGACCTTGATGAACAATTTCCATCATTTGTGTTCTTAGATTTTTTGGTACAATAATTGTGTTACCTTTAAATATTAAATTTTTTATAATACTTAATTCATCTTTAAAATCAAAATAACATTTTAATTTATCATTTACATTACTTTTATATTTTGGCCAGCCATAATTAATATAGTCTTTTAATTTATTTAATTCTTCATCATTTTTAGATTCTTTCTCAAACAATAACCACTTAGCATGTGAAATTGGTAAATTATCAATTAATAAATTAACCTGTAATTCTGTTTCGTCAAAAACCTCATCTTAAACCTTGTCATTTACATTAAAATGTCTTGACAAAGTGTCGGCAATAACTAACTCTTTACCCGGTTTGTACACTACATTAAGTTTATGCTGTTGAAGGCGTAACAACATTCTTTGTAATCTACTTGAGATTTTTGATAAGGGTTTTTTAAATATTGCTATTAAAGGTTTATGATCAGTTTCAACAGTAACATTTTTTGAGAAAATATACTGATGGAACCTTGTACAACCAAAAACTATTCCTAAGAGCTCTTTTTCAATTTGAGCATAGTTAATTTGAGTTTCTGTTAAGGCTTTAGAAGCATAACATACAGCTTTATTATCTTGCAATAAACAAGCACCTAGCCCCGTCGAACTTGCATCGACAGACAACAATATTGGCTTAGATTGATCAAAATAGCTTAATACTGGGGCTTGTGTTATTATTTTTTTCAATTTGTTAAACACCTCATTAAGATATTTATTCCAAGTAAACTCTACATCTTTTTTTAGCAAAGCTCTAAGAGGTTGTGATATTTCCGAAAAATTTTCTTTGAATTTTGAGACATAATTAAACATTCCTAAAATTCTTGCAAGTTCTTTTTTATCCTTAGGTATTGGTAAGTCAATTATAGCTTTTATTTTGTTTTCATCTACCGAAATACCATCAAAACTAATTTTATGCCCAAGAAAATTTATTTCTTTAACATTAAATTTACACTTGTTAATATTGAATTTAAATCCATTAGTTTGAGCTTTATCTAACACTGCATTAACTCTTTTAGTTAATTGTTTTTCCGTTTCACCCCAAATTAATATATCATCTTGAAATGACTGAACCCTATCGATTTTTTCAAAAATTTGAGACACTACTCTATGAAATATTTCTGGAGCACTACTCAATCCAAATGGTAATCTTTTAAAATAAAATGTGCCAAAAGGCGTTTGAAAAGTAGTTATTTTGGCACATTCCTCATCTAATGGAAGCATCCAAAACCCTGATTTTACATCTAACACTGTGAATAACTTTGCACCTTTAATTTTATGAATAATTTCCTCAAAAGTAGGAAATTGATAGTGCGATCTCTTAATACATTCATTTAAAGGTTTTGGATCTAAACATAACCTTATATTACCATCTTTCTTTTGAACAATTACTAGCGAATTAACCCAATCAGTAGGCTCATTAATAGTTTCAATGATACCTAGCTTTAACATTCTATCTAATTCAGCTTTCAATTTATTTTCTAATGCAAAAGGAATTTTTCTAGGAGCACTAATTACAGGACATGAATTTTCATTTAACTCTATCCTAACTTTAACTGGTACACACCCTATTTCATTATTAAACAAATCTTTGTACTTTTTATCTATTTGGTCTAACTTTAAGGTATTGATATGCTTAACAATTCCTAAATTAAGACATGTATCAAGTCCTATCAAATTTTCACAGTTTGATTTAACAATATAAAAAGTCAATGCATAGTTTGAGCCTTTAAACTTGCTTTGTAATGTACAAGTCCCTACAACAGGTAATCTGTTGTTTGTAAATGAAGTAATTTTAGCATTTGTTTAATTAATTAAATTAACATTAATTCCTAATTTAAGAAAGGAATTATACGATAAAATGTTTACTTGGGCTCCCGTGTCCACTTTAAAAGATTGGTGCACTTTATTTATTATAATTGTCTCATACCATTGAGTTACGTTTACCTTAAAATTTTGCCGGTTAGGTTTAGCTAAAGTGTTTATCACAAAGTTTTTATTTTCATTATCACATAATAAACTTTCATTACCTGTTTCTGTCAGTTGGTTAACTGAAAACCTACACATGTTTCTAAAATGGTTCAATTTACCACACTGTGAACATACTTGATTCCATGCTGGACACTTTCCAAAAAGATGAAATCGGCCACATCTACCGCACGGATTATTATGCATGTTTGCCTTTGCTTTGTGTGCCTGGAAGGATGATCTTGACCTAGTAGTTGACCCTTGATGCATAGCATTTGACATTGTATTTGATGTATTGCGCTTCACTTGGTTTCCTGTTGAATTCTGTCCACGATTGCCGGTTCCAGCTTGAAACTTGTTTAAATTAAAGTTTAAAGTTTTGTTTCTTGGTTTACTATTTTTAAAAACTCTATCTACCGTAGAATCTAATAACTCTTTTTTTACATTTAGTTTATGAGCCCTATCATAAGCTAATTCTTTAGATTTACACATTTCTAAGGCTTGTTCTAAAGTCAAATTATGTGTTTTTAACAAAGAAACTTTAATATCGGAATCATGAATACCACTAACAAAAATGTCTCGAACTAAACTATCACGTAAACCACCGAAGTCACAAGAAGCACTTAGGTTTTTTAATATTGCCACATATTGTTCATAAGATTCATTATGTAATTGTTTACGATTAAAGAATATATGTCTCTCATATGTTACATTAGCCAAAGGAATAAAATAATTTTCAAAACTTTGAATTACAGTTTCTAACTTGTCTGAATCCACTGCACTAAGATTAAACGATTTTAAAATGTCTTGTCCTTCTTCACCCATGTAATGAAGTAATAAAGCTACTTTTCTTTTGTCTATTGTAGACTCTGGTACAAATGCTTCAATAAAAATTTCATACCTGTTTTTAAATTTTCTCCAGTTAGTTGCCAAATCACCTTGAAATTCCATCGGAGAGACGCCATTTCCTGTGCCATTTCCTGTGTGAGACGCCATCTAAAATCCATTTTTCCGTAGTAAAATAGAAACTATTTTTTGTTTTGCAAACTAGTTAACACTTTATCTTGAATTCTTATTAAATCTGGTTTACACCACTGCCACCATGTTATGTTCGGGTTTATAAATTATTTAAATAAATGTATACATTACATTTAGAAGTACCAGTTTTAGTATTAAGCGATCTACTTCAGTCGCTGTTCATTGTATGACAGCTGGCTGCGCATCGTAGCCAGGACATGTTGCTACAATGTTGACTTAATATTACTGATACAGATTACATAACACATTGTATTAAAACATCTTGTGAGCTTTATCTCTTTTATACAGAACCACTAGTTTAGAGATTCTGTCGAAATCTTTGTGAAATCCTCACGAGCTCAATGTATAAAAAAATTATATTTTCTTGAACAATATTATAATTTTGATGGAAATTTACGTTTTATGAATGAGAAATCATGAATCTAATAATTTGTTGTTAAAAAGAATCTCTTTGGCATTTACGATTAGTTATGTTTGTTTTTTTGCTCAATTTGCAATAACTTCAGAATGTTATTGTGTGTGTGTGTGTGTGTGTGTATATATATATATATATATATATATATATATATATATATTACATATATATATATATATATATATATATATATATATATATATATTACAACGGTCAAAAACAAGTTGAGGTACCTGGAATTTTTGGATTTATGTCAAAATTATGAAAAGAAGATTGTCTGTAAGGCTGGACTGTTGTACCCTGGCTTGCGAGAACCTGAAAGTTAGGTTAGAATACAACATACTGATCTCTTGGGAGAACCATAAATCCAGGAATGTTTTAAAATTGATTTTGTTTAAAAGAATTATTTACGCTAAAGGCGTATGTGTTGGCAGCAAATATAAAACAATACAGTTTTATGTAATTAAAACTTATTAATATTCAGTTTTTGAGAAAAAGTTCAAATTTCCTCAAATTTGTAAACAAAAAGGTTCAAGAGTAGGCCTAAAAAAAGGGTAAATGTCAAAATAGCCTAATTTGAAAATTAGAAAATTTACCAAAAGTATCAAAGTTTAGGCTTTTTTTAAGCAATGAAAAATTGAAGGATTTTAACATGTAATGTAAAATTAGACAAACTTTATTTAGGTAGAATGGTATATAAAACTGTATGTAAAATAAATGTCGGGAAATTAATAAGCCCAAATCAAAAAGAAAAACCGTTGGGCTCCCAAATGCTCAAGAAGAAGAAGAACAAAATCAAACCAGGTTAAACTGCAGAAAGTGTAAACAAGAGACATGAACCAAAGCCTGGGAAAAGGAAAAGCGGAAAAAGTGAAAAACCATGAGACTTTTCTGGGAGATGTCGCGAAGAAACCGCGAGTGAAAACTATCAAAGAACCACACATCGTAGAATTGTGAATCAAGTAAGATAAGAAGAGGGCCAGAAGAATTCAGAAAGTCAACTCGCGAGGAAAATAAAGGAATCCGCATAAGAGGTGAAAAAGAATTGGGAGCTAACAGGAAAACATACTGAAATTAAAGGAACAGACGCATACTAAAAAATCCTAGAACAAAAGATTGTTTAACCTAAATTAAAAGCAGTGTTGTTAAAGCGAAGTTGGCAATGGAAATAGTGCCTAACCAGAGCATAAATAAGCTGCACCAGAGGAACGGGGAGAGTTTGATTATTATTTTTTTGAGTGATAAGAGACACGTCACTGAGACGCTTGTTTTTTTTATATAGGATACTAACTTCCAACCAAATGACTTTGTATTTTTGTCGTAAAGCTTTAAAATATTTTTCAAGCACACTTCATTACTGGATCTCCATAATACTACAGCGAACTTCAGGACATGACTTAGAAACTTCGACGGAAAGACCGAACCCGGGACATCAGACGTCTGCAACATTCACTATACTTCTTTAAGAAGACATCTAGCACCAGTCACCCCGAAAACGAAAAACTTATCAATAAGACAACATCTTCACCAACACTACTCCAGGAACAGCATCCAGCTCACCTGGTAACCTGCCACCTGGAAACAACCACTGACGTCACAACTAGCGTCGAGACCTTAAAAGAGTTTAAAGGTCGGTAGAGAGATTAAATACGATAGTCTCTGTTAAAAATATGATGCATTAAATTTATTAACCATACTGGGTTATTTAGAATGTATAATTAAAAATAAATTTTAGTAAAAATGAAGTAGAATCATAAATAAATTTAAATTCAAATAGAATTTAAATTAAATGGATTAAAGGTAAATTTGTGAGAAAAAGGCTAATAAAGGATTCATTAGTAAAATCGAATTAAATATTCGAATTGTTCTGTCTTCTAATGTTAAGAAATATTAGAAATAAATTTTTTTGATCGTTTTGTATATGTTGAAAAGGTTTCAACAAGAGAATATTTTGATTTGATTTTGAAAGGATTCAATAAAGTTTTTATTTTTATTTTTCAGTATAAAATTCTTTAATTGTGATTAAGTTACCTATTATTAGAATATCCCATATTTCACGTGTTGTAGATTTAATATTACAACAGTGGAAAATTATATAACTATTAAAAGCACAAATAACAAATTTACAAGTTTATATTGAGTGTACTTGCTAACCAGAGATCGAGGATTTTAAAATTAATGAATGTGTTGAAACTGAGCGAATATAAAATAAAAATAATAGAAGGATATCGAATTTTTTTTTTTTTTTTTTAGAATATTTAGAAAACCCAATATTCGACAATAAGTTGAATCACCAAGGCCTACTGAGAGAGAGCCTAATAGTTACACTTGGTGGTATCAACTTATTCATCGGCTATCAAGGTGAATTTATGTTCCAAAATAAAAATTGTCACTGTACAGTAAAAATATAAAACAAATATATAATACTTTTCGTTGTAGAATATATATTACTAAGTACTGATAATATACTATAGAAAATACTATCAATATTCTAAAATAATTAAAATTGATCCAGATATATTTCATAAAATACTGTTTAAATATATACCCTTAGATCCAAAACAAGACATAAAATATCATGGGGTGAAACATTCTAATTGGTGATATACTAGAAATAAACCAATCACAGGCTGAGAAGGTTTACTAACAATTTGGCGAGGCGTTTCGGACAGCTTCATTTCCATACCATAACCCTTTTATTACAACAAAATATTGTTTGGAACAAATCAATTCCATCAAGTTTGGTTCTGTACAGAGTATTTATTCATCCAATTTCGAATAACTTTTTATTGAGAGATCTATACTAGGATTAATACAAAAAACAAGTTATAATGATTGAGAAACAATAAAATTTTAGGTTTTAGAGAATAGCCTTAAATAATATATATTAAAAATATTAGATCAATTAACAACATACATCACAATAGTACAAACTAAATAATTAAAATGATTCATTTGCGAAAGTAGTTGTCCATTTATGTAGCTTTGAATATTCAGAAAATATAATATTTTCTAAACATAGAATTACAATTCGATTGAGTCATTAACAATATAAGGTACTTAATTCTTGTAAAAATATAAAATAATCAAAATAAAACTCAACTATAGGAAAACTTTGCATATAAACCAAATAAATTTGCAATGATTTACAAGTGAAAGTAATGACTAGATATGTTCAAGATGACTAATTGTTATAGAAAGATAAGATTGTCATATATTCGCCATAACAACAACTTTTTTTTAAGTAACAGTAACGATAGCTCACAACATTTGAAAACCTATAAAAACAATATGGAAAATATTAAATATATTTTGATAAATTCCCCTCGTCAAAAGGATAATAATCAGATATATAAATATACTTACTTTCTTAAAAGCAGATTTAACATCTACTTTAGCTTCTATCTTAAACTTAGGGATTGTCAATTTTACATATGTTTCAACCATATTATTCATTATCTCATCAAAGTTTGTAGATGCGAGTTTAGTTTCCATTTCATGTAAACCACCTATTGTATTAGGCAATATTATTACAAAACTGTAAGGAGAGGTCTAAAACAAAAATAACAAAATATCAAATGGTACATTATAAATATAGTTAATTTGTCATCATAATAAGTTTAGTGTAAATTTGTATTCTTCACAAATTACCTTAGCTAGTTCATACTTACTGTAATAAAATCTTCCCAATACCTCTATATTGTTATGTAAAATATTTATATATTTAGATACCAACTCAAACTGAGGTAGTTATCTAGCAAAAACCCTACATTGAGGTGCCCATGCAATAAAAGATAACATATAATAGTAAATTTTATCATTGAATCTTAAATTAATTGTAATTGCTTCACTTTGTAGTGACAACATAAAATGTTTATAAAGATGTAATAGATAAATTTGAGGTTAAAACAACTAAAATAAATTCTGTCAAAATATTGTGATAAATTGAAAATTAGCACTTATCAAATACAATCAACATATGAAGTAATTTGGAAAATGATATTGATTCAATTTATTTAAATATATATATATATATATATATATATATATATATATATATATATATATATATATATATATATATATGTGTGTGTGTGTGTGTATATATGATACTTCAAATCATATAATTCATGGGTAACCTTAAGTGTTAAGTTAAAATAAAATAATAGAAAATAAAAAAAAAATAAGTTAACTTTGGTAAATAACCAATGAATTAGAACTATAATAATCTCAATTAAATATTCGGCTGATAATGACTTTGTACTGAGCCAATTTAATGATTATAAATAAAACAATAGAGTTCAAGTTAACAATTTATAACGCATTTATTAATTTTTTTATCAAACTCAATTATTAAGATCAAACAAATTGTGATAAATTATAAGTTCATTTCAATACATAGGTTTATGCAATGTTTTGTAAATCCATTGTTAAAAGTCTATCCCTTTCACTGAGTGTTCACTAGGTATATTGGGATATATATATATATATATATATATATATATATATACATACAAATGGAAAATTCAATGAGTAACAAATTGTTAATTATATCTACAAATATAGCTATTAATTCTAGACACAATTAGTAATTAATTCTAATAATATCAAATAAGTTTGGTATTTTGTTAAATTTTGATTTAATCTCGGGAATGGGTTGTTCGCTGACCTCACCACTTTTTGGTTAAAATGTTGGTATTTATCTTATATTTAGATTTACACATAGATAATATTACTTAATTATAAATGATGACAATAGTTTATGAACACTTTGAATGGTTTTAACAGAGTTAATTATGTTTAGGTTTAAAATTAAAAGTTTGCAAAGTTAATTTTGGTAATCCAATTTTAGCCTTTAACATTTGTAAAATATACCCTGGATGGGTCTCACCAGTATTTAGATATCTTGTCCAGGTTATGATGATGAATTTTGGCCAATTCTAGAGTCCTGGATGATTGTAGATAGGTTTACCTCTTCACACTATGAGTCTGTTTTATCTGGTAGCTGGATGTCGACTGACGCCAGTTTAAAATAGCGTCATTTTTGGTGTTAAAAAATCGCGAACCCAAAATTTTTAAGCTGATGAATTAACATGGATTTAAGTACCTCTCACTTATTCACTTTTTTATTTAAATGAAGTAGTATGAATGGAATGAACTTATATAATATTTTACAAAATTTCCTTAATTTCTAGATTTTTATAAATTATTTGGGAGAAACAAACTCTTTAAATAATTGGGTTTGTTCGAAATAAAACTTAATTAACATAAAATAGCTGGGTTCATACTTTCATTACGTTGCCGCTCAGTGACGTCAGTGTGCCGATGGGCGGGGTTTTATCAATGGCTGACAGAAATTAATAATTAATAATATGTTTAATAAAGATATGCAAGTACATAATTTATTATAAGTTATCATGAGTGTCTCATGAGATTTCGCGTATTAATGATATTTATGAATTTTTTAACATCACTCCTTTATTCTCCGTAGTCTCATTTATAAAATACAATTATTAATCAACGTCGTCATCGCGTATTTTAGTTGTCCATTTGACTTGAATTTACATCGTGTTAACATACAATATCTCCTACTCGATCCAGATATATGATGTTGAAGACTTATTATGGATAGGTATTGATTTATCACGTAATTGAACAATCAGTTTTTGTCGTTGGTTGCTTTAAACTATTTATGTAAATTACTTGCGGTATATTCACTGATTTGCGTAGTTCGCTAGTGTTTACATTTGAGTCTACGATGTCCGCCGATTGGAGCGTTCGGGTGCTTGTACTTACAACGAATAGTTCAGATTTATTAATTTAAAAGAGAATTGCGAAACTTTACATTAATATTTTTTTTGCCTGAACGTAAGTTATAAACCGGTTGTAGCTCTGGAATCATTCAATCAATAATCCAGCTCTACGCCACCTAGAAAATCTAGAATGCTTCTTAAATCGTCTCAAATATTGCATGTCCCGAATCCTTACACTTTATAAGTATGCGTAATATTGCCCCAAGCCTATATCCATCTCTTTCAATCCAAAGTTCTGGAAATGTCTTATCAAAGAATTTCCTACCAACATTGCCATAGTAAGAAGCCACCCTAAATATCTATAAAAATTATTTTCGTCTTTGATTTAAGGAAAAGTGTATAGCTCCAACATATCAAGGTAAAATAATTAAATATACAGTCCATTCAGAAAATAAAATAAGGTAATTAAAATGATTCAGACTAAGAGAACATCCAAGACGTACTATTCGGTCGTCACAATCATGTAAAAATAAGGTGCTAGGGAATTTAACCAAATTGAACATTTATAGTGATTTACGTGTCCTAAAGTATAAAATGTAGCCTTTTTAATCAAAATAACATTGTTATGAAAATTTGGTAAACAGATGTTATAGCCTTTTAACTGTTTAAGAACATATTCCTTACTTGCCTGAATCCGTTTTTGTATGATAAGCTATCATCTGTTATTCTAATATTGCAATGTTATTTTTAATAAATCAATTTTTTGAATTGTAACATAGTCAAAAAAATATTTGTGAAGCTATGACAATGTATGGCAGGGTTGGAATTGCTGGAAGCGCTAACTAGACCGCTGTTACCACAGTTTTACAAAATTGTATAACATTATGTTTGAAAATTTACAGAAATAAATCTATCGTATTTTACCATTTGTAGAAACCCCCTTTTCATGTTGATACGACTTCGATATTTGCATAACATATTACGTCTCATTATCACTTTATTTTCCAGTTTTATCACTACCATAAACACTCCTTTAAATACATTATTTTTAATTCTTAATTCTAATAATGTTCGCAATTTTATCTTTTCACTTTGACTTTTTAACGCCCTTATCATCTCCGTTTTTGCTACAGGTTTTTCCATGATTTTATTGTTCCTTGACTTGATTACATTTTTATAAAACTCCTTTTGAATAGACGACATTTGAGTTCCTGTGTCGATCGCTATTAACGTTTACATTTTCTAACCGTACACTTATTTCAGGACATTTTTCAAACTCTTCATTATTTATGATCACGACTTTCCTTTCCTCCATTAAGTCCTTTTTAATTTCTGTATTTAATATCCATAATTTTAATTGATTTATCTCTTGGTACACCCCTTTCAAACCTGTTAACTTTTATTTTATCATCGATCCCAATTCCGTTTTCATTTTAAATTTCCAAGTTGTTCCAAAATTTTCGCCTTACTTTATTTTTTTGTGACCTTAGGTAGGAATTTTTGGTTAGAAGGACCTGGAGTTTGAGGTATCTGAGGTTGTGGTTTATTATGGTGAACAGCATAGGATCTAGGGTTAGAGTTTTGGGATGGTTTAGAAAAGTCTCTACTTCTTTCTCTAAAATTTTGGTCTTTATAACGCCTTTCCCTACGTTCGTAACTATCTCGTCGTCGAACTTCCCTACTCATTCCATCCACTGTTTCCATGGTCCTTAAAAATTTAACTGCATCCTCAAAATGCTTGCATGGCCACCCAATGCATGCTAGTTGCACTTTTTGGTCAAAATGTCGCATTAATTGGTAAATCAAAAACTCTTCTGGGATTTTAGGTTCTAAATTTTCCGCTTTACCTACCATTTTACAATAATAATCAACCCGACTCATGGTTCCATTTACATTGTATTTATGGTTCTCGATTTGGTTTCATATTATTTGTTGTGTTTGATAACCCCAGTAAGAATAGTGTTTTAAATTGACTATAATCTTCTGTTTCGCGTTTTACAACTTTCCACCACTCCATCGCGGCACCCTTCAATCTTTTTTCGAATATTTTCAGTTTATCATTCTCTTCCATCACTGGATTTATTTCTTGAAATTATTCTTCTACTTGTTTTAAAAATTGTACCGGATTGTCCCTTGTAATTCCCCAAAACTCTATAGTTTTTGTTTCTAAATTTGCTTTGTCTAATAAAATTACATTTTTGGGACTACTACCGGATTCTTTAATTTTTGAAACTTTTTTAATTTTAGTTTATAATTTTTTCATTTTCTCCCCAAGTTCCTTGGTTGTATTTCCCTGTTCCTTAATATTGTCTGTTACTTTTTTACCTTCTCCTATGCACTCTTCCAATATTCATTCGCAAGTTTCTTTTCGCCTAGTATTCTCGGCCATATTGCTTTCAATGGATTCTTTAATGTCTTCCATAAACTTTCCCATTTCCTGATTTCGTATTTCTTCCCTTTAGATCAATTTGTCTTCCCTTTCTTTCTTCTCCTGATTTCGCTTGGCTTCCATTTCTTCCTCTCTTAAATCCATTTGGCTTCCATTTCTTTTATCTCCTGATTTCTTTCGATTCTTTCTTCTAATCTTCTCAGTTTGTCGTCTTCTTGTTTCTCTTTCTCCTTTTGCTGTTGTTCTGCTCTATCCTGTTCTCTTTCTTTCCTTCTTCTTTCTTCCATTTGCTTCAAATATTTTGCCATCTCTTGCATCTCTGTTTCTTCTTCCTGCAAACCTCATTGTTTAGCTGGATCCTTTGCTGGTCCCATTTTCACTTACACTTTTTCACTTGGCAATTTAAAATTTTAGTTTTAATTATTTAATTTGCACTCTACTTTTTATTTATTATTAGCCTTACATTTTATTATATTTGTCGTTGTAATTACCAGCATAACTTAACACTAACATACATACACATAAATTATATCAGAACTCGTTCGTATGAAACACTAAAAACATCAATTTTGAATATTTTCCCAAAATTTTGCGTTACCGTGCTCAAAGCTATTGGGCGCCACTTGCGCTTTCCTAATGATCTTGGTTGTCGAATTCTGCTCATAAATAAGATCATGAGTAGTATAAAATTGTCGGTTCCAGCACAATTTTGACCTTTGACCCTTGTGCTTGACCTTTGACCCTGACCTTTGACCCTGACCTTTGACCTTTGACCTTTGCGATAGGGTGTGTTCTAATAGTGTTCCGCAAAAACATACTGTACCCGAAAATTTTATACTATATGCGATGTATTTTATAGAGTGTTCCAATACTACTGTACCCCGTCTACAACAGGGTGTTCCGCGAAATACTGTACCCGATAATTTTATACTATATGCGATGTATTTGATACAGAGTGTTCTAATAGTACTGTAGCCCAATAATTTTATACTATATGAGATGTATTTTATTTGATACGGAGTTTTCTAATAGTAATCCGCGAAAAAATACTGTACCCCAATAATTTTATACTATATGCGATGTATTTTATAGAGTGTTCCAATAGTACTGTACCCCCAATAATTTTATACTATATGCGATATGTACCACGATCTAAACACGTGATTTATGCAATGCTTGCACATGCGATGTTTGTGTACCACGATCTAAACACGTGTTTATGTAATGCTTGTACAATGTTCAGTTCTGCGATTGACGCAAGTAGATTCTTAGAATTTACGGTTCATTAATAAAAAGTTATGGGTCAATTATTCGATTGATGTCAGTAGATTTTTTATGAAATATCGTAGTTTATATATTCTGATCTTATCGCACACACTGACATTTCTGTTAATAAACCTTCATCTCAACAAATACAGTAAGTATTCAATTGTTATATTTTATAAATAATAAATTCGAAACGATCATTTTTTCTATGTAACAGTCATTTTATATAACTATTATTCAAATAAATTCTTTTCAGACCATGACTAATGAAAAATTACAATTTTAAAAAATTTAGCGTAGTTAATATGTGAGGTGATAGCTTACCCCGAAATTGAAGAAATTAAGTCGTATACTCAAACAGATCGATCGATTGGATTTTAATATTTTTTTCTTTTCTTTTTAGTTATGGAGAGTTCAAGCCAGATCCAGGATAAAAAAATGTCACACACCAAAAATCGTTTTTCCATTAATTGGCTTATAGAAACATTAATAGTTTTAGGAATAGACAATATTATATCTTTCGAATTTGTAGTAAAATCTCTGCCTGAAGTTGAAAAAGACAAAGAACTTTTAGATATTTTTAATATTTTAAGACAGCTGTTTAAATGGTTGAAAGAGGAATTAAATGATGAGTGTTCACAATTAAAATATGAAAAACAATTTACTTGTGAAGAATTACTTTCTTTGTTTTTTCCATATTTTGAAAAATTTAATTTAAACATGAAAACTTTTTCAATTGATGCTGGTTATCGTTTTATTCAATTTATAAAAAGCGATAAAACGACAAGTGACAAAAAAAGAAAAACTAAAAAACGTAAAAATGTTTCATCATCTTCCGATGAATCTAGCGATTCAGACAATTATGATTCTGATAAGAGTTCGGATAATGGAATAAATTTTGATAAATTATTTAAATGTAACCAATCTAATTCAAAAAAACATAAAAACAGTAAAAAAGTATTTATTAAACAATCGTTTGTTCAAAATTCTCAAAAAAACGGAAGATGATGAAAACTCCGGGAGAAACAGGTAGTCATTTAATAAAAATTTAAATCTCTGATATGACCGATTCAAAAAATATAAGCGAAAAACAATATTGGACAAAAATTGAAAAAAAAAGCTTATTTTGTGGTTGATGAAAATAAAAAAGAAGATGAACAAATTCTAAATGATGTTTACAATGTATTGTTCAAAGTAGGATCTAAGATAGCACAAGTTAAGAATGTTGATACACAAATCGACAAAATTGTAGAAGCTAAAAATAATTTTTGGAGATCATAAATTGCTGTATTATAGATTACAATATATATCGTTTATAGTTGTATTATGGATTAGTTTTAGATTACAATATATCGTTTGTAAATTAGTTAAAACTTATTTTCAGTTGTCAAATGGAGTTCAATAGAAAAAAAAGTAAATTAGATGATTCGTCTTCCGCTGGTGTTTCTGGTGAACATTTACGTAAAAAATATCCAAGATTAGAATTATTTTTTGAGACTGATGATTTTATTGAATTGGAGAATGCTTTCAAAGGCATACTTAAAACTTTTTACTTGAAAAATAATCATAACTTTATAAAAGATGTATGTTTTTTGTTAATGTTTAATAAGGAAAAAATTTAAAATGTAATTGTAAATTGTTTGAGTGCATATAGTGCAGTGAAGTTGAATATGCTGGTTGAATGTACATATGTAAAATTAACACAAAATAATGAATTTCAGGATAGAAATTTTAAGTCAAAAAATGTAACTATTCTACATTCTTCAAACTTAGATACAATATTACTTAATTTATTTAGAAAAATTTGCAATGAAGAATCAGAGTCCGAAGGTAAAGGTAGCGGTTGGACATTATACACGATTGATAGTATTCTATTACGTTTTAGCAAGTATACACCTTTGAGAGGTAGTTCGTTTCTTCCTCTACCAGAAGTGATTTTAAAAAAATCAGCTATTATTAATGTGAAAAATCATAATGATAACTTTGGTTTCAAATGGTCACTTTTAAGTAAATATGTAAAAACAAATCCTCAAAGATTAAGTAAAGCATATGATAAATTGCTTAATAAATTTAATTTTACTGGAATTGATTTTCCTACACCGTTAAAACAAATAAAGGTATTTGAGAAAAATAATAAAACAGTGTCTATTAATGTGTACGGACTTAATGAAAAAAATACAGTTTATCCTCTCCGAGTATGCTGTAAAGAGAGAAAAGAACATTTCGATTTATTGCTCCTCACAAATGAAAGTGGTGTAAGCCATTATTGTCTTATTAAAAATATTTCAAGATTAATAGGTTCACAATTAAGTTTAAATGATCATAAGAAAGTAATTTGTAAACGTTGTTTTAAGTATTATCAAGGTAGGAGGTGTGAAAGTAAATTAAAACATCATATTAAAAAGTGTTTACCTAATAAACCTGTAAGAGCTATGATGCCAATTATTCAAAGTGATGACACTCCGCCTATAGTTAAATTTAAAAATTATCAATATAGTTTTCGCGTACCCATTGTAATGTACGCTGACTTTGAATGCATGTTAAAACCTGTAAATGAAAGAGTGACTAAATTAACATTTGTAAACAATGTTCACGAACCTATGAGTTTTTGTGTACACATTGTAATAGATAAAGAATCATTATCTCAAGAAATAATTGATATTATACCTAAAGAACCCTTTTTATATAGAGGTAAAAATGCACCTAAAAATTTATGGAATATTTGATTGAGATTACAAATAAAATTGGTGAAAAAATAAAAAATAAAATACCATTGCTTCCTCTTACTAAAGAAGGAAAAACTAAATTTAAAAATACAAAATACTGTGAAATGTGCAATTGTAAATTTTCACCTTTTAATGAAGCGGTTCGTGATCATTGTCACTTAACTGGACATTTTCGATCTGTTTTATGTAATGAATGTAATTTAAAGAGAAGAAATCAAAATTATATACCTGTTTTTGTTCATAATTCTACCAATTATGATTCACATTTTATTATAAAACAACTAGGTTGTGATTATCATCATATTAATATTATACCGAATAATAAAGAAAAATATATATCATTTGAAAAATATACAAAAAGTGGATTGCGTTTAAGGTTTCTAGATACATTTAGATTTTTAAATACTAGTTTAAATTCTCTGACCAGTTATTTAACTCAAGACTAATTTCAGCATATTAAAGAATTTTTTGGTATTGATGACCTTCCATTTGTTACAAGAAAAGGTGTATTTCCTTATGAATATGTAGATTCTTGGAGCAAATTGAATGAATTACAATTACCAGAAAAGATTGCATTTTTTAATAGTTTACAGAATTGTCATATAACAGATGAAGATTTTGAGTTTGCAAAAAAAATTTTTAATCACTTTCGGTGTCGAACATTAGGTGAATATAGCGATCTCTATTTAAAAATAGATGTACTCCTACTTTGTGATATTGTTGAAAATTTTCGTACATTATGTATTAACTTTTATGAGCTAGATTGTGCACATTATTTCACGTTACCGGGATTTACATTTGATGCAATGTTAAAATTTACTAAAGTTGAACTTGAGTTATTTACTGATTACGATATGTATTTATTTGTAGAGAAAGGAATAAGAGGAGGTATAACCTCATGCATAAAAAGGTTTGCTAAAGCGAATAATCCTTACCTTGATAAATATAATGATAAGTTGCCTAATACATATATAATGTACATAGACTGTAATAACCTTTATGGTTTTGCAATGTCGAAACCAATACCAAAAGATGGTTTTGAATGGTTAAAAAGTAGTGATAGAGATAGTTTGGATGTAACCTTAATTCTTGATGATTCTCCTATTGGCTTTATATTAAAGGTAGATATTTCATATCCTAAAGAATTACATGATTTACATAATGAACTTCCATTTCTTTGCGAAAATAAATGTGTACCAAATAAAAAACAAAAAAAATTACTTACTACTTTAGAAGAAAAAAAAATTATATTGTTCACTATGTTAACTTAAAACAGGCTGTTCAAAACGGATTAGTTATAACTAAAATACATAGAATTCTTAAATTCAATCAGGAACTTTGGTTAAAACCGTACATCCAGTTCAATACTGAAAAACGAAAACAAGCAAAAAATATATTTGAAAAAGAGTTTTATAAATTATTGGTTAACGCTATGTTTGGGAAAACTATCGAAAATATTCGAAAACGTCAGAACAAAGCATTAGTAAATAATGAAAAAAAAATTAATAAACTTATATGTAAACCATCATATCTAGAATCGATAATTTATGATGAATCACTCTGTGCTGTTAGAAGCTCTATGGAAACTATTACATTTAATAAACCTATTTATATTGGTTTTAGCGTGTTAGAGTTAAGTAAAAGTTATATGTATGAGTTTTTTTACAATGTTTTGAGAAAAAAAATATGATGTACAAAAAATGAAACTGTTGTATATGGATACTGATGGTTTCTTTTTAGAAATTAGAACAGAAGATGTTTATAAGGATATATTAGATCAGGATCTAAAAGATTTTTTTGATACATCCGATTATCCTAATAACCATCCATGTTATTTTGATTATAATAAAAAAGTTTTAGGAAAATTCAAAGACGAATGTAATGGTAATTCCATAGTTGAATTTATTGGCTTACGTCCAAAATTATACTGTTTTACTTGTATGGATAATACTGGAAACGTTAATGTAACAAAAAAGGTGAAGGGTATAACTAAATCTGTTGTCAAGACTAATATTTCATTTCAAGATTACAAAAATTGTTTAGAAAATCATACAAATATCAGGAAAGATTGTAAATTATTTAGATCTCAAAATCATTGTTTGAAAACTTTAACAATAAATAAGTTAGCTTTAAGTTCACACGATGATAAGAGAATTATCCGTGATGATGGTATTAGTACACTAGCATATGGTCATTATTCAACTTTGTAAAAATGTTATTTTTGTTTCTATTTTTACTAGCATATGAACTTTATTTGACATTGTAAAATTCCTTTTCTTAAAAATAAAAATGTTAATTGTTTCTATTTTTACTAGCATATGAACTTTATTTGACATTGTAAAATTGCTTTTCTTATATAACAATTGAATACTTAATGTATTTGTTGAGATGAAGGTTCATTAACAGAAATGGCACATATGAACTTTATTTGACATTGTAAAATTTCTTTTCTTAAAAATAAAAATGTTAATTGTTTCTATTTTTACTAGCATATGAACTTTATTTGACATTGTAAAATTGCTTTTCTTAAAAAAAAAAAAACACTAACATATGAACATTATTTAACTTTGTAGAATAAAAATGTTACTTTGAAATTGTTTCTATTTTTTTCCCTCCTGTTTGAAAATCCATCCTAAAAACAATCTGTTTTATATTTCTTTTTTTAGACAATGCTGAACAACGGAAACAATCAAGATGTTACAAAATCAAAGAGTGATCAAATAATATTTAAGATAGTTAAAGAATTTACAGCGATGCATCCTAAAAGTGATCTTTTAGACGCTCATTTATATTGTTTTCCTGGAAAAATTTTACATCATACAGATGAAATTCGAGTAGGGGATTGTATTGGATATTACGGTTTTATTGATTCATACTATGTGTATGATAGAGAAAATGTAATTCGTTTGTCTAATATTCGAGATGTTATGTTTGAACAGATAAATGAATTGAATCGATTTCGTATGTCAAACTTATGTCTTTCAGCAGCCAGATTTATAGTTACAAACGAAGGCGAATGTAATCCAAATGAGAACGACTATAACTTTTGTCCTTATGGTCAACATAATAAATGTCCAGCAGCTATAGAGTATTGGGATAGAAGAGAAAGATATGAATTGTATAAATAAAAAAAAATTGAAAATGTGTGTTTTTATTTTAAAAATCCTTGTTACAATATTTTGCGTACAACGCCAGATAAAGGAGTGTATTCTACAAGTCCATCTTGAAGTATGAGACAGAATGCAGCAGTCTTTTCAGGAATATTATTCTGTGCTTCGATTTCCAAGCGAATGTCCATTGTTCCTGTTTTCAGTGATTCATTTTGTCTTGAACAGTCTATAACGAAGAGTGGAACTTTTTCAAAAAATGTTAAGATATCAACTGATGGTTTGTTTTCTCCGTCGTAACAATATGATGATTGAAATTTTGCAAACATATCGTAAATAATAGCTTTGCTTCCATTAAAATTGTCGTATGGATAATATTGTGAATTAAGATAGAGTTTAATGTTTTGAATTTTGCAAAAATCAAAATGACCAGCATTTTTATTACTCAAATTTTTTTTATCTGTTTGAAAACCCACAATTATATATCTTGGTTTTTCTGTATTTGTAGCTGTTTTCACTGTCCAAGTTAAATCTCTAGTTGAAGGTAATGCAGGGTATTCTTGTAACTGCCATCGTCTAAACCCCATTGAAATAGGTTGATCTTTATCTGTCAATCTTAAAAGTGATAAATTATAATCATCTGCTACTCGAACGTAAGGAATTCTCCAATAAATTTTATTTATATCTAAAGTGATTTTATCATCATTATTTGTCGATACAATCGTATTTAAATTTGATGAACTCCTTAACAGTATTAGTTCTTGTTTCACACTCAAAATTATATGTTTATAATCTTCTGCAAATCCGAGTAACATTTTTAGAGGAATACAAAATGAAAAATTTGAAGCTGATGTATCCAATAACGTTGTGTCCAATTTCCACCCTGCATTTAATAATAAATTTTTTTCATCCACGTACAATATTACATGTAATGCGTATAGTATCAACTTTATTAATACTTACAGTATTTTCCGATGTATGCCAAACATTAGGTTCCAATTTGTTTGGGTTAAATCCTAACAATGAGCCTATACTGTTAGGTTTATCAAAACGAATAGATTTTGAGCAAATTATTTTCGTTTTTAATGTATTATTATTTCCTTTTAAATCTAGTATAACATGTGTTTTTTTATGTTTTTCCTGAATGCTCTCCTTTAAATATGAAATAATATTATCTATTTCACAAGATCCTTCAGGTAGTTGTATATGATATTCCTCTTTTTCACCATAGTAGAACATATCATTGACACCAGTTTCTATATTAGGTATTGTATTATACGTCATAAGATCAATTAATCCAATTTCCCATTGATAAGTTGATAAATCTAGCGTCGGAAAAATATCACAAGTCAGTCGCGAACCTCTTCCACTTAAACATAACATTATATGTTATCTGATAAAAACTTTAAACACAAATGACCACATATAGATATATTCGCTTTTTGTTTAATTGTATAATTATAAAAAATATCTACATTATATCCATTCGATTTAAAATATGTAATTAATTCTGGTGGAGGACGTAAATTACCAAAACTATCGAAATAGTATATTATATTATTCTTTTTATGATAACACACCCAATGAGTTCCTTCTCCTTGTTGGCTGTCTAAATTTATAATTCCATTTTCAATATCATTAATTTTAAGAGGTAAATTATCACGCATAAACACACCTCTGAAATTCAATATATTTAAATCTTTAACGTATTTCTCTATATCTATATTAGTTAATGCGCGTTTAGGTAATTTTATTATTATTTTTTTTATTACCTCCTCCTTTATATGGTTGTAAATAATAACCATTACCTTTTTTACAGGTACATTTATTCTTCAAACGACGTAACGCATTAATGAGAGATTTTTTAGTTTTATATGCTTTTTTATTAGTTTTACTTCTTTTTTATTTTTTGACCTTTTTTTAGTTGTTCTACCACCTCCTATTTTATTTTTCATTTTCATAATGTTAGTAACAGCATAGGCTGCTGCTCTTTCTCCAATATTAGCGTCTGACGATGTAACACGTTGCCACGCTTTATCAGCTAAAATCATGTCAGCGTTAGCTCTTTGATAAGAATCCGAATATTTAGAATACGCAATATCGTGTTCTTTACAAGCTTTATCCAATTGGTTAATACCTGGATCGCCTCTGTTTAATCTTTTTTGTAGTCTTGTTCCTGGTCCACAATATTGATAACCTGGTATATGTAATTCTACGGGTAATATATCTATTGCACGATTTAAAATGTTACTCGGTAAAGCTGTTAAAGAACTTATTAGTCCACTTCCTTGATACGTACTAACCGGTTTTTTTTATCAAGTTTCATTTTTAGTAACTAATTCTATACTATTACGCCACTCTTTTTTTGACTTATCTTCAATATCGTTTAATAATAATTGTGTATAATCAAGCCACTCTGTCATCGATTTAACTGGCTTGTCCTTTGTCGTTTCGAGATAACAAAAATAACTTAAATTTTGCACATATGATTTTAAAACCTGTAAATTTGATGAAAACTTTAAATTAAGTAATTCATTATCAACATACTTTTTTGTTGCAGCATCTGATTCTTTTTCAGGTGTTTTTATATTTCTTAAAATATAATCATTTACATTATATACATTATTATCATCATCTAAATACAAATACTTTTTCTTAATGGTGATAAAATTAACTGCATCATCATCTTCTGTAGGATTATCTAAATTACTTATTCGTTTCCTTTTCATATCATAATTTCCATCTTCTGTTAATGTGAATCCTATGCCTGGTGGACCTCGAATTACTTTTTGACGAACTGTATGGGAATGACGACCGAATTTGTCTACACTCATTTTAATACTGTCAATCGATTGTTTTCGCCTTTTTGATAATACCGGCTTCTTGTAACTCTTCAATTATAGATATGATTTCATTTGTATGCCCCGTATTACCTGCAGTCTGTGATGCTAATAACAATCTTAATCGGTTACACAACTCATTTGGATTATTCCAGTAAACATATGATGGTTTCCGTTTTTCAAATTCTTTTAAAATAAGACCACTTCCACTCCAATCCATACGAGAACGAGGTTGACGTGGTGGAAATAATTTTGAAATAATTTTTGTATATTTCATACTTTTATTTGCTTTTATTTTTCCATGAACAGAATTATCTACTTTATGCGCATTTGAAGCTGTTAAAATGTCTCGATATTTTATAAGATCTTCTTCAGAATATATGTATTCGTCGGGAATTCTCATAAATATTAATGCATATAAACCCGGTGTACCAGTATATTTTATGTTATCAATAACAAGATCATTTTCAATAATATCGATTACTTTGTCACCAATCATCCAGTTATTGTTTTCTATATGAATTCCATACACATGATCAATTCTTTTAGGGTATTTTATGTATATAAGAAAGTATTTGACAGATAATTTTCCTTTAAAAGTATTTTTTATTAATAATTCTGCCTCACGTCTGCCTTGTGGCGAATTTAAATATTCTTTGGCTGATGGGCTCGTTTCATAAATTTCTGCTTCCATAGGTTCCTCATCATCAATCGATTGTTTCATATCACTATCCGTCTCCATTTTCACCGGTTGTTTCAATTCACTATCCGTTTCCATTTCACTATCTTCAGCAGAAAATTCACTGTCTTCTTGCATTTGTAAATCTGGATCTAGAGGTTTTCTTTTAAGTGACATTACACCATCTTCATGTTCCATGTTTTGTTTCCTTTTTATAGAAAAGCTTTCGGCATCCATAGGCGTGTCTGGATTCAATATCATTTTTTTCCAAATAGGTGTACCATCCGTTAAATAATCTTGATTCTTTCGTTTTTCACCTTTCATCGGAACCATTCGTTTTGCATTTGATGCATTTCTTTCTTCCTCATCTTCACTAAAATCTTTAACTTTTCTTTTTCTCTCTAACTTTTTCTCTTTTTTTGTTTTATTTTTTTCCATTTAAGTTGCTAATAATGTTTTTTCATTTGATTTCTTCCAATTTCGCATTGGTTGATCCTTACTTATTTTATCATATATAGGCTTCATTAACGGTTCCATAATTGGTTTTATATTTTTCTCAATATGATATTCCATGTCTGTAATACCACGTTTTAAAGCACGATGTTTTTCCTTGATTCGTTGTCTCAATTCTTTTATTTCCATTACAATTTTCTCACGCTCGTCTATATCATTACTCTTGTTCATTTCAATAACAACTAAACTATTTTTGTGTAACCTATAATGATATAAATTCGTTAAAACCAAATCGATATCTTCCTTTATTCAAATTAGAATCCTTATCAATCACAAGAAAACTGATTTTACTTTTTCTCCACGCCATTGAACATATCTGTTTAAACACTTCAAAATTCATATCGGTATTTACATGATCATTATAAACATGACGTAAATTTCTGTTGTCTTGTTTAAATAATATTATTAAGTTAGCGTTATCGCGAATTAATTGTTTTGGTATATAACTGTATGTTTGACAGAGGTAAAATATATCTAAATTATTGTGACGGCCCATAGTGAAATAGTTTCTAATATGGTTTTGACGTTCGCATGCAACATCATCAAATATCATAATAGAATTATTTTTAACTTCATTAGGCTGCATCACGTCATAATTTTCATTAAATATAAAATATCCCACACAATGTATTTTTGAAAAAATACGATTAAGAAATTGATACTTAGAATGATTTAGTGATTTAGAAAAAATATATATGTTTTCAAAATATAATCCGTTAGGATGAAATATTAAATTAAACATAAGATTTGTCTTTCCACAATTTGAAGGACCAGAAATTATACACCTTATTGATTCAGGTAAAAGAGTACCATGTTTTTTCTTTTTTAGTTCATCACTATCACTTAAATATATATCAAAATTATCAATCGGTATTGAATCAGTTTGTTTTGTTATTTTCATGATTAAATCAAATCTTTCTTGTTTATCCAAGTATCTCTTGATTTGTCAAAACCTAACCAACGAACTAACAGCTTATTACCTTTTCTACGTATAACTTTCTCTATTAAATATGTATCACTAAACTTTGTTCTACTCAATTCTTCTTGATAAAACCCTCCTTTTATTATATGTCCTGTTTCATCTTTCAATGTATAAGTTGTTGGAACTGTTGCATCTACTTTATATATCAAATATATTTCATTTAACCAATTTGGTAAATAACCTTTTGTGAACGGTTTTTTGAATCTACTTATTCTAACTTTATCTCCTTCATTAAATCTAGTACGCAATACTTTAAAGTTTCTATTTTTCATAATCCTTTTTAGAACTAAATATTCATTATTTTTATTAACTTCGCTTGGTTTCATTCCGATTGTTCTATGTTTAGTATTATTGTAATTTTTAATTATAACGGGGAGTAAATCTAACCACTTGTAATTCCCTTGTTCCGTAAAAACTCGCCACATTTTCCCTTTTAATGTTCTATTCAATCTTTCAACTATGGAAGCTTTTTTATCAGAGAAAGTTGAATAATGATTTATATTATATTTCAATAATAAAGATTTAATCTTGGAATTATAAAATTCTGTATATTTATCTGTTTGTAAATGTTTCATTGGATGCGCATCTAAAATAGGTTTTAATGATTTTTCTATTTCAGTTCCATTTTTAGATTTTATAGGTACAGCTATAGCAAACTTACTAAAACAATTTATTACAACCAAAATATATTTGAATCCTTTATTAATTTTGGCAAACGGAATCATTTCCACAAGATCAGCCTGATAAAGATCGTTTAAACCTTTAATTTCAATATATCGACGTGGAAAATTTTGTCGAACTTGTTTATGTAACTCATGAGCAATTCCACGTCTTGCATCCATAATAATAGTATGAAAAATAAATGATAAATAAAAATACACATTTATATAAATGATACTCAATATTTTTATTTGCAATAAGTGATGAATTACATATTTTGTTTGTTTAACAAATTACAATAGTGACAATCTTTTTTCTTCAACTCATAAAACTGATGTTCTTTGCATTTAAAATGACTTAATACATCTAAATCTGTTTTCAAATTTATTGGTAACTTATTATATATGTTTTCAATATCTTCACAATAATTTAGTATAAATTCTTTTGGTAAAAACTTAATTAAAGATTCTTGCATACCCAAAAAACCTTTTGTATTATATTCATTTATTGCTAAATTTGTTAATTGCATTCGATCCAAAATTAATTTCTCTCTTTTCCACCACTCTAATAAAATATTAACATTAATATATGCACAATTCTTAAAATTATGATTAAAGACACAAGGCTTATATAAATTATTCCAATATTGTTTTTTCAAAACACTTAAATTTGGACAATCGAGGCTTTCTATGTTTATAACATTAACATCAAAATCAGTTAACAGATTAGACAAAAAACTTTGTTTTTAATTTCCTTTCACATACACAGTTCCTCTTATGTTAATGTCTCTAAATAAGTCTTTTAAATTATTATAAGGTTTAATTCCAGAGTTCCATGGAAGTCCGTGATATTGTTTTTCCAGCCAAATCACCTGTTTCTGAATATTGTGAGGCAGTTGATTAAAATCACACGGAGGTTGAAAGAGATGCAACTCATAGACTTGTTCATCGGTAGAAATAAAAGCTAATTCCTTCACAATAAAGTCGTTGTTCTGAAAACCTTGGATATCTACGATAAACTCCATCTCCTTACGTATCTAAACACCAAATGAATAATCGTTTATATTGATACACAGCACTGTTTCCCTCTCTCTAATATATTTTTTGCTTTGATTATAATACTTTCAAACAAAACGCATACACACGTATCAGGTCCTTCTTCACACGTTGGATCAGCCCAAATACATGATGTATAATGTTCAGTCTCCGGTTCAATAGTTGTAAGATTGTAATCAGAGATATATTTTTGTGCTTTCGCTATAAGATATTTGACACCTATAGAACACAAACAGAGATTAGGATGATCGATTATTGCTTGCAATTTTTCCTGTGCTGACTGCATCGTGGTAAACAATTAAATGGCTGTGTAATGAGGCTATTAAATTATTTACCTCAGAAACTGTAAACAATCATCTACGTCACAAAAATCTGATAATGGGATGTATTCACAAATTTCTTTAATATCATAAATATGAAATAATGGTGATAAGACACAGATATCACACCAATTATCGGAAGACCAAATAATATCTCTCAATAATTCATCACCATAAGCATATCTGTGAATAAATAATAAGCCTGCTTTGTCAATGTTAAAATCATCTTTAACAACAAGTTTACTAAAACATTTCTAAAACATCGTTTTTGAGCGATCACCGTAAAAAAATGAACGGATAATTATTTGATTCACATAATTTGGAAATGTAAATTCTAAAGGACGATTCAATAACAACATAAAATCAATTTTAGTTATATTATTGAAGTCTATTTTTGTATAATCAAAATTTTCTACATCACATTTCAAATTTATCCATACATTCTTACAATTAGATTTCAAATAATTTTGTACAATCACTGGTAGTTCGAGTGTATCAATGTCTTATATTTTTTCAATTTGAGAACACACTTGCCTCAAACACAATTTAAATAAACCCACTGGTGATACCATGATCAACATACTCTTCACAACTAACAATTTTATCTAAAGGTTAAAAGGTATCACTTGTTTATCTAAAGGTTAAAGGTTATCACTTGTATTTCCTTGTAATCTATCTAATTGCACAACTAAACGTTTAAACTGATGTAATATATTTCCATACTCTGAAGGTAATTTTCTTAAACATTTTATTTCAAAAATTGATAAATTGTTCTTTTCAACTTTGACAATAGAATTTAGGAATTCATCATACTCTATAACAATATCATTTTTAAAAAAATATAATAGCCCATTCGTATACCTAAAAACTGAGTCCATTTTTGGAGGTAGACTATAAAATGTTTTATATATAAGTCCAAAGTTCTTTGCAATAAAATTACATTCATCTAATTCCATATAGTAAATCTCATTATAAAATATAAAAGTACGTCCTGAATAAGAATTAACTACACCATGGATTCTCATAATAGATCTTGAACCGAAAACACTAAGTCAATTTTTTGGATAACCAGCCTCGAGTCTTAAAGATGGAAAATCTATCAAATATATGTTATTATTAATAAAAAAAACTATTTTTCCAGACGGTTTCTGATAAATAAAATCTATTTGCTTAAAATCTAAAGGTAAAAATAACAACCAATCTGTGATAAGTTGCGGTTTACTATAAATTTTATCTGACAAATTGACTATCCAAAACCATTTTTTATAAAATATATATAAATGTTCATTGATTATTAAAAACGTATTTAAATTATTTAATTCACACAAATCCGGATCTATTAAAGGCGATACTATTGTTGAACTTTCATACACGGGTGTAGTAGTTATTGTTGGAGTTGTAACTATTGGTTTTGGATGTCCGTATAAACTTTGTACTGCTTGAATATCATCCTTTTGAAGATCAAATTTTTTACTCATATAATATGCAAACATTATTGCAGTCCTATCATTAGAATGTGATAGTCCCAATGTATGACCAATTTCATGAATTAAAACTGATAGTAAACTAGTTTCGTCTGGATGACAATTTTCTGGAACTGTTTCTAAACACCATGATTCGTCTGCATCAATATGAATTTCAACAGTTGAATAATCGTAACTAGGATAAAATGCATGTCCGAGTACTGATCCTTTTCCATCAAAATTATTTCCACAGGTTTCAGTCTTTTTTTGAAATGTATGAATTCCTTTTTTATTACATATTAAAATATCTTGTAAATACAAATCATGCACAAAATTAAGATCGCTATGTTTTTCCCAAGTTTCAAAAGCACGTTTAGTTAAATTAAGAACATTTCTATTTGCATAAGAATAGTGCCATCGTAATTGTTTCTTATTCCATTTATTTTTATGTAACCTATAATTAAATACATCATCCTGTATGCCACATCTGGGTAATTTTATTAATTTCAACAATTCGTCATTTATTCTATCATCTATTTTTAAATTGTAATATTCTTGAAAGATGAGTAAAGCTTCTGAAAAACCTGATGAATCAATTTCAGTATACCTAACATTAGGTTCAGTTAAATATCCAAAATTGGATAAATGTTCTAGAACAAATAAAGTCTGATTTTCCGTTTTAACGTATACAAATAAAATCATAAATAAAAAACATAATGTTCTGTAATTGATAATCATCTTTTTACTAAACAAAAAAATAACGTATGGAAAGGCCGCGTGGTTTGTATAAAATGAATACGTCTTGGATCAAATATATTCGTCAATCACAGAACTGATCATTGTGCAAGCATTACATAAACACGTGTTTAGATCGTGGTACACATACATCGCATATAGTATAAAATTATTGGGGTACAGTATTTTTTCGCGGATTACTATTAGAACACTCCGTATCAAATAAAATACATCTCATATAGTATAAAATTATTGGGCTACAGTACTATTAGAACACTCTGTATCAAATACATCGCATATAGTATAAAATTATCGGGTACAGTATTTCGCGGAACACCCTGTTGTAGACGGGGTACAGTAGTATTGGAACACTCTATAAAATACATCGCATATAGTATAAAATTTTCGGGTACAGTATGTTTTTGCGGAACACTATTAGAACACACCCTATCGCAAAGGTCAAAGGTCAAAGGTCAGGGCCAAAGGTCAAAGTTAAGGGTCAAAGGTCAAAGGTCAGGGTCAAAGGTCAGGGTCAGGGTCAAAGGTGAGGGTCAAAGGTCAGGGTCAAGCACAAGGGTCAAAGGTCAAAATTGTGCTGGAACCGACAATTTTATACTACTATCATGACAACGTCTTATCTTAGAAGAAACTAAATTCAATCCACTCAACTATAATGTTGAGGCCGTTAATTGTGAATTTTATAGATTAAAATCGTATAAACCTTTAGCAATTTATGAGAAGAGAAAATGAAATGAAATAACAAAAAATGTAGTCTTTTCTGAAGTCATTAAAATGTTCTTCGGGCAAAAGAAGGAAAACGCATGGTGTAAATTAACATCAACATGCACTATTTCAAGAAATCACGTTCATATTTTATTTTTAACAAAAATAGTTTGCTGTAATTGTTTCTCATTTCAATTATTCATAGCGTAATTTTAAGATTATTTTAAATGGTGTTAATTATAATTTATTAATTAAATCAACAACATTTTTATTTAAATTGTTTTAATATTTTTATTTACAGAATAACAAATATTCTATACGCCACAGTATTTTAAAGCTAGGATATTTTATTTTTAGGCTACTTACCCTGTTTTTAGGAAGAAGGGGAAGATTACTTAAAAATGATGATGGAGGATATTGTGTGAGGGAGAGATTATGAAATGTAGCTAGCTAAACTCTGGCAAGGAGCCCGTAATATGATGCGGGGAAATGGGAGGACTTCTGTACCAGGTTATAATTATATGTATTGCCTAATCGTTGGGACCGTTCTTTCTGCAACGAGCTTCTCCTTAACAGACAGACAAAGAATCTAATTATGATTCAAGCGAGAGTAACTAGTGGTCAGTTGAAATAAATATGTTTTTTTAAAGTATAAGTCTTTCAATTCAAAATATATATATATATATATATATATATATATATATATATATATATATATATATATATATATATATATATATATATATATGTAATAAAATTAAAGTTAAGATATGGTCTGTTTTCAACAGCATTATAGCATCGCATGCATAAAACGAACGCTATGGGTACAACACATCATGACCCCTCACGTGATAATCAAGAAGCAAGTCAAGATTAGATACCGTCTCACCTCTCCTTGAGTTCAACGTGAACATGCTGTTTTTTAAAATTTAAAGCTTAAAATATATTAAATATCATACATTAAAAGTAGCGGAAAACAAGTATGTGGCCTGTGTTAACAAAAAGAAATGTAAATTCTTCTAACAACACCCTTGAACCCCCGTAAAACTTTAATAAACAAGATCCTGGCTATCGTCAACAATGGCAGTTTCCACACATTAAACAGAGAATTTTTTGTCCCCAAGCAACATGTATAATTGCATTATAATTTGGGAATGCATATTTGTTCTTTTATTTATATATATATATATATAGTGTTTGTGTTTGTGTTTGTGTGTGTGTGTGTGTGTGTGTGTGTGTGTGTGTGTGTGTGTGTGTGTGTGTGTGTGTGTGTGTGTGTGTGTGTGTGTGTCTGTGTCTGTGTGTGTGTGTGTGTGTGTGCGTGTGTGTGTGTGTGTGTGTGTGTGTGTGTGTGTGTGTGTGTGTGTGTGTGTGTGTGTGTGTGTGTGTGTGTGTGTGTGTGTGTGTGTGTGTGTGTGTGTGTGTGTGTGTGTGTGTGTGTGTGTGTGTGTGTGTGTGTGTGTGTGTGTGTGTGTGTGTGTGTGTGTGTGTGTGTGTGTGTGTGTGTGTGTGTGTATACAAGCGCGATACAGAGGAATATAGCCAGTTTAAATTGCTATTTTTAGAACATTATTGGGGTTATCAAACTCAACAAGTAGTTAGGAATCAGATCAAAAACCATAGGTATTATCCAAATGGAAATATGACCCGGGTAGATTATTTTTGTAAAATGGTGCGAAAGGCCGAGTATTTGGAACCCAAAATTCCGGAAGAATTCCTTATATACCAACTAATGAGGCATTTTGACCAAAAAGTTCAATTAGCGTGTATTGGCAGGGCTAGTGAGCATTTAGAGGACGCCATTAAGTTTTTGAGGACAATTGAAAACGTAGACGGGATGTCAAGAGAAGTTCGAAGACCAGATAGTTTCGAAAGGAGGGACGGATAACAAAGAGATCAAAATTATAGGCAAAGGAACCAAGACTAATCAAAACCATCCCAAAACCCTAACCTTCGATCCTATGGTCAAACCCAAAACAAACCCCAACCACAGATACCTCAAAACCCTGGTCCTTCAAACCAAAAATCCCCACCTAAGGTCACAAAAAACTAAAATACGAGGTCTCAAGGAAAAATTTTTGGCAGAAATTGGAAAATACAAACGGAATTGAGATCGAAGATAAAACCAAATTTAGCAAACATAAAAGGGGGGATTTGAAAATAAATAAAATTAAATTGGGGATTTTAAACACCGAAATTAAAAAAGATTTAATGGAGGAAAGAGATAATAAAATTTTATATAGTGAAGTTTACGAAAAATGTCCGGAAATTGGGATAGAAATTGAAAATGTAAAAGTAAATATGTCCATTGACACAGGAGCTCAAATGTCCTGTGTTCAAGAGGATTTTTATAAAAATGTGCTAAAAAATAGGAACAATAAAATCTTGGAATTACCCGTTGTAAATACGGAAATGGTGACGGCAATAAAGAGCCAGCGACAGAAGATTAAATTGCAAGCATTATTGGAGATTAGAATAAATAACCAAACGATAAGGGGGTATTTATGGTGGTACCAAGGCTAGAGAGCAAAATGATAATGGGTTGTGATTTAATGTGCAAATATCGAAGTCGAATTAATATGGAGAAGGGTTTCCTACAACTGGTAAAAGAAAACGAATTTATTGTGGTAGATTTTCTTAAAGAAAATAAATTAAGATTGGGCAATACAACGCAAAGTTTCCATCAAGATGGCGGCGAAACCAACAAAATGGTGGCGTCGTCAGCTGCAAGTTGAGGAGGCCCAAATTCGTATAAGCGAGTAACAGGGGCTTATACGTTGTCTGCCAAAATGCCGGCAGACATAAAAACAAAAGCCAAGGACGTGTCTAGACTGAAATGTGACTATAACGGAAGTAAAAACAAATGTGCGAATAGGGTTAGCCTGTTTTTGCAAAAGTTAATAATGAAGAAGTGCTTAGAAAAGCGGAGAATAGGATATTAAGATTGAGCAATAAAACCACCGATAGGGCGAACCACCTTTCTGCTCAGAGCAAGCGCGGGCAAGGCCAAGATGCTTACTTTTACTTTTTATGCAATCAAAGATTTTGCAATACTTGGCTCTAGTAAGTATGAGCTTGTCCCCATAAACTTACCAATCTTTAATCTACGCAAAAGTCCCTGAATTTTATCTCAATGCTCGATTATTTGACTCTTTAATTTAAAATCACACTCTCTCCCTTTGAGGTCGTGCCTTTTGGGAGAAATCTGCTCTTAAGTTCTGATAATAAGTTTAAAAAAATTTCAAATTATATTTCCAGAGCACACAAATATAATATTTAAATTAGACAAGGTTATTAGCATCTACAGAATGGATATATATAGAAAACACAACAAAATTTAGAAATGAATTATGTATATAATCTTTTCTTTTCAGCACAGTTAAAAAAGCAATTTCAAACTTTATATGATAACAAAGTTGATTAAACAACAACAAAACAATTTAAATATTTGACAAAAACACAAATAGGATATTTCCTATAATCTAAACAAAAATAAGAAACGCTAGACTTTTCAGACAGAACCACAGACAGTTTTTCCTGTACTGAAAAAGTCGTATTTAATTATTAATTATCTATAACACCAAAGCAGAAATTTATAAAAATGAATTTAATTTTTATTAATTCCCCTAATAACGTTATATTGGAAATGAAGTCAATATTTGCGAATTATTCCTTAAGTATATGATACCTTCACACTTTATTAGAAGTTCTAGTTGGTTTTGGAATTTTTTGTATAATTAGGATGATGTTGATATGATGTTTTCGGTCCAGAGACTGTAAACTGCTATGTAGTTGAATGCTGGTCTCGAATTCTTCTAAGTTGCCTTGAAGTTCGATAGGAGTAGAAATTATTCTAAGTCCAGTTAAGTAGAGTGACAGTTGAATTTTCCTCTCAGGTCGGAGTCTGTCGCTGAAGAAACGTCTGCCTTGCCTCGAGTCCAAAACAAAAGTATCCGTCTTACGATGGATAAATTATGGTCTCCCTTTTAGTGGGAATTGTTCCACTACCTGGAGCCAATTTTTCTCCCTTTTTGGGAAAAAGGTATTTTCTTCGTATTTCGTGTTTTCAGGCCCTTTTGGTCTGAAATATTTACACTATATATTTTATTAGTCATATTTTTTTACTAATGGACAGTTTTCTTCCTTTATTACCACTTAAAACACCTTTTAAATAATAATTTATTCTATTTATTATTTAGTGTTATCTGTGATCCAAGTTGGCAATATAATGGTTCAGACTCCAAATTCTTACTGACGGTGCGCGCGCCACTTTACAGGATTTTACATGAAAAACTCAATTTTTGTAGTTTTTTCGTTTAACTCGCTATAACTTTCGAACGCTCGAACCGATTTTAAAGATCCTTTCGGATTCTTCTTCCTCTCCATCTTGTGGGTCTTGTGGAACTTGATTTATCGTTCTACTACGCTTCGTTCGCGAGTTATCGTCCTTTTCCCGAAATTCGATTTTTCTTCTTTTCAAATTTTGAGATAAGTCCTTTCTCAAAATTCTTTTGACGAAATCTTGTTCCTCTTCTACTATGACGAAAAACTCTGTTTAAACTTTTCACGTAGCTCGCTTGGTTCTCGAGATATACGTCCTTGAAGTCCCAAAGTTTTTGTCGTATAAGTTTTTGTTCATAACCCCCCCCCCCATTATATATTATCATTTCTGCTTTGATGTTTTACAATTTTACATAATAGATATCTATAATTACAATGTTATTTCTCCCCTTTAACTTCAAATTTAACCGCTTTTGGGCTTTAAAGTTTTACTTTTTGTAATTATTATATCTCTCTTATTTTACTTTCAAATTTGAATCTAAGTACAAATTATTGTGCCCTATTGTGGTCTCTTCAATAGTACTTATTATTATTTTTTAAATAATCCCCCCATCAACTCAAAAATTCCAAAAAACTCCCCAAGAATGACTCTCTAAGTCCATTCTCACCTGTTCATTATTATTAATTCATATTTTTTATTTATGATTATTGTTAGTTCCCCTATGAGTTATGACTCTACGTTTTTTGAATTTAGAATTTAAGTTTTTTTCAAAATTTTAGGTTTTTGAGCCCCTATAAAAACTTGAATAACTTTTTTGTTTTAATTGATTCTAAAGTTATTTTTCGATATTATTTATCGGTTGATTCTACTGAACATTTATTTATTTTAATAATTTATTATTTTAATAGAATAAGAAACGAGGCAGAGTGACTTTTCACGTACCAACATGCAGTGTTCCGCACCTGTCGGCGTGACGTCATCCTTCCTCCTCGCCCCCTATCTACATGGTTTTATCGCGGGAATTTAAACTGTTTTAAATTGACTTGAGACTTTTGGCTTTTCCCAAACCGTCTCACGAGGGGCACGAATTTCTGACCCGAAGCGACCAGGAGCGAACGTGGCAGTGTGTGTGTGTGTGTGGTGTGTGGTGTGTGTGTGTGTGTGTGTGTGTGTGTGTGTGTGTGTGCGTGTGCGTGTGTGTGTGTGTGTGTGTGTGTGTGTGTGTGTGTGTGTGTGTGTGTGTGTGTGTGTGTGTGTGTGTGTGTGTGTGTGTGTGTGTGTGTGTGTGTGTGTGTGTGTGTGTGTGTGTGTGTGTGTGTGTGTGTGTGTGTGTGTGTGTGTGTGTGTGTGTGTGTGTGTGTGTGTGTGTGTGTGTGTGTGTGTGTGTGTGTGTGTGTGTGTGTGTGTGTGTGTGTGTGTGTGTGTGTGTGTGTGTGTGTGTGTGTGTGTGTGTGTGTGTGTGTGTGTGTGTGTGTGTGTGTGTGTGTGTGTGTGTGTGTGTGAATATTCGCGTGTACTATGAAGGCTACCCACTTTTAGAAAAAGCTTCTAAACATTACAACATTGTTAAAACTGAACATGGATAGTTGTTTAAAGTTGTTGAAGCCAATTCGGAAATAGGTTTTGACAACTCATTTGATGAAAAATCATAAACAAAACAAAAATATAAATCCTATGGAGGGGATACACACTCCTAATTGTATATAGTATATTTAAATAATTTTAAATACTTTTTTTTAAATGTGTGTTCCATGGGTTATTAAAACAACATTTACTTTCGAAAATTTAGGATTTATCAATATGCAAATTACGTAATAAATAATTTAATATATAAGTTAAAAAATAACTCCTCCTAGGATTATTTTATTAACAAGTGTGATTATATTGAGATTGATCATGTAAAATAAGTTAGTTTATTACCTCAAAATTCATTTGCAACACTTTAGCCTTCAAAGAGTTCAATTCTTTATAGTTGTAGTAGTTAGTCACATTCATCATACGTGCTTTTACTTTTTTGTCCTTACTTAAATGGAAGTCTCCAGTAAATGGATCATCAAAAGAAAACAACCACCTGTCTTTAAAATGTGCAGCATTCACAAGTATCAGTTTTGTGTATTCGAATGAGTCTTCTGTAAATGAATTCAAATAAAAATTAGTGGATTAAGTAATACATATATCTTCTCTCACCCTTTTGTATCACATACTGAGACGAAAACATTTAATACTGTTCATTTACATATTCATATTGTCATTGTTTAAAACAGACAAAAAATATTATCCTGTAAAGTTAAACAGCACATCCATGCACAAAATCGTTTTTCACTTACTAAATATGCGCAAGGTTAGACCTATTGTGTATAAACTGTGAATTGATTGTAAAATGCAAGTGTAACATTTCCAAAACAAACAATAGGAGGGTAAAATGTGATCACCTAACGTAACATATGACATTTCACATATGGTCAGTCGTAGACTTTTTCTATCCATACACTGAACTGTTATTTTGTGTTTTGTTTCTTTGAATTTATTGTGTATAAACTTAGAATTAATGCATCAGGAAGATGCAAGTTTAACAATACCAAACAAACAACAGGAGGCTAAAATGTGGTCACTTTACGTAAAACATTATTGTCAGTCGTAGACTTATTCTATCCATATACTGAAGTGTTTAGTTTTATGTTATTCTCTTTTTGAGTATATTGTATATAAACTGTGAATTAATTGTAAATGCTAATCCAACATGTCGAAACAAACATTAGAAGCCTAAAATGACAGTTTTTATTGCCACAGTCATGTTTCTCAATTTTGTTTTTCATCAATAGTCAAACTACAATACCTTACATTGTTTTTTTTTAATTTGTATTTTATTTTTTAAATATATTTATTTATTTATTTTTTAATATGAGGAACAATAACAGTTATGTCAGAAAGACAATAAAACGGTACAGTGGCAATGGTAATAAAAATAATTCATAATTACTCAACTTCAACCCAATAAATATACCATATAACTATAAAGTTAATTAAATTTGAATTTTTTTTAATGGTGAGTATATGTCTGTACAATAAAATTACTCAATCTTGTATTTTTTTTGAGGAATTTGTTATTATTATAGTAATCGTTTATTTTGTTAATTTTGTCAATATACAATCTAGATATCTTGAACGTACAGCTGTTTCTATATATATAAGTCAACATGGAGATTTACAAAAATGATTGTTGATGGAAAAAAGAATAATTAGTAAAAATTGTAGGTGATACCCTTTTTGTTAAAAAAAAAAAAATGCTCAAATGTTAACTTAAAAATAGGTCCTAAAAATGTTCTACACCATTGATTACACGAATATATATTTTTTTAAAATACAGCCGGAGTTTTTAAAAATATTAGGTAAAATGTATATACATGTGTGTCTGTTACCTGTATGCAGGAACATATTACACCTATATAATGGCCAACATAGTTTTACATGAGTTAAGATTCCCTTATATGTAGGTATATATATATATATATATATATATATATATATATATATATATATATATATATAGTATACATGTAGTTTACCCTTATGGAAATTTAAGCAATAAATAAAATGATGAAGTAAAGTCTACCTTTGTTACTATATACCTATTTAATGAAATGGAACTTGATGGCTACATGTTTGGATGTTGAACAAACATTTTTCATTACTTTAAAGCAAAATTAAATTTGTATTTTGCAACTGCTAATTACAAGTTAAAATAAATGATCGACCAGTAGTTTTTTTTTCATTTAACTGCTTTTTCGTTTCTTGTGAAAAATACTAGAACTTTTATTAATAATCAAAAATTGTAAACTTTAACTATTTTTCAGAGAAAATTATTTATTCTTGTATATATTATATATTCACAGAAATTTATAAATATTATTTTATTACGTTATTTGGTCAATAGACAGTCTACATATCTTGATGCCACAGCTGTTTCCACATAAGAAGTCAACATGGAAATTAAAACAAAAATATTGTTGATTGAAGAAATTATATTTAGAAATTGTAGGTGTTTTCGTTTTTTTTTTTTTTTTTTTTACAAGAAAAGATGTTTACTTTTATGTCTATCAGGTGTACGAATATTTCAGAAAAAAGATGGACCCATGAAATTGACAAAATTGTTTTACATTATAATAAAAAATGTTTTAATTAAGGTACAAAATATGGTAATCAAATACCTACCATTGACTATATTATGGATTTTGTTGTTGGTTTTTTTTTCAACAAAGGTATTTATTATTTTCGCAGTTTTTTGAGGATTATTGTAATCAACTGCTTGAACATCTGAAGAAAAATATGTCTGAGCTGTTGTTGCAAACTCTGGTACTAGTTTCACCCCTGTTTGGGGGAAAAGTCGAGTAGCAAGGTGCAGTTTCTTATCCTGCAAAGAACAAAATATATGAGAACAGAGAATTTTTAGATTAAAAATATATTCTATTTAAAATGAGTAAAACAGTTTAAAATAGGAAGAATTTAAAAAGTGATATTTTTTTAAGTAATCACAATATTTGGTATATTACCTGTGATGGTAAAGGGATAGTTCAAGATCTCGTTAGTTGGGAAATATAGCGTGTTATCCAGTTTTAAACACAAGAAATGGCAGACTCATTTGGTCAATTGCTGCGCAATAGTGGTTATCACTACAGAGACAGTTTTACTTTAGAGTATAGAAAATTTGTTAACCTAATATGCAAAGTATTTCAGTAATAGGTAAATTTATTTAAGAAAAAAATCATAAGTCATGTCATGTGTTGTAAAAATAAAAAAATTACGTTTTAGAATTCTTTTATTGAATTTTGTATTCAAAACGGTTGGTATAATAAATCCTACCGTAAATCACAGTAATAAATCAGTTTAACACGCAAGTACATACAGTGATTTGATGTTTAATGTAATATCAATATGAAAACTTAACATTATGTGATTTAACATTATGTGATTGCGTAATTTTTAAAGTATTTTTACCATCATATAAAATCAGGAGTAGTATTTACTACTATATTTTATAATTTATGAGTTCACAGTATATTTTTATTTTTAATTATTTTTATCGTCGAAAGTGTAGGTTATTATGAGTAGTAACAAAAGCAACACGTCTAAGGTTTACTATAATTTTATATATTTTGAGTTCAATTGTTACCAAACTATGAAGATGACAGAAGATCATCGTATTTGAAAACAACAGAATGAATTTCGATTATTAATAAACAGAACTATTATTCTAAAATTGTTCTTATATTTGATGCTTAATGTTTCTACGAGAATTACTTATTTCTAGTTAATTGATTCACATTGAATAATTGACACAAAATTGAACTCATCAGTTGTATTGCTAAAAGACACCATTCAAAGTATTATTTATAAAAAAGGGCTGGTAGATATTAAGGGAAAAACTAATCTCCCCCCCAAATTTCAACCAATTTTCTCTATACACTATTTCTAAAATACTTACTTGAAGCTCTTTCAGCAGAGTCTGATAACCAGATTTTATATCATTATTCGCAATATTAAGGTGGAGAGCAGATTTCAGTTCTTTAGCGGTTTTCCCTGATGCAGCAGTAGATATAAGAGATAATAATATGTTAGTACTCACTGGACAATATAGGATATTTTCACCATTGGTTTTCCCTAAAATCTTCAAACAAATAATTAGTTGGATAATGACAGGGTTTTTTTAAGCTTGTAATCGTAAACACAAGTTCTCACATAAACAATGTAATAATTCAAATGTACATTATTGACAACATGTGCAACCTTACATTCACATAAAAAGTAGAATTTATTTAATTATGGCTGGTGTATGACGACATATTGAGGATGGACAGTAAAATATATTTAAGTAGTTTTTGGGAAACATTTATTATCTTGTTTGCAATTATTTATTACTTTTATATAAGGTAATCTTGGTGTAATTAAACGTATAATTACTGAAGCGAAATTGTGTACCAGTGTATGATAGTAGTGTAATCTTTTCAAGAAAATTAACAAATAATAATAAATTGAGTATCCGCTATGGTTGATGTAAGACAATAAGCTTCATTTCATATTTGCACTTAGTTATTAATGAAAGTTAATTTTTATCTGACACTACATTTTTAAATAGGCTATAAATAATGTATTTACTAAAGAACTGAAAGAAATCTTGTTTTATTTTTGGCAAATAGTTAGATATCAGAGGATAACAATATAGAAATGTAAGGGTAAAACCTGAAATACAAATCAATATGATAATGTCCTATTTAATGTTAATATTTTTTAAACACATGAGAACTTAAGGAAGAATGTAATGTTAAAATAACTATATTGTTAAAACATAGCAACGAATGGCCGACCCGCTAGCGGGTCGATTTTTGATGCATGGCTTAGTTCAGCAACTCTAAAACACGTATTTTGCAATTAACCATTACGCCCACTTAGAATGGTCCTATCGCAATAAATAAAATACCGTTGGAAAGCTAATGTTCCGTATATGCATAATCATGCAAAAAAATATACCACAAAACGTTATAAATAATATTCCAAAAATTGGTGAAGTTCGCACATTTTTAATGCGTAAAATCGTAAATTTAAACTCTGCGCCTTTTTTTAAACGCAACGCCATTTTTCCCGATATGATTACAACTCTATTTTTCTGTCATTTAAGTCAACTAAAACACTGTTCTATAGATCACATGTTTCTCTTTCTAACCGTAGAATACAAATTTGTCTGCGTCTTATGGATCCAGAGATATTTCTATTTAACCATAGAACAAACTTGACGGCACGAAATTCAATTGGCATTCGGTGCATTTTACGAATAGACGTAATCGTTTCTCTATGTTTTAAAAACATATTTTTCTTTACAGTATGTTGTAGGGGAAATTTCATTCTATAAGTTGGTACCATTTGATATACCAACTGATATTTTCTGTAGGTTCTATTCAAGTCCAAACATAGTCTATATTACGCGAGTCCGTGAAATAAAATACACGCAAAAGGGCGTGGCATTTGTGTAATATTTTTATTATTTCTGTTATTTTGAAGGTTTGTGTATACAAATTGTATATAAAATGTGTATACAAGTTACAATATATGTGTTTTTATATCTAAAGTTTATGTTTTTGAGTGATAGTTTAGTTTGTGAACGGTTCTTAGTTGGGATAACCTAGAACAATATTGTAAGTCTAGCATATAGGCTAAGCACATATTCTTATATTTATTGTTTTATATGATTATAGAAGTGAATATGTGTGTTATTCTTTGTAAGGTATATTGTCTTAGTAAAATCTAATGATTTTGTCTTAGGCGTAGCTTTGAAAGTTACTAATTACGCCTAAATGTCGAGAGTTGAAACCTAACCTCACTTTTGAAAGTTACCTTTTTAGGAAAATCGGTATTTTTATATAGAAACTGTAACAAATTATTATTTTTCCCCCTAAATATATCCACTTCTCAAAAGCTGTGCGAATTCTTATGATTGGCATTTCCCAGATTGATCGATCGTTATTGCGGTCCACAATCCTGGTCACCCATGTCGCCAGATCTAACACCGCCTCTCTTCTCGCTAGCGGTTTGAGTCCTCATGAGTGGCATCTTCCAGATTGACGGATCGATCTTGCGGTCCACAATCCTGGCCACCCATTTGGCCAGATCTAACACCTCCCCACTTCTCAAAAGCTGTGCGAATCCTTATGATTGGTATCTCCCAGATTGATGGATCTATCTTGCGGTCCACAATCCTGGCCACCTATGTCGCCAGATCTAACGCCTCCCCACTTCTCGGTAGCTGTACGAGTCCTCATGAGTGGCATTTCCCAGATTGATGGATCAATCCCATTTCCTACATTGATGGATCGATAGTTGCACCCTATAATTTTTTCTCCAAATTGCCAGATTACAATTTTACTCATACATATTTTTACTAGATCTCTTTGCATCGATGTAATAATTCACTTCAAGCAATAATACAATTTAAATTTTAGTTTCCTAACATACGACGTGTATACAGAATGTGTTTGAGTGAAAAATGTTTTTAATCAATATTATAAAATCTTGAACATCGACTACGAGTAACCTAACAAAGAGTCTTCTTAAGCAGGAAAAATTTTACTTTATGTTGGACTAGAATTTGTAGGGCCTTTTACAATACGTGAATCAATGAAAGAAAGAAAGCGGTTAGTAAATTATTCTAATATCTGTTCCTTTTTATTACAACAAAGACACTTCACCTCAAAGCAGTGACAGATATGTCTAATGAAGCGTTCAGCATGATTGTCTCCATTTACAACTAGAAGAAGATAAGTTCAAGGAATTTACAGCGACAATTTGACTAACATCATTAGAGTTTCAAATAAGTTATAAAAGTTTCAAAGGATGAAAAAACAGAACAATCTATTATACAGTATTCAAACTCCTGTATAATATAGTAGTCATTTTATTCCTCCAAATGGACCTAGTTTTCGAGGTATCTGGGAGTTATGGGTAAATTCTGTTAAAAGAAATGTTTTTAATAGTAGCTTTTAATATTGAAGTTTTGTTTCATTAAATTTATCAGTATTTGACAGCCACAGGCCTCAGTGTGTAACATGTAATACTAAATAAAATATTAATTATTCTTTTTACATAATCTTTATAAGGCTCATCAGTGGATCAGACTAATGTTACACAAAACAGTATCATATGAGTACCAGTTGATTGTTATAACAACGTACACGTTTTTTATCTCTGTCTACAAAGGAAATTATTTCTCTTAACTTCAGTCAAACCTCGTTTATAATCCATATTTTGTCTCTTAATTAATAAATTAATATCAGAATCCAGACCTTGCCACTTTATTCCAACTACTATCTATCATGTACAGTTATGTAGTTTCATTGCTTGACTAATTTATACTTTAGAAGTAACTACAGACTGGGTGGAAAACAAGTGACTTAATACAAATCAATTATTCATATACACACATATTATGAAATAGTCCAAAGACTGTAGTTAGTAATAGTAAAAATTGACATACAAATTGTATTTTAATAATAAAATATTATGGACAATAGTACAAATTAAAAAATGTTATTCGAAAATCATAACAATAGTCCAGTGAAGTGATATGTCTTATTTCATTCAAGAATCATAACAATAGTACAGTGTAGTAATATATATTATTTCCACAAACCCTGCAATGGAGATTGTGATACATTCTCAAATCTTCTTGAAAGTTGCTATTTGTTAAACAAAAATTTTTTTTGTTATATTATTTTACTTATTCATTACAGTACACAATTTATATAAAAACTGTGCAACAAAAACAACTCAAATTACAACTTTTAGTGTTGGTACAAATAACGTACGAACTACTTAATTTATATAAACTACATTCAGTTTATTACATTATAACTTCCAGTGGATGGTTTCCAAAATTAAATCAATTCATCAAAATAGTTTAAAATAAATTTACAATATTAAAACACATTAAATCAATTAATAGGTATAACAGCTTATAGCTTAAAAATTATAGTTTAAAATAATTTTTAGAATATTACTTATATTTTATGTATAATTCTTAAAACTAAAAATACTTAAACTGACTGTGAGGATTATTAGTACACAACAAGAGCGATGAAGTTATTTGCCATATTAAAATATGAAAATTATATGTATGTATGTAAGGAATCTAGTACAATTTTTTTTCAATAATTTTACACATTGTAACATTCTTTTTTTAATCTATGACGAATAACAATAATAGTGAAAAGAATACAGTTACGGTGGAATGAATATTGTTATACAGATTTTATCACAATAGTTATTAGGACAGAATTATTATATTGGTTTACAGAAGTGCTTATAATGTTTTGTAATTATTTATATTCAAAGCAACACATGATGAATCAATGGGAGACTATTTCTGACTTTCTTGAAACTACGGATTCCTTACTTGATAGTAAATTTATAATTTACATACCTTGTAAACATTGTTTGAGACAATATTTGAGCTCTGAATAATATCTGAATTTACAACGGTATTTTCCTTACTCTTAGAATTGACGCTGTAGTATGTCATCAACACCATACAAAATACTAGAAACAGGAAATTATGTTGAAGAAATCATATAGGTTGTTCCATAAAGAGATATTTAATTTTAAATGATTATACTAGTAGTAAATAAAACTCAAAAAATTGAAACATTGTAAATATGTTTTCAAAAAACTTAAAAGAATATTACATAATATTCAGATGTGTTATGTACTAAGAAAAACAAATGGGTGATTTTTACATAAACCCATTAGTTTTTTCATTGAACGAACTTTTTTTTGTACCAATGATGCAGTAGGTAAGTTATTGTTATTACTATAAGTAGCATCTGGTTATAAAGCAGTATAATTAAAGAACTGATGTTTTGTTTTTTTGAAACAGCATAAATATCTCTTATTGTAAAACAATCTATACTCGTGAATTATAAAAAAATAATGCTATTGGATTTACAGTTTTGTTTTTTCACAAATCATTTAAATTTGAATGTAATATTTTTGAAAATAAATACAACATTATTAGAAACTGCTAAACTTCTAGAACTATATTTTTCCTGACCCCAAGGCATTTTCTATTGATTAAATGAAATAAATAATATGAGTGAGCAGTTATTTTCAAATACAGTTTTATTTATATGAACATTTGAATCACTCAATAGAAAGGAAAGAGGAGGCATTTCGTCAACAATTCTGAAGGTCATGGGTTAAATGTTTAGGTAAGAGCTAGTTCATGTTTTATAAAATTCTATTTTCTAAATAAATGAAAACACAATCTTCCACATGAAATCACTTTTGTGTGCAAAATATATACAAGACGAGGTTTCAATGACTAAGTCAACATCATCAGTTGCTACCTGAACACAGATCCTAATAAAAGTATTTAACACTATTCAGAGTTTACTATCAATAGGGTTTGTGTATATAAAGCAAATGAAGATGTTGACTTAGTCAATAAAACGTCGTCTTGTATTTGTATTGGATTAATATCTGTTTGTTTGTGTTTTTTGTGTGAATAATTTTGTTTTCATTTATTTGGCTTTGACGTTATGGAATTAGACGCTAATTGGTGTTACCAGGGGACTTAAATTTAAGAAAGGCGGAACCAAATGGTAACAATGTTTGAAAATAAAAATAAAAAAAGACAAAGACAAATTTAGTAATTAACAAGGCTCAAGTTTATTGAAACAAAAGAAATTTCGACGTTTCAGATTTTATCATTTACAACTGAGAAAGACATCCTGAGACAAAATTATCATAAACAGCTTATGATTAACAATATTATAATTAATAATAGTTATACGCCCTTAATGCAAAATATTATAATTTAATAAAAAAAATTAATCAATAGATTCTGAAAATTTATCCCCCCTTTTTAGTTTATATATTTTATAGTTACAAAATTTGACAAAAGACAATGAGCACAGCTTAACAATTAACAGGATTATAATTAATCCAAAAAAAAAAGATTATACGCCCTTAAATGTAAAAATTACAAAATAAAAAAGATGAAAAGATACTGATATTTATTTCCCCCCTTTTTGACTTTATGAAATGATAGTTTTTTTTTTTAAAACAGTTACATAATATTACTTATTTGATAAATTTCTTAAATGCTATATTGGCCAATAAATATATATGTTTTAGATAAAAGAATTTATTATGAAAATAGTAGTTTATTTTAAAAGAAAAGAAAAGAAAATTTTGAATATTAAATTTTTAAATTGACGTCAATTATTTTAATTTAGAGAATAACCTCTTGGAGGTTGTTAGGACCGAAAGTTTGCATGCAGGCTCCACCCAATAATTTTTTTTATATATTTTATAATTAATTACACAAGTCTACGTCTAAAAAAATAGTTTTTAAGAAAAACATATTCGTTGAAGTAAATTTAGGCACATATACAATATGAGTTTAATTAAAGTTCTATAAAGTCAGTTTTTTTGTAACATCACTTTTGTGCACGTGAAACTCTGAAGCTATGTTGAACAAAACGTGTTTTGTTAACAGGACGAAACATGTTTAGATCTTTAGCTGTATTTCTTCTACCAGCATATTAGCTATAGCAAAAAAAACATGTTTTTTAGCGTCTGTACAAAATCAGACATGTTGTAGCATTAATGTTCATTATTAAAGTAAATATCTGGTTATTTGTCAAAATTAAAGAAAATTGATTGTATAACAGAAATTCGTTAAGATGGTACTTAAAAGCTTCTTAGATGATTATAAATCTATTTATATATATTTAATTTTGTTTGAAACAAAGCTTGTATAAGACTTGCAAAGATCTGCAAAAGTCTGTAAAACGAAATTTTCTGATTTAGAATAGATTTCTCCAATTGTTTTATATTTGACATGTTCAATAAGATATTCTGATCATTTAAAGTTCAACATTAGTTTGCACCTATTTCACATAATTGTTCAAAACTCAAAATGTGCCTTTTCAAGGTTTTGTAAAGTATGTTTTAAAAAAGTAAATTTTTATAATCATTCAGTTTCAAAAGAACATTGAATATTAAATAAAACATGAAATACATATTTTAAAGAATACATGATAATTAATAAATTATTTTAAAGCATTAACAAAAATTTAAAATATGATAAAATCTGTAAGGCTGAGTACCTGGAAAATCCTGTCGCAGTCCACGTGAGCTTGCGCCGTGAAAACGAAAATTTATTTGACATTTTAGACTAAATCGCACAAACTGTATCTTAACATGTCGTTTAGAAACTGAGAAGTAATTTTGAGAACGAAAAGATATGTCTGACGGAGCTTATAATTGAATGTAGAACATCGTGAGTTATTTCAGATAGACTGGCTCGAGTTTTTTTGATCGGCTCGCTAACCAGCCGTTGGACTTTGCGCTAGGATAGAGACAGATATAGAGAGGGAAGATAAGAGGGACGGCGAGTGGACTGTCGATAACAAAATGCAGATTGATTCTACTGATTGCTACAGCTCTCCCCCCCCGAAAGACGGAGTTGGGGTGGAGTCAGAAAAGAGGCCAGAAGGGCCTCCCGCAAAATTTTGAATAAGGGGCAAAGGGCCAGAAGGGCCTCCAAGAAAAGATAGAAGAAAGGGGCCAGAAGGGCCTCCTACAAACTTCTGAAGAAAGGGGCCAGAAGGGCCTCCTACAAACTTCTGAAGAAAGGGGCCAGAAGGGCCTCCTACAAAATTTAGAAACGGGGCACCTGATAGAAACAACGCTTCATAATGCTTTTATAGTCACCACTCTAGGGTGTAGCCTCCTTTGGCACTTACTTATTAAATTTTGAAATTTCTACAGCGTCTCATTGGAGCCAAGTTGACAAATATGTATCACATCTGTTAGGGAGTAAATTGTTATTTCTACTTATACTGTAGATGGTAAACTTAATATTTGTGTAGGTAATTAATTGTAACAATACATTATCGGTTTGTATTGTAATGATTGTTTCAGAGATTGGTAATATGTGTAATAAGAGATAAAACAAAGATTGTTCGATAAGCATGCTTGATGTTCGCTTCTTTATAGGAAATTATGGTTACTTATATTCTTACTTTAGTATGGTTACATTAGATACACAATAAATTGGCGACAAGGATTAATGCGAATATACTTAAGGATAAGTTGTAAGTATAATATATTTTTTTAACAAATTGTTTTAGAAAGATAATTGAAATACAAAATAAGTACATATAATACTCATAACTAAATGACATATTTAAAGATTTAAATATTAAATACTGTCTATTAAATACGATTTTATTTTTATATAAATCGTAAAAAATCAATAAATAAACACTTAACATGATCTAGTTTTGCCAGCGAAATCAGTCCACTATACAACTTAAATTATTTTCGGAATCAACTCAGGGTTAATTGATTCTGTACAAGAATTTGACAAATGATTTGAAGTGCGATCTTTATATTCATTGAATTGAAGAATTTTTATTGCTAATGAAACTAATACACACGTATAAAAGGCTTGTGTTTTACTATCGGTTGTGGGTAGGAATGCATTTCGTACTTTGTATCACCGTCGTCAATCAGTGAAACACGGTTCAAAAAAGTATAACTATCTTATTTGAATTATGACAAAACATTAAAATCGCAAAGCTTCGGAAATAACTGAATGATATAAATTTGAACAAAATAAGCAATTTGAGGAGAATCTATTTCAGACTATGTACTATCCATACAAAGAGGTGCTAAAGATTGTAATTGTAAAAGAGCAATGTATGTTAAATCGGTTTATATGCAATTATCAGTTTGTGGGTAGTTTGAAAAGTGATAAAGTTAAATGAAGACTTTTCACCAAAAGCGAAAAATAAACCTTTAAAAAGTTGTGGAAATATGATTAACTAATACACGGCAGATGTTAATACAGCTGCATTTATTTTTCCTTCAAAAGACAACATTATGCATTACTTTAGTTCTAGGAAGTGTACAAAATGCATGAACAGTTCAAATTCAACATCCGTTCACAGACATACCTATAACTCAATCCAATTACCTCCTCTATGAGGTAAACAAGATAATAGGAATGAAACTGTAAATAACTTTCTCAAATATACATGTTTTGGCTAAACAATTCATGTCACTTTGAAATGTAAATTTTTAAATTACAATTGTTTTATGTGTAATCATAGGATTATTTAGTAAATATGTGTAATTATGAAAATCAAGTAGGTGATCTAGGCCAACATAACCCAGATATTGATGAATTTATTAAAGTTGATTGTCAAAGTACGAAAAATATATTTAAAGTTGAAGGTATTTTTCATATTGATAAAGTCTATTTTAGAAATAGTCATGACACTAATGTTAACAATAAATTTATAACCATTAAGGTGGAAATTGAAGGTAAGGAGTAAATCATGGAATTGAACACAGAAAGTCTATTGTCCACAATTTCTGATATGACGTATGATAACAATTTTAAATTGTTAACTCTAAACAGTACTATACTAATTTTTAAATCTTATTATTGTTATGCTGAAAGTGTTTTTAATGGTAAGTTTAGGTTGAATGGAAACATAGTTCATAAACGCAATCTTTTTTAATGTGTAACAGAAGACCTCAGTTTTGAATTTTAATTGCATCTTTGTTTTCAGGAGGAAATGGCAGTGTTAATCGACATGTCGCATGACTATATTATCATAAAGATATCGGAAGTTGAATCACACATCTTAGACCTCGGGTAACTCACAATATTTTAGAATACCTCAAAAGTTAGAGTTTCTACCTATATAATAAATGGTATCATTGAAAAACACTTTCAATATAAATTGTAGAAAAAATTATATGTTATATTGCAATTTGAATGTTTTGCCCGATACCGGTAGCCTCTCGGTAACGGATTTTGGGTGATAATATTGCCCTGTTAGAAGATTTAAATTTAACAACTGATAGACTTTTATAAACGTATAAACGAATCTTTTATTCCTAAAATGTTTAATATATCCACAAATCAATATCTGCCCACATACCAATGATATATATTGCTTATGATATATATTTTTACAGACAACACAAAAAAAATATAAAATTAAATCAATTTTATCGTGTTGGTATCTCCCTAGTTTACCTTCAACTATCCTTTACTTCGCCATACTTATATATTATTGTAAGAGTGGAATATTTATTTTTCGGATTTCATGAGTAATATATTATTTATATTATATTATTATATATTTGATTTGAATCATTTTTGTTTCCTTCTATTCTTGCTGCTGTTGTTATTCTAGGAAATAATCTTTTATAAAGGCAGCGTACTCATGGATGTTAAGTTTGTCTTAACGGACTTAGTACCTAAGTTTTCGTTACTGTTGAGACCGAAGGTTCTTGATGGACATCCATGTTTAAAGATAATAAAACACAATTTTTTATTTTGTAACATCTACTTTTTATTATTCTAGCCGACCAATGTTTTTGCCTGCTAAGGCATTGACGAGTCTGTATTAAAGACTAAAGAAAAATGAAAAAAAAAAAAAAAAATAGAAAAAAAGGAAAAAAAGAAAGAAAGAAAAAAAGAGAACCTTAAAAACTATTTGGTGGGAGCTAGGATACATGAATGGAAGGGAGGGAAAATACCCATCCTGGGCAATGACCAAGGAACAAAACCGAATGGGAAAACTAGTTAATTGTTCAAGGTAAAAATAGTAAACCAAGACACAAAGCTATGAAGATAAACTTAAACAAGTTTCAAGCTGGAGCTGGAAACTCCAGCTCAAAGCAATAGTTGACAAAATACAACAAAAATTCAAGTGAAAAGTAATTCAACGACTACAACTTCTAATGTGGTACATCAAGAGTCTACAAGGTCAAGGTCATCCCCTGAGGCATACAAAGCAACCTCTCATAATCCATGCGGCCGATTTCATGTTTTTGTAAAGTGTCCAGCATGGAAATAAGTATGTTCTCAGTATGAGAAATTAAACCATATTAGAAAAATGTGTAAATTATCAGTTAACCAACTGAGAGAAACAGGTTATGAAAGTTTATTGTTTAAGAATTAGAATAAAAACTTTATGATAAACACTTTAGCTAGACTAACCTAACTCAGTGGTATGTGGCAATTATAATAAATAAAGTGCATCAATCTATAAAAGTGGACACAAGTGCCTAAGTAAACATTTTCTCAGATAATTCCTTTCTTAAAATCGTAATTGGTCAATCAAATAGTAATAATTTAATCAATCAAACAAATACTAAAATTACTTCATTTACAAACAACAGATTACCTGTGGTGGGGACTTGTAGATTACAATGCAAGTGTATAAGCTCTAATTATGCACTGACTTTTTATGTTGTTAAAACAATCTGTAAACATCTTTTTGGACTTGTTACATATCTTAGTTTAGGAATTATGAATCAAATTAATAGATTAAAATTAGACTAAAAAGATAAGAAATATAAAGGCTTGTTTAATAATGAATTAGGTTGTGTACCAGTAGTTGAAGTAACCATATAGTTAAAGGAAAATTGATGTCCTGTAATTATTGCTCCTAGAAAAATTCCTTTTGATAGAGAAAATAAATTAAAAGCTGAATAAGATAGAATGTAAGAATTAGCAATGTTTGAAAGAACAAGTGAAAAACTGATTGGGTTAATTCACTTGTAATTGTTCAAAAAAGTTGGTAATATATTTTTATGTTTAGATCCAAAACTTTTAAATGAATGTTTTATAAGATAATACTCACAATTTCCAACTTTTGAAAAAATTGCCTATACATGTAAAATTGCGAATTTATAAACAGTGTTAGGTGCAAAATCAGGCTTTTGGATGCTTCCATTAGATGAGGAATGTGCCAAAATAACTACCTTTCAAACACCTTTTCGATAAAAAAAAAAAAATTACCATTTGGTTTGAGTTGTGCTCCAGAAATATTTCATAACGTAGTGTCACAAATTTTTGAAAAAATAGAAGGTGTTTATTCTTTTTAAGATGACATATTAATTTGGGGTGAAACAGAAAAACGGTTAACAGGAATGGTTAATTCAGTGTTAGATAAATCTGAAGTTAATGGATTTAAATTAAATATTGACAAGACTAAGTTCAATGTTAAGGAATTCAATTTCTTGGGCTTAAAATTAATTTTGATGGTATTTCTTTAGATGAAAACAAAATAAAAGCTATAATTGACTTACCAGTACCTAAAAATGAAAAAGAACTTAGGTCTACAAGATTTTTAGGGCTGTTTAATTAAGTTTTTAAATTCATAGACAATATTTCTGAAATATAGAAACCTAATAGAGCTTTGGGAAAGAACGTTGTTGCGTTTACTTTGAATAAATATCTTCGATGTATTTCACTTATTTAAAAAGAAATTGCATCACAAGCCCCAATATAAAACAATTTTGATTAATCTAAGCCAATCTTATTGTCTGTCGATGCAAGTTCGACGGGGTTAGGTGCAAGATAATAAACCTGTATGTTACGCTTCTGTCGCCTCTATAGCCTTAACAGCAACACAAATGAACTACAATCAAATTAACAAAGAGCTTTTATGAATAGTCTTTGGTTGTGCAAGGTACCAGCAGTACATTTTCTCAAAAATGATACATTAGAAACCGATCATAAAACTTAAATAGCATTATCTTAAAACAATTGTCAAAAATATCAAGTAGGTTACATAGAATGTTGTTACGTCTTCAATAGTATAAACTTAATGTAGCGTACAAACCTAGTTAAGAATGGTTATTGCTGACACTTTGTCTTGATATTTTAATGAAAATGAGAAAGTTGAAAATGAGATCTTTGACGAAATAAATCTACATAAAAATAAATCTACATACACTTAGAAAGTTTTCGAATTTCACATTCTAAGTTTTCATTGATTGAATAATGAAATAAATTAAAAGATTATAACGCACTTGCAAAAACAAATGTAAAGAATGTACATTTTTTTTATAAGCATTTTTATTTTGAGGATGTGATTTTAAGTACTCATGGTCCTCAATCAATCGGTATGGCTGAAAGTGCTGTAAAAACAATGAAGTCCTTATTACAAAAACCGGCTGTTGTAGGAGTAGTCATCCATATTGCGCTATTAAATTTCAGAAACACTGATAAAAGTATTGTTGATCACCTGCTCAACTGCTCATGTCAAGGAATTTGCGTACATTGGTACCAACATGTTTCAAGTGTTTTAAACCTAAACTTAAAGAAATAGAATACATCTATTTGTTAACAAACAAAGGATGAAGACGCATTTTGACGGCAATGCAAAACCACTGCAGAGATTATGTAAAGTTAAAAAGTTTCTGAAAGTAACATAATTTAAGAAACAGCACAACTTCGATTATATAATAGTTATAGATATAGAAGGTTAAAGCTTTTAGACGTAATAGAATAAATATCAGTGTTGCAGTTGATAGAGTGTCATATAAGATATTCTTTCAAGTCTTCTCTAAATAATGAAATAAACCTATTAATTCAATATAATAGAAGAATAAGAGAAAGTAATATGGATGATGACTCAGGGCAACAATTTAGACCAGAGAGTGGGTGTGTAAAAGATATTGATGGGTACAAAACACAATATGGTAGAGTAATTAAAAGTCTTTGTAAAGTAGAAGATAGATTATAAGTTGTAAAATATTATTTTATTATTAAAAGTATTAGTTTAGTGTGTCATACAGTCATGCATTATATTTGGTTAAAGACGAAGCATGTGAACTACTGTTAGGAAAGGATTTTCTATCATTTAATATCTCAAGAATAATCTTTATGCAGGGAAGTGTTCAATTTTTAAAAGACAAATTTCTTAGAGAGGGTGTTTTTGTGATACAAAAAGTATGCTCAGTAAAAGATGTGATAAAGGAACATCATGCAGCAAACATTATAAAGTTAGAGTTCAAAAAATATTACTTCAGACTGTTAGATGTAGGAATTTTCAAACAGTTAGAATTACGAATAACTGACAAAAAAAGTGGACAATAGCACGATAGTTGTGTGCGCTGTTAGTACTGATAGTGGGCAACTATTAGTACAAACACGATTTGTTCAGGAAAACATATTCTTCAGAACAATTCAAAAGGAAGAGTTTTTGGAATAGATTTAGAGACAGTTAGAACGACTCAAAAGCAAAATAATGTTGCCAACATAAAATAACAGCACATTAGAGCATGCATATAATTGTGTTATTACACATAACTAAGTCAGTGTTATAGACTACAATATACAAACTTATTTTGAACGTCATTCTCGTTGTCAAATTCATACACAACTATGCCTTGCTATGAAATGCAATTATTGTAAGTAGCGAACCATCGCAAACCTGATTAGACACAGAGTTATTGTTCTCATTTTTATGTAATGCTCTGTAAATAAAATACAGTGTAATTTAAATTTTAGTATCTAAAGTTAATAATAAATTAATTCAAATTTAAAATTTCATCTTAAATAAGTACCTAGATATTTCAATAAATATTCAAGTGCTTAAGACATTGAAAAACTGTCCGCTCATACACAAATTAATTGTTGAGTCATTTTAAATTCGATCAGGACACAGTATAATTACGTCAGTTATGGTAATGACGGAATTCAGATAATAGACAAAAACACATTATTATTTGATAAAACTCATAATCGGTGAAAAATATTGTACAAACTTATTCATACGCACATACTGCACTAATTATCAGTGTTAAAATATCATACAAACTCTAACAGACACACATACTATAACCAAAAATCGTTCACAAACTCTCTCAAACATCAAAACTAAAACTAATAATAGTTATGAAAATAATGCACAAACTTTCTCACACACCCAGACCAAAACTAATATTGAGTGTTAAAATATTGCAAAAACAAACTTTGTCTCACACATAGGTAGTAGAAATAATAATCATCGATGTTAAAATAAGCACAATCTATCTTTATATCACACACATACACATTGGTATAACCAAATGGATAAAGTTTTATTAAGATATTGTTACAGACGGACTGTTTCAAGTAGGTTACGAAAATGTGCATTTATAGTAAACACTTTCTTGACATTCTGGTAATAATCAGTGATTTTTTTCTAAGGGATCAGTTAACCGTGTATCAGGAATCAAAAATAATATTAAGAAAATTTTATATGTTGAGCACTATGTCCAATGTTAAAACTCTGCTCCACCTCCGCCATATTGGATTCATCTCACATAAGAATAATGCTACACTTGTCTGTCTGACGTAAGTTCTACAGATCAAACGCGTGGACCGAATTTAATCAAATTAGTTATGTGGCCATATTGTGGTATTATCTCAGATTATTATTTTTATTTTGTTCATAATTCGAACTTAAAGGGTAGCTGCCATAAGAAAAACACAAAATTACGATTTTTCTCATATTCGGATTAAAGATTTTCTTTTAGACATTTTGCGAATGTGTAGTCTCTAAGAGATCAAACAAAAAGTATTGGTTGCCATCAGTCAAAAAAAAATATAGTTCGGTGAGTTATCAAAAAGTCAATAATCAGTCATGGATCCATAGATTTCGTCAGAATTTATTGGAATGTGATTAATAATATCAACCCAAATCCGTTTGGTAAATCGCAAATAAAAATAAGTAGTTAATTTCAGGAATAATCGAAAAAAAACATTATTAACCTTGGCCGCCTTCCTCGATGTTTACCAAATACCGTTTACGGATGTGTTTATGGTACAAGTGAAGGAAGATTTTTCCCTTATTGAAATATATAACTATTTTTTCATAGTCATCGTTCATAGTTTATGTTCTTTTTTTTCCTTTTTTTTTTTTTTGATTACTACCTAACTGTAAATTTTGGTGAGAATTTGTTTTTGTTGGTTTTATTGGGTTTTACGGTTGGGAGAAGACTAATTTTGTCTAATAATTTATATACCACATGTATTATTATTATTTATTGTTAATAACAATATTTGCACCTTACTATTCATTAATTCATAATTTAAATTTAATTATTAGCAGTACAGTAAAATATATGTGTCACTCCATAAATATTCCTCTCTCTAAAGATCAATATATTTAGATGCATACCTAACCTTTGTCATGTCACAAAATAAATAAATCTTAATTAATTACTAGTATTGTCAATTTTAAAAATTTAACACCAACGCTTCAAAATGCGCTATTTTTCTATGTGTAAAATATAGTTAGACGTAGTTAAATTATTTTACAATATTGGTTTCAGTGTCAAAACTGGTTTTTATAAAATGGAAGAAGAACGAAATAGTTATTATAAATATAATATTCATAGTGTGGTAATAAATTTTAGATATTCGGATGTATACGTTACTTAAAGTCAACAAACTCTACAATACAAAGAGGTTCCATGCCCAAGCCCAGAGCAGTGGTCTAGTGTAGATAGGATATGATTAAACTAATCCAATGTGAAGGTTAAAAGCATAAAATACGTAGTGAATTGAAAATACAAACGAACAGCTTAACGAAAGGATGTCAATTAATAAGAACGGCTGAGATTTACACACATGCGTAGTAGTAGTTTAGTCACTCTAGCCTAACGTCTACTTCGAGTTTTCCCGCCATTGGAAATGAAGATAGGACCTATGTTATGTAACGGCTACTGCGTAATGGTGCTAGTAATTCACAAATCTCTCGTGCCCTGATGTTGCGTTGTGGTCAATTCGGTTATTTCATTTCACTTCTGCAGAGCCTTTATCTGTCAAATCGTTCTGAAGATAAAAAAATGTGTCCGGATATCTTGGAAACTAGTAAATTCCAAAAAAAAAACATTGAAAACATTTTCTCATTCACCCATCCCCATAATAATTTAATAAAAACGAACTAGAACTAATCTTCGACAAAAACGACAGGTAGTTGTCAATTAATTCACTATTCATGGACGCCTTCTTTGGGACTATATTATATAGCCTATTTTTAAATAAGAACCTAAACTAGTATGCACATAAACAAGTCCTGAGAGTAAACATTAGATTAAAATAGCGAATAAGGGCGTGATAATCACGAGGGACATGGCTGGATCTACAACTTTTTAATGTAGTCTTGAGTTAGATCCCTCTCTCAACTTTTCATCATGTCTCTCTTGACCAACTCTTTTTCTCTTCCGACTCTGACGCTATTAGAATATTCGAAGACTAGGTATCTATCTATTATATTCTTTTTTTTTATTATAAGGAATTGGTGACCGTAAGTATTTCGCAACAAGGAGGAAAAAAATATCTTTAAATTGTAGCACCACTCGAGTAGTTTTTACTTTAAAACGTTTTTAGTAAGCCCTTCCAAAACTTACCCCAAAGTATGTCGCATATAATTATTGTTCTTTTCTAAAAGAAAAATTCACGAACAGAATGTTCATATCTAGAGCAGAATAAAAGTTGAAAGTGGAATTTCTATGAGTAATTCCTTGGAAAGTTACGATTGTTCAACATGATTTCACCAGAAATTAAGTAACTCGGTAGTAGTCAAGCAAATGGTAATACCAGAAATTTGACGAGATTTATTATGATTTTTGGGAAAGTTTAAAAGTTTTTTGTTTAGGCCTAAGTCGTTTTTCTATTTTCAAGCATTATTCGTTATGTATTATTTCATTTTATCAATTTGTGTTTAACTGTAATCGTTTTCTCAACAAACATGGATGAACCTTAAATCAAATCGTGCCTTATTCCACGGCACACATTTATATTAGGAGAATCCTGATTGTACTGAAAAATTACATTTGGTTGCTGTGCTCCATAAATTCTACGGTTTTTTAGGGGTAACGCAGGGATTTATGACAAAAGTTCTTCATCTTTGAACAACATTCAGTTGAGGTGTCTTGCATCATCGCCTTTGCTTTTAGCATTGTTATAGAGAATTCTACTTGTTTTAGACGACATGATTACCTAATTTAATGCTTAATTTTGTAAGCAATCAGTATCAAACTTTCATAAGGCCGTTCTGATTAGTTGATTTTCAATTCCAACTTTGTCAGTCGATAGAGATTTTAGATCTAAGGAATAAGTGTCTCAAACGCTCCACATTATCGTCTAATCTAGTTACGTTTTCGCCCTGGTTATGTATCTGTAGGATCTTACCCCCTTAAAATTACGTTGCACTGTAACCACTAAATTCTGCAAACCGTAAACCACATTGAGCCATCTGTTGTACAATCACCATTACTAAAATAATTTCACCAAGCCAACTAGGCTTAGCGCTTTCACAAGGTCATCAGAATGACAAATAAAAAAACTCACTTTATTAACAGTTTGTCTTTGAAATCAAAAATATTAATTATTACTGCCCATGCCATTTACAACTGAAATTACGGAGACCTTTGAAATGACCCAGGATTGTTTGTAAGTTTTAATTTCATTTTATTTTGGTTTCGACTAGAAAACACTCAAACCCCTTGAAAAGTTTCTTACATAATTTTAATAATCTTAAACTGTCACTAGAACTTGCTTCTTGTATAACTTAGATTTAGTTCAAATTCTTTATAAGAAAAATTAACAACAGTAAGTACATCAAAGAAAAAAATATTATTAAAAAAAAATTGATATAAAACAAGTTTTCATAAATGAACTTGTTTAGAAAGAAAGTATTTTGACAAATATCTTCTTTTTCTCAACTTTTTTATTTCCTAACATATGTAGTATAAAGAAAGCATTATGTTGGAAACAAAAATAAATTTCTATACGGTAACTCAAGATTGTTAACAAAAAGAAACAATACATTTACTTTCTGAATTTATTACAGAGTGATCGAAACTGCATCTTTATGACAGTAATTTAATTTAAAATTACAGATTTACCTGTTTCTCCAAGGCGTGATTCATCCACTGTTAATAGTTCTAGTCGCACCATTTCCGCCACCCGGGACGACTCACTTCTACAATTGAACAAATAATAAATATAATAAATCCTTATAAAAATTACAAGATTACTAATTTAAAAAATAATAGAATAAAAATGAAAAAAACGAGAAAATTAATATTATTTTCCAAAATTATAAAACGTTAAGAAAAATAATAATAATTGTAATAGAATTTCTTAGTAAACAACAGGACATGAACGACCAGCCATCTAGAGTGGAAGGATAGACCTACCGGACACAAAACGATCAACGAGCCAGGCCCGAACAACCGTCTGACCGGCCTAGCTGGTCGGGGTTCGGGCCTAATTGGCTCGTCCTTCCGGCTTAATTTAAAAATTGACTAATCTATTTTACCAGTTTGTCTACAGTTATATTGAATTAAAATAATGGAATATTAAGAATTATAACCCAAATCCATGTGGTAAATCCCAAGTAAAAATAAGTAATACATTTCAGGAATAATTGACAAAAAACAAATTTAACCTTGGCCGCCGTCATTAAAACCTTGATGTTAACGAATACGGTTTACGGACGTATTTATGGTACAAGCGAAGTAAGATTTGTCTCTTATTGAAATATATAATTTGTTTTCGTAGCCATCGTTCATAGTTCTTATTCATTTATTTTCGTTGACAACTACCTAACTGTAATTTTGGTGAGGGTTTGTTTTTGTTGCTTTTTATTAGGTATTACTGATGGGATAATACGAAGTTTGTCTAATAATTTTTATACCATATTTATTATTATTATTTAATGTCAATAACAATATTTGCACCTTATTATTCTTTTACACGCTTCATGAATTTAACATTTAACAGTACATTAAAATGTTGTATCACTATTTAAATATTTCTCGCTCAAAAGCTCAATTTATTTATTTAGATGCATATTTAGCCTTTGTCATGTCACAAATAAATTACATCAAAACAATTCCAAGTAATAACAATTTAAAAAATGGAACACCAATGCTTCAAAATGGACCATACAAAAAATATTTTTCTTTGCGTAAAATATAGTTATACGTAGTCAATAATTCTACAAAATTAGCTACAGTGTCAAAACTGGTTTCATAAAGTGAAAGAAGAACGAAATAGTTATTATAAAAAATTAATAGTGTGCTAATCAATTTTAGATATTCCGATCTGTAGGTTACTTGAAGTCAACAACGTTTACAACACAAAAAAGTTTAATTCACACATCTCCCGTGACCTGATGTTGCGCTGGTGTCAATTCGGTTATTTCATTTCACTCATGCATAGCCTGGGCGAAGTATAGCTTGAGTTTCCAAGGTCATATGATTTATTATAGATATGGGTATTATTGTTTATTTAGAAAAGAAGACTCGTTTGTAGAATCATGCAATATTGAACAACGAATACAAGAACAAATCCCATATTCAACGTGGTCGTGGGAGTACGGTTTAAATTAGCTGATAATTAAGGCATTGCAACCTCATTGTCGAGGTGATCAAAGCCATAAAGCAGCATTGTACATCCAATCTTGACAAAGCCAGGGTATTGAATGCAAGACTAAAGCATTGTCCAGTCAGTTAAGGCAGATCGAAGTATTGTTCAAATAATCTAAGATATCCATATGCAATAAAGAAATAAGTTATAAATCTAATTTTAAAGGGTCCTCAAAATGTCATAGGCAAACGGTTGACGGTTCACCAGATATTTCGCCGATTGCTGGAAAACTATTATTTTAAACACCGTAAAAAAAATTCCTAATAATCTATTTTTAAATAGTCGATCCCAAACATACATAACTTGAAATATTGATAATTAGGTTATAGCATTGAATAAGGATTCGTATACCCATTGGGCTTAGGTCATGTGACCAAGTGAATCACTTTGACTGGGCTTCACCTAAAGTGCTCTTATACTCTAGTACAGCAATAACGTACAAAGTTTACCGGGAGTGGAACATACTTTTGATAGGATGGATAATACTACCAAAAATCATTTTAAATAATGCAATTACGAGCTATCTGTATATTAGAAGATGTATTTGATTATTAATTGCAATTAAAAGTTTTATTTGTTTTTGAGTAACAAGTGTCATTACTTTTTAATACTTGTTCAATTTATCATAGTAATGTGTAAGTAGTATCATTTATCCAAGTAGTCTTTGAAAAAGCACTATTGTGGTATATATCTTCTCAGACATTCATCAGTCAATGTCAACTAAAGCCACAAGGGTACTTACAAGTGTTAACATAACATCCTTTCTGTAACACACCTGTGGAGTAAAATGTTACTGTGTTGGTCTAAAGATGTGATTAATTCATGCTAGAAAGCTTACATATTGAAAATTGCATTGTTCAGGGCGAGCACTATCTCAAAATAATGAAGTATTAAATTAAAACTAAAACTTCCCATAAAGCTATGTTTTTATATACAGAAAAATACCGTTACATTCTTTGTTTTGTATGAGTATTAAAAATTACCAACATCAATTTGACTTTCATAGCACTGCCGTTTTAATTTATTCGTAGGAGTATATTCTATGATTTGGTGTATTAAGAATTTTTTATTTATTTACTGCATACCTAAATTATTCTACAATTCATATTTTTTTTATAAGTGTATTATAATGAAAACTTTGATAAATATTTAATTAATAAAATATATAATAATTTTCTATAATTCTTTCTATAATTTATTTAATGATCTAGACATACATTTAAGTTTAAATCAAACAAGCATTTTGTTTAATACTCAAACTCTAAAGATGGTAACTATGTTACCGAAATCTGCATAAGGAAATAAATCGTATTTAATTGCATTTTGGTATTGGGGGTTTTATTTTAATCATTAAGTTCGCCACGTTGTGCTCAAAAGCGTAGTATACCTTCATGTGTTTAAATTAATGCAAGAAATTAATTTACTAGTTATATTGAAGGACTGTGATTTAGACGTTACATTGTTGCTAGTTTAAAAACTTGATATACATATAACTAGATGAAATTAACTGTTTATGCAGATATTTTAAAGTACGCAAGTTTAAAATATTTTTTCTTGGAATAAAAATTTTAGTTTTTTAGTGATTTTTAGAAGCATCTAGCTGCAAACAGTTTATTGACGTTAGTATTTAATACACTTGATTATTATGGCAAACTTTTATCAAATGTTGGTGGGCAGTGATTTGTGTTGAAAGAAGAGATGCTATATTAGTAATTCTTTTAACAGCAGATTTAACGTAGAATCTCAAGAGGATATTGTTAAAAGCTAGTGGATAAAACTCACTAAAGCCATACATATCTAGAATAAATGTTAGTTCTCAACATCAGAAAAAACCATTTGGTGTACCACATCGTTGTAACAATGTTTGAATTATTTCGTGAAGATCACGATTTTCATTTAAAGTTAGTACAACCTGTACTTTGCTTTGCCTACACCTCTAGGATACCAATATAATAATCACGAACTCTACAATTTATTTGATTTAGGGGAAATAACGTATTAAACAATCTGCAATTACATAACGAAAATTGCACATACAAGAAACGATAGATTGAACAAGTAAGGTCTTTCCAAATAAACTGGACACGATAAAGAAGTAAAAAGGCTAAAGAGAGAATTATTAAAGATATTAGAGAGTGGTAGATAGAGGGGTGAAAGTACGATGAAGTAACACGTATGAAATAACCGTAGTGTTAATAGAATTTGGTTTTTCATAAATAAAATCTATTTATAATAAGAATAATAAATAAATATATTTTTTTCTAAAAATACTATGTTTATTTTAATACCTTAATATATTTGGAAAAAGTATTTGAAAAAAAATGAAGTTTAGCGTACAATATTTTTTCAGAATTGCTACTTGAAATTAGAGTGTCTTAAGAAAAAAAAATACAATGTAACCAAAATGAAACTCAAAAAATAAACAAATGTTATATACTAATATGATTGCATTAAATTGTGCTGATTTGATAGTGTTGTAAAAGGAAATGCTTTGATTTTTCGAAAATATAAGTAAAAGTAGGAAAAACGTTCAAAGTATAACAGTGAAAAAAAAGAGGGAAAAAAGGGAAATTGTCTCATAAAACATTTATTTAATTCGAATTTAGAAATTTAAAGAATTGTGTGAACATAAACCAATCAACTGATCAATGTTGTAACTGGTTAAGACTGCTCTATACAGTATAATTAAACGATCATACAAATAATTTAATATTTTTGTTTAATTTTTAATTAATGCTATGTAATATTTATTTAGAGTTAATATCAGATAATTTTATTATATTGTGATATATGTAACAGCCTATCAACTTCTGAGATTGATTGTCCCAATTGCCAACATTAGGTGAGTAATAACACTTCCCTGGAGTTTGCTGAGAGAGATAATTATTCACAGTGAGAAATATATTTTCTCATTACAGAAGTATTATATCCCGTTTTACATTTAATTTAACTAAACCCACCTTTGTATCATTTAAGAAATAAATAAAGTTTTTCAACATGAGATATATAACAATATATAATTACAATTATAATTTAAAACAGAGGTAAAATATCTAACTCCAATTCTAATATAACAACAGCTATTGTGTAATAGACATGAGAAGCTATTTTTGATAGATCCTTTACTGCCCTAATAATTTGAAAGTAATCATACCGAATGGAGTTTTATAAAAATAATAATAATAAACATTGTGCATAAAATTTCCACAAAAAAAAGTTGAAATGCAATTTAAACAAATTTATCGATAATGTTGAATAAGGGGAAAATTTATTATTAATTATTATATTACAATTGATTTATGAAGAGGATACAAATGACCTAATAACTTCTACGTAAATAGATAAAATAATGTAATGAAAAATAAATGGAGTAAAAATAGAGTAGTTTGCAGGACATGCTAATAGGTAAAACTTAGAAATTTCACTTTAATTATCACCTAGAATCGGGAGTGAAAAGAAGGCAATAGTGTAGGTGCGAAAATAGAATTTTTCGGTACTATCATAAACTCCTACAGATACATTAGCCAAAAAAATGTGACTTTAACAACATAAACAATCATGTTGTGAAATATGAATACCTAGAACGATGGGTTGTGACAAAAAGTCATATTTCTCGGGAACAAGAAGGCTTAGGTTATTGAATCAATAAAATCTCCCAAAACGGACCATACTGCCAGAAATACGAAGAAAATTGTCTAGAGGAAATCCAATAATCCTGAAGATAGATATGAAGGTCCCTAAAAAAACAATGGTTGAAAAATACAAAGATATGCAAATAGCATTCAAATCGCGAAGCGAATTAAAGCAACCGAAAAATGGCTGCAGTAGAATCAAATATAAGCAAAAAACATTGGTGAGGTTTATTAATTAAATAAATTCATGTTAGATAAACAATATAAAATAAATAAAGCAGGAGCACTCAAATATAGGAATTACCATTGAAGAAATTTCAGACTAAAATTGGAGGAAAACAGGCTGAAAAATAAATAATCTTAGATACTTTGGTATCTAAGTAAAGTAAAGATAAAGGGAATTGTTGCTTTCGGAATATCGTACGGCAAGGGAGTAATATTCAATAAATAAGGATGCACGAAAATACAGTTATCATTTGTATGAATATTAAATTGGAAAAATTCCTGGAAACATCAGCCTTCAGAAAACGAAAGGGGAAGTCCGTGCTGCCGGGATCACCTAAAATAAAAAGGGGGTAACGCTCCCGAGTGGACCAAACCTGAGACAACGAACGGGAGTCTGTACTGCCGAGATAAGACGACAGACCGCGGAAGTAAACACGATTAAGGAACAATAAAGAAAACATGATAATTTAGGTAACAATATCTGCGCAAGACAGAGTTACATTGTAATATAATACATGAACAACCTATATGTTGCTTCATGTACACGAGTATAATATGATAATAATGATCTATATTTGCTAATAATATAAAAACGAGTTAACAAAACTCAGATAAACCAAACAATTATGATTACATAAAAGAGCCATATACCGTAAAAATAAATAAATAAATAAAATAATAATAATAATAATAATAATAATAAAACTTAGTTATTATCTATAGAATAAAAAGGATTCAATTCCATAAACTGTAATTGATTTGTACCTTGGATACTTTTTAAATTAGGAATTATCGATATAGTTTTTTTCAAATCAAAATGTTTGTTTCGGTGATTGTGCCTATTAAATATGGATATTAAAAACCATTAAGGTTAGAAAGATTTGTAGCCGTTATGATAATGTTGTTATTTTAAAGTTAGAACTCTTAGACCAATAAAACAGCCACAATTCAGTGAGATCTCTTGGGAAATCAACTTCTCTGCTAAAAGACGACTTTAAATTGTCTGTTGTGATTTTATCTTTAATCGACTTATAAAACTACGACATTTTAAATTATAAATAAGCTACTTAAAAATATATACATGTAATATTTTTAAATTTACATTATTTAATATTTCGTTGCAATATATAAGCTCAAGTGTACTCTCATCTATAAACTTTCAATACGATTAAAATATTTCATTCAACCTATAATACAAAACGCAATCTTATAGTATTACACTTTTTGAAATTGTGTTTGAATTATTTACAAAATTATTTGAACTCTAGTGCACCATTACTAAACGTACAATCCAACTCAGAACACAGAGCTGATTTTTCTCGTTATAGTATAGATGGTGCCCATAAGGTGAAGCCTGAATGATTGCTTAAACTAGTAATTAAAAAAATTGATGGTTGAAATCAATTACGAAGGATTCAATAATAATAACATGGTGTATTTTAGCTTTATATGTATAAGTTTACAACAAGTTGACTAGTGAGTAACCACATACCTTAAATTCGGCTGATCTGAATTTGGTAGGGAGCATTAAATAATAGTATATTATTAATTTAATAAAAATCAAATTGGGAAAAATAGTAAAGGGTATTAATACATTAAAAAGAAATATAACCGATTAAAGTTAGTTTAAAAATCTTTTTGTAATTAATAATAAGTAAATAAATAATAAATAAAATGGCGAAGGAATCTGAGGCATTGAAGTCATTTATGACATACTTAGAAAATAAAGAGAAAGGGAAAGATGAGTTAAGAAGAAAGTAGATGAGGGAAGAAAATGAATTACTCGAGAAAGATAAAAAAGAAGAGAGGGAGTGAAGGGCGAAAGAAAATTATTTAAGAAAAAAAAGAGAAAGAGCGGAAGGAATTACTCAAGAAAGAGAGTGAAGAGAAAAGGGAGTAAAAGGAGAAAGAAAATGAATGGAGATAAAAAAGAGAAGGAGTGGAAGGAATTACTCGATAAAGAGAAAAAAGTTGAGAAGGAGATAAGGGAGAAAGAAAATAGAGAAGGAGTATTGGTTTACCCAAGAAAGAGATAAAAGAAGAAAGGGAGAGTGTTAAGGGAGAAAGAAAATTAGTTAAGAGAAAAAAAATAGAAGGAATGAAAGTTTTACCCAGGAAAGAGATAAAAGAAGAGAATGAGTTAAGGGAGAAAGAAAATGAGTTAAGAGACAAATAAAGAGAAGGAATGAAAAGATTACACAGGAAAGAGATAAAAGAAGAGAGGGAGTTTCTATTTGCAAGTATATACTAGTTGCACTATATACACTTACAATATTAAACTGATTTACACAGCACAGAGTTTCTACCAACTTCAATATAATAAATATCTGTTCAGTTCTATACTTGTCGTTAATGATGCCTTTCATATACAATGGAAATAAATTTCACTCTTCATAGGATATTTTTTTCTATATATTATTCTTTATGTTGCAGTAATATTCTACACAGTTATTGAAGGGAACTACGAATATTTAAAAGTGTGTAATATTTAACATATATTTTTTATTGGTTGTACAATTGGGAATTAAAAACGGAAATGGTTAGAAAATTAATTATTTATGTTACGTTAATTTTGTATTTAGCTAAAAATAAAATTAAGAGATAGTTATATTGTAAACACTATTAAAGAATATACTTACTCATGAACCACGCACACATGTACAAATTATCTAAGTATATTTAATATACTCTAGGTTTAATATAATTCATATTTTCATCAGATCCAGTGTAGTTTTTATGAAAAAATGTATACAGATTACTCTAAGATCCCAAATGCAATGCATGTTCTAGAAGTATTTTGAAACAAGTATGCTTCTACACTTTGAAAGATACAAAATCGTCTATCTTTATCTTTTAGAGTGCAAATCGAGTATTAGGTTCCCCTTCTGTTGAAGGGTCACGATAAGATCTTTAGTCTAAGCAGTCTCTGAAATAAGCCCTTCTTTCTCTTAGACGTAAAAAAAGACGAATAATTCACTATTTTATCAACTTGCTTATAATGTGATAAAATGGATATTCCCACATAAACTGATACAAAATTTCAAAATATAGCTATTTCAATATTTTACAATTATATAAAAATTTACCACTATAATGCTATAATATTTTACACTAATAACAAATAGATATTAGAATACTTGTGTTTTTTATCTGTGACCGAAAAACTTATTAGCTCTTAAAATAAACAATGTTTATGAAATATTGTATAATGTGTTTACATAATCTTACCGTTATATAGACTACGTGTTATGTGTGTTACAAACATTTAAAAAAAATTATTTAAGAGGATATCCAATACACAAGTATTAAACAAAATATTTCCATTTGTGGTTCACATTCTGGAGAACGGTTTCAAAAAAGTCGAAATATCTACCAAGATCTACATTTTTCTTCGTCTAGTTTATTAATATATCTCTGTCTTTCATCTATCTTATCAGATCACATTTGACAAAATCTTGTTATCTTATTAGAGTGTTGACATAACCGGAAGCTATTATTTGATTGTTTGAGGACCAGAGTCTCTTTCTTCAATATTCGCTTATTATAATGTTTAAATTTAAAAAAAATAAAAAGATGATTTACTTGACTGAAGTACAGGCCGTCGGATCCACATATATATATTACGATTATTTGACTGAAATGGGTAAGAATAAATTGACAAACATGACTACTGTCACGTAAACTTTCCTAGTGGTTGTTTTTAGCCTAGTTTATTATTAAGAATAAACTCCATGCAAATGACATACTTTATTCAGGCAAAATGGTTATTTTGCATGAATAGTCAATCTATGTTAAGGTACCTGAAGAACAATTTAATATTTTCTAATGGCCTATTAAGAGTTTGTTTAAACCTTTTCAAAAAAATCGCCTAAAAATATTTTTTTACAAATTTAAAATCCGATTTATACGAAAGTTTGTTTGAAACTTATATATTTCAGTTTTCTTCGATTTTAATCTTTACTTAAATATTTGAAATCGATAATTTTGATTAAATAATTTATATTTTATTTGTTAGTATTTTATTTACATATTAAAAAATGACTAAGCTCTATAAATTAAAACTTGATTTTAAATAAGTTTAACCTACTTTTATTTAACCAAAAATGAAAATATATTTGAATATTATGTGTAGCTGTGCATATGTTTATTCACTCACCATAAATAAAAAATATTGGTATTTATGTTATATTTTGCTTTAAATAAATCCGAGTTGTAATTTCCAAATTCACTTCGAAATCAGTCTAGAAAAAATAAACTTAACAAACAACTAATAATGGCATTCCCTACCAATCTATAAGCACCAATGTATCTGCTGTAAGTGCTATATTACTTGTTACCTTGGTTTCGTCAATGATAACATCAAAATATTGGACAGGTACAAATTATTAGGACTTTGGTTTGTGAGAAAATAAATAGATAGTATTATTTCAAAGTACGTTATATAAAAGAAATACAGTAACGTAGTGATAACTACATGAACATTTGAATATCCTAATTATATATCGAAGCCATTTATTTGTTTTGATAATTTTTTGAAGTTCAGTTGGATACACCAAAGTGTAAGATATCACATCGCCACGTAAACTATCTTTAGTATATAACAATTCGTACAGCAAGAAATATATTAGATATAAAGAAATAGAAAAATGAATCATAATGGATGAGAGTAGATGACAGGAATGTGAAAATAAACCTTCCTGTTCTTAGGAATTAATTATATTTAAATTGAAGGAAGATGGTGATTTGGTTTCAATGTTTGTCGTGTATCGTGAGTCGAAAAATATGTATTAAAATGCAATATAAATAATGTGGGAAGATTTATATGTCAGAAAAAATGAGCTAAATTATTATGTGTTGCTCCTTTTATGGAACAAAACTTTACGATTATTGGTTCTATTGTAGAATTTATAAATTTGGTGTTTTAAAATATGAATTTAATCATACGTGAAGATTCATATATGAATCTAATTTTACTCATATTAAATACTGAAGAATATAGTATTGAAACTCTTTTTTAGCAACCAAATGAAATCAGTCCCCTGAGAAAGAAATTGCAAGTCCTTTTCCAAAACAGTATTGTTTACATTGTGATGAAGAATACGATAAAGTCACAATTCAAAGCTATAGGCGTTACTCCTGATAAGTGTAACTGCAGGAAGTAGGGAACATTCTCTCACTATTCTGGTCCCCCCCCCTTTTTTTTTTTTTTTTTTTCAAACTGTGATTCTTTTAGCATGTTGCGATCACTAAACCATCCAGTTTATTGGAATTAGGCTACCCAACAGTCCATAGTTATAACGCTAACGATCATTTTTGTGGGGAAAATTATTATGGTGATATTCTTGGAATTATAAAATGTATTTTTTTAAAACAATATTATAAAACAATAAATACTTTTTTGCTTGTCCAAATCATATTTAGAAATAAAAACACTCTATTCACTAAATAAAACTAAACATCCATATGAATAGAACCAGCTAATACATATTCAGATTTATAAAGCATTCCCACTAAACTTTGAGTACTATATCATTGTAAAATAAATATGAGTTGTAACACTTGACACTTGAGAAGCATTTTTAAATAAACACAGTGTATCCAATTCCTTTAACTTAATTTTTCGCTCAAGAGTCACTTGGAGTGGCTTTCCGTAGAGGGATTTTAGTTGAGAGAGAGATTTGCAAGTGCATTTACTCTGTACTCCTCCCTTATATACTAGAAATTACTATTAAAGCGTCCTTATAGCAAAATTATTATAAAATTAATAGTCAAACATTAAAAATTTATTTCATAGATTAAAAACTTAATATGTAAATATTTTTTTTAAAAATATGTATTCCTGTAGTTTATTAAAACCCTACTCTTTGGATTTAAAAATAGTCTGATTTTGTTCCAAATTCACACAACTTCTATACGTTTACAGAATTTGAAAGTAATAAATATAACGTTATTTAAGTTAAATTAATAGTTTTGTAAACATAATGAAATAAAACCATACTTCATACAATACATATTTAACATTATTTAGTTCTTTTAGCAGGTAATATAATGGTTCGACATATTCAACGTATCTTTATTTTATATTCTATGACAATAATGTTACAACATTGTCTTACAGTAGCACAGATCACAACTTAGAAAATGTAACTTCTAGTGATAACGACCTATTATATCAAGGACAAGGAAATTCATATATGTTTAATTTTAATCCTTTCAATCTGTTTTACATTCCGTGTTTATTTCTAGTATTAACTGTTTCTGTTTTTGGGAAATTGGTGATGTGTATATAGTGTGTTTGGTGGAGTAGGCTATCCACTAGAAAATTTATATTTTTATTGTTATAATATATTAGTACAAATTTGGGAAATACGATAAAATATGATAAATAAGCAAAATTCACTTTTTTAGTTATAATATAAAGTATAAAGTATAAATATATAGTTATGATATAAAGTAGTTATGTTCTTTTGTAATATGTATTATAATTCATATTTATTCAATAATCATACAACAGTATAGGCGATTGTATGTTTTTAGAATGTTGTAAACAGTTGATTTAAGTTTACGGTTGGTTTTTGAGTTAAATGCCTTCCAGAATATTTTAGGTTCAGGGACAATAGTGGTGGTGTATGGTAAATGTGTACACAAAATTAACATAAATTGTATTTTGTATTTTTTTATCAAATAAATACTGGTATCGTGAACATAATTAGGAGTGTTATAACTAAATACTGTTTTAGATAATTAAAGATGTCATTAATTTCATTTAGTATTTGAAAGCTGCCGTTTTATTTGAGTGCTGTAAAATAGACTGATTAGTGTACGGTAATATTGTGTAATCTTTGTTGAAAGAGATACAATAGTTCAGTAAAATCTATTTGTAAATAAAAGGCAAAAAAAAGGAATACATTGTATAGCTTTTATGTGGGATATACATATATTTAAGTAATATTCAATATTCCACAACTTTTGTAAACGTTACAAAGTTGAGGCTCCAACAAATTAACAAACCAATAGATTTTTTATTTTCATTCCACGTTTAAATTAGTCACTTAATATTTGTATTGTTCTTATTTTAACAAATGAATTAAAATAAGTTTTATCTTGTTTAATGTGATGTCACTAACGTTAGCGTTTAACAAACTCCATGGCTCGTTAATTTCTAGTTTACTCCTTCATTTAAAAAAAAATGTAATTCAAACTTTGTGCAATTAAAATTTTAATACAATTATGTTTAATATCAAACGACATATACTTATATTTCTGTAAAATTACATTCAAACCATTCCTAATCGATATATAATAACTACATTTAGTTATATTTATTTAAAAGACATTTGCTTTATATGTATTAAATAATATAAATACCAATAAAACAATAAAACATCATTGGATAAAGTCTAACACCTAATTTATTATGACGCTATTGTATTAGTGAGTCATAACTGTTTTTAAAGGTACAAGGTTTGATGAAAGTACAAAAGAAGCATTACAATTTCGCTTAAATGTATGAAATAGAGTAAATAATTAATACAAATTGCTTTATTCTAATGATTAATGAAAATGATCATTTAAAAATATTGCTTTTACCATAAATAAATAAGCGTTGTGTTCAATTTTATTATTGTTTACGTTACAATTTAAATATATTTAGTAGATCTGTACTAATGTGTTTCAAACATTTATTTAAAGGGGTTTGCAATCGATTTAAATAACCTAGAACTCTGATCAAATTCATTTTGATTTTTGCAACCATTTCAATCTCTACTGTGTTATAACTGAAAACCAAGTAATAAATTCGTTCACTGTTCAAAATCTTTGAAAACGAAAAACGAACATAAATAATTTACACCAACAACAGCTGACATATAACAAGGTATGTTCTCTGTATTATTTTCATATCAAAATATCTCTGACAATAGTTTATTTTAATAAGTTTAAGGTCAAGATACCCATGCAAATTATGATATAATAATGGTTAATTAATTTTATATGGTCTTTTTTATATTACTAAATCGAAATAATTGCCCCAATAAAACATAGAATATATACATGAGCCTCGTGGTTTCAACATGACTGTGTCTACTTACATGATAAAGCATGATTTTTTTATCTCATTGTATATATATATATATATATATATATATATATATATATATATATATATATATATCTGGCTATATTTTTTTTTAGGACATATTACCATATTTAAAATAAATATGTTAATATGTTAAATTTAAATATTGTCTTTCAGAGATTGTTGTACTATTATTTTTAGTCTGTAAGTAGCTAACTTAGGTGATTTTTCTTCAAAATCATTTCAAACAAGTTTAGGTCATAAAATTGATTTTTAATCTTGAACATGTGGAGTCTTTATTATTCCCAGTTTCCTTCCGAACTTGTCTTTTTTTATGACTGGTACACTACAATAAATAAAATTAAAATTAAACTATTTACCCGTTTAAACAAAATATGTTTGTATAAGTTTATTTTATCTTAAACTTAAGTTTGTTCTTGATATATACATCGCACTGGCCTCCATGTGAGTACATATTTAGGAAGATCAACTGTGACTACAAATGAAATGATGTCAAACTTTTCCATATTGAGCATATCTGTTCTTTATACAAGTAATACAGTTCTGATAGTGTACGTCATATTTACAATAATATCTATGAAAATAAAATCAAACTAAATTTATTTGGGTGGTTGATTATTTAGCTTTATTTAAATAATGTCATAGACAACACGAATATTATAGTATATATTGTAATAAAATGGTTATACAGTTTAAAATGGTTATACAGTTTAAAATGGAATAAAGAATATGAGGTGGCTCCGCAGAGAGTTACGATTTGTGATTTTGAAATAATTACTAGAAATTAAGTGCCACTGAATAACATTATTTATTATATTAATTAAAAAGAAATACAATAATAATAATCCTCCTTTCACACGTCATTAGTGTAAAAAAATTGGGAACCATATATGCCGATTATTTAATCATGGAATTAATTAATAGTCAATGATATAATACAATTAAAAATTTATTAATTAGTAGTTATCAATCAATTGACTATGAATATAGAGATTTTTATTAATAAACATATATAAATATTGAATCTTAAATATGAATGCGTCTTTTTGGTATTAAGTTAAAATGATATTGCAAAATTCTAATAAAATTATCCATGATTTTTAACGTCGTGTACTCTACTCCCAATACTTCTATATTACAAACGATTCACGATTAATCAACAATCTTGCTTATTTCACTAATACCCATGATTGTGGATGAGTGTCAACTTATAGTTGAATTTGATAACACTATATTCACTAAGGTCTTAGTGTTCAATTTTCACAAATATTGTAAATAAATGTTACAAAAACCATGGTTTTTATGTGTAGTGAATATAATAATGTGTTGTAGCAGATTGATAATATTTATTGCTAATAAAATCTTAATTATTTCCAGATCATACTGCAACGTACGGAGAAGAGACCACAAAAATGGACCAATGGCTTCCTATTTCATCACGACAACGCTTAGTACAACACCTTGCTTGCATCTGTTTTTTTCCCCCAAATATATTTTTCTGTTTGTACATATCCGCCTTAATTTCAGAATTTAGCACAATGCAATTCTAGCTATTTTCAGATATATAAAAAAAGTGTTAACCGGGAAACGTTTTGACGCCATTCCCGACGTTGAAAAGTTTACAAAGGAGCATCTAATGGAAATTCCGAAAGAAGCATTCCAGAATTTCTTCTAGTCATGGAATGAACATTTTGGTAAGAGCATCGCTAGCAAAAGAGAGTATTTCAAGGACATTGTTTCATGTTTGATGTAAGTTTATTAGTTCGTTAGTAATACAATTATTTATTCAAAGTATTTTTTATCACACCTCGTATTTTTGTAACGAAAATTAAAAGTGCAACATACAGTAATAAAAAACGGAAATCTTAACTAACGCCAAAAGTGCATTTTTCAAAAATAAAACAACAAGAAAATATTGAATGTTTAAAAATGTTGTATAAGAAAATCAAGTGCTAAATGCAATAATTTGTGTGTGTAAACTAAAAAAAAAAAAAAATAATAAAAAATTTCGTGTAATAAGACAGACATATTTAATTATGTTACGGAGTGTCCAATATCAGGAAGATCTAAATGCGCAACAATTGAGAAATAGAAATCCTGAGATTTACAATATCTACTAGAGTCGAATATACAACACAAGTTTGTTTAGTATAGACTTCAAGATCTTCGGAACAAAGTAATTTTAATAAAACTGTAGTTCATAGTCTTAAAGACGATCATAATAATAGGGGTAAAGTTTCTAATTCCATTTCGAAGATTGCTTGGAGGGATTAAATTATTTTGCGAATAAATAAATACATGAACGATATTTAGGATTTGTACTGAATGGCATAAAAAATACGAACTATATTTACCTAAAATTTGTTGCAAAGCTAGAATATGTTTTAAATGCAAGGTATCGTTTTTAATTTTTGTAGTACTTATTATTATATTATTGCAACATCTCTCAAATTGGATTACATAACTCTGTTGTTGTTGTTGTTTTATATATATATATATATATATATATATATATATATATATATATATATATATATATATATATATATATATATATATGGAGTATGGAATGTAAGAGCAATTTCAAACAATCATATTAATTTGACAAATATTGTTACCATATTGTTAAGAGATAGGTGCAGGTTTATTTTGTGTTTGTTTTTGACGATTATTATGAATGGAATATATGAAGATAAATGATCTTTAATAATAATAATAATAATAATAATAATATATGCTTTATTTATACTTCTTCAGAATTACAACGTTTCATAACATACATTTATAGCATGGCTTGCAGCCGTCTGCTAGGTTAGCAACTTACATTCATTCATTCTTAGAGAAACAATAATTATTTTAAAAGAAACAGAATTATAAACTTACTCCTACTTAGACAAACAAACAAAATTACCAATAACAAAGATCAGCACAACCCAAAAGTATTTTCAATAGTTAAATTCTTTTATTAATGTCCATCTGTAATGCCATGCTTGTTCAAGATATCTACACAATACAACCCAATCCTTACCATTCATAAAGTCCTTGAACTCTGACAGCGATAATCTTTCTTTAACCAGATAAGATTGTCTATATTGAACTAATATCGGGCATTCTGCCACAAAATGGTAAACATCTTCGTTCACCCCCATATTACACAACGAACATATAATATATAATTTCTCCCTTCAACCCACGTTTTAAAATTTAAATGAATTAATTCAGCTCTACACTTAAATGCCCATTTTATATCCTGCAACTTATAGTTATTTTTTTATTTATTAAAATAATGTTTTCCCCCTAGGTTAAAATCTAGACTGGAGTAGATTTTATGATATTTCCCATTTGTCGCTGATAGTGAAAACTGTTCCCTCTGTTCCAAGCTGATTTTATTCAATAAATATTTTAATTGGCTATTTTTTAATTTACAGTTATTTTTATCCCACAGTTCCAAATTATTAACCAACCTTCGTACTTAGACCCCAAACGTTTCCATTCTTTAAACCATGAAATATTACAGCTCACTATTCTTTTGGCTAAAATTTTAGGCAACCTGTCTTCCGGCATAGCGAACACTTTAAACAAATATCTGAAATGTAGCTTCAATGTATACAAATACAGCTTATCTATTCCCGTTTCCAGATAAATGACATAAGTTGGCGTGTTTAAAGTTAAGCCTAGCATTTTTTTAAATAAAAAACCTAAATACTTTTTCAACACTATTATATTCCCTATAACCCCAAACTTGAGCTGCATAACTTACTGTTGCTCTTTCAACTGCTTGAAAACCTAATAATTGATCTTTATTTGTCAATTCCAAAAAAACTAAAACTTAAGCCTTATTAATACAAAGATGGATCGCTTACCCAAACGAGAGTCTTTGATTGTTTATTTCAATCTTATTCTTTTTTCCAGATACCCAAAAAGGTACACTATATTGGATTTTTTTTAAAGACTTAAACTAGGGAACTCGTGATAGTAATTTCTATCGTTGTCTGTATGTGTATGAATTACTAATATCTATTATTATGTACCTCAAATTTGCTATCTTTTGCTATATTTAAAAACAGAAGTCATTGAAGATCTAAAATGAGCGAAAAAGAAATAGATAATGAAATTTGTTTCATTATTGTTTATTATTTAACTTTTTTAATGATATCTGCGTAATGTACAGGTATTAAACGTGATATAATATCTACAATCAAAAAACTCCTTTTTAATTATAATTATCTAAGTTAAATCGTGTTGTTTCGATATTGATTTATGGCCTATATATATATATATATATATATATATATATATATATATATATATATATATATATATATATATTATTTTTTTAATTTTTTTTTTAATGGTCCAAAATAATTATATCAAATCAACTTAAATAAACCTATGTGCAAATTATAGATTTAACATTTTTTTATAAACGTCATTTTGAAAGAAATGGATGTTCAATTGAATATATTTATTTACCGTTGATGTTAATAAATAGGTAATAGTCATTTAATTTTAAATACTTTGAAGAGAGCTTCACAGCAAACTGTTTCACGTATAACTAACGAGGGTTAGTCGCTCTTGACTATTTTACTATTACTTAGCACTCGACATTGTGGTAACTGCTTTATAAAATATAAAGAGTGTGTATCTGTGTTTTCATGGAGGGAATCAATAATTTTTCTAGTAAATGTATGATATTGTAATATCATACATACATCACCTTATAAAATCCTAATGGGATAGTGTCAAACTTGAAAATAGTATAAAATTAAAATAGTATGGTAATTTGAATTATATATATATTACTTACGTATTTATCACACCTAAAAAATAGAACAATTTATATTTCTTTACATGTTCTCGTGATTGAATAATAACTCAATATATTTTCTTATGGGTACAAATTATTAGACAAACATGTACGTGATATATAGAATTAGAAATATTATCCCTGCCAAACTTCAGACCAATTAGTTTTGAAATGGAAAGGGGTTGAAATTATGAAATATTTCAATAAAGGGCATCTGACAACTATATCATATACCAAATGTCATAGAACAACATCTGAATATCAGAGAGTAACAATGGTTTTTGAATAGTTTTCTAGGATTACGACTAAATGTTTAATATTAAACTATTACTGAAGAGACGATATAAAATATAATAAAAATGCATATTCTGATAAGTTTATGAATTTTATAATATACGGATGAGAATAAACCATCAATTATTCTTTTGTTAATTATCCGTGTAAGGGTGAGTCTATATCGTTTAAATACCCTCCAATTTCACAGAGAAAACATGTATATACAAACTCTGTATTGATTTTTATTTATTTGTCAAATTGTAATTGTGTGTTGTGCACGTGAAAATGTTATACAAAAGGAAGATTTTTGTTGTTGTTATCTTGTGATATATTAAAATAATTGAAACTCCATTATCATTATTTGTGTTTGTTGGAGGAAGTCTGTAATGTAATTTATTAAGTGATGAATACATTTTTTTCTGTTCTATTTTAGTTTGATATTAACATAATAAAAGATCTTTATTTCGATTAAGTTTAATTATAAGTAAAACATTAGGAATTTTTTATTCTTTTGCATACAACACTGAAAAATATAGTTGTAACCGTTCACATTTAAAAGTGTAGTGTTTTTCTGGATTATCCTAAAAACTATTAGTTTAAATTCAACTTAAAAAATATACATATATTGAAATTTAAATACATTTTTGTTTCTTTTTAACTATAATCTTCATCAAAATATTTAACATTTTAGATACGGACTGATAAAAAAATAATAAAATAGCTAAATGTAAAAAGTGTAAGATTTTCAAAGAAAAAGTAAATCGATATTTGATTAAAATTATTGGATCTCCTACGCATTGAACTATTAAGCCAAAGCAATATATGTAACTCTATTTACTGAGATATTTACAAATGTGTACAGAACTGTGGGCAATAAAAAACCTGCAGATGAACTTATTTTCCAGTGTAAACATTCAAATAAACTTGAAATAAATATTAGATTTTAAAATGCAGAAGATTAAATATGGTTTTAATATTTCCTTTAATTTATTTTAAGTCAAAATGATTTATTTATTTATTTTATTATTTTAAGTTTTTGAAATTTGCTTAAAAATAATATCAATATTGAAATATCTTGGAATCTATGGAAATGACATAAACATGTCATTTCTGATTTGGTATTGCATATCTTTTCTATAAATTTTTATTGTCAATAACTAATATTTTGAACGACGATGTTAAAATTTCGTTCTGTCGTTTTGGTCGTGTTTTGATTAAGACCAGATAGGGGTTTATCGAAAATACATTGTAATTTTCTAATGTTATTGTTATTGTGAAATCTAATATATGAAAAAGTTACAATGTAAAATAATACAATAATAAAATAAATGTATTACGTTAATCTGAAAAAGAAGTTGTTCACAGATGAAGGAGATTTAGATTGTGAGACTTTATAAACATTTGGTGTTAGATGTCTAACATGTATAATTTAGTACCATCAATACACTTGAAGTAATAAAGCCGGATTCAACTTCTCTATAAGTAAACTCTCTCTACCTGCAGCTGGTGCTGCTAATTAAGAAAGTTTTATGTACACAAGCTTTAAGCGTACACATTTATGTTTTATGTACACATTTATCCTAGCGGTTTTTAATGATCTTTCCATGTTTATTACATTATTTATCATTCGTTTTTATTCTTTACTAAAATTTAGCTATTTAGGTTCCAAGCGTGTAAGATTATGGTAGTTTAGAAAAATTAGAATATGTTAGTAAAAGTCGTTGTTATTTCTACATATTAATAAATGTCAGGACCACATAAAAAAATAACAATACAAAAACCACTTAAATGCATATATGCTAGCTAACAAAACTGTAACGAATGATGGTGATTTTTTTTTACGCTAAGTGAGACCACAATTAATTGTCGAAAAAGGACAAAAAGTGCCATCGATTCTGGTGACTAAGCTGTGACACAAACTAACACAAAATAATGTATTACCTTGTTAGAACTTACTACAATCCATGATCGGTTTTTGTTATTGCTGTATACAATAAACATGTTTTACATTCGTCCACATCTCAAATAAGCAAATTAAAAAAAATAATAAACTAGGAAATTGATACGACCAAAACACTATTAAAAACTAAATAAACTTGGTTTATATAAGAATTACTGGATATCTGAACACAAAGTTAAGCTTTCATTTCAAGAAGGTTAATTTAGAGGAATAAATATGAAATATGAAAACTTTAGTAATAATGAAAAACCTTATAGTATTTAATTGTAAGTAGAACAAACGGGTGACCGTAAAGAATGATTGAAAAGAAACTTTTGAAAGAAGTCGTTTTCCTTATAGCTGAACATGATTGCTTCAAGAATCTATTATCCCAAGAGTAGATATTTTCCAAGGATATTCTGTCTATCTGGTTAAGAGTTAATGATTGTGCGACATACGTTCTACTTGAATGCAAAAAGTCTACACATAATAATATATGTAGATATTAATCTATTCAACCAACCACTCCACTTTATTTTATTTTACCTACAAAATAAATAATTATGTAATTTAATATTCGGTCAATATAATGCAAACAATACAATTACAACCTAGCCAACTATTAGATTACGATCTCGAGTAATGTGGTGGTATGTATAGTATATAATTTATTTTACTTTATCATAAATTTAACAACAAAAATAATAATTGATTTTTAATTAATTTATAATAATTGTAATATTATTCGACAAACAAAATAATTGTTGAAGTAAGTTATAATTTGTTTTAAACAAAAAAAGAAATATTCCTTTATTAATGTTACTAGACAATGAATTTATGAATGTTTGACGTTATTTAAACTGTATAATTACTTTTTATTGTAAAATTGAGTAATTTTACCAAATTTATTTTACAAAATACAGTAGTCTAATGATACGGTTACTTTTAAGCAGACGATAACAAAAAAAGTTAATTTAGTCAGTGTTAATATACGTATTGCACATAAAGATACTGTACCAACAAAAAATAGTTTTAACATTCTACAGAATTAATTTTTATTTGTACAGCAATAACACAGAGATGAATTGAGTAATAACATTTAGGCGCAAGGTATAAACAAATTTTCTTTAAAACAGTTAAATCGGTTTAAGAAAAACTACGATTACATTATTTCATAAAGATCCACCTCTTGATCCAGAATTCCTCCACTAGTTTTTAGTAAACCATAAACGGAAATTATTCAGGTCATTCTTTTTCAGCTGTTCCAAATAATTTGCTTTATAAAAAGTGCAGTGTCATCAGGAAATGGGATAAAACTCCCTTTCAATCCACCGTTACATAGATTGTTAAATTAAATTTAGAATTAAGAACCCTAAGGAACCGAACCCTACAGAATAGCATGATTAACTGTGCTCTGGTAACTAACAACATTATTAACTAAAGTATGTTGGATTCTGTCCGTCACGTTTGAGAGGAAACATTCAAAAGCCAGAAGTCTAACCCCATCGCCGGCAACATTATTGAATTGTCTACTGTGTAAAAAGCCTTCGTGACGTCTACAAATATCTCTGCACAACATTTACCCACATTATAACTTCCATAGACCTGATCCACTAAACTCAACAATGCTTCATTGGTGCTCCTATTACACCTAAACCCAAATTGTTTTTTATTATAATAGGTATTTCTATCTATCAAAGTGACTAACCTTTCATTTACTACAATATAATACACTGTATGAAAGAATATTGAAGTTTGAGTTTCGAGGTTATTTCTATTCAACCTCAAAGTAACAAACACATGAAATGTAATCAGAAGTGAAATATTGAAGGCTTTGTGTTGAGGCTTTAAACTTTTAGATTTCCCTTGTGAATGCCTGTTGAATATAAAGTTTCTGCAATGTTGGATTTAAATATTCTTCATAACAAATTTTACCACTTTTTATTTACTCTAACCTATAGATTATCACAACTTTAACCATTTCAACATATTTCTTCTCTTATTTTTTTAACTTATTGTTGTATTATGTAGCGATTTTGTCCGTGTGTTTATAAATTATTATATTTTTATTTTCATAACACCACTTTTATTATTTCGATAATATAATTGAAAGTATGATATGTATTTTATAAGAAGTAGTATTTGTAACTTTTCATTTTTGACAAACAACTAATAACTATGTCCCATAATTTTCGATTTTTATTCATAAAAAATATGCTATTAAGTTTAAGATACCAGTTTCATATATTATCGACTAGATAGTGTACCCTCTAATGCTTCCATTTATGCAACGGATACATATATAATTTGTGTATATAAATACATATATTAGAATATGGTACATAATTGATTGTTACACTATTCCCAAGTAAATATGTTACATGTAGATATTTCAGTTATGGCGATATTTAAATTTTAAAAAAACATTGTGTGCTTTAATCTTCAAAGTTGCGAAAAGTGCAGAACCTTGTATTTTCTTTTTTATTTATTTTTTAAATTCTAAATTAAGACTTATTGAACAATAACAAGCATAAATAAATATAAACATAAATTTATATAAAGTAGACAAGGACAATAAATTAAAATATTGATTTCCTACGAAAAATCGCAACTAATTGACATTCGTATACTTTCCCAATTCTTCCCAATTTTAAAATAAATGTGTAATGTTAGTTGCCTAGTCACTATTCTTATTATTAATATCATAAAATTTTCGCACTAATTGAGACTTATCTAAATTAAAATATTAGTGCCTTAATTTACGCATAATTGTAGGTAACCAGGATTACATTATGAATAATATGTAGTACCCATTCTTACTTTCTTTTAAAGTCTGAATCTGATTCACTCATGGATGAAATCTAATGAGGACGGAGTGATTGATTAAATATGATCATTTTTAGTTAAAAATAGGATTGTGGAAAGGCCTAAAAAAAGGTAAGAATATAGGCCTATAATATATGTAATTACCTAAGCACTTTAGCGTCATTAGTGCGACTTGAATTGCCGGTACAAATATCTGTCTCACTGTAACAAAAACAATAAAAAGAAATAGATATTATTAAAAAGAATATATAACAAATAATTCTTTAAGCACCCAAGAAATGGGCGGCAAAAGACCTTTAGGTTGACTTCGGTGAGGTCTCTGACGGAAGCTATCACAGCCCAATATAAACACCACCCAAGAGAATAAATCAGCAGTATTTATATGAGTTGGACAAGGAGAAACAGTTTATATTCCAAACATTCCAATAATTCCTTCACACTACCACTTCCTGTTTAAACTTCTGCAGTTCTTATTGAGGTTCTGTGGCGCCATGGCTTTCAATAAAGTTCAAGGACAGAGTTTACATATAGATATAGCTGGTGTGGAGCGTTTCACACATTGTCAGTTAGCGATGTTGATACTCGGGTGAAATAGATACTCGCAATACTCGGCTTCGAATTATTTCAATACTCGTATTATTAATTCGACATCGAGTATCTGCGCAGAATGATTATGCGCATCGAACTCAGTTTTACCAATCAGAATAATCAGATCGTTTTAGATAAACCTTCACTTATGCGTTTAATATAACCGAATGTTTTTTGAAACTATAGTAGAATAACCAAGGTCAAAGATTTATTATGATACAATGTTTACAACCTGTCAATAATATGTCTGTCTCTGTTTACAGACTACAACATTAATAATTTAGTTATTATTTAAAATAAGTTAATTTACTATATTTTTTATAAAGATGGTAACCTAATAATATTTATTTAAATATAAGTACAGTTATAACAATTAAATAATAATTTAATTTACTTTTTGTTAATGTGGAAATAAATTAATATTATTGTTATTTTAAATTGAACTTGTTACCGAATCTAAATCATTATAACTCAAAATCGTATTGTTTAATTAATGTGTAGTGAAAAATCAGCTTAGAAACAAATGTAACCAAAGTAGAAACACCGAGTATTTTGTTTGGAATTGACACAACACTAACGAATACAGTTGTCCGAGGATACTCGCCGCACACCGAGTATACTCGCAGACCGAGGATACTCGCTATGACTCGCACATTACTTCCTCCTTGTTCCTAGTTACGAGGATTTTGACCGAGTATTTTAATTCGAAACCGAGGATTTTAATACTCGGACTCTTCCGAGGATTTTGATACTCGGAATCACCGAGTATTTTAATTCGAACTCGCACATCACTATTGTCAGTTATGTTTCACCTGTTCTTGAGTCATTTCACCTCACCGTGAGGTATTCCGTCTACCAGACTTAAAGACAAAAGACTTTATGTTAGAAGTATTAACAGTTGAATATGTTTTTTTTTAATATACTCTCATTTTATAGCAATTTCGATCAATTTTATAGGTAAAAAATTAAACTGTATTTTTAGATAAAAGCAGGAAACGATCTTCGGTTCACCATTATATTAGATTTTTAGTGGGATATTCCTTCAACATTATGACAATATATAATTTTATAAACATCTAGTGCAATGACACCTTTCAAGTCAGTATTTCTTAATTAAAAACCTCCGCAGTGAAACAGAGAAAAACAGCTAGTTATAAACATTCGGTTCCATTACAATATAATTAAAATCAAACACCCAATAACAAAATTAAATAAAACATCATGAACTTCCCTATGTAAATTCCAGTAACATAGTTATCATGTACAGAAGTTGAGTATTAAACAAACACTAAATAATCTAGTTTAATTGTTTAACACTCAACTACTGAATATGGTAACTATCTTAGTAAAAAGTACGTAAAGAAATAAATCTTCTCTAATGAATTGTGGTATTGGGTAAGGTTCGCTACAGTATGCTCAAAAATGTAGTACCCTGTACATTAGTTTGAATATTTATTAAATTAATAATATTGATACAATTTGAATACATGTATTTGAAACTGTGGAAATATTTAGAGTAGAAATAATGGGTCAAAATATTAAACAAATCAAATAAATAAATAATCTGAAATAATGGTAACAACTTAACGCTATTAATGAAATCCTACAACACAGTAACATATGACATTTTACAAATAATATAGAAACACGATGTCCACCAATTACAAAAGAGGAATTAGCCTAGGTAGAGTTGAGATATGGGTACTTTGACAATGAAAGACGACTCCTTTGTGTTACGAATCAGTATTTCAATAACTTTTTTAAAAATTAAATTTATCTAAAATACGGCAACATAAATTGAGAGAATGCTAGTAGTGACAGAAAATCAAGACACTTGAATGACGTATTTCCTTTAAGAAATGTAGAAAAAAAATTACCATAATAAATTTAATACGATAACTTTAAAATATGCAGGGGCCTATATACAGTACTAATGGGAACGTATGATGATGAGAAGATGAAATATATGGATTTTTTAAATTACAGTTCTATAATTATTTTTATATATTTTAATTTATTTAATATTAACTGGAAAATAAATGTTACCGTCGCGGGACGGTAGAGAGAAGTGAAAATTTTAACTGTCAATTTAAAAAATTAATAATACTTGAAACTTTCAATTAATGTAATACAATTATTTATTATATTTTGCATTGATTATTAGTGGTACTTGATTAGACTTTAAGTTTTAATATATATGGGTATGTGAGAAAGTTTGGTCGATATTTTTGCATTGATTTTATTTTGACTATGTATATGAGTTTGAGAAAGTTAGTGCAATATTTTTCGTAGATTTTTGTTTTAATATATATATATATATATATATATATATATATATATATATATATATATATATATATATATATATGGGTATTAGAGAAAGTTGGTGCAATATTTTTCGTAGATATATGACTTTAAATATACTCTGTGCGCGCGTATCCGTTGTCTATATATATTAAAGTTGCATTACTGTACGGTGTGTGACGCGATTTCTATTAAAACAGTCCATCCCAAAAAAGTACCCAACGCGCCAATAGAAGGTTTCACTTTAAAAAATTAATAAACTGATAAATATTCCTCAATTAATTATTTCTTTCCTTTAAATCAAGCGTCATGTAACAGACTTGAAGAATTGTGTGATCATAACACTATAACACATAGCTCACGAAATATATATATGTATCAATCAATTTATAAATATTTTGAACGAGATATAGTGACATAGCCTAAAAGAAAGTTATTAATGGGGATTGGATTATTGATACGCTGTGCTTTCCAGCCTCAATATCGGTTCCTACGTTTTTAAATTGCGTAAAAATTCTAAACACTCTATTTCACTACAATACGGTAAATTTGTAAATGGTGTAATATATAAATACTAAATAATCAAGATTAACTTCACTTCTCCAAATTAACGGGACTTATTTAATTATATTATTAGTAAACGTTATAAAATAATAAGAAACACAGCATGTTATAAGATATAAGATATCTTACCCGATGTATATAATATGTAGAACAAAGTATTTATTATTAGTTACTATATTTACTAAAAATTGATATTTTACTAATTATCAAGTTTTAAAAGAGTTATATGCTTCTTGGAAAAAAAGAAGGTTTTAGATCAGTTGTGTAAAGCTTTATCATGTTCTGAAGATAAAAATACTATTTATTTAATAATTTAAATAGTTTCAAATTTTGGACACATCTAAATATTTAAAATTAAGTTTTTTCATTAAAAAAACATCAAAAATATTAATTACGAAAAAAATATAATATCTAAGTAATTGCACGTAACTATTCTTATATCATACTATGATTTCAGCTTTTACTAATATAGATAGTATAAGGTTGGAGTTTTATTTCAAAATATTAACTTAAGAGTATGTAGATTCAATGCTAAACAAAATGAAAAAAAAAAAAAAGAAAAAAAAAAAGTGTACCTGCTAAACAATCAACAGATCAGAAAAAAATTCTTTAATTATCTGATTTTATGCATAAATTTGCAATGCATCAGCAATGGATTGTGGTGAGCGACAAAACCAATTAGTGTATGCGTAAATTATGGTGAAAACATGTGAAATATTAGAACTATTTAATGTATATCGAATGTGAGTTAAAATAAATTAGAATTAACACATATTTCAATATTGGAATTAAAAGTTTTTAGTATAGCAGTTAATGACTTTAAAAAGTTTATTCTCGGTTTTTTATAATCGGTTACATCGTGAAATAACTAAATTGCCGTTGATCATGCCCGCATTACGAGTGGATACATGCTTGCCGTGAAAATAAATTAAAAACACAATATGAGTGTATTATAAACTATAGTGTGTAAATACAATGAAATTATGCATTCTATTATTGCTATGTGTAATGAAATGACCTTCCAAGATATATTAATTGAAGTAAAGCAGTGCAATTCAAAGCAATATTACTACAGCTCCTCACAAAATGTTTAATCTTGTTGAAGTTACGAGATGACCTTTTGTTGGGAGTAGCATTGGTTCCCAATGACATGACTCAGTAAAACATTAACTAATGTTTAATAGACAATATACACACTCAACATGGCAGTAGCCCTCATTACGAATGATTTACTTAATAATCGTAAATTCATAATTTTAATAGCACTAAGTGATGTTTCTTCTATCGAAATATCATTTTCCGGTTCTTTTAATTTATCATATGTAATTGCTTTAATAATACAATCTTTGTGTTATACATTACTTTGGCGAAGTATTTCAGAGTGCTGTATATCTTTCACAATATATTTTAAATAATCTCGGTATAATTGATTATACTCTGCTCATTATTATGATCTTATCAAATATGGCAATCATGAATTTTTATTGGACTTATTTTTAACACAGAAAAGAAGAAATGGGAGTTATATGTACAGAACTTTATAGTCAAGATGTGTTTTGTAAATTTTACAGTTTTGAAGAGTAAAATCTATACTTTTTTATTGAGATATATTTTGATGAACATTAACAAATAACAAGCTCATATTTATGACAACTACCTAAATTTCATAGTGTCTCATTTCTTGTCTTGGGAAAAAGATATGTCAATTTTGTATTTGACTTCAAAGTGGTACAAGTTTTATATTATGATTTATGGACCGACAAAATAAAACATGAAAGTAGAACCACTAATTTTCAATGTTAATATAACTCAATGTACTGTAAGCAATAGTTAATAAAAGGTAATTATATATAAATATTATTGGTTTGATAATAGATTCAAAATCATTTACGCTACAACAATTTATGACTGAATTTTCAACTAATGTTTAAAAGGAAAACAATCTTGTAGGTAGAAACACCATATCATCTTACGAAATGGAACTCAGGCTTTTAAGATCTTATTCACTTTACGTTTCATGAATAATGGAAACAGTATATTACCTTTACATTCGGTGAATGTAACTCGCTGAGTCTAAACTTGCAGTAGTTAATTCTTTTGAATATCTAATGTACACACATGAAGCACTAACATTCTTTCTCCTTTACTTCATTATATGAAACTATACAAGCAAAATCAGGATTAGCAATGATATCATAGTACCACTGAGTTTCTTTTTATTCTTAATACAGAAATGAAAATACATGTTTCCATAATTATATACAACAAGTTTTAAGTATTATTTGAATTCTTTAAAACATTACAGAATGTTAACAAACATAATATTTACTCACTTTTAATATAGATTGACTTCGTTTATTAAAAAATATGCTAAAAACGTCAGAAAAAATAAACATAGAATTTCAAATTCTAAGTGAATTACTCCACATGAGTCAAGAATGAAAATTTTAAAGTGTTTACTTTATAGATTATATTTCTTTCTAGTTTCTAAATAAAAATATATCCATAAGCAAACATTTTACATTCCTCTTTTTCTTTCTTGTTTTTATTTCTAATTAGTGAAAACTTTTAGTTTATCACTACGTACTGTGAAAGAGGAAGCAAATGAAATAAAAGAGAGACCAGTCACTATCTCTAGAAAGAAATGTAATGGTGACGATATTTTCATACATCTATTTGACTCAATTGAAAGGTAACGTATTATTCGTCTAATAATCTATTAGATAAAATAACACATATTGTTTACTCTTGTTATAATATTGGAATTTAAACTTCAATTAATTTAAATATGATAATATTTACTCTTAATAATTCGGTTTATTTTGAGAAAGAAAGCAATTTTTTTCCCTTTTACAAAATAGACTGAATTTAAGATTTAATACAATTTATGTAAAGACTTGGTTATAGCCATTTATAACTGAAAATTAGTACATACTTTTAAAACTTAATTTTTATGAAATTATAATGAATGATAAATAGATTATGTTTATCGGTTTCTGTTTAAAACTATTACGTTAAGTATTTTTGACTTTCATTTATATTTTTTATTACATAAATAATTAAAATACAGATTTCCACTTTATCATTCAGAAACCAATACATCTTTCTACTTATTAAAATATATATTTCTATTTAGTGTCACAAAAATGCCTGTAATATATCATACATAAGACAGTAAAATACCCCAGGTTCTCTTCGTTCTCCCATTGGTAATAAGAGTCAATTTGATAGAGGTTTTTCAATTATAAAATTTGATTTATATTGTGCTATTAGTATTCCCAATTCATCAATAAGTAACACTTTATCTGAAAGGAGAGACTGGAAGAGGTGATTGTTATATATCTACTCCCTACAACGTAATTATTATATTTCTTTTTATTACTATTTTATTTATTTGGCGTATGGCACAGAAAGAGTATGTCGGTGAATATCTTTTTAAATTCCATAGTAATATTTAAATTCTATATAAATACATTAGCCAGGCTATATAGATAAGTAGTTACTAATTATTTATGACAATTAATTAGTAACAATTGTTGATGACTTATGACTCTAATAACTGCATCATTTCGTGACCAGCCCCTACTAACCTAAATTTCTATTGCCCTTATAATGCAGTAATTATAAGGATTGACATACATTAAAATAAACGAGGTATAACTGCTAATTCCTTACTAAAGTTGTTAACGAAGGCAATTGTGATATATTAGTAGAAAAACAAAACAAGGACAGAAGCGCGTGTTTGAATTCACAATAGACCAAGCATGTTTCCCTCCAGTATTCATTTTATTTTACCCCTAATGGAAATCAAGGTGTCGTTGAACGATATTGCCGTTAAAATGGCCCCTTTACATGAAAAGTGGAAGTAAGAGGAAAAGTTAATAAATAAAGTGTTATTGTGAATATTATTTTGTATTAAAAAAATATATTTATATTGTATTTTACTGAGTAGTTTTAAAATAAATCAGAAAGCAAATTTATAAACGATAGGTGTATTTAGTTTTTCCGATGTGAGTTGTTTTTATTTACACAATAATATTTAAAAATTCACATCATCCAGGAGCCATTAATTTTAGGAAATTATATTTCATAAGTACAATAAAAATTATTACTCACATTTCTAAAATAAACTCTCTTTTTTTATATTAAAATATTCAATAATTACTTGTTTAAAACATCCTTTGGCATATAGTTAGTAATTGGTAATTCCATCTTCACAAAATGTCATTAATGCCAGAAATATAATTAAAAATTATAAGCTTGTAGACATATCTTGCTAAAATTATTTTTATTGCTTAACATATTTTGCATATCAAACTGTATAGATCAAGGTTTATTTCCTTGTTAGCCCAAATATTACTTACTCACTAATAGGATATATATATATATATACATATAAAGAGAGAGAGAGAGAGAGAGAGAGAGAGAGAGAGAGAGAGAGAGAGAGAGAGAGAGAGAGAGAGAGAGAGAGAGAGAGAGAGAGAGAGAGAGAGAGAGAGAGAGAGAGAGAGAGAGAGAGAGAGAGAGAGAGAGAGAGAGAGAGAGAGAGAGAGAGAGAGAGAGAGAGAGAGAGAGAGAGAGAGAGAGAGAGAGAGAGAGAGAGAGAGAGAGAGAGAGAGAGAGAGAGAGAGAGAGAGAGAGAGAGAGAGAGAGAGAGACAGAGAGAGAGAGAGAGAGAGAGAGAAGAGAGAGAGAGAGAGAGAGAGAGAGAGAGAGAGAGAGAGAGAGAGAGAGAGAGAGAGAGAGAGAGAGAGAGAGAGAGAGAGAGAGAGAGAGAGAGAGAGAGAGGGAGGAGGAAGGGAGGGAGGGAGGGAGAGAGAGAGAGAGAGAGAGAGAGAGAGAGAGAGAGAGAGAGAGAGAGAGAGAGAGAGAGAGAGAGAGAGAGAGAGAGAGAGAGAGAGAGAGAGAGAGAGAGAGAGAGAGAGAGACTGTACTACTAAGAGTACATTCGGAGTGGGAGATCCAACCTCTCATTAATACAGGCCGCAAACGACTTGGATAGGATTCTCTTTCTCGCTGTAATTTATGTGCCTTTATTGTTCGTCAAATGTTTTTCCTTCCATGGTATATTTGCTGATACCAGTAGCACGGACATCCCCGTTTGTTGACTGAAAGTAATGAATTCAGGGCCAATTCCGAGTGGTCTTTTGGCTGATCCCGAGGGCACTCAACCTCATCCGTTGTCTGATGGCTGATCCCATAGGGATGACCTTCTTTCTAACTACTACCACGCCATTTCCTTCTGAATACGTATAATGTCGAAGCCCTTCCGATACCTAAATGGTAGTTTCCTATTCTCAAATCTGATCAGAAAACTAGCTTCGATGATACAGACGTGTTGTTAAAAGAAATCACGATGTCGTAAAAACAATTAGCAGGAACAACCACAAATCCGGTTGCATCCTTCATCTCTCCAGGACGAATACCGCCATTCTGGGAAGAAGACACAGCACTATGGTTTATCCTATATTTTTAAAGTTAGATGCGAATCCACAATGAACCAAGAAAAGCAAGAGAGGCAGACAAAGATATGAATTCAATGAAATTTTGGGGTCAAAAAAATAACAATGATTTTCATAAACATGTTATAATAGAAGAGTTACTTACATTTTTATTATCTTTTTTTTATTTAATTTTTTATATTACTTCCAAATTACATGTAAGATGTCGGGGCTAACTTTATTTTGGGATTGAATGTTAATAGCTTACGTATACGTAAAAATAATTTTAATGAATTTGTAGATTATTACGAGTGTGCATTAACATCTTGTTTTTTTTTTTTTTAGATCACCTAGATAAATAAGTTTTTGTAAAGTATGTAAAATGTTTTTATTATTGTTTGTAGATAAAAATTATACAGTTTTTAAACTAGACGTAGTCAATAAATTGAGTAAATTATAATTAAGATGTAGATTTACGAGTATAATTATTCAAATATCATTGTCTTTAGTTCAACTAAATACACACACATAAATGTTGAGTTATTAAAACTGTTTAATTACAATAACTATTTTAGGTGTAGAAGTAGAAATAGGGAGAGAATATAGCTGGAGCTGAAAATGTAAGCTTGTCTAATAAAATATAATATAACTGCTAAGTGGTAGCAACTGTACCTTATACCTTCTAATGAACATGTTCTATATTGAGTTTGACTACATGATATGTGTGACAAGTTTATTAAATAAACAGTTCATTTGATAATTACAACGGTAATTCACTGTGTTTTGCATCTGTTCGTTTGGCCTATTTAAGTAACGTGGGATAAATGTAATTGTTTATGTACACATAAACTGATAATAGATTGTTACACATGTATATTAGTTATATATATAATTTACATTGATATAAATATTTGTAACAAATTGGCTATAAATACAAATATATATATACTGTTATTTTAGTAGCGTTCGTGACAAAAACTCACTAGCTGAAGAGCGAGATGAAAGCGAAACAGAGAAATAAATCAGATATAACAGAGCCAATACTCAAAAATATGTGTGTGTTTTTTCAAAGAAACTTTTTCAAAGCTGACCTTTTTTCGGATTCCCGATGTATTTTTCAAAGTTTTTTTTTGATTTTTTGGACACAGTATGATAGCTTCAGGGATATCAAATGGGAAATATAATAGACTCAGTTTGGATACTTCGTGAATCTTAAAAAGTTTACTTTCTATGAAAGTTTATTTAGAAAAAAGATTTCCAGCGCTAAAGTTTTTGAGCGTACCCGCTACCTGGATATTGTGTGTTTATACGCAAATATCGAATTTGTGAGGGGTATGATGTATATTTTAAGCCTCCAAAAAGCAAATATTAATATTTATTTATTAATTTTTAATAATATTTAAAACTCACATGGTTTGACTATTAAGTAGGCCTATAATATTAGAAAATTTGTTATTTCATTAGATTGGAAAATTGTAAGTGCGAGTAAAGTATATTCTCCAATATAAATAAATACTGAGCGTGACTTGTGAGATAATATTATGTTGGAAAAAAACTCAAAACAAGTCTCACAAAAACTATGTTTATTCAATCAAACGCGTTTCAACGAGATTTCGCCATGTTCAGTGATACATGAGATACAATAACAAAACTATATAGTTATAAAACACAAGATCTCACATAAACTATAATAATTCTATCAAACGTGTTTAAACGACAAAGTCGTTATAGCCTACTCAGCGATACATGAGCTACAATAACAAATATATATATAATATATATATATATATATATATATATATTACAACGGACACAACCCGTTGTAGGTCCTGGATTTTGAATTTGTAATTAATTTTATAAATTTGAATAGTCCGGACTTACCGCGGGCTAAAGCCGCATGTAGGTCACGAAAATCATGTTGACGCGGGAGGGTCGTTATCTGGCTAAGTTAAACTCTTGGACCCTGCCTGTTCGAAAAGGAATAAGGACATGTAAAAAATACTTAAAGATTTATACGGGAAGCCAAAATCCAGTAATTAAAAAAACAAACAAATATCTTCAGGAAATGCATACCGCGGGTGTATTTACTGCAAGATTAGATAATATAAAGTCACAAAGTTACGTAAAATACAGACTATTAAAGTATTGGGAGAAATTCAAAATTCCTCTAAATTGAAAAAAAAAGGTTTTTCAGGCTTTTCATAAGAAGGCCTAAAATAAAGGTGAAATAAGTTTTTGCAAAATTTCGTTAAATAAAAAAGTTAATGTTAATCCACTAAGTTCAAATGATAAAAAAATATATAAAAAAGAAAGTTTTTTAAATTCTAACCAAAACAAATTTTAGTAATGATAAACAAATAGTATAATTAAAAAGAAAAACTTGAAATTTTATTAAAGGAAAAAGGTGACAGAATTCGCACCTTTACAGCAAGATAAAAAGTTAAACTTAAATTTTTATTAACTCAAAACGCTAAATAGTATGCTGATAACGTAGTTATGTAAAAATAATCCAGTATTTAAAATATGTTTCGGGAGTAAAGGAAAGCCCAAGCTTGTAGAAAATCGTTTAACTCCCTAACCCTACGGCAAGACAACCAGAAGCAGAAAAAAAGATAAAATCCGGCTAGTTAACACAAACCAAAAGGACATAAAGAAGTGAAAACAAAAAACCGGGAAAAACAAAAAACAAAGACTTTTCCGGGAGAAATCGCCGCGGAAAAACGGGCGCGGGTCGTGTACGCGAACCAAGAATTGTACGAACATCACTCGAGTTTGTGTGTAAAGAAGACACCGAGCTGAATTAAAAAATGTCACTCTCAATAAAATAGGGAAAACCCTGGAGGAGTTACAAAGGAAAAAGATTTTCAATAGCCAAAACTGCACGGAGAGAGATAAGAGTGGAACAGTAGAAGGGGCTGGCTGAAGATGAGTCTATATAAACGATTGCTCGGGGAAACATAGAGCCTTGATATTTCTGCGATGTAAGTGAACACATCGGGCCTTGATATTTCTGCGATGTAAGTGAACACATCGAGCCTTGATCTCGTTTTTTATAAAATACCATAGTATGCAAAAAGCTAAGTATTTTCTTAGTTAACCTAATAATTTGTATAACAAGTGTGAACATACGTCATTGCGATAATAATTTGGAATGCAGCAACAGACACAACTATAATCTACAAGAACGTCAGTGGCAACTTAGTCATTACAAAGTTGGCCTAACTTGGATTATTCTGGAGAAGTAACATAACCTACATAGCAGCTGATACATGGAGTGATTCGTATAGCTTCCGGATAGGACTCCAGGACATCACCAGGCGACCACTTGGACATGCAACTTTAATGTCGAGAGAATAGCCGAACCGGGACTTCAGACACGACATCACCACAACCATCTTTAAAAATTCATCCAACATTCTTCCAGGCAACCCTACAGGGATCAACCTTCATCAACGAGACAACTTAACCAGCACGCAGAGCATCTGTACTTAACCAGCACGCAGAGCATCTGTAGCCTGCCATCGCTAAACAACGCTCGCGGACTTCATATCAAACGTCGCGACCCCTGGACAGTTGTGAAAAGGTCGGTAGAAACGTAAATACGTTAGTCCCTGATTAAATTTGCCTGAAATAAATTCAAATAAATTTATTTTAAAATACTGGGTTACTTAGGATGTTAGATCAGATAAAATATTTGTATTATTAATTAAAAATTAAATTCATTAAATCGTAAATTCGAATTAAATCTTTTATTAAAATAATAATTAAATCAAATTGGGTATAAAATATTAGAATAAATTATAGTTAGGTAAATAATTGGTTCTGCCTTGTAGTTTAAGAAATTATTATTAAATTGAAAGGAAAGTTATTATTTTGTATTTGTTGGAGAAAGTAAAATCCAAAAAGTTTTATTTTATGTTTGAAAAAAAAAAAGAATTATTAAAATGTTATTTGCTTTATAAAAAAGTTATTATTTACAAAAAAACACCTAGTATTCAAATATCCCAATAGTTTATGAGTTATAGATTAAGAATTGATACAGTGAAATTTCATAAAATATTTGCAAGCACAAATACACAATTTACAAGGTTAGTTTCAGTGTACTCACTACTCAGAGGTTACAAAAAGTAAAATCATTCACTTGTGTCCTAACTGAGCTAGAATCAAATATAAAGTACTGGAAGTATAACGTAGAAGTTTTTTTTTTGTCAGGATATTCAGAAAACTGAATATTCGACACATAGTTATTTCACCTAGGCCAAACAAAGCGAGATTGCCTATAAAACTTCCAGTAGGTGGAAATAACTTATTCTCAAACAAAAAACCGTTGAATAAATCGGCGTCCCAAAAAAAGTGGGGTCCGAAAACATCATTCAACAACCAAGAAAAGGTTTACCGTTAGAGAATATATATATATATATATATATATATATATATCATGCAGCATGTACATCTATATAGCTCATGTATCACCGAGGATGGTGACTTTGTCGTTGAAACTTGTATGTTTGAATAAACGTAGTTTTGGTGAGATCTTGTGTTCGAGTTTTTGTTCTACATACATTCTCTAATGATTGTGAGTTAAAAAAAAAAGCGTCTCTCAAAATATGTCTTCTAAGTAATACTCGTGGATGTACAAAAATTATAAGATTTATGAGAAAATAACGTACCAAGAAACATATGAATGGTCGTCGACCTTTAATACAAATGTAAACTGAGAACACATACAAATTCCTCGTATAAAAATAATATTAATATTAAAAACCCAGAATTTGGTGATGAGAGGAATAAAATACGTTTATTTATAAGTTGGGTTAAAAGTAAAACACGCTTAAATTATTGTTAATGTAGAGACTGTTGAACAATTGTAAATATATTAGGTATGATTGAAAGCAATTACTGGTACTAATACTAGGACATTACTGGAAGTAATAATAGCGAGATAAACAGCTTCAGATGATTTGAAATGTAAATCATTACATATAAGTAAATAAAACTTTTAGGTATGACATATTAAGTTTACGATGTTATCTAGTCCTTGAAAACATTAAAAGATGATTATATGTTTCTTATGCTGACATAAACGGCATACGTTGACATAACGTACCTCTCAGTGACATAGTTTTGTCAGTCACTCCACTGGCATATATTTTGTGTTTAAGAGCGATAAAATAAAGAGAATATTAAAAGAATTAGTAATTGAACCCAGAAAGTGAATCTATATTCAATCATATTTGTAATCAGGAACCCAAATATAACAAGTGTCAAAAGTAAAATGTGGTAATCAAATATATATTGACCAAGGCTTTAAAGGTTGTTTTATTGTTTTACAAATAACCACCGAACCATAATATTAATCACTAGTTGTTTCTTATTAGTCCGTTTTATTTATATTCATTTTATTTAATAGACTACTTGACGGGGCGATGTGCAATATGTATCTAATATTTTTTACATACTTTACCTTGTATGTCTGCATCAAGGTTTTAAATATTAATTGCAACAACCACTCTGCTCTAAATGTAACATAGAAGCACAGAGCAATTTTTATCAAGTTGAAAGAAACACAAATTACTCAAGAAATTAAAACCAACTAAATAAAAATAATTGATAGAATGTATTGAATGTTTGCAAATGTTTTTCTTTATATATTAAAAACTGTTTACTTATATAAAGCAACCATGGTTGTTTTGTATTGAATTACGTTTTCTTACCTACAAAGTGAGTGTACATAAGATGCCTCGTAATTACTACTTCACCTCAAGTCAACACCTACAGGAATCAATAATGTCTCATCAGAAAATGTATAAAGTATTTACAGTAACTATAGTATATATGTAGATACTTTTAAACTTCTAAATGCAAAAAGATAAAATACTTTAATGCAATATATAAATTTAGTTTGAAAGAGTTAAATTTGAGTTTTATAGTTTAAGTTAAATTTGTATATTAAAATAGAAAATAAAACTTGCGATTAGATTTGCATTCTCAACAAAATCTTAAACTAGCTTTCATTTAAATCAGTGAAAGCACTTAGCAATTGTTAGAATTTGAAAGATAAAAGATTTGGAATGTTCTATCTCCTCTTTGATTTGTCGTCTAAACTAGGTCAACAATGTTCTTGCAATAAATTTTATTATCTATTTATGTTATTATTAAAAATTAAGACACGATTTTTAAATCTGAGAATTCATTGTTGTAATACACCTCTACAATAAATTGCTTTCCGTGAACTAAAAATATTAAAAAAATAATATATTGTTTTAGTTTGAACTGTAATGATTGTTATAATCGTGTTTGTTTAATGTTTATACGAAGTGAAATATATAAATATGGTCGCATCCTTAAAAAAAATGCCACTTTTTCAATATTATCACGTCGTAAATACGTACATTAAACAAACACGATTATCACAATACTGTAATTATGATTAGATAGTTACATGAATGATATTTTGTGATAAGTACAGAATGTAATATAAGACACTAACTACTGTGATGAATCTTTTGTTCTAGCCTTTTGATATAGGCTTTACCTACTACTTCTTCATTGCAGTCTCGAAGAAATAATTTTCAGAATTCATCAATTTTTTTAAAAGTGGAGTGGTGTAAAATTGGTTACAAATTTTAAGTTTGAATATAGGTGTATTGATTGTATGTTGAGCAGAACAACTTTTGGCGTCCAAGTTGTTTTTAAGCAAATGTTGTTTATAATGTTCCTTGAAAGTTCTGCCCACTATCCGATGTAGAAACATTCACGATTTCTACAACACAATCCTGTAATAAACACGTGATTTCCTTTAATTCGGAATTTTTGAATTATTAAGCTAAACGTTTTGGATATTATGTGTATCAATGATATTGTACTTGGAAAAAGTTTTTAGGCCAAATATTTGTATATTTGAAGGCTAACTTTTTCTCATTATTTTTATTCAATCCATTGTTGTTGATTTTAAATTGGTTTTTTTATCATTGTTGAGTTATTCGTCGACTATAGGAGATCAGTGTGTCTTTATGTAGTCAAAATGATTATTAGTAGCACATTCTCCTACTAAAACTTAATCATCAAATGGTATGGAAAAAAGACAGTGATCAAAGTTAGTATGAACCGCTAATTGTTGTGCCTTATTACGATATTATTTTGCATGGTTTGCCACATTTGCTGTAGTTGCCATTCTATATATATATATATATATTATATATATATTGATTTGCAGTTTATTACGGTGGAAGACAAGAATGTTGATTCTATTATTTTGGTTTTTATAGTAAATTATATTTTAGAGTTGAAGGAGTTAAAAATATATAAAGTTTTGAGCTTATCTTGTAACACCGTTGAATACAATAAAGGTATCGTAAATATATAATGTTAAAAAAAAAAAAATTACTTATGTCTTACCAAATTTGATTATGTCGAGATAATCGTGTATATATATATATTAACCATTTCTTACGAGTGAAATACTAAAGATGGGGTTGGGAGTACGAAATGCGCCTTAAATCAACAAAAGAAGTCACATGTGTAGCCAATAGGTACTGTAATATTTTACTATATGTTCCACGAAGGTGACTTGGGCACCAAAAAATTAACATTAAATTAGAAGCTCATCACGCGTTTATTGTTTATCAATTATGAAATATGAAGACTAAACTAATGACCAGAAACATACACATCAAGTGTCATAAGATTTTTATTATTATTTATTTTTTAGTGTGATTATTTTACCCCTATATGATAATTAATATACATAGATATATACGTAGATATTTAGACAACCGGAGTCAGGCTAAAACCCACAGCTGAAATAAAGTTTCTAAAATAAAAAAATTAAATTTTATATTGTTAAAAAATATAATTAAATGTGGTATTACTTTAAATGCGTTAGTCAGTGTTGAACTCAATAGGCCTACACCCAAAGTATATTGACTGGGTTTTCACAATCGTTAAGGAGAAGATCAGTTACCAATCATGACAAAAGTAAACCCGTGGCAAGGCTTTAATCCTGTTTCTACAAACAAACTATTGTACCGTATATAATAAACACAAAAAAACACTTCTTTAAAATGATTAGAAATTACAGTACATATGAAAAAAAAAATGTTTTAAAATTATTGATAATATGATTTTAGTTTTTTATTTTAAAAATTAAGTTATTTTATATGTACTTAAATTTATTTGAGTGAGCTTGATTGAACATTATAAAGAAAATATTCCAAGTCTTGAGGATATTTATTAATTCTATCACTGCGTGCTTTCTATTGTTTATATAATTTATTGAATATTTGTCATTAAAAACAATATATATCCATAACATGGAGTTATTTAAGTTTAATGTGTTTGTAAATAAAAATAGATTTTTATAATAACTAGTTTTAATGGTGCACACTTCATCGTAGGGTAAGATACTACATTTAATCTATATTATATATTAACACAAAAAACATAAAAAAACAATAAAACAAAAACAAACAATGAAAAATTCAGGAAATAATGTACAATTACATATTAACAAACACGATTCGTCATGCAATTTACAACTTCTCCTTGTTGAACCTTTTTGTTTCTTCTTTATACTTGGAGAATGACTAAAGGAATAAAAAATTCTTCGAAGAGTGGTTCTTTTTCTGACCTTGATTTAAATGAACAATTGAAAAATACAAACTTTGTCACTTAAACTATCTTTTTTGAAGTTTAATTTATGGAAACTTTCCCGTTATATCGTAGGTAAAAAATGATTTATTAATTTGGAGATAAATTTGAAAGTTTGGTATTTAATTTTTTTAGCTTAATATAGATATAGATTATTATAAAATATATATTATTTATTTCCTATCTATAGATATTATCTGTTAAATCAGTATTTAACTGTATTACTTATTTAAATATATTGGTACATCTCCATCGCAGTGTATCGAAAAGTAAATTATTTTCCTTTTAGGATATACTCCATTTGCTAGACTCCTACCGTTGACTCGTCTTAAACAGCTTCATTAATGGCAAAATTTTATACATATTAACTACGAAGATACTAAACTGTGTTTCTACACAAATGTGCTTGGTGTACATTGAACATACGATTACTCTAAATCAAGTAGAAAGAGCTTTTAAAACTCACTTCATAATAACGTGTAACTTTATAATTATGTTTGTTAAAGAAAATGTTTTGTCTCCTTTAACGGGAATATAATTTATATAAATAATATATATTAATGTGAAAACATAATTTTATGTCGTGACTCTAATTTTAATATTTTTGTAAAAACTAAAGAAGAACTAATTAGTATTTGTAATTTATTTTCATACAACCGACAACTTTATACTCTTCTGTGGCAACTCTAAAATAAATTTAAAAAAGAAATTGCTATGTACTGTGGTAACATGCTAACTATTATGTTATTACATTACTAGAGAACATATTTTTTATATAAATAGTGGAACATAATATATCTGACAAATATCTAAATTTAAATGGTCTATCACTAAATACAGACAGATATTTGGAGTATATTAGTATTTTGTAAGTTCTAGACATCATTATTCATTAAAAAAATAAAATAACATTCTCATATTATTTAAACTTTCACTATCAACTAGACAACAACACTGAATATATTATTAAGTAACGAAAAAACTATCTTTGATAAAATTCAAAACTTGGTTGGTTAGAAGAATGTAACTACCACTAAAAAAAAAAAAAAAAAAAAAAAAAAAAAAAAAAAAAAAAAAAAACGCTTAATGATATTTTCCAAAGTTTTTTTATGCACATAAAATGTATCAGAAGAGAAAAAAATAAGTTTAGGTAATCTCATACTTGGTTGAGCGAAAAGCTATTACCTTTCTTAATTAAACTCACTATCTACTGTACGCTCATTTCAACTATTCATTCGCAATTAGTTAGGTACTTGGCGAAACTCCGTTACTTTCCTTAATTTACTTGCCTAATAGTCGGGAACTGAGCTATTTACATTGCAATTGTACAATTTTATCTAATGGTTTCAATATTTTTTTCTCGTGATACATAATATGTATTTAATTTTTATATGACATCATATAATAATGAAATGCCTGTAAGGATCATTTAATTTTTTTTGTAACGAGTTCCGAGTTTTAATTGTTATTTTAATTTCTACTTGAATTATATGTATATATATGTTTATTTATATTTATACATAAATTATAATTTATTTATAAATTGAATAATACTAAAACATTCAACTTTTAAAACAGAAATAATTAAAAATAAAATCAATAACTAGGTAATCCATAAATTGTAATCCTTATTGCCATGGTTATCAAAGAACTAAGTATGATATCATTTACACTGATAATAAAATTCAATTTATATTATCATCTTCCTAAAATGTAGTTTAAACTTTAGAAGTTTTGAAACAACTCTTTCCAAACTACCATCTAGGTTTCATTAGATAATCCACAACCTTCAATAATTTTATGATATCGTAAGTGAATTAATTGTATTATTACTTTCAATTAGATGCAATCAATACTACATAATGGAGACACAGATTCAGATTTCCTTGGATTTATTTTTGGGTATTTGACTGAAAAACTCATACATTTATACATTTGTAAAAGTGTAAATCTGTCAAACATTTATTGATTATCTTAACATGATCTACTGTGATATCTTATATATTTTAATTAACATAATTTTCACTTAGCAACTCCACGAATAACTTGACTACAAAAGTCATTTTTCCACCCATTACAAAAATCAGTAATTTTAAAATAAAGTAAATGAAAAAAAGAGTCGTATCCTATTTTGAAATTATTACCGACAAGTCACGAAGGAAAGTTGAAAACAAAACACCAAATTCGTCTACAATATACAAGTGACTATAATTATTGTACAAATTGTATTTTTTAATGTATACTTATTTTTCCCCAAAATCGTAATGAAACTACAACTACAACACATTTTGTCCTTGAATGTTCTTGCATATTAAACTAGCTTAAATTTTCTTCCATTCAATTTTCGACTGAAGTGTTGTATTTTGACATTTGTAATAATTTGAACACTGTTTACAAACAAGATTCATATCGTAAAAATAGATTCATATCCTGTATACATGAACTAATTAATTTATAATCATTTTTATTTCATCAGTCATAAATTTATTATTTATATTCGACAGAATACGTGGTTGGCAAAACCATGCCATTGATTAACACTGGTAAATGGTAATATGGTGTTTATATCAATCACAAATTTAAATTTTAATATAATTTCATAAACTCATATACGAAAGGAGGTTTAAGTGGTTTATGACCCACGATATACTCAAATGTCATAAATAAATAATTATTGATGACTTCGTCAATTGAATGCTATGCTCAGTATTGGGATTCCGACGCTGTATAACTACCTAATATTACTCATATTAATGCAATAATTGATTTGAAACGTATTTAAGCCCTTAATATCGTACATTAACAATAACATAGCCTTATGATATCTGTATATAATTTATAACCAACTCCACAAAAAAATTATTTTGACAGTACAGTATCTACATTCAACATTGTCTTTATTACATTATTATTATTATTATTATTATTATTATTATTATTATTATTATTATTATTATTATTATTATTATTATTATTATTATTATTATTATTATTATTATTATTACAGTCAATTAACAATATTACTTGAAGGGAATAATTATGTCAGTGGTCACATATTTGATTTCTATTGAGGTTTAAAAATATACATATAAGTCTCTGAATGTTACATAATTTTATTGGTTCTCGTTATATTTACTCGAATTTCAGTTATTGAAAAAAATTCTAATATATTTTAAAACTTCACCACATTTGTGGAAGGTTTGATATATTTGTGGTAACTCGCATAATTCCAAAACCAATTTATACATATATAATTATTATTATATATATATATATATATATCTATATATATCTATTGTGTCAGATATATTTAAAAAATACTTTTTAAATAATTGCAATTTAAATATAACATCAATTTAATACTCAGATGTAATTAAAACTAATACGTTTGGATGTACAAGTGTGCAGGACAATTTGTGGTTTCAATAAAGGCATTTATCAAGTCTATGGTTTATTGAACTAAAAGTTCAAAACTTCACACAAAACCATGAGAATTGCTCTATATATATACTCTAAGTACACACAGAAGACACCAAATTATTTCTGGTGAATAAAATCCGAAATGTATTAACGAATGAACTTTATAGTAATATCAAAGTTAAAATACAATTATTAACCGTGTAAATAAAGAGGTTCTATTGGCGGTTGAAAACTCAACCTAAGTCAATTTACAATCAACAAACTAACCAGACGTAATAACAGGGCTAATAAAAATCTGATATATATATATATATATATATATATATATATATATATATATATATATATATATATATATATATACAGGGTGTCCCGTAAGTATTGACCAAAACTTCACGAGGTTATACTATAGGTAAAATCAAACAATTTTCATCATATAATGTATAGTCCTATCTTGCTTAGTTTTCTGTCTATCTGTCTGTATGTGTTTTTTAGAAAAAAATTTCTATCTTAAAAATAGTTTGAGATATCAAGTTGAAACTTTTTACATTTAATGACCTTATTAGTGTGCATCTTAGATAAAAGTTTCAAAATAATATCATTTACAGAAACAAAATGGCGGTCATTTAAAATGTTCAAATCCTAATAACTTTAAAACGAGTGATGTTATAAAAAAAAGACAAGATGCATAAAAAATAGCCCCTTTTAATACAAACATTTTGGTACCTGGTTTATTGATCTAAGATAAGTAGTGACAGAAATAAGTAAGATTTCCCAAGTAAAGGTATGTGTTTTATTCATAATTGCAATGTATTTTCAAAATCAAATCACACACAACATTATAACATCTTACTTATTTCTGTTACTACTTATCTTAGATCAATAAACCAGGTACCAAAATGCTTGTATTAAAAGGGGCTATTTTTTATGTATCTTGTCTTTTTTTTTGTAACATCACTCGTTTTAAAGTTATTAGGATTTGAACATTTTAAATGACCGCCATTTTGTTTCTGTAAATGATATTATTTTCAAACTTTTATCTAAGATGCACACTAATAAGGTCATTAAATGTAAAAAGTTTCAACTTGATATCTCAAACCATTTTTAAGATAGAAATTTTTTTCTAAAAAACACATACAGACAGATAGACAGAAAACTAAGCAAGATAGGACTATACATTATATGGTGAAAATTGTTTGTTTTTACCTATAGTATAACCTCGTGAAGTTTTGGTCAATACTTACGGGACACCCTGTATATATATATATATATATATATATATATATATATATATATATATATATAATAATTATTATTATTATTATTATCATTATTATTATTATTATTATTATTATTATTATTATTATTATTATTATTATTATTATTCACAACATTATACTAATTCCTATATAACAGTCATATGTTTATTTTCAAAGGTAGCCTAACTAAAAAAGCTATTCTAATTCCAAGTGTTACATGTTAGGTAAGATATTTTAAAAAATGTAATCAATTCTTGTATTACATAATAATAGATAAAAGTGAATGGTGAAGTTATTTTGTAAAAAAAAATGTTTGTAATTAAAAAATCAAAAATTATTATTAGCTACAATATCTCACATTTATAAGGAAAAAAAGCGTGTATAGTTTTTAGTAATGTAATGTATATTTCTAAATATTTTAATGTTAAATTATTATAATACACACTTCCATTGATAAAAAAAAAATTAAATCACTCTTATTTAAATTATAATATTACCTTTTTTTGTGGTTTTTTCCTGTGGAAATGTAATTTAAAACATTAGACTCCACAAAATTTGATATTGAATTGGACTCTGATACAAGTCCCGAGTATATGCCATCTCCTACTTTCATGAAGTAGCTACTGTTGTAACCTTTTACGTAAATTAAATTCACAGGAAAACCCATACCAAGTTACAGTATATTTCGCTTTAAATTTGCGTTGTATTACCTTTTTCAAATTACAAATGAAAATGTTTGACAAAAGACACTTAAATAAAAATAAAAATAATAAAGGAAGAGAATATAGCTTAACCCAATAAACAGTTTGTTATATATTGAATTTCCAATTTTTTGTTTAAAAAGTCGTTTTCGTTTAAATTACTAATATAAATGGAATATCTATTTGTGGTAAATTAAAAAAAAAAAATATTATTTATACAAGTTTTCTTATTATTTATAAAATGCGGTCTTAAAATATCAATTCAAAATATATTTTAATCAATTAATAATAAACTACAATAAATAAATAAAACTCGTTTGATAATGGTTATATCATTGACGAATGTTATTAAATAAGTGTGATATGTATGTTTATTTATAGCTGAAAGTAAAATAAAGTAATTGTTAAAATTTTTTGATAAACCTTTTAACTTGGTCTTAGCTTTTAAAGTAAACGCACATTACAATGCTACAAAAACAATCAATATACAATTAATTAATAATCCTTATTCTTTAATGATATTATACTGTGAACTATAGTCATTTCTTCGTTAAATAAAATATCCTGTAACTCCTCTAAATACTATTCTTTTCAATATTAGGAGAGTTTTGTGTCGTAAATACAAAATTTAAATACGCTTAAATATGCATGTTAAAATAAATATGAAAGTTAACATGCATATATTATAATTTGTTTTTCGACGTATTCATAATAAAATGGCTCAGTAAATAAAGAAGTCGTTTGTATAATCATAGTCTCGTCACATAATAAGATATAGTAATATTTATAACACTTTTTAAGCTCTACTAATATGAAAAATTATACTCACCATTTGCATTTTATTCTTCTAAACTTAAAAGGGCAATTACTCATTATCAAATACAGTAATTACAAGTACCTGGATTTTCATAAAAAATATATTATTATAAAATACAAATTTTGTAAATAAAATACAAAAATATTATTTGAAAATAGTACATAATATACTACTATGCATATAACTTTACATTTCGGTGTTTAATGTAGAGACAAAAACAGCTACGTCTCTCTGTCTGTTTCTTTTTAAGATGGTAACAAGGATGATGTTCTCAAAGTTTTCCAAATATATCTGTTATCCCGATAAGTTTTAGTCTTAGTATGATTTAAATTGGTTCAGTTAGTAAAAAATTATAACATTAAGTGTCTGCAATGTTAATACAAAAACCAAATGTTCTAAATATTTTACATAATTGATTAACCTTTTTGGTGGCAACATATGTATCATCAGTGACAGTGGTAATAGATTTTTTAAATCAGTGGAATTATTTTCTGGTTACAAGTATATTTATTATTTGCTATTGAAAGGTAGCAAATCCTCAGATTTGTCACTTAACTTTGAATAATCGGTGACAACATATTATCCCTAAATAAATTAGTATAATTATACATATATAATATGTTTATATATCGATGAAATAAAACGATTTTGAGTTATGATTATTTTTTGGGAATAAAGTCAAAATATTCCAATAGATGTTACGTAATAGGCTAACTTAAAGTTTTAAACTGAACGTTTTGAATCTTTGTTTTGGACAGATTACTATTATCCAACCAAGAAATTCCCTTCTAATTACTTCAATTTTGCTGCTGAAAGATAGGACATTAATTTTTTTACAAATTTCTTAAATCTTTCACCAACCACTGTTGATTGACATTGGCAAATTTGGTACTCGACTTAAACGCTAACAGGAATGTCTATTGTTTAATCATTGCAGTCGTATTCAACCAAAATTTAACATAGTTTTCTAACGTTTAGAAAAAATCTCTTCTCTCCTGTAGGTTTTAGACGTTTTATTGTTAAAACATACATATTAACAATATATATATTCCATAAACAATAAAACATATTTTGAATTGTTAAATATAAATGTAAAAAGAAATATCTATATAGATTGCGATAGATTCATGAAGTAAATATTAATGTGAACTTTGAATGAATATAAACGTGAATTATAGCCTAAATTTAAATAGAAACATAAATGTCGTTGTGTATTTCAGATTCAAATACAATGTCAATGTCGGCGTTATCAGTAAAAACCTAATTATAAACGTTGTTGTAAAAACTTTAACTCTTTAACTTTTCAAATACTAACTCTAATAATTCAATAAAATTACTTTTTATCCCTAATTTCGTAATACCTGTTACATTCGTAATATTGCAGTACATCTTTAGAGGTCGCATAATCTTAAAAAAAAAAAAAAAAAAAAAAAAAACTTTACCACTTTATTTAAATAGTTTACGATTCAGAAATTGTTGATTTTGAGAATATCCCAATGATATTTTATTATTGTAGTCTCATTATGTTTCTATTTCTCTTGAGTTTTGAAAAGATGAAAACACCATGTTTTGGGGCATAATTAGGGATTGGGCAAGATTAATTATATTTCAATAAAATACATTATTTAGAGTGGCCTTTTACTTGCAGTATCGCAACTCATGCGTTCCAATTTGAAAATATTGACTTATGATTGATGAGTTGCTTTTGGATAAATAAAGTAACAGGTTTCATTGATTATGATAAAAATTCTTTCATTGCGGAAACCTCTTAAACACCAGTATTTATTAGCTATTATATCTCAGATTTGTATGGTACAAATAAGTGTCTATAATTTTGTAGTAATATATTGTTTATTCGTAATTTTTACAATAATAAATGATAATACAAATATAATGTCGTAAACCATCTCTAATAATGAAACAGAAGCTTTTAAATACATGAAAAAGTGTTAATTCCTGTTTTCATAAACAAACATGTCCTCTAATCTTGAAAACATTATTTAAACAAAAACAACATGTCTTTACATCAACATATTCCAATCTTTGTTTGTTTATATATATATATATATATATATATATATATATATATATATATATATATATATATATATATGTGTGTGTGTGTGTGTGTGTGTGTGTGTGTGTGTGTGTGTGTGTGTGTGTGTGTGTGTGTGTGTGTGTGTGTGTGTGTGTGTGTGTGTGTGTGTGTGTGTGTGTGTGTGTGTGTGTGTGTGTGTGTGTGTGTGTGTGTGTGTGTGTGTGTGTGTGTGTGTGTGTGTGTGTGTGTGTGTGTGTGTGTGTGTGTGTGTGTGTGTGTGTGTGTGTGTGTGTGTGTGTGTGTGAGTGTGTGTGTGTGTGTGTGTGTGTTTCTAAAAAATCTCGTCGAAGATGAGTAGGAATTTATTTATAATTTTATGGGTTTTAAAATAGTTGGCTCAGAGAGTGAAACTGGAATTTACTTTCAAAATATAACACCTGTTATTACATATATTCAACCTTTCTAAATTTATACTATTCAATCTCTGTTCAGGGAATTAGATGCATAATTTGTATTAAATTCTCAACTACTAACTAGTATCTTGGTCATGTGAAACTTATATTCAATGTTTAAAATATCTCTAAACGTCACAAGTAAATTTAATATCACTTTTAAAAAATGAATTGCCTAAATAAAAAACTGAAGGCACTACTTTATGTGTAATATAAGATTTAAAATATTTAAACGTAATGTCATATAACGTTAAATATAATTCATTTCAATTTTATAAAATATTTCTTTAAATTGTTTAAAGATATTAAGTTTATCGTTAGACTGGTAATGAAGAAGTAGGTTTTGGAGACAATGAAGGGCCGCAACAAGGCCCTGGATCTGTGGAAGTGCATTCCGGTCTGCCACCACACTCTCTTCTCTGGCAGTCATCTTGAAGACCATTTCTTCTTGAACAAGTGCAACCGATGTGTAATATTCCACCGCGTAATTATTGAGAACCACTCTTCTTTAATTTCTTACGTGATTCCTGTACAAATGAATTATATATGTTATCATTTAATGTCAACAACATTAAAGTCTTTTAATACAATTACTGTTGTGGAACATATTATGTAACAAAATAACCTTCATTATTTCAAAATATGTTAGACGAACCTTTGTTGAAATGGCAACACATAAATGGACGTCAAGTTGATTTTCTGTGTTTACATTCGTTGACGTATTTTCGGGATTGGATGACTGGGTTGCCTTATTTCTCGTGTTATTATAACCAGGATATTTTTCATTCGGGTTAGGCTTGTCCTGTTTTGGTTTAGGATCACAACACACCGCATCATCCGATCCGCTACCAAAATAAAACACTTAAATGTTGTAATTATTAGGATATTCTTACGTAAAGCTTATATATTTCACGAATAGTCATATATAATGAAAATATTTATATACTTTTATTTACATAACTATTACAAACGTGAATAGTCCCATATTAATGTATAACTTTAAAAAAATTTTACTGAACGAGCTGAGAAAATACTTTTTTTTACTAATTGAAAGAAACACAAAGAGCCAACAACAAATACTTTATCAAGATGATTTTAAATTGGTTAACCTATATTCTTTCGTTTATACCCCATACAGAACTCCAATATAAGAAAACTACTGCAAATATCTTGTCGGCCAAAACCAAGATAAAACCAACCAGTTCTATCAATAGGCGAAAATCGCTTCTTTTGGCAAAATAAAGCATGCTATTGAGGAGACTTGGGGAGCAGATAAAACCCTAGAATATACGCAGTGGCTACAATCTGCCTGAAAACAGGAGACGACTCTACATCTACATAATTTTAAGATTCTGACTTCGAATTAATGTACCTTGTGCCGTATCCAAAATCTGTTTTGGATGGAGACCACCTGATAGTATGTAGTGAGCTCGACGATGATCAAAGAAGATCAATGAACATTCATAAGTTATATTGGGATTACAGAAGGCTGATGGAATAAGATCTGAATATAGCGCCATTTGAAATAAACAAAACAATACTGCTTTGTTAATTTCAATTTCATTAAGCTATGAAATATTACGACGATTTTTATTGGAGGTTTCAATTAAACTTGTAGTGGAATACAATATAGTTAAACCAATAAAAGTACATTTAAAGCCAGGTCTTTTACAGTTAAATATTAAACTCAAATTTTAAGGCTTTATTAATTCGCGGAAGTTACGTATAACCTGTGTGGACAGGGGGCTGAGTACATTTGATCTATTTGGCTTGGTATTTTTCCAGTGTAACTGTAACTGAAAGCGTAATTTACTACAATAATAAAGGCTCTGAGATATATTTTAGATTAGACGAAATGAAATTTAAGACACTTTGTAACATGTTATTTTGGGTTAGGTAATTTTTTTTATGTACTACTAATTTTTATGTTGTTTAATGATACACTTATTCAGACGAGTTCAGTTTTAAACTAAATAAATATGTAACAGTCACTTCTTTCTAAATAAAATTATATTATATATATATATATATATATATATATATATATATATATATATATATATATATATATATATATATAACTTGTAAAGGCATTTTATTTAATGTGCTGTTATTGGATAAAGATTATTGTTTCTATATGTTAAAAGGTATTATACTTTGTGGTGTGGATAAACAGAGGTATTGGCGCCATAAGTCGTGTGACCTTGAAATAAATCTTAAGAAGTTTACTTACACCCATATTTGTTTATTTTGTTTATTTATTATAATGAAATAGTTATATAATTTTATATATGGTGTGATTTTTAAGCAAAAAGTTTTGTCCGTTTTAAAATCATGATCGAAAATTAACATTTATGCAAATCAGAAAACCTATACATCCATTACGTAACACAATTTTCTATTCCAAATACGTAGTTTATGAAGTAATTTTTAGTGTATAGTGAAAGTCATAAGTAGCATAGTTTACAGGTTTCTGATGCATTCATCCTGATGTAGGTTTTTCAAACGATCGAATGCCCTTGAATGAATAGTGCAATATATGTACCCGTATGCACGATCATCCTTTAAAATATTAAAACTCTAATTTAAGAAATATGAACTAAACAAGAATATTAATGGTATAATTTAGTAATGTACGAGAATTCCGTCCATTTTAATATCAAAACGTATTACTTAAATAACGACAAACTTCAAATTTTAACTATGTATGACAAATGCAATTGAACAAAATTTGTAATAAATTTAACAAACCTTACCTTTTCTCCACAACTACAATGAACTCTAATTTTTCATTTAAAGAGTTTACGTTTTTCTCGTCGCTCTCATGGCATTTCGTTTGACCTTTTACACAGCAATTACACGTGCACATAATTTAGCAATTATATGTGTGTGTTTCTGTGATCATATACGTGCTTCTGTGATTTTGTTATGTTTGTGTAAGTGTGTATGTGTGTGTTTGTGTGTGTGAGTGAGTGTGTGTGTGTGTGTATGTGTGTGCGCGTGTGTGGAAATGGGTGAATTTCCAAATTTACGAACGAAATTATTAATAAAAGGTAACCATGGAAACGATCAATTACGTTTTTCTTTCGTTATTGTTATTAAGAAAGAAAATATTTTAAAATTCATTGTGGAACACTATTTTGTAGAATATCCACTTTAATATAATAGTAAAATTAGCTAATGTCCATATATTACGTAAAATGTTAACTTACACTCCACCAGATGCTCCGTCTTACTGCATTGATAAGACAAAGAATATCGGTGGCAAAGAAAAACCTATTGCATTCATTAATGGATTTTAAAAAGAATTAAGACAATAGAGTAGTTTATTTTATCTAAAACAACCCACAATTACGAACTTGATGACACCAATTTACCGCCTCAATTACTTTCTACCAAAACAATTAACCTGAGTAAAATGAGCTGTAGATTCAGCATTTTACATACATGCATTGATAATAAATAAAATTACTACAGAACAACGTGATTTATCTTAGTGTTAGAAAAGTTTACGCAATCCAGATTTCTAAATCTATAAATATATTTTATGTGGTTTAAAATATATAGACATTAAATAAGAGGCCTAAAATAGTTGTATTTTCCTTTTATTCTTTAGAGTCATATTCATTTTTCAATATACAAAAACGCTCTAAAAAACTTTGGAAAATGCATCTGATGAACCCTTTCTTAACCTTAGTACTCTTGTGTGGGCAGACCAATTATCCCCATAATTGAATTTCCCCGCTTAATTTCTTTCAGCTCATCATGGGAAGTGTGGGGTAGGCTTGGATTGCCTTCACTAGAGCATCCCTGTCATCTGAAAAGACATCTTCCACTCACCATGCTCTATACAGTCACAAAATAAATAGTGTCTCCCAGCCGCCACATTTCCGCGTTATCAAAGCAAAAACTTTTCGTCTAACCTTAATTTGAAATGTAACAACTTTTTTGTTTTGTTCTTTAGTATGCTTTTTATTATTCAATACTTAGATTCAGTCAGGATTTTTACCCTATTTTACAGATTTGAATTTCTTACCCCATTTTTTAAAAATCCACACTTTTCAGAAAACGTACTTTCAATCTCTCTCTCTCTCTCTCCCTCCCTCTCTCTCTCTCTCTCTCTCTCTCTCTCTCTCTCTCTCTCTCTCTCTCTCTCTCTCTCTCTCTCTCTCTCTCTCTCTCTCTCTCTCTCTCTCTCTCTCTCTCTCTCTCTCTCTCTCTCTCTCTCTCTCTCTCTCTCTCTCTCTCTCTCTCTCTCTCTCTCTCTCTCTCTCTCTCTCTCTCTCTCTCACACTATATATATATATATATATATATATATATATATATATATATATATATATAACATTGGAAGCATAATTGGTAATATATATATATAAATATATAATTTTGTGTGTGTATATATATACACACACAAAATTAACTTAAATAAAATGTCCTGAAATATAGATTGAGTTGAAAGTAAGAACAATCGGTCCTTAATGACACCATAAAAAAAAAGAAATGAAATGTATGACATAGTATAATTTTCTCAACTTTTTCAATTTCCTAAAAAAAATACCTAGTTTACAATCAAAGACCAAAAATACCAAGAGGAAGTAAAATAAAGTCAGAGTAGGTAGTACGTGACCGCCATGTTGATTTCATACTTAAAAGTCGCAGCGTGTTGAAAGTAGTTTATTAGAGCTTTCGTTACCAGGAACTTACCTTTCATCAATTTATTATTTTCTAAGTTCTAATATATTTTGGATAGTTTTTATAGTTTTGTATTATAGGCACGGTTTTATTTTTGTTTGTTTTGTAAAATAATTAAAAATGATACGTGATCAAAATAAGGCGAAGGAATTATTATTTGTAATTTGTTAGTGTAATAAGTTCTCTATGTCCTTTGGTGATATACAATATATTATATTATTATGATCAGTAAATACATTTACAAAAGCAAATGCAAATAAACATGTAAATATAATCATAATTATAATCATCCCAATTTTATTGTTTCCTTCATCCATAATGAAAATTGGAAGTACTTTTAATTTATATTTTACTCGTGTGAACGAAGCTATTTAATTTTCATATTATAACTTACCTACCGATAAATTTGTTGCAATATATTGACACTTCTTTTTAACATTTTGCACTTAGATGTCATAGTGGCCAAAAACCCTTATTTTTATAGTATAGTAATATTGTAAATTTTTGACTCTCAATTTCGATAATTCTGGTTTCAAATGATTAAAGAGATGAATTAAATCCTAGCACCTCCACCTTTTATATCAATTAAGCTACAGAGCCCCTATAGAAGACTACATGAGAAGTTTAATAAAATCAATGAGTCTCAAAATACCACAAATAATGTGATCATGCGGGAGGTCTACAGAAGTTATGACTCAGTAGCACTTTATGATTCAGTAACGCTTTTTTTTATATGGTGTAATTTATTATAGTTTGAAATATAAAATATTTTAACATAAGTTCTCCTTGGATCTCTCAACCATTTCCATAGCAATAATAATAGTAAATACAGCCTTATTTTACAGTTTTCAAATAAATACTTTATTTATGTAAACTTATGTATTTTTTTGGTTATACATTATTACTTAGAATTAAAGATTTCTAAATTCAAAATTTGTCCTAAAAAAACTTTCCTCTCGAAGGAACATTAAACAACACATTATAAGGCTCTATTTTTAATACAAACTTATTATTTGTAAAAAATACACTAGTTTAGTTCGCAGTTTGTACCTTTTACTTATCATTTATTTTAGACTCTTGCAACTAAATTTTTAAAACTTGTTCCCAAAATAAAAGTTTTTTTTTTTTTTTTTTTAGATTTGACTATGTAATGTTTTTTACTCTTAGCCTCATTTCTCTTTCGACATTTCACAGTGGCCAAGAAAGAATGAACAATAAATTTACACTATATTATTTGTAACACAAATATCTCGTATGGTTTCTGAGTAATTAAACCGAGAAAATTGCCAATTTTCCAACTTTCCAAAATCGTAAGGGAACTTACTTTTTGAAGCTAAAAAGCGAGTGTTTCATTTTTAAATGTTTCTATAGCTTAACTGGAGCAGAATTAAATTTGGAGTCAAGATGTGCTATTAAATTTTCAAAATTTTTAATATTTCTTTTCCAATTTATTTTAATTTTTACAAAAATTTCAACTTTTAAGCAATAGTCATCTAATAAGCTATCGTTGTTAATTTTATGTATGTTCGTGATGTACATACAGTATTTTGATTAAATGATCATCAACGATGTTGACACAAAAATAACGAATGAAATAATTTCCCTGACTATTGACAATTATTTATAAATAAATGCATTAACAAAGCTATTAATTATCTGATATATTAATTATTGTTTTTTAACAGAAAATACGAACAGTCCTCCCAGAACGATTTGGACAAGACAGCCCAGAAGCTGGAAGGTCTTAAGGTCAGAAATGACTACAGCGGAGAGGAAGAAGGCGCTCAGAGCAAGACTTGCTGAGCAAGGAATTGCTTGGAATCCTAAATTGTGGAGGAAACCCAAATCCTCCACACAACACTCAGAGACAGGAAAAGCAGCCACCAGCGGCACCAAGAGAGCTCGCTCGAGTGGTAGCAGTCCTCCTACAGAGAGCGAACGTAAAAACCGAGAGCAGCAGTCACCGAACAGCTGACTCAAGATAAATACAAGGAGATGCTGACATCTATCAAGATGGCGGTAGTTCCAGATAACTATCCAGAGAACAGATTAACTGAGGAGTCACTGGAAAAAATGGAGACTACCCTGTCACTGGAATTCAATATCCTTGAACATGGAGAATTCCCTCAGTTCAATGCTACCTACCTAGAGACAGGAGCATGTATATTTGTGTGTGCTAATGACCACACCCGGAAATGGCTGGAACAGGTTGTTCCCAAATTACAACCTTGGGAGAATGCCAAGTTACGGACAGGACCTAGGAAGGACATCCTGAGGGTGACCAAGGTGGTTTTTAAAGCACCTAAAGTCTACTCAAAAGTAGATCCGTCCAAAGTCCTGGAAGTGCTTGGCAAACAAAACAAGTCACTCAAGATAGAGGACTGGAAAATCATCAGTTCCAGTAAAACTGACAATGGGCAAACTATCGTAGCCCTAATAGACGACTCGTCTCTGAAAGCTTTGAAAGCGACAGACATGAGATCTCATCTGGGATTTGGAAAGACTACATTTACCATCCTCCAGAAGCAAAGTAAAGAGAAGGTACTGGAGAATGCCTCTGAGGATACTCCAGTGCAATCTACATCACAGTAAGACTGCTTCTGCAGTCTTCTGTCAGGGGTTTCTCTCTGAAAACATTGACCTAGCCCTGATCCAAGAACCATGGATAAGCGGAGGACAGATCAGAGGACTAGGTAACAGCAAAGGTAAGCTTATTTTTAGTTGTTCTATTACTAATTGGCGAACCTGTATTGTGGTAAAGACACATTTGCTCTGCTTACCGTTGATTGATTTCTGTTCTAGAGACATCACAACGGTGAAAATCACTCTCGCACATACGGATGGTAGAAGGAGCATTATTGTTAGCTCAGTATACCTTCCGTATGATGCGAGAGACCTTCCACCTTCTTGGGAACTAGAAAGTGTGATCGACTTCGTCAGGCGGAAGAAGGAGCAGTTCCTTGCGAGCATAGACTCCAACTCACACCACGAAGCATGGGGATCTAGTAACACCAACGCTAGAGGTGAGTCATTATTAGATTTCCTTAACAGTAATAATTTACTGATAGTTAATGTCCGTGATAAGCCTACTTTCAGAAATAGACTACGTGAGGTGGTCATTGACATTACAATAGCTACTGAATACGTGGGATCCTTTATTAGTGAATGGCACGTGTCAGACTACGTATCTTCCTCAGACCACTGTCACAATATGGGACAACTAAACTTTGCTTCAGATGAGGACAGGTGTAGGAATCCTAGGAGAACAGATTGGAACTCCTATCACCTAGAGTTAAAATGTAAGCTGGCATCCCTAAATACATTCATTAGAGATGTAAATGATATTGAGTCCGTGACCTGTAACTTACAAGAAGCTATCATGGACTCATATTTTGATAACTGTCCTGTCCAATCCCGATCCAATCAGAGAGGTGTGGTATGGTGGAACGAGGATCTGGAGAGGAAGAAAAAACAAACAAGGCGATTATTTAATGGCGCTAAACGAAACCGACAATGGGAGAAATATTATACATCCCTCACCGAATACAATCTACTCCTAAGAAGGTCTAAAAGAACTTCTTGGAGAAAATTTTGCGGGGAGATAGACAATTCTAAATCAGTCTCCCGAATATACAAGGTTATTTCGAAGGGGTCAGTCTGCCCGACTGGTTCTCTCAAGAGCCGGGAGGGAAGACTGACAACCTCTGAATTTTAAACTTTGAAAGTTTTGCTTCAAGCACACTTTCCAGATTGTAAACTTGTGGCTCATCTAGAGTCAGAGCAGAATCGGAGACATGTAAGAGCCTCACAAGCAGGCTGGCAAATTGCTAGACAAATCATAACGACCAATATGGTCAAATGGGCGATACATAAATTCAGCCCATTTAAATCACCTGGAGAAGATGGAATATTTCCTGCCTTGTTACAAAAGGCTCCAGACTCTCTACACGCTCTTCTATGCGAGGTGTTCAGAGCTAGTATGGCTCTAGGTTACGTGCCGTCTTACTGGACACTTAGCAGGGTAGTATTTATTCCGAAACATGGCAAGGCTAATTATATAGACCCCAAGTCGTTTAGTCCAATCTGCTTATCATCCTTTCTATTGAAGACTATGGAGAGAGTGTTACAAGTTCACATACAAAATGAGGTAATATCAGTTAACCCCATTCATTGTAACCAATTCGCATATCAGTCAGGAAAATCCTGCGAAACAGCACTGCATCAGCTAGTTAGCAGGATGGAGGTCTCGTTAGCGTTTAAAGAGGTGGCTCTTGGAGCATTTATTGATATTCAGGGCGCCTTTGATAATACGGCTTATAAGTCAATTGTTACTGCAGCTGAAACCCGAGGACTGGATATGACCACCTGTAATTGGCTCAGGTCATTGCTCAGTAGTAGAACCATCCGAGCAATCCAGTATGGCGAGGAACTTGATGTGTCCGCCATTAAAGGTACCCCTCAAGGTGGTATACTTTCTCCTCTACTGTGGAATATGGTAGTAGATTCCCTAATTACAAAATTAAATAATATGGGATACTACACGCAAAGTTACGCAGATGACATTGTCGTTATAATTAAAGGTAAACATACTAACATAATATAAGACATAATGAATAGAGCTCTGAGGATAATTCACAACTGGTGCAGGGATGAGGGCCTGGAAGTAAATCCGGAAAGGCCATCATAGTACCCTTTACAAGGAGAATCAAACTAGATAACATTGATATCAGTCTAGGAGGAACACGTTTGCGCCTATCAGAATAGGTCAAATATCTAGGGGTGATACTGGATAAAAGACTTACTTGGAACAAACACGTAGAACATAGCATCCAAAAAGCAACGAAATCTTTATTGAGTTGTAAACGCCTTTTGGGAAAGAACTGGGGACTTCGTCCAGCCATGATTAGATGGCTATATGAAGCAGTGGTTAAACCACAACTTCAGTATGGATCGCTGGTGTGGTGGACAAAAGCTCTCCAAACCGTTACAACTAACAGGCTAATGAGTATACAAAGGTTGGCCTGTCTATGCATCTCAGGAGCTTTCAGAAGCACACCTACTACAGCTCTTGAAGCTCTCTTAGGAATAGACCCGATTAACTTCAGCATCATAGCAGAAGCAAGTCTGGCAGCATACAGAGTATATTGCTCTGGAATGTGGAGAGATAGCCGGTGGCCTAAGGGGCATGGCACAATCCGTACTTTTAAATCTTATGATTCAATTCTAACTATGAGACAAGATTATATAATTAATAAAATCTCATGGACACAGCCCTTCGATATGTGTATTCCACACGAGGAGGACATGATAGAAGGAATAGTGGCTACAGCTAAGAGCTTAGAATTCTACACTGATGGCTCCCGCACCGCCTAAGGAGTCGGAGCAGGAATCTTCAGTAAATCACCTAGGGTGGAAATAAGCATTGCCCTAGGTAGATATGCAACGGTATTTCAGGCCGAAGTTTATGCCATACTAGGTTGCGCACAATTGTGTCTAGAAAGAGGATATGATGATGAACATATCACAATCAGATCTGACAGTCAGGCCGCTTTGAAGGCTATTTGTTCACACGAATTCAACTCTAAATTAGTGTGGGATTGTAATCAAGCTCTAGTCCAACTCTCGATCCGAAACCAGGTAAGCCTATTCTGGATACCTGGACACAGACGTTATGAGGGAAATGAGAAAGCTGATGAACTGGCTAAGTTGGGAGCACAGACTCCATTCATCGGACCAGAACCTGCTTGTGGTATCAGTAAATCTGTCGCAAGAACCACTGTGAGACGATGGGTCGAACAGGAAACTCTGAACCGCTGGAGAGAGGCCTCTAGAAGAAAACTCTACGGGTCGCTGTACAATCCGAATCAGAAACAATCTAGGTATGTAATATCATTGAATAGAAACAACCTAAGGAAAGTCTCAAGCTTCATGACTGGTCATGGAGCTTTTAGGGAACACTTAAACACCATGGGTTTAACTCAAGGCAGGACAACCTGTAGACTGTGTAACCAATATAAAGACACAGCAGAACACATACTTTTGTATTGTGAAGCTCTGGAGAGGAGAAGATTACAGATTTTCGGCCTTACAGGCATACCTACAAAGGAGGACGACCTAGCTGCACAAGTTCTAAGACTCACGAAGGATTTAGAACTACAGTGGATTGCCTAAGATAAGGAAGCGCACAAAAAGTCTTAAATGGCTGAAGTGCCTAGTGATTTCCAACATAATAATTTTAAAAAAACACAGAAAATACGCCTCCAACATATAAAACCCTAATGCGCATAACAAACAATATTGGAAGGCAGTATCTACAAGAAAAGCAGGCGCTTCTAGATTCCCAGTCTGAAAATAAGAAAACTATTTTTTTAATAATTTATTTTTTAAATTGAATACATGTTTTTGAGAAGGGATATAAAAAAAGAAGTATGACATAAGAAGTAGAGAAGTAAAAAAATCATATTTCATATAAAGCAATGTAATTTCACAAATAATAAGCTTTAACATTTAACAAAATTATCACAATTTCTGAGCATATAATACTTCCGTCTAAGAAAAATTGTCGTTGTCTCATTATCGTTATAAGAAAAATCATTATCGACTCTTTAAAATGAAAGCCGTTTTGCGAAAACTTTGGAGTATGGTTAACATATATAATGATGTATAATTTTCTCAATAACAACTTTCGCCCTTACTTATATGCTATATTCATTCCCAATAATTCATATTTGTGAAGAAGTTGATTTGTCGATCCTAAGATAAAGTATAGACGATATATTAAGTTGAGTTCTACTTTTCTTCTTTATTGAACATAGCTCTACATTCAACACTTACAAAGTTCTACTTGTCTTAAATGCTTAAAGCCCGGTACTTTAGTGTGAGTAATGTTAGTTTCAGAAATGTCTTGTGAACAATCTAGATCAAAGTTGAAGACAAACTTTTCGTATTTAACTGCTATGAAGTTTTAATCCCTTTTACGTGTAAAAACTGAACTTTATATAAATGTATGTAAGTAGAGTATGCAGTCACACGATTAAAGGTAGATCAATTTTATTTCATCATTTAAGAAAAGTGTACAGTATTATAATATTGCAGTGTAGTATAATTGTAATTGCAATTTTTATTAATTTATATTATTATAATGTATATATTAGTTTTTTTTAAAGTTAGCAATCTTTAAAAACTTACATGAAATTATAATTTGCGTCTTTATTAAATAATTTATTTCCTGTTAATTCTGTCAACGGAATTACACAAATATGTGTAATTACATATTACACATATACAACGGAATTACAAAGGCCTAGATAATGTGTCAGAACCACTATAAGACGTCCAAATCCTCTTTAGTACTAAAATTATAATTTGTTTTTGTAATAAACAAGTAACAAATCCAAAATACTATTAAAAGTGAGTGGAAGCTCTTTTTTATAAAATTTAAAAACTCTTAGCATTTGTTAAAAATTATCTTAAACTCAAGCTTGTACAGTCCTATTGTATCTCTAAATCCAAACGACAATTGCCAAACTTTATTTCAAAAAAATCCTTGGTTGGTTATGTATTAGTACTTAATTCTTGTGTATTTTATTTATTTTAAGTGAATTTGTGTAACAATTTCTGTAATTATTTACCGAATTTAAATACACTTAATCCATAGACACAGATAAATTACCTTTAATATACTTTAAATATTTGGTAGAATATAATTTCTATTTGGTTTACGATATCAAATTGTTTCATTCTTATAATCATGTTCCTCTTTATTGCCATTCAATTTTATTTTAAATCCTAATACTCTTACAAACTTACCCATAGCATTATCAATTTCTCTCAATTCCATGATGATTAACAGTATTATTTTCTGTCAAATAATACATTAAAAAAAAAATTAAATAACAATATATTTCTGATGACTTAACAGTTTTAATAATTCAAGATTAATTTTACCGGAATGGTTTTCAAATTAGTTTCTATAATATAATGTTACTCTATATTGTGTGGAAGAATTAATTGTATATTAAAATATTGCTAGGAGTAACTGTACAAATTGAAAGTATATTCGTATATTTGTTGTCGACATAATATGTTAAATGGAAGAATGTTTTGTATTGGAAACTAATATAACAAATATCTGTGAACTAACTCTCGTGGAAGCAACAGTAACGTTGCAAGTCGGTGACGGCAACTTTTAGCTCAACCAAGTATAAAATCTCTGTTGTTTTGAAATTATCCACGAGTCAAAACGTTTGTGAAACTCTCATTTTAATTGGAGTTTTTTTATAAATGATTTTTTATCAATGGAAGGAACAAATTTGATTTATTTAGATAGTTGTCGTTCATAATACCATCCACATTTTGTAAGAAACATTTGTCTAATTCTACAAAACTAAATAATACAATATTAATGCAGCGAAAGCTATGCGACGATAATAATGTATAAAAAAGATGTATTTTCATTTATTATTATTATTTCGTAAATATTTGAAATTCATTAATAGTCCGATGAATTTAGTCCCTAAGCGAAGAGAAAAGGATCATCTGTGGAAATTCTATGTTATTAAATGGCTTTTTTATCCATCCTATTGCATTATTTTGTTTAACCTCCTTTACTGCAATTATACTATTTAAGTGTATTACTAACAACAAAGACAATGCAATACTTGGTTACTTGTAAGACAGCCAAAAAGTGGTAGATAGAGTGTGATAATATATACGCCGTTAGTAATCGAGAGTCAACAAGTAGTGTAATTGTTTGTTTTTAACTTTGATTGGAACAATATTATTATTGTGTTTGCTACATATTCTCTAGGAAGTAAACGAGAGATCAACTTATCTTTGTCACACCTGGAAAGCTAAGCCTTAATTCAATCTCGTATATCTCCAATACTCTTCATTATTTTACAAAAAAATGTATTATTCTAATATTATTTGAAGACATATTGCTTCATTACACTTGATTTAAAAAAAAAAAATACCATCCAAAAATACAAATATATTATGAGATTTATTAGAAATATTGTTAATTATATTGTTTTAGCCGGAGTCTTTTCCCCAACTGGTTCTATTCTAATTGGATTTGTATAAACACATTGTAATTATAGGACCAATTCTGTGTCCCTCCACTAATAACACTTATACATTAATTCATTTAACGTATAAACTCAGGTGAGTCATAGGTTTGAATGATATCACTAAACCAAACATCATATCACAGTTTAAAAATTGACATTCTATTTATAAATAAAAACAATTATCTTTTTTAATAATATCCATTATTATTTTAATTTGGGTTAATAGTAAAGAAGTAAATGTATTTGCGATAAAAATTATGAAGTTATTTATAAGATATTAGTTCATAAAACAAAATATTAATGTACATCGTTCCCAAGATAATAAAAACGACGTCAGACTTAAAAACATAATTTCTCAAATTCAATTTTTAACTTTGACATATGTGAATTAAAATTTTATAAACACCATAAAATGTATGTTTCATACAACAAAACACATACATTTTTGAATGCTGCCTTTACTTTACGAACTGGAAAAAAAACTACAAAGATAAAGTAAAAACATCTGACGTATACTGCGGTAGTGAGACGGTACCTAAGCTGTAAATAGAATTTTAAATGTAGTTATGGAAATGGAATAGAATTCTATATTTTAAAAACAAGACTTTGTCCGCTTTAGCACTTTCAATAGTTTCAGTTGACATAAACTTTTTACAAATAAGAGCACTTATATAAAATAGAATGCGAAATGGAGGGAGATCACTAAATAAATTTAAAACTGTTGGGCAAAATAGTTATTATTTGATCTCTATCATTGATTGTACCTCTTATATTAGGTCGGACACCTTATGTTGTATCTCAATATTTTCTTATATGATTTTTCTGCATAGAGAAAACGAAACTTATAACTAAGTGAATGAAAGTTTTGGTAGAATCAACGAGAATAAATAAGTGTTCTGTTACACAATAAAAAGGGCTTTTAATTCTATCTCAAATATGAACAAATGGTTTGAGGTTGTTTTAAGACCTTACAAGTTAAACTTTAAGAAATTTTTAACAAAATTGTAAGAATTTATTTTTGTTGAAGAACGTTTCCGAGACGTACTGCTCGCTTTAAGTAGCTCATAGTAGATACTAAAGTACATTTTATTAAAGATAAACATGCATTTTTCGACCAATCTTGTATATTCTACAACATATATGAGAAATTTGGACAATAACTAGTTATAAATATGTTTCTAAGGGCTTCATTATGAATAAATACAAAATAAACATCTATAAAACAATAAAACAAAATTTTTGAATGAAGCAAAAAAGGTAGGGAAATGAAACTTCGTGGGTTTTCATGATTACACTTCATGTATTCCTTTTTACATGTAAAACATTTATATTTATACCTTAGAAGTATTTAATTCACGTTCCTTTTGAGGTTTCGTTAATAAAGGGACTGTTTTAATGAAGTCTTTCTGTCGTCTGTGCAAATTGATGCATTAGAACGAGAGATGTGATTTCGATTAATATTTAAGTTATTTCTTAATATTTGGGTCATGTGTTTAAACTGTTGTATAACTTAAAGAACAAAACAGTGTTCTTTATTACACACATATTTGTTATAACAAACATTTGTTATAATATAAACACTCTGAATAAAATTTCATTAGATTTGCTGTTTTTTTTCTTTTTCTTCCTGTTTTGGTTTTTTTTTTCAAAATATATATCGCTCCCTATGTCCTCAGATATCCCTGTTATTGAAATATACAATAGTCATGTAATGCACTAATTTTAAAATTTACTTATTTTGTTTAAAAAATTGTAAATTGTGAAGAATTTTATCTCCAATCAATATGACACTTGTAAGTAAATAAATATTCAGAATGAAAAACAAATCTTGTATAAACGAATAGGTGTACAACCAAAAGTGATATCAAAGGTGACATCTACTTCTGGGCAAAATATGACAAAACCCGAAAAAAGTAAAAATATCATTTACAACATTATTTAAAAATATACAAACGTTGAATAATGATGGACAGAATATTTTATCTCTCGTAAGGAGACAAAATTAGTATTGAAGTAAGCTAAATTTAGTTTCTCAACTAATGTATATTTAAAAAAATTGAAATATGTATTTTGCTTATGTCGTCTAATAATTCATTAATATACATTATATCATTTAGGTTATTTTTAATGGATATAATATTTGTAAATATTATCTTATTTTTATTATATTTTACCGTGGTTGAGTGAAGACAGGAATTAACTTCTTCTTACAAAAATAAATTAGTTGTAATACAATTCCATGGTAAACAATTAATCCTTAATAAAGTCAAATATTTGTTAATAATGTGTATATTAAATGTTTTTCATTATAAAGCCAAAAATAATTATGTTTTGTATTACATCATGGAAATATGGAATTAACTAGGTAAAATACTTTTAACGAAATACAAAAAAAAATATTATAAAAATAGAAACAAAACCAGTGATTACATTAAGCTATCAAGCAAAATGTTTTTACTTCGTCTGATTGTTAAATTTTCTTTTTAAACTTCACCTCCTCTCCTGCTCAACGTAAATAAAAGACTACTATTATAATTAATCTGTACAATCGCTTTCAATTGTGAATTATAGAAATAAAAACATTTGCAAATAAATGCATATAAAACTGTTCAGGAAATAGTCAATAAAGTTTGACATGAAAACACACAATTTATTATACAGCTGTAGAAACTCGGCAACCTATCTTTGGAAACATGTCTCTCGTTTTATCTCTCACGCCAAAGCACTTCCGATCGTTTTAAAAATGTATCTCTTTATTAGTTGGGAAGAAAAATAAATAAGAATTAATCTACCGGTTTTGTCTTATACTCAGATAACTCAAATAAAAAAAAAGTAATAACAAACTTTTTCCTACCATTACAGATAAATTCATATTTCACAATCATTACATGTATCTCTAACACATAAATAAAAAATTCCCAATATCTAAATATCTTAGTTCCATCCATTTAAGTTAACATTTAATGTTTTAGTTTTTTCCTCGATTTTTATATTTATCTGACAAATAATCAATTGCAGTATTTTCAATAAAACGACAAGTTATGAAGTTTATATATATATATATATATATATATATATATATATATATATATAATGTTGTAATGCTCATAGAATAATTATAGATGTGTAAAAAGTATGGCTATATGATGTATGTTGTGTATGTAGTAACTGTGAATTAGGTATCTAATTTATTGATCTAATGATGTAAATAGATTTAGATACAGAGAATATAACAACGATATCACAGCAAGAAAAAAGGTAGTCTAGGATGGATTAACCTTTAAATAATAATACAAAATACAAACCTATATGTTTTAAAGTACGGCATATCCAAAATGTACTGTAAGTTGGTTATCTTATATATTGAACGTATCTCTATTTAGGAGAACTAATTTTACAATAAGTAATGCTACGAATATCACAGTAAAAAAAAAAGAAAAGAATGCATTGTCATCAGTTCTGTCGATTAAACCAAGGGAGGACAGTTCCATTTGCGTACACAATGACAAATGTGAAATTGCTTCTTTTTTCCATAGGAAGCATGCTGGGTGAAGTAAAATCATGGCATTGTCAGCATGTACATTGTAAACAGTGCATTGTAATTACTGTGTAGAATACTCAACTTTGAATTACAATTATTGGTATTTTCAAATAAATTGTTCAAAACAATTTTATTGAAACAATTCCCTAAATAAAAGAATCCTAAATGAAAATTGTATGTTGGAGGTGTATTACTGTAAATAAATATTTCATACTTTTATTCATATTCGTTTTTGGTATTTATTCGAAAGAAGAGTTATTTGTAAAAATGAATTTGTATGAAAAAATAATATAGCATTATAGTACGGTATGTTGTTTATAAAGGAATGTAATTTAGTCCAATATAACAATATGACAATCAGCATTTTATAACCAGATAGTCTCAATACAACTTTTTTTTAACTACTATTATTTGTAATATATTGTTCTTTTATTTCATTTATACTATCTCTATTTTCACATAGATTTAAACTATTAAAAGTGAATTCAAATCTAGTTTCTAATACATTTTAATACCACCTTATAATCCTTCTCGTTTTTAAATTATAACTAGCTAACTACATTGATAATAATATCCACAGCCTCTTTAGTGATGTTTTAAAATATATCTTTATGTGAATCTAGGGAACTACACACTCAATTTAAGAACGTTTATTACGTTACATAATTATATAAAATACCGCTAATTTAGATATCTTCTCTATTTATCTTAAAATTATAAAAAGCAACATTTCTAAACGTGTTAGAAAATATTTTAGTTCATATTTTTAATGTAGATATTAGTGTTTTAATTTACAATACAACTGTATAACTTTAAAAGTGACTTAATAATAATTAATGGCACACGTAAACGTGTAGTTATTAAGCAATATAAGTGATATAAGGAGCAACATATATTGAATAACGATCTAATTTATATATATGGCAACAGAACTAATAACTTTGAACTTCATGAACGACTGGAATTAAGTTCCACGCAAATATTTTTTTCTCATGTTAGTATTATGAAAACGAAAGTTCAGAGCAGTCGGATTTAGACGGTTCCTGAGCTTTTTCATTTCACAATCTAATAAAACATTACGTATTGTATAACTTAAAAATGGAACATTTATCTAGACCTATAATACTTACTTAATCAACTAAATCTTATATTGTGTTTTGATTATAAAAAAATATTCCATCTATATATTCAGGTAATATTTAAAAGGAAAAAAAAATACTGACAAATATTTTTTTTAAATATACCGTATCAGTTCCACTTCATAAAAATAATATATAAATTATAAAATATTATTATATTTTTTTACAATTTATATTATTTTCCATCACTGGAATAAACATGAAGACAATATTTTAATATCCCTTAAAGTTTTAAACTGTATTGCATATTTGTGTTGTTCTAACACTCGTCAGAAGGTCATTCAGTTTTCTATTATACTGATTATTATTAGATATATTAAATGTTTATAAAAATACATCAGTTATTTTAATTCTAAAACTCAAAATGTTTTTAGCGGTTACTATCCCTAAAAGGAAAATTAATATAGAATGATTGTAGATTAGTTTTGTCTTTTGGTGTAGGCATTTGAAGTGTATTATGTTAATATATGACAAAAAATATTACTTTATTTGCATAACTGAATAATATACTGTGTAACAAGGCTTCATGTCAGTTTCACATTAAAGTATTTATTTATATATTGCACAAAGTAAGAATACTAAACTTGAACAAACAATGATTTAGATCTTTATAAATGCTAGAGTAAATAGAATAGTTTAACTAACGTAACGTCAGATTAATATTAGCTGGTACACTAAGTGTGTACTAGGGAAATACTCAGCAATATATATATCACTATGAATGTAAATATATCTTCCAACACTTGTAGTGTCGGCTAAAGACCTGCGCTTACATAAATTGCGTACGTATATTGAGCCAACTTGTGCAAGCAACTAATTGTTGATGATTCTTTCGGTTTTATAGTTCTGAATTTGACGTGATTGTGTTACTTGACATAGTTAACGCATCGACTTGCTTGCAAGTCAATTCAGTCTAACTATAAGCACTTGCAGACGTAAACTAATTACTCACTCTGACATAGTAACAGTAAGGACTATGTAAATTAAATACTCTTTCTAAGTGAGTGAATTAAGTATATTAATTCCACATGTAAAATTAATGTAGGATAATTAATATATTAGACGCACAGAAAAAGTTTCTTTTACAGATCATGAAGATTAAACACTGCAATAGAAGGGACATTTGTTGCAGATTTGTGGGAAGTAGTAGCAACATAAATTAATGCAGCAAGTAAGTACATTAAGAATATTTTATCTTTACAATTGCAAATTTATCTATTAAATGTTATAGATATTGAAATTATAAAACGTAATTTCTATATTATCTTAAAGAACAACACAAAATGTACGTTAATTAAAAAGTACAATCTATTGACATAAATACAATTTTAAAAGTGTAACTATTTTCTGAAATTCTATATTTGAAACAAAGAAAGTTTTGTAGAGATTAAAATATTAATTGCTACACAATTTCATGCTAACAAATCATTACACTGTTAAAATATGTTAAATAGTCCTGAGATAAAGCTGTGTTTGGATGTTTATTACTACTCTTCTGTCTACAATTATTCATTTGTACAAATCCAAAATTATGTTTTGAAGCAGCAGATTGTCTTTGTTTTAAACTCAACTGTTCCAATCTATTGCAAATTCTATCTCCAAATTCTATTGCACTTAATTAATTACAACTTAGAATATTTTTCTTTTCTTTTTTTTTTTAATGATCAAAAGTGACAATGCTTTTCACATGCCTTTTCCGAATTTAGAATTGCAAGAGTTCCCAACTGTACCTCAAACAAAACAAATGTCATGTACAGTTAAAACGACCAATCAGTTGAAAAACCGAGATACATTGTATTAACTTTTAAAACCGCAAAAATATTAAATAATAAATTATGCCTTTTGTTTGACATATGTGACATTAACAAAGTAATACTGTATATTTATTATTATTATTCATTATTTCCTATACGATTATATTAATGTCAATATTTCCCAAATAATATTTAAATAGAAGGGTTCAAATTATTCATACAAAATAAATCATAAAATATAATTCATTGTATGGATATTTGTAGGCATAATAATTCATGTTTATTATACTCAGTGTGCATGACTGGTAAATCAAACCACTCTTAATTGGTGATAAACGCTTATTTTTCGACTGAAGTATATTTAAAATATCATGTAGTTTAGCTATTTATTTTTACTCAAAATATAAGAATATATTTCGGTGTAACTATATCTCCTAATAAACTTGTGTCCTCTTTTTTTCTTTTACCAATATTATGCACCTTACTACATTTGGCTCAGAGTTATTATATTTCAGTTGCATGATAGCTCTATTTCATGAAGATAAATGTCAAGTATATTAAGACATGAATCAGTTCACTTAATTGCACTGTTATTGTTGCACTGTCTTTGTGTCATTTGGAAAATTACAACAACTGGTTGAGAAAAATGATATATTTCAGGAATAATTGTAAACTGAATTTAATGTAATATCAAAAAGAAATGTTTTGTGTTCTATGGGTTTATTTATCGCACATTAAATATTATAAATTGATACAAACTAAGGTATTACTATTTATTTGCGAAGTAAAATCGTATTCTACACATACAACTGAATTCATAATATCATCTTCATTGTGCATTGTGCATATAATTGTTTTAATAATTAAATGTGTATTGAAATTTTTCTGGATTGTTATTGTAAGAATATACTAACTTATTTATAATTTACAACAACAAAAAATAATTCAAAATATTAAAGTCTAAAAAATGAAAAATATACACGCTTTTTCAGTTTAATTGTTGGATACAATTTGGTTATTTCTAAACTTTGGATAGTGTATTATGATTGTACTTTTAATAATTGTATAGTACGTAAAAGGTAAAGTAACAATTTTAAACGATATTTTCACCTATTAAATGAAACCTTTTACGTACACAGCTTGTTTTAAATCCCTTGACGAAATAAATTGGAGATTTACTGAAGCGTATATCGGAAACGAGAAATCCGATTATTCGGTACTGAGGAAAGTGCTAAAGATGAGACAACGATTTTCTCTTCAATGATGTTTAAATAAACTTCCAAAAAGAGTTTTTTTTTATACAAAACGTGGTTTTCTCTTTTATTAAAACTTTAACTAAAATTATTATATTTTTTTCTTTTTTCTTCAGCTAAGTGAATACTATATTTAGTCACATTTAAATTATTATTATTGTGATTTATTTATTTTAAATAATCATACATTCTACATTCAATCAATACATGTACATACAATAAACAATATTTATGTAATTTTAATATCAATTAATAACACTTGTAAGTCTTTATGAATCGGTTTTCTAGGTGTGATATTATTTTGCATGCCTTTTACCTTGTACTACCTTTTATTTTGTTTTAAATTAGTGCAAAGATGAGATTAAACTGTGTACTTTTTTCATTTTTTTTTGCACATATTATTTGTTTTATTTACATATATTTCAAAATTTATCACTAAATTTAATTACCGTTAAACATCAGTACGTATTTATCTTACTAGATTTACACTAATTTACTAATTTGATTATTATTGAATATATACGTATATGCTAAAGAGAGGACTGTGTCATGTTTTTTATACAGCCCACTCAATAATTAATTATATAAACAATCTTCTTTGAAGCCTTTTACTATAATGTAATATATAATTTCTTACTTACATAATATAAAGTGATGAAATATTTTCGTAACACTTTTTTTTCAACTTCTCTATGATATTTACATACATTTTGATTCGTTTTCAGAGTTTTCTACTTTGTTTCAAATTGCTTGAAAGGTATCGTAAGATCCATATTTCATGTAATTTCTACCAAAGTAGTTTCGAATTTTAAAAATGTAACGTTATTTATTGTAGATTATATATTATCTAAGTTAGAGTGAATCTAATTTGTTGTATTGACTTAAAGTTTACTTCTATATTTTAGGTTTGATGTTTTTAGTTACTGACTACTTTTCACAAGTAGCTGTATATCCGTCGTAGCACCTTCAATTTCGACTTTACACAGATTTTATTTTTCTTAATAGGTTATATATAATATCTGAACTCACCCTTCGCAACTAATACTTTCTTAACACATTACATGGAGCTTTTTATGGGTTATCTTGCCTTTAAAATACAATTATTATTATTATAATCTCTAATCATATTTATTTTCAATATTATGTACAATTATATCTGATTGGTTTGATTATTGGTGGAAGACTGGAGCGGAAGACTTTAAGCGACCTCCCAACGTTTTTTAAGAGGTTATTCATCTTAAATGAGATTTGACTTTTATTTTTATATCATAGGTTGATTTTTGCAGGGTTTTTCCTCATTGGATTTTCATTTTTTGCAATTGTGTGTTTTACCTAGATATTCTTTGCGTTCACAGAAACCAATTTCAGAAATTTCCTTTAGAATATCAAGTTAATTACCATAGTGTCACACACCACACACACACACACGCACACACACACACACACACACACACACACACACACACACACACACACACACACACACACACACACACACACACACACACACACACACACACACACACACACACACACACACACACACACACACACACACACACACTGCAACGTTTTAATTGAACCGTTCGCAAGGAACCATTTTGGAAAACGACCTAAATCCAAAATTTCAATTAAATCTAATAAAAACTGTAGAAATAACAAAAACATTAAAAACATTCGTAAAGTTAAATGGCATAGCAAGGCTGGACCAAGCCAAGGTCACGCGCTTGAACAGGAAATATTCAACTTTCTGGTTTGAACAGGAAAAATCTCATATAATACAATGTTGTAAAGTCAACAATTCGAAAACCAAAAATAAAATAATATCATCGTGTAGAACTAGGAAAACCTAGTAATAAATAATAAGATAATAAACTCGTCAGATTAATAATAAAAAAGTTATAGCCAAAATAAAATGTCATAAAACACAAAACTCTCTTAAAATAAATAAAATCAAAAATCTAATAATAACAATACATAACCCTAAGATAAACTAATACTAAATAAGACTCGAAACCAAAATTAATTAATTAAAAGACCATAAAGTAATAAAACCATAAATAACCAATCATGCAGAAAGTACCGTAATTTGGGAACCCAAGAAGCGAGAAAGAAGAGGAAAGCAGTTATGGGACTTTCAGCATCAGAGGAACAACATACAAAAAGAAGAATTCAAAATTTTCCAAAAATGAAAAAAGTAAATTTCGAAAAAACTACGGAATATTCAAATCCCAATAAAAGAAGAAATATACGTCGTATCGCTGCAAATGAAGATGGAAAATCATCAGGAAGAGAAGGGCTTCAAAATGAAATCACCCAGAAGAAAATCGAGCGAAGCGAACGGAAGATATGAAGAAAAGAAGAATTCGTCAGTCAAAACTTAAGATTTTCAAGACTCAACGTGTGTCCAAGGTCGCGCGGACGAGAGGCTCTCGCCGCATGGAAGGGGAAGTGTACCAACCCTAGCCAAAATTCACCATAAACAATTAAACTAAAACAACTAATAATAATAGAAATAATTAATCCAAAATAGAGAAAATAGCCAATTAATGTAAGGATAAGCCAAGCAGAGTTCATAAGTAGTTGAAATAAATATAGAAACTTAAATAAATCGCGAAATAAAATAGGAACAAAAACCAAGGAAGTTGGCTATACTGTATAGCTCAAACTTCGACAAGTTAACTTTCTACAAGTTTATTCATCAGTCTCGTACCAGCTCCAGGAAGGATCACCCACTTTTACATAAGTCTGAAGAGGAAATCGTCGAAAACATAATTTGTCAGTGTTCAGTACTTCTCTGGGTTAAGAACGATATCTAACAGCAGGGTCGGCCTTTGATGTAGACAGCACTACATCCTTAAGCTGCTTATAAGAAGAGATATTGACTACGGACTCCGGCAAATATCCAACCAATAATTGTCGTCATCGCAGCAGGAAGGAGATTCAACGGGAACAGGACTTCGGGAGATTCTAGGACAGGAGACAACTCTAGAGAAAATTTTCAGGATCCAAAACCACCCTCAGAATCAGGACGAGGGGACTTGTGCAATTCACAAAAACAAGGTACTGCATAAATCAAGCTATTTAATAAATAAAATTTATTTTTTATTAAACTTGAGAAAAGTCCAAAATTCCTAAAATAATAGAATTCAATAATAACATTTTAAAATTAAGTAAAGAGTCAGAAATAAAGTCAATTTTAATTAAATAAAATAAAGAGTATCAAATAAAATTAATTCAAGTAAAATTTTAAAATAAAACCAAGTAACAGATTGGAACAAAATAAAATGGTTAAGGAAAATAAATGTGTTAGAATAAGAATATAATTATATTGTTAGGTTTAGTATTGTTAGAATTACGTAGGATAAATAATTTTCAAGTTGTTTGAAGAAGAAACTTTTGATGTAAATTGAAGAAAAAGGCGACAAAACTTTGTTGTAAGAGATTTATCACTAAATCCATAGTTTTCTGAGATAAAAATTAAATTGTGCCTAATTCAATAAATTTGTAAAAATTCATTGTCTTGTATTCTTAATTGAAATTATCCTAATCAAATAATTTCTTAAATTCAAATAAAGAAGAAGAAGTAAGTGCTCACAATTAGTAAATATAAATTAAAAAGAAGAAATTTAGATTTGATGAATTGATTAGCTCCAAAGGGCACACCCTTTGAGAAAGAGTCTGAAGTTTAAAAGAGGAAGATAGAATAAGAAGTGATTTTAATATATTAAAAATTTTCATGTGTTAGCATAAGTTTGAAGAAAATAATTTTGATCTTGTGTGTAACATAAAATTAAGAGCCTTATCAGGGACTTAGAAAGGTAGGCAATAGAAAAAGCATTTTCTACCTCGTCGTCATAAAAAATAAATATAGTTAGAGTCCTGGTAGGGTCTTGCAAGATCCTCAGTCCCGAAGAGTTGCGGAGATCACCGTCCCACCAACGGGGGGGGGGGTGCGTTGCAACACACACACACACACACGCGCGCGCGCGCGCGCACTGCCGCGAATGCACCTGGCGACTGTTGCAAATTCGTGCCCCACGTTGGAACGCCACTTGCCGCGAATGCGCTTGACGATTGTTGCGAGTTCGAACCCAACTTTGGTTCGTCTCTTGCCGCGAACCCTACGATGAACGCCTATTGCCGCGACCCCTTACTCCACGCGACTCTAACCTCGCTTTGGAACGTCCTTCGTCAGGAGTTCTTGTGTCTATACAATCGCGGACAAGACCAAGATGCTCACTTTTACCCTTTTTCTAATCAATCCTATTGCAAACCTTGGCTTTTGTAAGTATGAGTAAGAGTGGGAGGCGTTAGGACGAGCCAGGCTATACTCATTAGGCCCTCCTGGGAGGAAGATGGAAACCATCCTAGACAACCCTATTGGTAGTATCTGTTCCTTTTATAAGGACGACAGGTATTACTGAGTGGGTGTAGGTAGGAACTTGGGGAGGCAAAAGACCTTTAGGTCGACGCCGATGAGGCCTCTGACGGAGGCTATCACAGACAAGCACAAAAAAATGGTCTGGTTGACGACCAAAACACTTGAAGCAACATCAGCATTAGCAGAACAGAACAAACGCCAATCTGGCAAAGAACAGCCATCTACGCAGATGCTAATGCGGTTCCAGGATGGAAATCTCAACGACGTTTAGATAAAAGAGGAAGGGTTTTAGTGGGTCGTACAGGTGGTACAGCCCCACACACCAGTCGGTCTCGCTGGGCCACTGATGGTGCGGATGCGCATTTCCCCCCCTCTTCGGATAAAAAATATTATTATTATTATTATTATTATTAATACTATTATTATTATTAGTATTATTATTATTATTATTATTATTATTATTATTATTATTATTATTATTATTATTATCATTATTATTTAGTAAAAACTCAAGTATTTTTATTATTATTATTATTTATATTTTTTTAAAGTTAATCTTTTTTCTGTTTTTTTTTATACGTTCATGACTTTTCTATTCGAGTATATGTAAATGTAAATAGTTATACCCTGTCTACACATTTGTATAAACACGAACAGAGCGCAATACAATTACAGTTCAAAGTAGTGAGGTGGATATAAAAATCTAATATTTGATTAGTGATTACGGATGAATACCCATGTCTGCATTATTTATTATTGACTAGGTAAAGAATTAGGCAAATACTTAATTTGTAAAAATAATATGTTCCATCGTATTATAAAATATGGCACAGTATTGTATTCGTATTTTAACTACGAGATACCCTAATATATTTTAATTGGATATTTTGATCTGGTTAGTTTTAGAATTATTTTTATATTATGCTAATTTAATATATTTTATACCAGAAACATTTCACTTATAATATTCTAACAACAAATAATAAATTAAGGGCGTTGTTTCTTCATTTGAATTTTAAGGAAACAATTGGGAGGTTAATAGTTACATAACGGATATAACGACGGAGTAACGCCTAGGCTAATTAAATCCGATAGGAATATAAAAAATCTAATGCTACATTATTCATGACACTTTAACCTTAAAAACAGTTGTACACGTGCATAAAATGAGATGTAGGTCAATATTTTGAAAACAGTTTTTTTTGATTATTGCTTACGTTTTTTTTTTTTTTTTTTTTTTAATATACGTTTTTACTTTTAAGTTGAGACTGTTCTATCTAAAAATAGATTAATCCATATTTTATAATTTTTATAATGGCTTAATTACACATTATTATACGTACTATTATTTTGCTGAAGGGGGAACTATTTTGTAATTTAATGTTAAATGCACTGCAATGTGAAAAGGTGGTAAGAATAATAAAGAATTTGATATTCCATATAATAAATATGACTGCGAAAAGAAATAATATCCTTTCAGGAATTAAACAAGGTTAATAAAACTGGATAGAATATATATATATAAACTTTTCACTTAATAAAATGTCATCTTTTAAGTATAGAAATATAAATATTAAAGTTTCTTACTAATTTGGATATAACATAGTTGAAAAAGAACTACCTACGAACAATGTTTAAATTCCTTTACTGTTAAGTAGATATCCTTTCAATAATCCCTAAAGATATCAACCTTACATAATTCTATACAAAGAATCCGACAACTACTTTATTTTTAATTGTTCATTTTTTATATTTGCTTAACAAACTTCTTGTATTTACTTTTAATTTCTTTTTGTTATATTAAATCTATATCAGGTCTTAGTTGTCGTATAGGTCTTGCGACAGCTTTTTCACCACTCACCGGTGGCATATTTAAGATTCAATCTAAAAAGCCTATACTCTATCACATTTTTTTATACATATACACATTCTGTATCACAATTTCTATACAACGATGTACATGTCAAAGGGTAAAACAAAATACAAATATAATTTATCACAGGACATATCTGTTATTGTATGATCCACTGTTGGAAGGTTAGTTTTATTCCAACTATATATATAACGCAATAATAATACATAACGCAATAATAACATATAACGCAATAAACGCAATAATAATATATAAATATATATATAACGCAATAATAACATTAAATCAACAAATTGAAAATAATCATAATTGTTATCTAATCTAAACTTTAACCAACATATCAGTAGAGTAACAGAAATAGCCATAAACAGATGTGTCCGGTGATTATATTTGTGTTTTATTTTATCTATTGTCATGTACATCGTTGAACAAAAATTGTGTTTCGGAATGTGGATGTGTTTAAAGAATATAAAATTAGTATATAGACTAATGTGATTTAAGATTGTACATGTCATCTTTGAGCAGCGAAACAGCTGTCGCAAGAGCAAGACAACAGCGAAGGCTGTAGAGACTGAATTTAACTCAGGCCTGCTAAACACTGAATATAGCAAAATTTAATTAATATTTCATTCATTACTAATAGTGAATGAGAACGCTTCCGTACAATTTTCATTAGTTTGTTTGTTTATTGACGGATTAATGTTATTTGATTAAAATTTAATTAAACTTAAATTATTGAGAAAAGCTTGGAAAAGCACTATGATGATTCTCAATTCGTTTATATCATTTGGATAATAACAACAAATATAATAACTGCTTGTGATTACACAATATTGAACTTTACTATCGCATCAAAATATATTTCTTAAAATTACAAAACGTAAGATTAAAATTATTTATATATGTTTTTAAATAACAGTGCTTCAATATAGCGAGATTTGCTAGTCAGAAATAACCTATCGAAAAATAAGATAGTCAACTATGTTTATTAATTAATTAATAATATTGTGAACAATTTAAAAAGGTAACATCCGAAATTCGTAAATGAAAAATAGAAAATATACATAACAAAAAAAGAAATCAATCAACTATTTGATGTAATTTATATAGAAATACCAGTTGATGAAGCAATCGACCAACACTTATTATTTTTATCTTTTTCTTCTTAGATTACGATTTTCAACACTGTCATTATCAAATATTTGAATCACACGATGTCTATTAATACTATATATATATATATAAATACTTCTCAAATTAAATAAATGTGTTATAATGTATACTTATTACCAATAGTTACAGAAAACACTTAAATATTTGTAACGTATAAATTGTAAACGTATTATTTGTCGGTAACTTAAATTTGTATAGACTTTATTTCTAAATTGTATTCTTCATATCAACAGATTTTTTTAACAAACATATTTTTAATGTATTTATTATATATGAAGAAACACGCACACAATTATACCAAAGTTTAAAATATTTCACTGTTTCAATCCAATACACATTCCAAGATCTAGTATTGTCTACGTGACCTACTGAACTCATTTATTAAATACGTGTTCAGCATATGCAATATCCGACCTACACTAGTAATACAGAAAATGTTGTGTGTTTGGTTATAGAGTTGGTACTATTTTTTTTTTTTTTAATTCAGATCGAAAAAATTGATAATACTATACAAAAAACAAAACCGAATGAAATTATTGTGAAAAAATATTAACTTTGTTATACATTTATCTATAATGTAAACATAAATTATTCATTTGAGAAAAAAACAATTATTGAAGAATTTAAGGCTTTCATTATTCATAAAAATTTAGAGGTGGTTGAAATGAACAAAGTCAATAAAATGCTGGAGTGTAGATCAAAGATTGAAGATTACATTGAGCTCTGAAAAATCACTAAAAACAATTAAATGATATTTTCTTAGATGATGTTTTAACATTTTTGATATTTACAAAATATATTTTGTATTACCTAATAGCTATTTTAATTAGGAAAACTTGATAAATAATTACAGATTTTATCGGATTGTAACCACAACAATAGAAGACAACTTAAGATTACAAAACATATATCACTATATCAATAAAATTGACATAACATTATTTTAATATGCACCTAATGGTGATAGGTTTTGTTATAGTTAACTATTTCATGTTTGTATGTGTGTTTTTATATTCGTTCCTTCGTTTAAAATTTTAGGTAACTAAGGTATGCAATAATTATATAAAAACGTATTTTTTTAAATAAAATCCAATTAACGTTTAACAATTAAGGACCATTGAGTTATTTCTACCTATATTTTTTTGCTGTCATTCATAGTTATTACAGTCATTTAGATAATTGTAATTTTTTTATAAGTAAAACTGTTAATTAAGTATGTTACTCATGAACAAAAATACATGCGTTAATGATTAAATAATATTTTAATACAAAATCTGAGTTTAGACTAATGTGGTAAAAATGACCACATATGTTCTAATACTAATATGACTCATAATGTGAGTTGCGTTTAACGGTAAATGATAAAACTGTTCCTCAATAGTTTTTATAAATGGTAAAAGCACGTCTGTCTTATTGCCTGTAAATTCAATAAACTTAACCACAAATACATTGAAATGATGGTTTATATTATTAAAACTTGTTTGTATTAATTGATGGTGTTTATACAATATTTTGGTTTTGAACTGTAATTCCCAAATTCTTTTGGTGTCTGAACAATTTATTATTATTTGCTGAAGCTATAATGCAGTGGTTGTGGTTGAGATTTTAAATACTTGAAAATAAAATAATTTACAAATGTTAGAAGAGAATATATAGTTTAAGCTCTGGTGTTCATAACAAAATATAAACATTACCGTGGCTATGTGAGTTATAAAAGTTTAAAAATTATTTTACCCATTAAAATATGGAAATAAGTTCGAAAATTTTTTAAAAAATAATGAAAATATTATCCATTTTTTTTAAATAAGCAACAATATTAATTTCCGTCACATCTTCCAATACACTACTTGTAACATACCTGATTTATAACTCAAAAATGGGTTCAAATAAAATGACATAATAAATATTCTCAATATAAAACTATTCAAAAAAAAGTGGAATTTTTACTTGGCAATTTATTCACTGTGTAGAATCTTAAATCTTATGACGGTCATGAATTTGTTCTTGTATTAAATAAAGACATTATATCGTTTGTCTAATTAATTTAAAATACAAAATTGGAAATATTACATAATGTATCTGTTATATTTCGTCCGACTAACGTCATAACAATATTAGTGTATCGAATATTTTACTGGTTTCTCAGCAAGTAGAAAAATATAAATTAAACTTAATTTAGAATCTAAATCATTATATGTCAAGAGCGAATTAATTATTCCTTTGATTAATGACTAAACCGCATAAGAATATAATAGTCGCTATAAACTTTTATTAGATGTACAGTTAAGGCAACCGTCCACTTTTCACTTTTATTATAGAACTTATTGCGGATGAAATAAATATTAAATTATATACGCAATGATTTATTCCCTTAAAACTAAAAAAAAAAAAAGAAAAATCTTGGTGGTTTTGATTCGAAAACAACTAGATCTCCGTAAAATTTGTAATGGTACTTGTTCATTATAACCTGGAATAAAACGTGATTGCCAATAACCATTTGTACAGTTCAAGGATGATTAGGTTTCTTTTAGTTCTACGTATAAATGCTTAGGCATAATTGTTTTACGTACATGGAAATTTATTCAAATACTGTTGCTTAATAGTAGATACAGTGAAAAGATGACCATAATCAAAATATATATATATATATCGATACACAATAGGTCTAAACATGTTTCCATGTACACATGGAGTTATTTTAGGTTTTTAGAATGTATAATTAATTTGTAGTACAATATTTTTTTGTTTTTGGAAAATTTACAGGTTTTAAGTGTCATTTATGTAACTTATTTCTAGACAGTGAAAACCAGAACCATTTTAATAGAATTTGTTATACATTTACAAGAAGAAACAATCAAAATTACAAGTTATTTTGTATTTTAAAGATAAAATAAATTATTATAATAATTAAAATTGTAATTATAATTATTATATAGGATGAGTTCACAGAATGGGAAGTGAAATCCGTAATAAAATATGTTTATTGAAATCTGTAGAGAACCTTTATTTTGGGAATACTGCAAGTCTTTTCTGTGTGTCAATACATCCCCTGTTTTAATTAAATTCTGTAATGACGATTGAATTATTTGAACTCAATAACCTATGTAATATATGAAACAATTTTTCTATTATGTATATGAAACAGTTACGTTAAAATATAGTAGTTTGGAAGAGTTACGTATAACGTGAAATAGCACAATAAGACTGTCATTGTACTCTTTTAAATATTTTTTTTTGTAATTCGGGTGATGACTCCTTAATACTTAGGTGTATATATAAAAAGTTTACCATGGTATTACTTTCGTGTAGTGATGTTAAACTCGGTATATAGAATATAATACATGTCCTTGTATTATCACTACAACGTATAAACGTTGCCATCTTAAAAGCGGTATTTGTCAGTATTACAAGAAATAAAACGAATGAAAGTGGATTGTAGCCAAATATTAGGAATGTGCAATATAAGCAAATAATACAATATAGTTTGATGAAAAAGTCAATGTCTCGTATTCTTACAGCCAAAAGTGATATATATTTTACCTAGTCAAATTGACAAAATTATTGTATAAAAGGCGTATAAATATTGTCATTGTCACATGAAATTTAATATTGTGATCGCTTCCTCAAGTATATTAATACCTTATCTGCTGTGCTATTTACGCAAACCAAATGTTTCTGGCCTATTAAATGTTCATCAAAATATATTATAATATTCTAACAATTATACGTATTCAATGTTTCACAAGGTTTAAACCCGGGGCCCATTAAGAACATCTATTGGAAATAATATTCACCGTAGCTCAGTATATCTGTATGTCTATGAAACACTATTTTAGTAGTATAGTGAAATATATATTATTATTATTTAGCATAATCATGGACTTTTTATTTATATTAATACAAAACTACAGGTAAAGTGTGCGATATTAATATAAAAGGTAGGAATAGAGAAATATTCCAGCCTTTTTATAATACTGGGAAAGATATTGGTGGAAGGTTATTGGTTTCATGTCGTACTTTTAGAGTTTATTATTAAATGTACTTCATCACTTCCTAAGAAATTCAGTTTAATCCTATCGCTATTTATAAATATTTGGAGAATTTTTAGTTACAAAAAACTGCATGCTTTATGAAAATGATAATATGTTTGAACTGAAATTCATTCAGTCAGTTATTAATATGTCATAAAATAATACGATAAATTGAATTTTAACTTTAATAATATTTATCAATTGTGTATTATTTATAATATATATATATATATATATATATATATATATATATATATATATATATATATATATATATATTGTAACAACATAAGGCAAACGGTAAGGATTTAATTAATTTGTTGATTATTGTTAGTTATTTTGTATATATATATAAAAATTACGAAAAATTTGCCAGTGCCTTTAGAAATTTAGATAGAAAACATAACTTGGTAGTTATGGATTAATGTGATCAGCATAGGATAAATTAAATAAGTTTTTCCTCAATAAAACTCAAATAAAGGGATCCATACATTATATATTACATAACAGGCCCGGTTAAAGAACGTTACACTAACGAAAATAATAATGAAAACCAATAAATAGAATCTGAAATCATTAACCAAATGTAACTGTTCGCATAGATTGAAATTATATTATCATTCAACTTTAAAAGAAATAACACACAAAATTATATTATATATATTATATATGACACAAAACGTCATTTATAACAACACATAAATAAATCTAATCATCTAAATTCCGTTTTTTAATATGCTAAGTTTTTTAATTATAAAAAAAGTATTTGGATAGGTAGGTTGATGACAGGTATGATTACAGCGACCATGATGTGACGTCCCAGTGCCAATGTATATACGAGAATGTAGATATAATAAATCCAAAATAAGTGAGGGGAAAATAAGTCTTAATTAAAAATACAATATAATAATAATTAATAGAAAGAATAACAAAATAATTGCAAAACAATGATAGTAATAAGGATGTAGTAACATTGAGGTGTAATATGTAATCAATTTAAGATATATCGTAGAAAATTATAAAGCATAATTAAATATGGATGAGTGAAGAGTATATATATATATATATATATATATATATATATATATATATATATATATATATATATACATTAAAAAAAGTAATAAAAGAATAATAAAATAAAACAGTTCATCAAGGTTTAGAAAAAGTGAAGACAAAGACCTTAAATAAAATTCTTGGAAAACAATGAGCTGGTACCTGCATGTTAGCATAGATTAAAGTAAGACTTTTATTTTAAAGCTAAAAATTAAATCACTATTGATTTTAAATGAATTTATAAAACTGAAATTTTATGTGGTTGAAAATATTTAGTCAAGTGATACTAAAATAATGAAACTGAATATCAACAAAATAGATTGCATACCGACTGATGTAACCCTAATATATCAATTCAAATTTAGTCTTTTGATGGAAACGTAATATTTATCTAATTATTATTTTTAGAAAATACAATAAATAAGGCACAAATAAGTTTATAAGAATACCGTGACTGAGATTTATAAAGTTTACACGGTCAATTCTTTCATAAAAAATTTAGAAAATTAAAAAATAAACTTTGTACTTTATATGGATGAGAATAATAACGGTGTACATTAGACACATTAAATTTGTTTCAACTAAAAGATTTGATATTTTCAATACATGTATATTTTTTAATAAATGTTAAATGTTAATATGATTTAAATGGAAATATATCAGATCCCTAAACATTAAAACCGCTAAGGCAATAAAATAAATAAAGGGTAAATATAATTATAAATGTTATTAATTTAAAATTGTATACGATTTTATTGTTCATTTAATGTGAATTGTTTATATTACTGAAAAATAAGTTGAATGAAATATATAATAGATCAACTTATTAATATTATAAAATAGAGAAACATAATATGAAACATTACATACAAAAGTAAAGATGTTGGAGAAGTTAAAGGGTCAGATTAGACATCCAAAGTTTTGGCCGCTACATGTGCTATTATGGAGTTATTATCTGCCAATCAAATTCCAACTTTTGGGCGCCTAACCACCACTCGTCCAATCAGAACGTCTTTTGAGTCATAACACTCAGCCATCTTTGTTTTTGGTAGAATAAATTACACCGACTTTAGACCAAAATACATTGAGCTTCCTAGAGTATAATAAAATTAACCGACGTAACAGTCTGTCATTTGTTTTCAGCGTAAATTGCACCAACTTGCTACCCAACAATCCGTCAACTTATCCTTCCAGCGTCAATTGCAAAAACATCCGCCCCAAAACGTTATATTCGTCGCGAGGGTCTTGAAATTCATGACACCATATTGAAATCGTCAAACATATTTTTTTTTACCGTAGACTGCACCGACATTAGATCTGTAACTATCTTTGCCTCCTTTTATGAAACATTTTATCGACGTCTCAAACTTGATTTATTGCTTTGTCTTTGAGAAAAAAAAAATTTAGACCACCAGTGTAATTTCTACACTTGCGACTATAAATACCGAGCTATTCTGTAAGGCTAATTCCATGGAAGATTTAAATAATATTTGGGATTTTAAGGTGAAGAGTTCGATGCGGGGGTCATTAAAATGTAGTTCAGCCTAATCCTAATACATTTTACTACTCTAGTGCATTGGAATTTCTTATAATTTATTTATTATTAACCTTATATAATGGATATACAGTCGTGGTTGCTTCAGTGTGAATACATGGACAGTTAGAAGCAGTGTATATTAATTACTTAATACAATAAGGAAGTGAATTAGGATTTACTATATCATTAATCTGATATTAAGTTTTGTGAGATATAGACTCGTATCCTCCTTATCCAATGTTGGGAACTTCGACTTTTAATTCTGGGAGTGTGGTGGTTATGGGTTTTTTTACAACTCTAAGTGTATTTCCTAGTGAGTAAACGGTAAATTTCCTGAAAGATTCGCTTAATTAAGGGGAAAATCGTTGACAAGAGATCATTCTTGTTTATGATGTATATCAAAGTGAATTGATTTCTGTGTACAAAGCCTGTACAAAATTTAATAATTTTATTTACAGAGGAGTGTTTATTTCATGAGAAACATAGGGTTTAAGAAATTGAGACCTTTGAACATATAAAGAAAATATAAATTCATAGTTACTACTTATATTTAACATGTTTTTTTAGAAAAAAATGACAACGACGATAAGGACGTAAATATTGCTTACGTGATGTCCAATGTAAAACATGGAACTTGAAAAAATTATGTTAAGGCAATTATATGGGTTTGTAAGGAAACTATTAGGGCTTGTTGTTTAATATTATGTTAGAAATGTAATCATTGTGTAGGTTTTTGTTATTCACCTTATAAAAAGTGTGATCTTGAATTAACAAAGATTTTGCCCAAATCAGGTAAGATTTACAATGAAACGTTTTAGATCAATGATATACTAATCACACACAAAATGATCATGGATTCATAATATATCGGAGGAATATTGATTATAATAATGGAATTTCCAAAACAAAAATTTTGTATTAAATTCCAGTCTTAGGACATCTAAAATGACATTACTTAAAAAAAAATAATTATTTCTTTTACAATCGTAACTAAAGCCCATTAAAAGAATTTTACTTTAAATTAAACAAAGTAGAAACAGAGAATATTCAGACTCCGTAATTAAAAACTTTTAATTGGATTCAGATGAAATGGTATAATTACAAAGTAACTTGGCGATACTTAGAGTTACTGAAATCCTGTAGAGTTCTAATACACGTATTTTTAAATAACAAATTGAATTTTATTAAGTAAAAAACTACACAGATTGATATAAATAATTAAACCAATCTGTTGACAAGGTCTATTTTCAGAACCAAATTCATTTGATACTAACTCTATAAGTAATTGAATACAATTGAACTTGACATCCCAATTTTACAATTATATGTTCACTTTGATATAACGTTTAATTGGTTTGGTGTCAATTTTGATTCAAAAATAAACAAAGGCCGTTAGGCTTTAGTCAAGATGATATTTTAATAATATACATTAGAATCATTTAATGGGTGACTTAGGTATGTATAGATTGTTTAAGAACTGAGGAAAGTGACAGAATATCATTTGCAGTTTTACTCTTGAACAGTAAAATCTAGGTTTGTACAATTCTGATTGATGGCGTTGTATTATAATCTATTACGTTGCACCATCCATCGTCATGTAAATTGTTCGGCGGGAAGTAGCAGGAATTGATAAATTGGGATATCTTAATCATAACTAAACAAGATATGTCATAAAACAATTAACCAAAATCATTTGCCAGTGATGTATTTAAAATATCATTAGCAATATATTATGGAGTACATCCCAATTACTTGAAATTTAGTTTTCACAAACATTTTAAAATAGTTCGTTAAATAACAACTATTTAATAATAGTAATTTTGAAGAGATGAATTAGCTCTATTATGTTAATACAATTTTTTGTATAAGAAATGATTTTCAACTAAACAAATGGAGAATATCAAACAGTCTCTTATTCAAGACTCATTGATTAAACACGTGTTATTAAGAAATTACTTAAAGAACAGTTTAATGAACGTAGTTTTATAGTACGGTTAGTTACTACAAACTAAATCGTAATGTAACAGACAATTATAAATCTTAACACTTATCTTTTAATTAAAAAAAAATTATTATCTGTCATTTAAAATATGTCTGATAATAATAAATTACAAAAAGGAAACCTTTCTTATAAACAATAGTGTAAAACATACTGTTTTTAACATTATACAGATGGAAAATTTCATTCTGCTGAAATATATTACATTGAAATATTAAAAGTTGCTTTTCGGAATTCAAATTTACATATCTATTTGTTTTACATAGTATTTAAAGTAGAGGGGACAGAACGACAACCAAAGTATTTTGAGGAAAGTTTTAATTTTTCAGAATTCTAACATATACCTTCCATAATTGAACATTACTCATTATAATCACTATAATACCTTACGTAATTTATTTTTCCTAAATTAATTACTTATTTATGTGAATATCTGAAGTAGTAAAAATCATAAAATAATAAACTTATTTTCACTTGTAGGATAAAATACTTCCTGATATATACTCATATTTGTGGTTCTAGTAAAACCATATACAAGTGTATATTATATTCTAAATAGTTAGGTTTTAGGTAATGATAAATGATTATTAAAATTGTAATATTGTTATAAATAGTTAAATTACCCCAAAATTATAATATCACAACAATAATACAATTATATATTACAATATACGTAATTCGTCACAGACATTACTCCATTCATCCAAACCAACATGATATTATTTATGATTATATCTGTATTTGGATCCTAAATTGCCTCTGTTTTATGGTACTCTCTTTTACCGAGGTCCTGGATATAATGACCCAGAACATGCTTATCACCATTATCATATATAGATTTTTAATGACCAACAAGAAAACACGTTACACATATTTGTAGTAATGTTTGTGTTGAAAATAATAAATATTTTGGATAATATGGAAAATTTAAAAATAACCAAAACAAAACTATATTTAACAGACTATTAAGCAATATTATGAAACCAAGGTGCAACAGTTCACGAAAGAATTTAATAAGTTATTGAAACAGTACTGGATTGTTAAAAATATGGAGAGGAACCCATGTAAAAAGTGTTTTTTCCATATCACTTTCTACATCAATTATAATCGTTATGCTACACCAGGAACGTTTTGGGACGCTGACAGATATACCTTAGATTAAACATTATTTAATATTTAACAGCTTTTTTACTAAATGTGAAGGAAAACAAAAATGAAGTAAAATATATAGTCCTGCAATATATTATTTTTGGTTTGCCGTGTTTTGTTTTAATTATTAGTTTAACAAACGTAAATTGGATAATAACTGCACACACCTACGTGCAATTTCAAGATTGTAAATCTTTCTTTATTAAATAATAAATGTTATAACGTTATATTAATTAATCCAATAATTGGTTGCTACTGACACTCATGGTTTCTAACTTATAACTGATTTTTCAATTATGTAGAATTGCATATTTTAAGTTTTTAATGATATGTAGAGTGTTTCAGATATTGGAATTTAGTATGGAACAGATGGTTACGTTTAGTCTCAACTGATAGAGGGATAGAAAAGTCAATTTATAAAATAAGTTAGTATCGCCTTATTGTAAATTATAACTTGCCATATAAAATGATGTTACTTTCATTGCCAGGTAAAACAAAAATAACGTAATGCTTCTTCTATCTAAGTAATAAATCTGATATTTTACACAATTATCTCTAACTGTTTGTATTAATACTTTAAATAAGATGCAAATTCCGTGCTTTGTTACACAGCCATTATTTATGTATTACCGTTGGAAACAATAATTACAAATCGAGGTGTTATGTACGAGATTTTTTAGTTCTTAATTATTCTCAAATAATAAATTTAATAATTCTAAACTTAAGCTTTAGATATAATTAAAAGAAAATGTGAATATTGTTTTTCGACATTATACTGATTTATAAGTAACAAAATCATAATAAAAACTACTTTTGTCTAGCTTCTCAATACTCTCCTCTAGGGAAATTATAATAAATACAACAATCAATGCTTCCTGCATCCCTTCTTTCATAGAATCTGTATAATTTAAAAAAAAATTAAAATGGAGGAATGTAAAATACTCAATTCAAAGCAGCGTTCTAAATCTAAAGAAAAAAATACGTTAGGGGAGTAATTACGCGACTCTGTAAGAATTAGGAATAAATACTTACTCTACGAGAAGAACTAATTATTTTAAATAAAGATGGAGTTTGATTAATACGTTTAATATAGTATTTCAAATTATAATTAATAACAATTTCGATATTGTACGTAACAGATACAGGGAACTTTTAAGCCGGGTGTTTTTATTTGTATTGTCTTAAATTGATTTATTTGTTTTGAAGTAGGTTCAAAGTACCCATAACCAGTACTTTAAAACATAACATAACATATATATATATATATATATATATATATATATATATATATCTCTGAAATAAACTGTTTTACGTAATATCGGTACAACTACTTAACCGTAAGTTATTGTAATTATTATTAAGTTTTTTATTATGTAATTTATACCTATGAAATATGTTACGTAACAAAAAATTATCTAACTAATTTTGTCTCTCATTGATTATAATAGTTTCCTTATAGCCATGTACTGGAGATTCCTGTTAGCACAGACCTTTCTAACCACTAATGCTCTAGGTAAAGGTAGTTTATCATAATTTTGAATCCACATCATTCCCCTCCGTGCTTGACATTCTTCCTTGTAATTATTATAAAAAAAGTTGTCTTCTTTGACTAACACAACCCATAATGAGAATTAATCTACTAGATTAAAAATTTTATTTTAATCTAAAAAATTAAATAGGCAGTTATTTAAATGAAATTTCATATGTCCGTAAATGAAGATTATTAAAGGCTATGGGGTATAGTCCGTTAGACTTTCATGAATTCAGGATATACTATTAAAAGCGACCATGCTTTATTCCCTTTGTGCAACACTAACAACAAAATGTGTTCTAGATCACTTTAGGCTAGGTTTGAACGACTCAACGATAGTTGGCCCCGCAAAACTGTTATTTTGATAAATTAATGACTAAGAAAACGTCACGTAATGGGTTATCATACGGTATCTCGTTGCGCATGAGTAAGTAGACTTCTTAATTTTACAAGTATGTTAAAATTATTTCTAATTATTTAACATTAAGTTAAAAAGTCGTACTTTATGGAATCGTCTAAAAATGGCTGGTCAAATGAGATAACCGCTTGAGCTTGGTTAGGTAAGTGCAGTGGTGAGGGCTAGCTCAAACAATCGATTGCAAAAAAACCCACGTTCCTTTTAGAATAATAATTGTTTAAACCACACTCTAATTATATAATTTTCATGACTTTTACCAACTAGAATCCCATTCCCCAATGAATGTTAGCAGAAAAAATTGTTGTTTGAATTTTGAGCTGCCCCAACATAATTTCTGCATGTATCTTGTTTTCTTAGCGCTACCCCACATGCATGTCTAGCCATTTTACGTTGTTTTTTACCGGCTTTTCTAACAACAATTTAGAGTATGTGTAAATTTATATCTGTTATACGCCATTATTTTCGTATTCTTAATAAATTACATTATAGTTTTTTATAAATTTTGAAAAATTTTACCTTAGGAACTCAAACCTCCACCCAATAATACTTGCAATACTTAGAATATGTTTTGAATTATCTTATCAAAATGGATTTTTCCTCGTCTGGATACGTTTCACATATTAAAATAATGACATAAATTTAACGTTTGACGTATAAAATTCCTAAATTGTTCCACCAATGGTTACCAAATATCTTTATTCTATTGCAGTTATACCGGTAACTTCAATATATATATATATTTAAAGTCATAAAGGGTTAATTTTTATAATAATGTCAGACTAAAATATCAAATTGAGTTAAGGTGATTTTGAGGTTCTAATTTTGTATACAAAATAAATATACAAATTATTAAAGTTATTAAATTTAAAAAGGAAAATCTTCCTAAAATAAAGAACTATGAGGTATTAAAATAAAAAAAAATTAAAACTATGCTTAGTAATGTTTCGTAATACTAGTATTTCTGTAGTAGTTGTACTCGATTCCATCTTAATAAACCAGTGTTTATTTAATCAACAATGCACATTTTCCACAGAGTTATTAAATTTCAATGTTGAAGCGACTCCCTCAATTAATGTCTACAGATAGCAATCGTTTAAACTTGTAGGGAATCTGGTGTAGGAAATTATTTAAAAAAATATTATTTCGAAAGCATTGTAAACCCTACCAAACGAAATTACAATGTTCTAGATTTCTAAACATCCTAAATTATTTATTACAATTATTATTAAACTGATAACTAAATCGGATTCATTTGGTACAATTTCTTTATTTATCTTCTCTCAACAAAATATTCTATTTATTACAAAAAATTCCTATACATTTTAGCCCTTGATAACCCTTCTCCACAAATTACTAATTTACACATATGTAGACATAACAATAAAAATTAAATGTACATTAATTAAATCTTTTGTTTTAAACCTTCACATTTCCTATCGTTTGTCAACATAATGACTGCTGTTATAAACTTTTTATTATTATCATCATATTTTCGAGAATATAAGACAGTAGCAAAGATTAAGATAGTGTAAAAATATTAAAATTTTAATATTTTTGAAAGTATAATTTCTCATAAAAATGCCTCTCCCTCACTATTTCCCTGAGTTTTTAATATCAGTGCGTAGTGGATAAAACTGTCCGGTCCTATCAGCCCTGTTACACGCTATATTATTTATATTTGGCCACCATACATTCAGAAACCATTAGTGAGTGTCCCAGTTGCATCTCTAGCAGCACACTCCACACAATCGTCGTTTTGGTTGATAGTCACATGTCGCCTATCCCCTAACTCAATATTCCATAGGTTGCCTTTTCAGGTAATTATATTTTTAATGGCTTTTCCTTAATCTCAATCCTAGACCTGAAAATTCCAATCAAAACTTTGGTTTTCGGCAATCCATGTGGTTAATATAATTGCAACTATCAAATCAGTATTTGAAATCCAACTTCGCGTCGTTATTTCAACTACAGCGGAAAATTTGATCTTTTTAAAAGTCCAGTTTTTCCTATCGTTTAGAACTAAATTCTTTTTTTTATATTAAAGATTTCAACCTTTTTCTTCAGCAACGTAAAGGTTGTCGAAGAGGCCGGCAATCATAATTGGATATCATCTTGTTTCTCGAGGGTCGGACTTCATTTCTCGGCCTCGGGAAATTCAAAAATCGCTTAAATCCAATCACTTTTACTGCAAGTTTAATCCAAGGCTTCCTTTTAAGGTTTCCTTCAAATCCATTTCAACGTTAGGTAACTTTGTTTTACCCCAAGCCTTACACAATCATCCCTGCGCCGAAAATTAAACTTACTGTAGGGTTCATTTGAAAACATCCGAACTATTGTTCATTCTTTCTTTCCCCCTCTTCACCCACAGTTTATAGATTTTTATTTATTTATTACTAAAATATTTCCAAAATAACCTATCCTTTATCTTACGTAAATATCCCCTCGCCAAACTCCTTTTAAATTAATTTCGCTTGGCACAGGCGATGTTGATTTTAAAATTCCGTACTTCATAAGTTTAGATTATTTCAACTGTTGCTCTTTCATGACCACAGTAGTACATCCTCCTACAAAGCTTACATAATATGGTAAATTGATGTGATTAAACATATTTTTTTATTTTTTGCCTATTACAAAGATCAAAGTTCATGTGTTAGATTGAAGTTACGGATTTATTTTCTTCTCTTCTATTTATCTGACAGTGAGTAATATTACGAATAAAGTATGTAACGACTATACTATTTATACACGAATAATAATACATTTTAAATATAAATATATAATTATCTTAATAAAGTATTGTTATCAGTTTATTTAATATGCTTGAAATTGACAAAAATATATTTCGGTTATTTTGAAATATTAAATTGCAGTTTTCTATGACATGATTATACATAAGTTTTTATAATCAAAATTTTGGTGTTTATTAGAACAGGTAAAGTAGGATAGTTACAAAATATTATGTCATGTTCCCATGACAGCGCATGTATTAGAAAAGGCAACATTAAAAAATAGAATTTGAAGTGATTAGGTTGTATCAAAAATGTATGGTCGTCACCGTCAGGTAACAGTTCAACTCCACCTTTCCAAAATATTTCACTTTCTGTGCGTACTATGATTTACTTGAGTATTTTTGTGTGCTTTAACAAAACAATTGACTGATAATATTATAAGTTATTCTAAAATTACTGATTTTTTTTTTGTCCCAGACTTCTACATCATACTGCAAACAAACGGATAATAAAGGGAAATAATGTGTCTACTATTAAAGCTAATAATTTTGTTTCTTGTAAGTTTCAATACTATTCATTGATTTTTCTTGTTAGTATTGATTGATATTGTATAGTGCGTAGTGGAACACAAATTTGAAGGGTATCAAGTAACGGTTAATTTTTCTTCAAATATGGTAATAATGATTTAGAAATGAATATTTCCCAGGTAATATATATATATATATATATATATATATATATATATATATATATATATATATATATATATTAAATTACTATGAAGGTGGCTTAGCTTTTTTGTTTCATACATGTGATATATTTTAATTGATTGAAGTGAGTGGAAGTTGTTGAAGCGTGATTTTGTGAGAATTATGTATGAAGCAAGAGACTTAACATATAATAGGCAATCTGTGTGATAAAGATATTGAGTAACATAAATAATTGTCCTTTACCTTGTCTGATGAGATGTCTATGTGTCTTCCTGGTGATCGGCTTCCTCAGTGCACTGGGTCAAACATGTAATGTTACAGGTAATGTTAAATGTTAGCCTACTCTTAAACACACAGATCACTTGACACATGTAATGTTAAGGTTTGGTACAGCACTACGGTAGAAATATACCGCGACCGCGTGTTAGCGTTAAAGGCGTTGTAAGAACGTTATGAATCGAAAATTCATACGAATTATGGCGATTTTGCGCTGCTCGTTACGAACTAATTATCGTAGCGATTTTAATACATATTACGAATTAATCGTCGACTAATGCGAACGAAATACTTGTTGAGATTTGCTGAATAGCACAAAAAGCGTAAAGTGGGCACGAAGTGTACGTACGGAGTTGTAGCAAAAAACAATAACTGTTGACCACGGGGGTAGGTGACGCTTCGAGTCCATGATCACGTGATACCCGTCCACCAATCAGAAATATTGTAAATGATGTCATTAGACCTTGGACTTGATATACATGGCAAAACACCCCTTGCATTTGGGAATGGACTATTTCGAAGTGGCGTGTTGTGGTCGAAAGAAAAAATTTATGTAAAGTCAAAAATGAAGTATGAGTACTGAACAGAAGTATTTATCATGCTGAACCAACAAGTGTATAATAACCTTGGAATGGTAAAATTGTTTAAACTAAAACCGATCGCAAAAAATTTCAAAGCTAGCAGGAATTGACAAATGTGTTGTAAACGTAAACTTTATTTTGTTATAATTCAAGTTGTTGTGTATATACAAGTTACGTGATAGCTATATCTAATCTTACAAAATATTACAAGGAACATAAAAGTTTAACGTTCATGTATTTATTAGTTTTCTTAAATTTGTGGTAACACTATCTCTGGAATAATACTTTTATAAAAAGTTACGATAAGGTTCAATTTCACTTATAATAATATGTACTATATTACTATATTTTAAATTTATACCCTCGGACGTTTATCATAGTCGTAGTGTCATCGTCCGTTCCTTAAAACGGTGTAACATCTCTTTTAGCCTAAGGCCACTTTAAAATTTAAAATGATATTAAACATTTATGACGGTCTAACTACAAGTAACAGTTTAATTTTTATTTTATATTTTTTTTTTTATAATTGATACAAGCCTTATGATAGTAACTGCGTAAAAACACTCACACAATCAAACATACGGAGAAAATGACAAATGGCCTACTTAATTAATCACACCGTTTCTTTCGAATAACTATGGCTTAAAAAACAATGTCATTTGTGTTTTGGTGTTAAAATGCAGAACCGTTATTTGTGGTGGAGTATTTAATATAAATATAATGAATTTTAAACGAAATAATTTAACATCAACTATGTTCCAGAATTAGATATCAGTTAACTATCCAAATTATTTGTAATTTGTTCTGAAAAATAATATCTTTGAATACCGTGTATTTATCGCAATGTTAAGTAGTTGCTTAGTATTTAATTTTTTCGTACTTTGTTAGTCAATGTCGTACAACTACATCGGTCACAAAACATAATGTTATAATTTAACATCTGTAGATATTTTCAGTTAACATATGCAACTCATTAATACAATTCTAGTTAATGATTTGGTTGTACGTGCTATAATTATAGATCTTATATAATATTAAGGTTATTAAAATAAACATAATTTTTTTGATTTTATTTTGCATTGTAAATATTATTTTTATTTTTTGTATAAAAACAATAATATATAATCGTAATCAGTTCAATTAAAGGAATATAAATATAGAAGTGTAATATTATTGTAGAATAATACTGAATGAATTGTATATTGTAATGCTGAACAATATTAGTTACGTGAACAATTGGAATTTATTTTATTTCCCCTAATTTTTCCCATTATGAGAAAACATGACTCAAAGTTTTGTGAGAGCAAAATAATTTATATCTAAAAATGTTCATCTCAATGGCATAAGTTTTAATAACTATTTATTAACTCTCAAAAAATGTGTTGTAACATCTTTCGAAATTTATTTTAATACCGTAATTACTATTCTATGTTCCCTATTACCGATTACTACATATTATAACAACGATGTTTCAACGTTCTTGTATGTAGTACAACAACTCGGAAATCAGTTCTAACTAGTTGCATTCTTTCATAATAATAATAAATGTTATATCAAGACTTGTAGATATAATCCTCATTATATTTTTATATGGCATTTATATTTATTTCACCTCATTAAATCTTTTAATATAATAATCGGTCAAGATAGAAAAGTTTTAACTTCTATAGTTTTCTTTCTTATTTAATTTTTTTTTCTTTTCTTCAAACTATTAAATTATAACGTGATTTGAAGAATAAATACAAACAAAGCAGCATTTTTATTGAAGCAACAAGTCGTTAATATTTCTCAGGCATACACATTGCATTAGACCACATACCAATTACATTGCAATATTTGGCATAATATTTAGCATTGCAATAATTAATAAAATGTATTGATTTAACTTAAAACAAATATGAAACCATCTAATTTATTTAAGCGAGGGAAGAGTTACTAAGCAAATGAAATTAAACACATATCGTTCTTAAGAATCGTTCTTACAGTTTATTTTATTTTATAACATTATGGTTTATTTTACTTCTGATATTTTTAATGAAGTAATTAAAACATACAACGTTTGCCCGAAAATGTTTTAAGAGTAATTCTAAAAATTTATAATTATTTACAATGTCTATATTTAAATACATTTCTAAAGCTATATATTTTCCTATATATCGAAATGAAGTTAGGATAAGACGTGGTGTCGCTAAACATTTCACTATAAAAGTATAAAATATCATTTTATATTAATTTTTATCCAAAATAGCAATATGTTCATATGAAGTCAACAAAGCTATATGTTACGTTTCCACTTGAATATTACTCTTCTTATATACATGTCCTGTCACAGATATAGTGGCTTGCAGATGGAAATTTGTGTACGATGTATTTTGGTAGCACTATCATGAAAGTGTAACAACTCATTTTTTGCAAGTAGTGATCTAAATGTTTCGTTACTTTTACAGACGTAGGAAAGCTTATTGTGTTATTATATCACCTAAATATAGACGATTATATTAATAATTACGTTCCTATTGTTAAAATATATAAAATAAAATGAATCCATATATTTGTAGGAATAGAAATAGTAGACGAGATTTTTTTTTAACAGACTTTTTCTTTTAATATATTATTTTCAGGACTCACTTACAAATCTGTTTACAGTCACAACAAAGTGACTTTGTGTAAAGTGTCAGTGTCTCTTTTCTATTAATTGTAAAACTTAAAGAAACGTATCGTTATTTAAAAGTTTTGTCGTGTTTTTTATAATAAATATAAATTGAACTATATATTCAAATTATCATAGACATGTTTCATTCCCTTTATTGTCTGTATTCATTTTTATACAGTGGCCCTAAGTATTTAAACCGATATAATCTAAAATAATTCTCTTTTATTTTAACTTAAACGCATAAACATGAATTATATTCTTCAAGGACAATAAAATAAGCTTTGAATTTAATTGTGGGCTCATTTAAGACGGTAAAGCCGCTTATAATAATAAATAGATACTAAGGGTGTGTATTTACTACATATAAATATTAGTCTCCGGTATACTATACAAAGATCATTATTAAAATTCGTCTACAAATAACACATTTTGGTTGAACTCATAATTGATTGATATCACAGTATGAGTATATTATATTTATTTTTGATTAGTTTACAAGGTTGCAAAGATTCATTAGTCGCTTTCAATTCAATTGGATTTGTAACTACACGCCGATAGATTTGAATAATTGACAATGTACAAGTTACTTATACAACCACTCGTTAATGTAACGGTGCAGATATATTGCAAACAGTATCTTATATATTATATAATCAACTTACACATATGTGTTAAAATGTATCCTGTACGACTCTAATATTCTATTATTTAGAAATAACTAATGGGAATATTAATTACACAACAAGCTTTAAATAAGTTTAACTTGTTATTGTATAATATGTATGGATATATCGATGCAATATTGAATTGATGACGAAAAGATATAATTTTTTTAATTGACTCAAAATATTTTTTGACAGTTCAGTTTTGTTTTGTTGTAAAAAAAAACGGGTTTGTGTAATTTGATAATAATTTTATATGGACCGATATTGAATGATTTTTTCTCAAAATTTGGTCCTTGTGTTATATTCGATATTATGGACAACTACCAACATACAATATTAATAGTTATTAGGCAATAACTGGGTTATATTTTAAGTTAAAGAAACAATATTTTTAGAAGGACATTTTGTTCTTCATTCATTTTTAAAATATTTAATATTTAGTAAAGGTTTCCGAGATAAAAAAATTACATTAGAAATCTTAAACCCCCTACATTTTGAAGATAGATGCAACATACCAAATATATGGCTTTGACAAACAAATCAAGAAGTATGAAATTGATCCAGAGTAATTTTAATTTCAACTTCAATTTGAATTTTTTTTCTATATTCCATATATGTATCCATAAATAAATCGCTTATTATAACAAATTGATATAGAATTTTGTACAAAGCTTAATGCACAGTTATTTAACAAAAATATATATTGCTAAATACAAATACCTTTTAATATTTTTTATGAAACCAATACTATTGATATACTTTATATCATCTAATGAATCAAGGAACGATAGAAATGTATAGTCAGTGTAACGAAATATAGTGCTCATCCGTTAGAAATCAACAAATTTTTTCCCATTTCTGCAAATCCCCATGAATAGTATCCCGGCGAAGGGAGTAGAATAACAGTGTCTTGCCCATGAGGGAATAGACAATTATAAATTAAAAGCCCCTACTTTGCGTAAAACCACTATTAACATGGACTCTCTTTACCTCTCCAGGACCTGAACTATGGTTGTACTCTTAGTTAACATGTCCTTTACTAAGTCAAAAATAAGTGCTTTAACCATGTGTCATTTTATCGGCGAACAAACCATCCTTGCTCACTATAAAAACACCTAAATAATATTCCCTGATAGTACGTCTTTTCAACACTCTCAACACCCACTCGTACTTATAGTCATTGTAAGAAACTTGTAAAACTTTATTTGTAAATCTATGACTTTTAATTATATTAAATATAACAAATTCAAATTTGTAATAAAAATTAAATTAAATAAAAATTAAGATACATTGTGCCTGAGAAACATTCTTAAGAACTCACACTCGAGATAATTCTAAAAATAAATAAAATTTTCTCGGTTTCTCTCTAAACCAAGAGGTTACATAAATTTTAAATAAAGTTACATGAACCTATAATATGGGGGTACCAATTGCTTATGCCCAACTTTAAATGTTGAAGGAGTTGAAAAGACTAGTATAAGATAAACGAAAAAGCCAATACTTCCAGTAAACCGTCTCATTCGTTCGATACCCGCGGGAACAATGATTGTAATCACAAATTACAGGATTTGATGTAAGTGCTTTGGTTAAAATAAAAAGAAGGAGCAAAGTCAGGCTCAGATAAGAAAGAGTTTTTCCGTTGTAGCACATAGTGTGTGAATGGTTTCGTGACATGTTTAAGACAATGTCTTAACACATGACTTTGCCGGATATGTCTGTCTTACTTCAATGTAATTTAGAAGCCTAATGATTTTTCCAATGGCTTATAAACTAATACTATGGTTATTTTAATATTTTTGAAAAATCATTCTAACATCACATTTTATTTTTAATATAGCATTCAATCTAAAAGTATATACATTGAACATGAAATAACTTGAGAAAAATATTTATATTAGCTCATTATAATGTGGGGGAAATATTTTGAATATATGTCAAAAATCTAAATTATTTTTTTAACGTCTTGTACCAACACACTTACACAAATACACAATAATTAAAAAAAACTTTTGGGGAGGCGGTAGTCTAAAAAAAAATAAAAATTTCCATTTTTTAAAAATATTTGTGTATGAAAGTAGAACTTTTTCTGAATAGAATGATATATAATAAGTGTACTCTGTATGAGTATTTCTTTACATAAATAAAGATTATAAGTACCTCTGCATCGGTAGAGGTTTGAAAGCCGGACAAATGCTTTGTGGCATAATGAACCTACCTCAGCTACCAACTAAGTTTTTAGTATACACAGAGTTACTAAGAAAAGGAACTGAATCAGTTGTCACCAAATCAATGAGGAATGCTGTAGAAGAAAATAAACTTTTTCTCAAAATGATGAAGATCCTGGAGACATTTCAGATGCTTTAGATGGAACATGGCAGAAGCGAGGTTTTAAAACTCTCAATGATGTTGTTACTTTTACAAGTGTTGGTACAGGCAAAGTTATAGATGTAGAAGTTCTCGCAAAATACTGCTTGTGCCTTTATACTGCTTGTAGCCATGATTCAAACTGTACATTTAATTTATCAATAATCAAGAGGCGGATTGGAGGGAGCCAAGGAGTTGAGATTTTCAACAGGTCTATCTCAAAGCATAATGTTAGATATGTAATTTTTTTCTAGGTGATGGTGATACTAATAGCTATAAAACCATTGTTAATCCCTATGAAACAAAGAAATTAAAAAATTAGAATGTGTTGGTCATGTCCAAAAGAGAATGGGAACAAGATTGAGAAAGATAAAAAAGGAAAAGGCAAAAGAAAAACTTTCAGATGGTCTTTCACTAGGCGGTAAAAATAGACTAACTGATGCTAGGATTGACAAACTACAATCTTATTATGACATAGCTATTAGACAAAATGTTTCAGACTTGCAAGCCATGACACAATCTGTATGGGCTAAATACTTCCATAAACTTTCAAACGATGACAACGTCTCGACTAAGAACTGATACGACGCGCTTAAAAACTATTAGTGATTATGAAAAGCAGGCCAGGAGAGCAAACAGGTTGAAGAAAAAAAAAAATTATTGAAAAAGATTTTAATAAAAATCCAGCTTTTAACCAGGAATGTACTAATTTGTAAGTTGTAAATCTAACCTCGCCTGATTTTTGTAGTGTTTCGCATTTCTCCGAAAGTTTGTATTTTTTTTCAATTAAGGAACATTTTATCAGTAAGTAATTGTCTAAATTTATTGAAAATTTTACACAATCATACACCCATATTAACACATATGTTGACTTTTTTTATTAAAAAATTATAATATGTACATACTTTAAAAAAATTAAATACATTTAATATTTAAAATTTTAAACAGTACTTAGTAAAATATTTATTTATAACAGATCTTTTAGATATAAGTACTAAATAAAAACTCAGGATATGTACCAAAAGTGAATATTACTCCAAAATTTTTTTTAAAGTGATTGCTCAAATGGATTATGAGAAAATGTTCCTAATGTTAACATGTAGCAGTATAGGGATTCCGCCTCCCCTTAACGTCTTGTACCAACATACTCACACAAATACACAATAATAAAAACAACTTTCACATCCAATAATTACTACAATGAAGTTATAATTTATTTTAGGTAGTAGATAAATAATAGATTTTAATTGATATTATTGTATAATAAGTTAAATGATTAATTAATTACAAAAGCATAACAATTTCATTAATAATTTTTAATCAAAATATATCTTCAGTTTATATTTTACTAATAAATAATAATAACCAGAATTATATTGTATGAGAAGAAATTGGATCATCGCTATAATATATTGATTTACTATGTATCCATTTTATACCGTAAAGAGTAGTTTTCATCATTCCCAATTTATTTTTATGTCTGTTTGCAGTGAAAATAATAAATCTCAACCTATAAAGTTACACATGTGGAGTATTGTGTCGGGCAATACAAGTTTTATTGGAACGAAATAATGTTGAAGCCAAGTAGTTATGGTAACTATTCTTGTTGAAACTCTACATACGTATTACAAATAGCCTTGTTCCCACAATAAAACGAAGGTTATTCGTATTCAAATATTTGAATTAAAATTTAAAGATGTCATTTTACCTTGACCTCTGATCACATTAAAAATTACTACTTTACAACGGAGTTGGCATAGCCACGTGTCGTTATAAGGTCCATTTTACACCCTCGAAGTGATAACGACTCACAAAACAACTTAAGAGATCCATAAAAACGTCTTACTTTCTATTCAATCTCACGCCCATCTGAACTTCGTCTAATCTCTATATATTTGGCATCAAGGGAATGCTAAAGTTATATACTTGTATCCCAAAGTCTAATATACGTAATATGTCATATGATTAAATTGTATGAAGTTAGTTTTACACATAGTAATTATTTACAACTAAGTTAAAATAAGGATTAACATTATAATACTTCCATAATTTGTGTTCGTAAATGTACTGAATATATTTTGTGTACACAGGTATAAAAAAGTAAATATTTACTAAACTTACAGTGTACAGATCAACTAAATCAACTAGTACAGATGAATTAAAATCAAGATGAGAAATGGTTGGCTTAAATATATTAATTATAAATATTAAATTATTCCCTTATAATATGCTATGTAAATACACATTTTTCGAAAGTACAAATGTTTTTAATATATTATGTGTAAAATATTCCTCAGGAATATAACTTTAGCCTAAGATTAATTTTAACATGGAATTATTATTTGTGGGCATTCTATATAATTAGATTTTAAAAATTCTTTTGAAAATAAGTTGTTTAATAAAATATGGACTTTGATAATTAATATTTAGATTTCGGAAGGTGGTAATGAATAATAGTAAGTTAAAGAAAGTATGTCAATGCTTACGTTAACTCACACATTACAGTGAACTAAGAACACTGTTATTAAATGACCGCTATTTGGAAAAGCATAATTTTAAGGAAAATTAATAATCCGGAAGCTACATTAGGAAAACTAAATATTTTTTTTGCAAATATTTATACATAGTCATTCCGAACTCTTATAGGATACATTAAGGGAGTGTTTCTACGGTTGAAGAAAAACAGAACATGCATACATATTGTTCGAAAGTTTTTTTTCTGTCCATCCGACATTTTGTTTTAGAGAAAAAAACTTTACAATGTGTTAAACTAGGTTAGATAGCAAGTCTAAATTTGGTATATGTATTTTCCATATGAATTTTCATCAATATCCTTAAAACACGACTTTTGTTTTTTCATTTTATTAAAATTCTGAACGTCGGGTATATCTAAAATAATGTTATAACAAATTGCTAAAGTTAAGGGGTTTAATTGATGATTCATTAGAAAAAATTAAAATGTAGTAGTATTATAAACAAGAGACACAAGTCAATTAATTTTTGTTGGTGAGATTATATAAGTTCAAGTTTAAATGAAATATATATATATATATATATATATATATATATATATATATATATATATATATATATATATATCAGTTTTTAAAAAAAACACTGAAGACTTACAAAATAACTCTATATAATTATTTACTACGAACATACATACATACTAAAAATAATCTTCTTACATATTACGATAATCTCAATAAGATAAAAACAAACCGGAATGAAATTAATCTAAAAGTCGTTCATAAACTAAGCTCATAAACATGACTTTATCAATTTAAATTAAAAAAAATAGCAATGAATGGACTATAATAATCAATACCTAAAACTGTAATCGACAAATACTACACATTACCCATAACAAAATGTTTCTTCTCAAACGAGGAAATCTTAGTCAAAATTATAATTCCAATTAAAAACTCAATATCAATTACGAAATCTATAAAAAGAAACCTATCCCACTACTATGGCATAATCGATCATGTAAACTTAGTTCATCAGAAACATTCATAATAACATCAAACAATTATATTTAAAAAAATGGAACGACAAGATAATTCCGAATCCAACTCGATAAGAACTTAATCTATGATTATTGCCAAGGGAAAACCTAAACGAAAAACTCTCATCATAAGGTGCAAACAAAAACTCCTACAAAGAAAATCTATTCACAAGTTAAAATATAGTGTCAATTCCATTAACGGAAGAACCAATAGATAACAAAAAATACAGATAAATAATCCCTTATATAAAACAAAAGGAGATATATGTACATTGCATGTGGAGGAAACAACACAACAAGCTTGCCAAAAACCCAATAGGGTGTCTAGAATTGGATTAACTATGTGAGTCTAAAGTAACTGAAGGAGATAATAACAAATTTATAATTTCCTTAATCCCTTTTTGACAAAAGAGAAAGTAATAATTTTAAAATAACACACATCATACCTGTAACATGTAAAGATCCTAAATGAATAAAAACCCACTAAAATAATACAAATAGTCCACTACCTGTACCACAAAAAAACAGAATTCTAAAATATAAATGACGTACATATGACAAACAATTGATCGGACATCATAGTAAAACAAACGAATAACCTTTTAAATTTTGGCAATATGGTCAAGCACAATAACGCTCATAAGAACTGTACTAAATTACTAGATACACATTTATACCGTCAAATTAAAGGCATTAGGACCACACACTGTACCAAGAGACTAACAAATGTTAGATATAATAATTATTCAAATTGATGCAATAATTTAACCTTGTTAGGGGAATGCAAGCGATAAATTCATAAATGAATATCTATTATAGTATAAAAGAGATGTAATAATACCAATAATACAAACTAAGTTTCCGGAATGCGTAACAGTAATATATAATAATCGTAAATATATTATCGTCGGTCAAGAATTATAAGGGCGTAACTGCAAAATAGCAATTTTTCAGGAGAGCAGTTTAAAGAAAAGTGTACTTACATTTACCGCTGTAGCTTAAGATATTACTAACCAAACGCAACCAATTTTTAGCCCAAGGTAGTTAAAGATATGAACACTTATTTAAGATTGTTCAAAATCTTAAGTTTTGTTATTCTTCTTTTCTGCGAGGTCTTAAAGTAGATACGACCATATGTCTCAAGGAACAAAAGTGACGTAAGTCAGATAGGCCTAAAACTCTATGTATGATTGAACTAGTTTTTGTTAAATAATAGTTACCCTATACTCTAATATGAGTAAGGTTTGTTTGTTTATTTTGAATAAACTAATTTTAGGGTCAAACAATGTGTTCTAGACAGGTTTTATGCCCAAAAAAATTATATATATATAAAAATAATTTGAAAATTATAATAAAATGACGATTTTATTAATTGCAGAAACAACAGTATACTAGGATGCAGTACTAAATCAGCCAAAAAACAAAAACGATAATGAAATAATATTATGAAGAATTATTAATGTTGCCAGTACAGCAAAAGAAATTTCATAATAGAGTTATATATTATTTTTATTTAACTTAACCAAATTGTCAAGGGTAATATAATATTAAAATCATCTGATGAAAAATATATAAACTCTGAGAAGAAAGATGCCTCCAAACAATTTAAATTCTTTTAATTTCATTTAAGATATATATTATAGTTATTAAATATATTTTGTAAAACTCTATTTTCTACAAAAACTTACATATTTATTATAATATGTGAAATAATTAGTACGTAGATAAATCCTAAATTTATTACCTTTCTTAACAAGTTTATGATATGTTTTTAATAATCATGATCTGTATTTTAGTATTCAAATATATTTGATTTTTGATTCTTTGAAATTTGATTCCAGAGTTTTCATATTGATTTAAAGTCAAATTTACAACTAAATTTTAAAATAATAAAATAAAATATATTTGCATTACTAAGTGTATTATTATATTAAATGTAGTTATTCCAGTTGTTCAGAACCATGGACATATACACAAATGTTAAATTAAAGTAAATGCTTAAATTAAACAGAAAGTTGATTAAAGTCACTCTCTTCAAAACGTGACCGCCATATTGATTTCAAACTTAAAATTCACAACGTGTTAGAAGCCTTTACTAATACTAGAAGGTTACGTTTTGTTTATTATAATTGAATAGCTTTTTTCATGAAGAGAGTGATAATTTAAATTTTATAACTGTACTACTACCACGTTTTTCTTCATTAAATATTGGAAAATAAAATTTGTAAAAGTAAATTAACATTTTAAATGCACTTTAAGAAAAGGAGAATTTCATGGATATTTATTAGATTATCATAATATAAATGTTATCAATATGAAATAGATGAAACAGTAAACAAATTAAGGGATTAATAAATTGACAATTTTTAATTAAAATAACATTTTCTCTTCAAATATAATGTCAACTATATTAGTTTTTACTGAGCAACTTTATACTACTCTTTGTCAATTAGTTGCATATAGAACATAAAAACAAAAACTTTTCAATATCAGCTAAATTATTAGGTTCAAATACGTCTTATTGAATATTCTTCAAAAACCAAGTCACATAAAACCTCACCTAAACCCGCTAGTTTATTATTCTTGTAACTTTTTACCACTTAAATAATATTTTCTTCTTTTAACGTTATTCGTAGTCATATCAATGAAAAACCTGTTATTTGTTAAAGTATTAGGACATTGAAACGCGCTGGTCATATATGAAAAGATTTAATTATACTTGGTTTGTTTCTAAATGTAATGATTTTCTAATAACAGTAATTTCAATTAAAGAATATATTACAAAAGTCTTTGTCAATATTAAGGCAGGAAATATTAAAGGGAGAAACTTATTGAAAGCAAATTATTTATTATAATAGTTAGAAACGTTTATCTATAAGCGATCACCATTCATATACGAACAGTACTGACGGGGCAGAATTTAAGTCAGTGTGAGTAGGGAAGGTGTTCAGTGAGTGAGAAGGCAGTAGTTATCGGAGGTCTTTGTCTAGGTTGATGGTAGGCCATTGACTGGCTACCAGGCCTCATGCCGATATATAATAAACTTCCCCCGGCCCCCACGAATTAGCCCCACATCTTGCCACTTACAGTCTGCATTTGATTTTGCACTCAACATGCATTTATTTGAACAGATAACAATGTGAAGGAAAATGGAACAATGTTTGACTTCCAACTAAAACGGTAGGTTGCTGTTTTTGCAACATAGTAAGAGTGAATGATGTTAAGTTTTTACAAAAGTTCATATTTATGGTTTGGATATATAAACTTTGTTCTATTTCTTATTTGTGTAATATGTGAAAAATCGAAAGGGCTTCTCGACCTCAATCTCGGGCAATCGTGTGTTTGAAGTTATCTTAAATTGTTGTCGATTTTGCTGTTGATGTGAGTGTGTGGAGAGGCAGGCGCCACATAGAGTACTGTCTTGGGATTCGTATCTGGAACTTCTTTTTAAATTTTAATAGGTATGCATGATGGCCTAAATCGGAGCAATGATACTCTAATATTTCTTTATATGACCTCTATATTTATTGTTTAGTCGTTTCGGTCAATGAGTCTAAAATTACCTCTGCATGTTACCGAAAAATTTCTTTTTTCTGTTGAGATGTTGAAGTACTTATTTCAGATGATACTAAAGCAAATGTGCACTTAAAGGATTCAGCTATGTTCAGCTAAGGAGGTGGATGCACAAAAGCTTCCAACTTAGAAAACAACCATATATTCCAAAATAAAGTTGTAATAGAAATAGTCAGTGCCTTATGGTATATTCGTTACAGCGATCTACACAGGGGTGGAAACAGACGCTAGTAAGAGTACCAGGATTTCACGAAACACGAGGTGAGACTTAAAAACCACCGAAATATCAAGACCATCAAACTACTTAATAAAAAGGGAGACAATAAGAAGACTTAAAAGTGACAAACCTTCTTAATTAGTAAGGGATCCAGTAAAGTAATGTACAAATGGGACTAATATGGATCCAGATTACAAAGGCACGATATCCTTAAGTAGCTGAATATCGTCACATTCACCGAGTTTCTTCTATGTCCCACAATGTATGCCAAATATCAGGATATTTTTACGCCATTATAATTTAAAATATTAAGTGAAGCCTGTTCTACATTACTAAAATAATATTTGGCTGAAATATTTATCTTATATTAAAAAAAATTTCTGATAATAATTCAAGTATCACAACATTTCCTAATCACATACTTCCGTCAAGAGAGAATAAACAAATTATCCACAAATTCTAGTAGATAATTCATTTTTAGAATAAAAATGAGTAAACCAGTAAATCCATGACTTGTAAATGAGATATGTAAAAAAATTTTATGTTCCACGCGATAGGGGTACTAACAGGAAAAAGGTGGTTTTTAATGAGTAAGAATCTCACACTATTGGGAAGAGCGGATTTCTCCCTTTGTCTTTCGAAGATTTCACACCAATCCTGCGAAATAAAAAAAAAGCCAATGAATAAAAACTAAGCAAAAAATTGCAGTTAAGTAAAACATGATAAAATAAAGTGTAAGGTATATAAACGGAATAATTCTATTTTACTATTATATTTTAAAAAAAGTGACTTATGTAAATATCGATATACCTGAATATAAATTATAGTTAGTAGTTAGAAAGTTTTTTTAAATATTATAAACTAATAAATAACATTGCTTAGTACACATTACCAGAAACGTGTGGCTCACGTATACAACTTCATCTATTATTATTATTATTTTATTATTATTATTACCGTTAAGTAATGTATAAATTATCAAGTATTTTATTTATTATTTATTTTATTTTTTACAGTAATAAATTTATTATTATTTTTATTATACGCTCATAATATTTGTATTCAAGTCAACATAAATGTAAATAGTTATACTCTGTCTCATACATTTGTATAAACACGAACTGGGCGGAATATAATTACAGTTCAAAGTAGTGAGGTAGAAAAATAAATCTAATATTTGATTAGTGATTATGGATGAATACCCATGTCTGCATTATTTATTAATGACTAGGTGAAAATTTAGGCAAATACTTAATTTGTAAAAATAATATATTCCATGGTATTATAAAAAATGGCACAGTATAGTATTCGTATTTTAACTACGATATACCCTAATATATTTTAATTGGATATTTTCATCTGGTTAGTTTAAGATTATTTTTATATTATGCTAATTTAATATATACAAGAAACACTTTACTTTTAATATTTTAACAACAAGTAAAAAATTAAGGGCATTGTTTCTTTAATAGTATTTTAAGGAAAATAAATAAGAGGTTAATAGTTACAGATCGGATATAAGGACGGAGTAACGCCTCAGCTAATTTAATCTGATAGGAATATGAAAGATCTAAGGCTACATGACTCTTTAACCTCAAAAACAGTTGTACACGTGCATACAATGAGATGTAGGCCAATATTTGGAAAACTGTTTTTTGTTTATTGCATAAATTTTTTTTTTAAATGTACGTTTTTTATTTTAATGTTGTGACTGTTGTATCTAAAAATAGATTTATCTATATTTTATAATTTATTATACAATGGCTTAATTACTCATGATTATACGTACCTTTTTGCAACATTACTTTTAATCACACGGAATTTTAGATATTTACTCGAATTTTGGTCGATAAAATGCACTGCAATGTGAAAATACGGCAAGAAATACAAAGATTTATTTTTTTCATTATATATGACTGCGAAATAAAATGAAATAATATTCTTTCAGGAATTGATCAATGTTAATAATATTGGATGGAATATAAAAACATTTCACTTAATAAAATGTCACCTTTTAAGTATAAAAATATGAATATTAAAGTTATTTTCCAATTTGACAATAACATAGTTACAAAAGACCAATGAACAATGTTTATAATGCTTGACTGTTAAGTAGATAAACCCTTACAAAAATTCCTGAAGAATATCAACCTTACTTAATTCTATATAAAAATCCTAAAACTGAAAAAATATCCAATCCATACACACAATGTTCAACTTCGCTGGTTATATACATATTTATTGATCAATATTTATTTATGGTATTAATATTTTAATTTCACCTTTATATAATACTGTTGTACCTGCAACAGTATTGTATGATTGTATATTACTAAGATTTTATTTGTTATATACTTTTTTATACTACTAATAAGTTACATGACTAAATGTTTTAATTTGGAAAAAGATTATGAAACTTTTTATAGTTTAAAATATTATAATAATGTATTATGCAACTACTGAGAAAAATGCATTTTATGATTAACTAAAGAAGTCACCTCTTGCTGTTATTAGATTTTATTTAGTAATATATTTTGAAAAAACCTAATCATATAATAGAGAGATGTAATATTATTAATATATCTTAATACATATTTTATATTTTGATAATAAAATACATTTTTTTTAAATCTATCTATAATAATAACATAATTCACGAAAAATAAAAACAAATCTCCAAAATTTATGTCATAATTTTTAGGTGCACAGTTCACATTTATTTTTAATATCACTTTATCTGTAATAGCAACCAAAGTATCTTAGTTTATAACAGCTCAACTCAGTTGCGTGTCGTTAGGTCATTTAACAAATAAAGTATAAGTGGTAACAATGGTAGAACATACACGAAGGTTGTAAAAACCATGATCTTGCTATAGTGCTTTTGATCATAACTGTTAATATTTATGTACTCAATAATAAAACATTTTGCCAACTCAGAAACGAATTTTAAATACATTACCATATTCATATAAATAAATAACATCAAAAGTAGGTTCTGAAACCTACTATTTTATGTTACTACTATTTAATGTTTAAACCTAAGATCTATTTTAATACAATATAACATATAAGACTTAAAGATAATTTAGCATTTTTAACTGAGCCTATAATGAGAAATAGTATTCAAATAATGATCAGTCAAATTATTTTGTCGAATTGGACGATTCTAGTTTTTGAACAAAATGATAAACCTATTACGACCTAAGTTATGATTAATATCGTAACGCATGCACGAAACGCATGGAATCTATTTCGAAGAAAATAAGAATAAACACATTTCTTCTTTTATGAAAAATGGTATTGATTTCGGATTACTGAATTTCCGGATCGATTGAAAAATGTAACATTTTAGTCCCTAAAGTGCTGAGTCCTATCAACCTGAGCAGTTTATTTGTGTTGGTTTTCAAGAATTTTAATATTCATAATATTTAATTAAAATTTAGAATTCTTTTATTAATTATTTCATGTTTTAAAAAAAGGATCATTATCCTCAAAAAGCAGTATGTGTGTGAATATTAAACAACAACATAATACATGTAAATAAAATCATCCAACTTGATTTAGAACAACTTTCGTCTATTCAAAAACTGACTTCCTGAATGAGAAACAATTATTAATTTAGTAAAATAAATGTTCTATGGCGTAGTAAAGTGGTAAATAAGTGACATGTAATATGATAACCATTCAAACTAATGATTAGAGGTCAAAAAGACAAACTTTAAGTAGGGAAAATATATTACTTGAACCTACATGATCTTTGTTTTTCTCTTTCAGATACCACCGTAAGCATGAAAATGTCTGCTGAATAAAAATTAACTTTGTTATTTTACCGATGTTTTCCAACTTTGTTCAGGTTCACTAATATTATTTCGAAGGAATGGTGGATAGAGTGAGGAAGGGGAGGGGGTTGATTTTATTTTCCTCTGTAGCAAGAAAACAAAAGATATTGTATGCCACAAAAAAATGAGATATATTGTTTTACATTACACGCGAAGCAATTTTATTCTCTACTAAACAGAGAGGAATATATTTTAAAATATATTTTGTTGATTTAAATTCTATAAAAAATTTGAGAATAATATTTAATCTAAAAAAGATAAATCAAAAAAATTACAAAATTATATTTTATGTAATGTGTTTATTATTATTATTATTATTATTATTATTATTATATAAGTACACACAACTGAAAAATAAATTTATTAGTATATATATAATTATATATATATATATATATATATATATACGTATATTGTTATATAAATATATTGTTGTATTTAGTATTTAACATGAAGGCATTATGTAAGTAATCTATTTTAATTTTATTTTTACTGCTCAAGCAATAAGTTTATATTCGTTGACATAATTGTGGTTATCTATGTTTTTTTACCAATTATTACGAAATAATATAACAGGAAAAGGTTTTGATAAGAATAAATCATTATTAATTTTAAAATTATTGTAACAAAATAAATAAAATAATCAACCCGAACTTACATTACTACATTCACAGATTCTATATTTTATTTAATGGGATTTTTATCAATGTTTCATATTTTTAAGACGTAATAAAATATTTTTGCATTTAGAATTTCTTGTGAGTTAAGTCCAAAAATATTTTTAAAAAAATACAAATTCAATATTTTTTTAATTTAAGAATTGTTGTTTTGTCTTATGTGTTATTTTTAACATAGAACGGGGGGGGGGGTTGTAACGATCAACTTGCATAGGTCTAGTGTTCATGGCATTGTGTCCTATTATCGGACGAATGTTAAAGTCTATTAAAATACTTTTATTGTATCATAACGACAATGTTATATGTTTTATTTAATGCTTTGTTTCTTAAATCAATTGCATTTAAATAGTATTCCTTTAGTCACAAGTAATGCATTCTTAAAATCCCCTTTTTGGAATCAAAAGTTTAAGAAATGGATAACGTTTCAGGTATAAAATAATAAAAAACAAATTATTTCATATAAATAAAATAATTCAAATTATTATGGATTGATAAGTATGATGATATATACATTTTTTAAATCTAATGAAAGTAGTTTTAGGGGAACCAATAATAATTGCTGGTTTGTTTTCGTATAGTTCGATACCGCGTGGAAAATACACTCTCTAAATAGCAAATATTACAAAAATTCCAATATCATTTTGTCCATTATTGTCTTACTGAAGAAAAAAGATAAATATAACTAAAGCTATCTAAGCAAATTCTAACTTACCTCACGTAATATGTCTTAGACACCTTATTTCGTTGTGTTACAAGTTACGTAGTATCATAACATAGTAAGCATGCCCTTGCCTACTAGTGTTTTACTTAGTGCAATGATAAAAGAAAAGGGAATCAATTTTGTATTACATAGATCTGATAATTAAATTTACTTTTAATAGCCATGTGACCCAAATGTTAATTCCTTATTTGTGACTCCCACATGAGAATGTTTATTTCCCTTTTAAATGTGAAACCTGTATCTGTTTCTTTCAAATATGTTTTACTAAAATGTAGCTTTCTTGATTGTAAAATATTGGACCATGAATGACATGTATTCAGAAAAACCTGTATTTTAAAATGAAGTAAACATGGAAAATTATGTAGGGCAATATTAAATTTACCTTCAGAATTATTTATGAATCTATCAATCTGGAAATCTATTAATATTAAAATAGTTTTAAGATATTGTTATCTTTATTTTTTCCCGCTATTGCAATATTCAAATCTTGGTTTTCCCAAGGACAGTGATTTGTACTGTTAGCCGCATTCTCATAGGTCATTGATGTGGTTGTAGCGTCATTCACAATTCATTAAAATAAATCTGTAATCATTGATTATCCATCAACCGTCTACCAACCTCTTGACCTTAACATATCGCATCCGTTCGGTGGTGAAGACTGGTGGCCGGTACTGTTAAACATCGTATGACATCTCTCTCTCTCTAACTAGATTAGAATCAAGTTTTCTTCTTGTAAGCCGTTTCACTTCTGTTTTAATCGCTTCAAAATGTAGACACGCGAAATCTAACAAAACATATCTTGGACACTTTCTTTAGTGTTAGTTCTAAATCATATTCAACATCTCATTTACGAAGTAATAAGTGCTTTTTTTCTTAAATGTTAGTGCAGTGTTTTTTTTTGTAAAGTGTAACGATAAAAGTTGGTGAGTTTGCCTTTATAACACACGGCAAATGTTTTTTTTGAACTCTTGCAATAGGAGCCAGGTATGTTAAGATTTCACTATACAGTAAAACTATTAATATTTTAAGCTTTGTTTATTGAAATTTGTGTTTCATATTTTCCCTTTGATTATTCAATTATTCTTATTGAAGGTTAACAACTTGTAAAAAGCTTTCTTTCATTTAAAGGACAATTTACAAAAGCTAACTGTAAATTTAAACAGTCAAGCATTAATTATTAAATCATATCAAAATATTAACTAGAAAAATGTTTTTTTATGAACTAGAATCTTTGCCTTTAGAAATTTTCTAACTGTTGTTAACACTCCAGTAGGCGCGCGGATTACGGGTGTAATCCATGTAATTTGTTTTTCGCCCAAACAGCAGTTGGCAACACGTATAACCTTGAGTAGTCATCTACCTTCTCCCCACCTCTTCCCTTACTCGCCAGTGCAACCCCAGTCTTGTCAGTGCGCCTATTGTTGTTAGACAAAGTATTTCCTGAGCCTTGTTTTAACTGGATTACAGATGTAATCCACGCGCCCACTGGCGTTACAGTATTTTCGTGTTTAAACATATTTCAATTTTTGTTCCATCGTTTTATAAGATACAAAAGTAGTTATTTAGTGTTGTTTTGGAACGGTATTCATAGTTTCATGGGTTTAGTGGACAATAACATTAGGAAACATGAATAAAAGTGAAAAAGAACAGTTAGATCAGTGGCTAAGAGAAACAGAGGACGACAATGAAAGTTTGTTGGTATTGGAGGACAGAGATGAGACAGAGAAAGATAGAGTGGAATTCGATAGTGTAAACAGAAGTGATGAATTCGGTTTAGAAGCAATTCTAGAGGAAGAACTTGGTGATGTTGAAATGGTAGAAGCTACACAGCAAGATCTTCAAAAAGCCCCTCAACGAGTTCCTCAAAATGCTCCGCAACAAATACAGCAGGTACCTTTTAGCAATCCAGAATTTTACATTGGACAAGATAGAGAAACGAGATGGTATTTAGACCCACAAGTAACGCGAACAACACGCACACCCAGACACAATATAATACCAGTTTTTCATCGTCCAGAGCCACATGGAAATGCTAAACAAGTAGAAACTCCTATAATGGCACTTCAGTGCATAAAATTGATGATGACATCATTTCAAAAATAGTTATTACATTGATAAAGTAAGACTTGAGTTCCAAAGAGAAAGAGACGCCCGCGATACAGATGCTCGGGAAATACTAGCCATGATTGGGATTTTATATCTAGCTGGAGCACTGAAAAACGGCAGAAGAAATGCCCTACAATGATAATGTATTATGTATTTGAATATTGTATGTATCATTTTGTACGTTGTGTCGATTAACTCTTTTTTTTAGTTCACTTCATTGCACGAGTCTTATGTATAAGATTTAGCAAAAAATCAATGTTACGGTGGGGACCGGTGATTTTTCAACTAGGCCTATATGTTTTTTTTTTTTTTTTTTTTTTTTCACAATTTAAAATTCTATTTTGTAAAGTCAGTATTTTAAAATATCTTTCCCTAAGCTTTTCAACTTTTTTTTAGATTATAAATTAAAATAACTTATGTTTGGATACAGATTAAGTTTACAAAGTAAAGTTTTCTTTCAGTGTTAGGTTTATTACAAACATGTAATTTTAGCTTAACATAACTATCTGTTACCCATTTTCTATGCGATAATTATCTTTTTCTGAGTTCCATTTCTATTCCTAAGAAACAATTACTTACTATTTTAACTTGTTTTAGTTCATAAGTACAAAAAAAAGAGTTCACCTCCAAAATTGTTACGATTAAGAACAAAAAAAAATCTGTTGACTACAATAATGTAAAATAAATTTTGGTTTTGAGATAAAAATGTGTAAAACTACTTATTCCAACCATAAAAACCAAAAGTTAGATTAAATGTATAAGAAATGTGCCCAAAACAACTAAATCAAATTGGATTACAAGTGTAATCCGCGCGACCCCTCACGTCACCTGTACTCGCGCGCCTACTGGAGTGTTAAAAGTCTTTTATTTCAAACAAAGATCAAGATATTTATATACTATTTTTATTAACATCAAAGAAGGACTTAATTATAATCTTTTCTGGATTTCTGTAATTCTGATAATTTTCCTTTCATTTTGATGAAATAACAAAACATTTTAATAAGAGAAACTTGTTCAATAACATGTCTAAGTTTGTATAAATCTCTAGTCGATTTGCTTTTCTTTTGCTTCAGCAAAAAAAGCTGGTTCAAGTTTGTTGGAGTTTGTTTTGGAGATTGTGCGAGTCTGTACATCAAAAATTGGATATCTGTTTGAGACTACTCTACCTAACTATTTCAGACATGCCTAAAACAAAAAACTATTTTTCAAACTTCACTAATTGCACTATAAAATAATATTTGTCTAAAAGAAAGGAACTCGAATTGTGAACTTGTTCTTCAGAAATATTTAGAACTGAACTCTGTATGATAATATGTCCTTTATTATTTATTACATGTAATAATGTGTAACAATTTATAAAATAATTAATATTGGGTGGTGCTGCATGCAAACTTTTCGGCCTTCACGACTCCAAAGGGGTTATTCTTCAAAATTAATAAAATAAAATAAAAACATTGAAGTCAATATTTAATAAATTTCAATATTTTCCAAATTCTAATATTTCACTTTCTTTTAAATTTAAATTTTTCTATATATAATTTTTTTTTTACAAATCAAAATTAACTTATATATATGTGTAATATGAATTTGTTCTTTTAAAATGAAAATGATATAACATCCATTTATTTGTGAAATGTGCTTCTATATATGAATATGTATTTATTTATGTGTATGTTTAGACTAAACATTGGATAATACAAAACTTGTCAACTAATCTACCATTTTCACCTTTTTTGTATATGCATATATATGTGTCAGAAAACTTAAATTCTTTTATATATATATATATATATATATATATATATATATATTCTTTTCAACAAAAACTTTGTAATTTTTTTAACAAAAAAATAATTGTGAATAGTCAAATCTGATCCTCAAAACTTAAATTTAAATTTAATATATTTTGGCTTTGTTAATGAAATTTGTCTTTCTTTTTTTTTTAAACATTGTTACTAGTTGTTTCCACTTTTAATAATTTCAGTAACCTGGTAACATGGTTCTACTTTGATAGGCCGATTCATCAGAAGTAGGAGAGGGAAGAAAATTGTTAGTATTATTTCAGTTCCATCCGATGATGGTAACTTGGTTACCGAAATATACATCAGGGATCTATAATAACATAGGACAAATAAATATTTTAATTTAGTTTATTTGTGTGTGTGTGTGTGTGTGTGTGTGTGTGTGTGTGTGTGTGTACGCGTGTGTGTGTGTGTGTTTGAGTTATTGTACCAAACTTTTGATAGTGGGTTCCATTTACCACGTTTTATTTACCTGGAAAGATGAAAGGGGACATAAATTGATATATATATATATATATATATATATATGTGAAGCACACTAAAGACTTTAATAATATTTAACCAAATACTAAATGTGGAATACTGCATTCATCTTATTTAAATTCAATATTGAAATATCTTATAATATATATTGAAGAGGGTAGATAATATTTTTATATATTTAGTATTGTACAATATATATTTATATTGTATCTGTTATAACTGTTATATTTCTACAGTTTTTATGTAAGTGTAAGAGAAGAGAGCAATTGACCTATTTCGTCTGTGGCAAGGGAGATGTTTACAGCTCAGTTTTACCCCAGTTTTGTTCCAACAGCTCAGCCATTCACATATCTAAAATATCATTTGTACCAACCCTATTTCAGCGTGTTATCCTAATAGAATTCTTTTTGACGGGTTTATTATTGGGGTGTTGTTTTATCCTATAAATAATTATCTATATAGTCATTAATAGCCTGTAATCATCTGTTACCACATTCAGTATTTTTTTATTGATTTTTAACAAAATGTTAATATTTATTATTATCGATTTGAACAAATAGTAATCCGATAGCGGAGTTTTAAAACTATATTCTCTACCCCCGTATCAATTTCACCTCTTCTCACTAGCTTTCTAGTCTATTATTAGTCCTTTACATCGTATTTCAATCATACCTGAACATATCCACTCACATTGTTATACGGTTTAGGGGCCGATTGAAGAGCTAACGGTTGTTGGAGCTACTGATTTCCATACCGTTAGGATATTAAAATTTCTATACCTGACTGTAGCCCCGTAGAGAAATTTACAATACTTATCGTTTGGTCGTTTAGTTCCTTGTTTAGTCGTATTTATTACTGAAGGAACTACTCAAGACTACACTGAGTTGTTATCCCTATCACTACCTATTTAATAATAACAAAAACTCTGATTTCTGCACGTCATCTCCAGTATGGTATTAATAAAGCCAATAATCATAGAAATAAATAACAAAACCTAAAATATAAAGAACTTTTAAAAAAATATTAAAACCGTTTATGTATAATTTTCCTTAGGTGTAATCTTTTCAAAACTACAATTCGTTATCAATTATTGGTGTACATGGTTTATTAGTTTTTAAAATGTCTTTAAATTAGGTATTTTTAAATATTGATATAGATAAAATATTAAGTACTTTGAGAACTATAGCAAATAAATACAAATAAAAACGTGCATATTATATTATTTTATCTAGATTATAATTTGATTAATTCTATTATTATGGTTATTAAAGTTATTGATTTGTTTTCTGTACGTGCATATTCGTGTATTGAATCACGATAATACTGAAGTTTTTTATTTGTGTCCTGTGTATATGCTGTGAATCCTTTTGTTAATCGTTTTGTACTTTGATGTATTATTGTAAATATTTTAGAAAAAGACTTTTACCGGGTAAAATTAACTACAAAGATCATATTCTCCACAATGTCTGTCTTTGGTTTTATCTATTTACCTTTCTTGTAGGAGATCTTATGTTTTATTATTAAATTTTGCTATATTATTGTCATTTTATTTGATATTTTCATTTATAATATTGTAATACGACTTCAACTTTTTATTTATTAGGTTTAACTCAAATTTAAGTTCTACTGCATATGATTTTGTGTTAATGAGTTTTTCTGCAATTGCTAATTATATTAATTACAAACATTAAATGATTATGATAAGTAATATATTTTTAATCTGTTATTAAACCGTGGTTTTCATTACTGTTCACTGTATTCAATTACAAATGGTTTTAATTTTATTTCAAAATGACATTAACATTTTTTTTGTGTGAATAAGTTAACAAATATACGTGAACGTGATAAGGTATTTTGATCCTTCTGTGTCATGTTTGATATTTATTGAAATCAGATAATTGTATCGGAAGACATTGTTTTGCAATTATTTAAAGGTATGGTATACAAAGCTGTGAAGAATATAATACCCATCGCTAATACAGTGCGATTATAACGTCATTGAGTAAACCATGACGTAGAAGTTTCTTTTGTGCTTTGCATTTATTAAATTAATTTAGTACATTTTCCTGAGTAGAGAAAAGAACAGTTTATACATTTAGACATAAGAATTATTGTTACTTCTACACAGATATAACAAAGATTCCAGAGTCACATTTACGTTATTTATTGTTTTAAAAATATTGTTTCACTTGTTGAAATTATGGTTTAAAAGGTTCTAGTGTATGATTTAATGAATATTAGTTTAATATAAAAAAATAGTTATTAGAATCAATTATTTAGGTTTATTATCTCACTTATACAAAAGAAATAATTTATCTTTGAAGAACTTCCTTTTAGTTCTAGATTACCACAACAACGGGGTAAAATGTATCACTATGTATCTGTACCGGATTGTTACTAAAATAGAAAAAGAAAAACTGTATCAATAATTCAGCAGATATCTTTAAGTTCAATGTAACCAACAACTGTCTATGTAAATATATTTCATTTTTATCTGTAGTTTAAAACAAATCAATATCGTGAATATAAAAACAAACAAATAATAACAGTAACAGATATATATATATATATATATATATATATATATATATATATATATATATATATATATATATATTGTGTGTGTGTGTGTGTGTGTGTGTGTGTGTGTGTGTGTGTGTGTGTGTGTGTGTGTGTGTGTTGCAACGGTTTAATTAAACCGTCCGCAAGGAACTATATTGGAAAACGACCTAAATCCAAAATTTCAATTAAATCTAATAAAAACTGTAGAAATAACAAAAACATTTAAAACATACGTAAAGTTAAATGGCATAGCAAGGCTGGACTAAGCCAAGGTCACGCGCATGAACAAGAAATATTCAACTTTCCGGTTTGAACAGGAATAATCTCATATAATCCAATGTTGTAAATTCAAAAATTAGAAAACCAAAAATAAAATAATACCATCGTGTAGAGCTAGGAAAACCTAGTAATAAATAATAAGATAATAAACTCGTCAGATTTATAATAATAAGTCAAAATAATAAGTCAGATTTATAGCCAAAATAAAACGTCATAAAACACAAAAATCTCTTAAAATAAATAAAATCAAAAATCAAATAATAACAATACATAACCCTAAGATAAACTAATAATAAATAAGACTCGAAACCAAAATTAAATAAAAGATCATAAAGTAATAAAACCATAAATAACCAAACATGCAAAAAGTACCGTAATTTGGGAACCCAAGAAGCGAGAAAGAAGAGGAAAGCAGTTTTGGGACTTTCAGCATCAGAGGAACAACATACAAAAAGAAGAATTCGAAATTTTCCAAAATTGAAAAAAAGTAGATTCAGAAAAACTACGGAATCTTCAAATCCCCATAAAAGAAGAAATATACGTCGTATCGATGCAAATGAAGATGGAAAATCATCAGGAAGAGAAGGGCTTCAAAATGAAATCACCCAGAAGAAAATCGAGCTAAGCGAACGGAAGATATGAAAAAAAGAAGAATTCGTAAGTCAAAACTTAAGATTTTCAAGACTCAACGTGTGTCACGTTATTATTTAACTTTGTCGATTTTAAGAATTTCGGACGTTATTCAAGTTTATTAAAAAATAAAATTTATTTATTAAAAAAGCTTGATTTATGCAGTACCTTGTTTTTGTGAATTGCACAAGTCCGCTTGTCCTGATTCTGAGAATGTAAGTGGATTCTGGAGATGGTTTCCTAGAGTTGTCTAGAATATCCCGAAGTCCTGTCCTCGATGAATCTGCTGATGACGACAATTTCTAGTAGAATGTTGGCCGGAGTCCGTAGTGGAGAACTCTTATACTTAGCTGTTGTAGGATGTCACGTTGTCTCCTGCAAGGCCGATCCTGTCTGTGGGCACCGGTAATAACCTGGCGAAGTACTGAACGCTGACAATATATTTTCACGACGATTTCCTCTTCAGTCTTGAGAAAAAGTGGGTGAACTATCTTGGAGCTAGTACGAGACTGCCGAATTAACTTGAAGAAAGTTAACTCGCCAAAGTTTAGGCTTTACAGTGTAGCCAACATTCATTGATTTTTGTTACTATTTTATTTCAAATTTATTTAAGTTTCTTTATTTATTTGCACTACTTATGAACTCTTCTTGGCTTATCCTTACATTATTTGGCTATTTTTTCTATTCTGGATTAATTATTTCAATTATTATTAGTTGTTATTACTTTAATTGTTTATGGTGGATTTTGGTTAGGGTTGGTATGTTTCCCTCTCCATGCGTCGAATGCTTCTCGTGCGCGCGACCTTGGACACACGTTGAATCTTGAAAATCTTAAGTTTTTACTTGCGAATTCTTCTATTCTTCATATCTTCCGTTAGCTTCGTTCGATTTTCTTCTGGGTGATTTCATTTTGAAGCCCTTCTCTTCCTGATGATTTTCCATCTTCATTTGCAGCGATACAACTTATATTTCTTCTTTTATGTGGATTTGAAGATTCCGTAGTTTTTCTGAATTTAGTTTTTTCAATTTTGGAAATTTTTGAATTCTTCTTTTTGTAGGTTGTTCCTCTGATGCTGAAAGTCCCAAAACTGCTTTCCTCTTCTTTCTCGGTTCTGGGTTTCACAAATTACGTCACTTTCTGCATGTTTGGTTGTTTATGATTTTATTACTTTAGGTCTTATATTAAATTTTGATTTCGAGTCTTATTTATTACTAGTTTATCTTATGGTAATGTACTGTTGTTATTAGATTTTCGGTTTTATTTATTTTAAGAGATTTTTGTGTTTTATGACGTTTTATTTTGGGTATAACTTTTTTATTATTAATCTGACGAGTTTATTATCTTATTATTTATTACTAGGTTTTCCTAGCTCTACACGATGATATTATTTTATTTTTAGTTTTCGGATTTTTGAATTTACAACATTGGATTATATGAGACTATTCATGTTCAAACCGGAAATCTGGATATTTCCTGTTCGAGCGCTTAACCTTGGCTTGGTCCAACCTATATATTCCCTTTAACTTTACATGTGTTTTAAATGTTTTTGTCATTTCTACAATTTTTATTGAATTTAATTGAAATTTTGGAATTTGGTTGTTTTCCAAAATTGTTCCTTGCGGACGGTTCAATTAAACCGTTGCAGTGTGTGTGTGTATGTGTGTGTTTGTGTGTGTGTGTGTGTGTGTGTGTGTGTGTGTGTGTGTGTGTGTGTGTGTGTGTGTGTGTGTGTGTGTGTGTGTGTGTGTGTGTGTGTGTGTGTGTGTGTGTGTGTGTGTGTGTGTGTGTGTGTGTGTGTGTGTGTGTGTGTGTGTGTGTGTGTGTGTGTGTGTGTGTGTGTGTGTGTGTGTGTGTGTGTGTGTGTGTGTGTGTGTGTGTGTGTGTGTGTGTGTGTGTGTGTGTGTGTGTGTGTGTGTGTGTGTGTGTGTGTGTGTGTGTGTGTGTGTGTGTGTGTGTGTGTATATCCTTGATCAAAATAGGAGGATAATAATTATCTAAAACGCATATATCACACATAACTAAGACCGGTTATGATTATTCGCTTATATGAATAAGTCACTTTATATTCCGCCATTTGTGATCATTAGTTAAATATAATATGGGACTTATAAAAATAGGCCGCAATAAAAAATTATGAATAATGATTTTCTTAAAGATATAAATATGAAATAATAATACTCAACCACCTCTTATCTCATTAAAAAGGTTTTTACTAAAGTTCAATGTGTGTCACTAAAGTTCAATAAAGTTAATTAGGGTACTCATTACAAACCTGTTTTAAAATAAATTCACGTCCTCTGTAAAAGAACCAATGTTCTTACAAAATAAATAAGGTTTTTTAAATAATCAGTACAAATATGTTTTGACGAAGGATTATATATGTAAAGTGACAAAATTATTCGTTACATCATTATTATCATGTATGTATTAGTTGATCAAATTATTTTAAGGAAAATAATTAACAAACCTCATCGTTAATAGATTTTAAATTGTTATGGAATAACGAAATGCAATAATGATGTTGTTAAAAATAATATAACAAATATTTGTCTATTTTGTTGGCATTTTTAATAATGATGAGCAATTTATTGATTAACAAATTTAATAAAACACAACCAAATAAATTATAGAATTTTAAAAAAGAAAAATTGTGTTTTATTTGTTAAAGTATGGAATTCTATCAAGTACCGTCGGTCATCAGTGTAAACAATTTATTGATTGCATACGTTAGTATATGAAAGTGGTATTATACCATACTATTGTTTGCAATAATTCATTGTTGTTATTGGCAGTAGTTGCATGTAATATTAGTGACAGCTTCTATGCTTAAGAAGAGCTTACATTCTTGACACCTTCAATTACGGGTGACAAACCACAAATTGGTTCTTTCTACTACTTTTTCTAACAACATATTGTAATAATATCATAAGGGAATTTAAATGTATTCTGATTCATTTCAGATTTACCTAAAAGTTGGAACTAAATAATTTATTTGAAATATTATTTTTACATGTAATCACATATATATGATTCTTTATAGGAGGACTTATTTTGAAGGTTACCTCTCCGATTATTAACAAAATAATAATTTCCAGCAGCTATCATTCTGCTGAGATTTTCAAATCATTAAATTATAATTTATAAGAATCATAATTTTGATATTATATTCAGTTTTACTTTTGGTAATATAAATGTTCTAAATATCATAGCAGCAATAGATATCATCTAGCTCATAATGTTAAAATTATCAAACAAAAATCTATAAATTCATCAATGGTAAAAATTTTATATTTAAAATAAGTATTTAAACAAAGTGGTAGATATTTAGTATGTCACAAGAACGTTATATGTCTATGAAGAATGCATTGAGTCGTCGATTACTCGTAATAGTTTTATCGATTGAGCGGTCCTATAAGTTGACCTAACAAATATCGATTTTCTTTAACCTGGGTTAGGGGTTAAAATGTGTTATACCTCACGACCTGATACAAAATTAAATAGGACGACATATATACGTCGTATTTGATAAACGAGGTTATTGGACGTATAAAGGTATTCTTTCCAAAATGTATTGTAATATATTTATCATTTTTATATTTTTACATATGTTTTTAAACATCTTATTATTCAAATAATATACGTCGTAATAGATTTAAATGTAATAAGTTTAATAAATAAACATATTGTTCTGTTATCTGAATACGTACATATATCATAGTCATCTCACCTTTCTCAATCTAGTCCAAACCCAGAATTTGGTATGTCGTTTGAATTACAACATCGATACGTGCTTAAAAATATCCACAAAACTCCACATATTCTTAACTAACCTATGCACAGAATTGCCGAATCCCAAAAACTGACCGAAGGTGGGAAAACAGTTTTTATTTAGGTAATATTAGGTATGCAGTTCGGCAGAGAGATGTTCAAAGTGTCCGACTTCACTATTTATAATTTTATATTAAATAAGTATGTAAAATTTTAAATATTCAAATTGTTTATAATTTCTTCATAACCTTCCAGTGTGCAACTAACAGCAAATAACGTTTTCATGTTAATTACATTCTTATAAAGTATTATTAACAACTGATTAACAAAATTATAATTTATAATCAAACACTTAATAAAATATAGTTCATGGAAGATTTTTATTCTTTCACTCAAAATGTATTTTTTTAACAAAAATATGAAATTATACTTTGCAATAATACAATGGAAATTTGTATATATTTATCACACACTTACATCAAATGCGAATATGAAGTGGAGTAATGAAATGAAACTGAATATATATTTTTAATTGTATTAAGTTTCATCATGTGTTTAAAAAAAATACAATTATTGTACAGTCTGGTTTAGTAGATTGACCCAATCGTTAATATATAATGGTGAAATAAGTCTATCAAACATAACAAGAGCCCTAGAGACACGCAATATGCAACTATGAGAAATAAAGTTCCAAAATATAATTTTAATATAGGTTGTGAAACGATTAATATAGGAAGACATATATATCCTGTAAAAAGAAAAAGTATAAATAAATACACTACAAATATTTTTCGTATCCTATATTTACAATGATGTAACTCTGGGTTAAATCCACTTTCACCAAGTTAAGTTACTTTATCTTAAACATGGTATTGTTACAAAATCTCTTGTCTATTTACACCTGTGGTCGCTAAGATATATCAGACTGACGTAATTTTCTGTTATATTTTCACAGATATTATGATTTTTAAACGTAGCAGTTATAGGACGTTGTATAAAATTGTACTAAGAATTTATTCTTCAATTATTTGGTAAATTAAGTTATTTATATGAGAAACGTAACAATTTTCCATATAAATATGACAATGAAAGATAAACCAAGTTAGTGTGTAAATAAAATAAATAATAATGAATATTATATTTTTTTAGTACACCATGTGTTTCTTGGATGTAATAGAAAATATATGATACTTCTGGTAAAAAGATAGTCAATAAACAGAATATTTGATTAAATTTTAGTCAAACCAAAATTATTTAAAGTAGATCCGAGCATTACGTCCAATATGGTATATATCTACATTTGAAATTGAAAATATTGATTGAACACAAAGTTTCAACACATAAAATTCTTTAAAGGCTATAAAATACGATATAATTAATTCGCAACATATTTAAAATTTTATATTCTTCCCTGAGTTCTCATCAATGTTTAAAGTAAGAATATTACTTCAAAAGTGTACCGTCATTGCTATCAAATGAAATGATAATTAATTGTATTTAATGAATGCATTGGCTTTACTATTTCACTGCGACTGTTAAAAATATATGTTGATGATATTAGTACAATAATAACATACCATAAAGTTTCAACTTGATTTGGATAGAATACCAAATTGGAATTAGTCTAATATATTATCTATCATGGGAGGAAGATAAGAAATAGTTTATTTAAACATATGTAACTGAAAAACAAACTAATTACTTTATTCTATGTTATTCCAAAAGATTCCTATAATTGATTGAAAGTGCTTATATAATTCGATCTCATTGTAAAATATACTGAAAATGTATTCATTTAAATGATTAAATATGAAATACACAAATAAATGAATAATTTACATTATTTTTTTTTTTAATCTATTATTATTTATTAATCGATTATTAATAATTATTTATCGATAATTATCAGGTCGTTACCGAGAGGTTCTTTTCTTTAAAGAATAAGGACAAATGTATTTCTAATTGAACTTGTTGAACAATTATGATAAATATTAAGTTATATATTGTGGCAACTAACGTAAATTACATTCTATATCAATAAAAAAAAATCTGTAGTAAATTTATTACATTATGTTTACATTATACGTCAATTACCACATAAATGTCTTTAAAATTAAAATATGTGTAAATTCAGTTAGAGTGTAGTTCCATATTTTCATTACAACATAGAAAACATTGATTTTGTGTTTTCTACTATAGAAAAATACTATATTTTTTATGTTATAGAAGTTTTAATAATATTCCCCATTCTTTCACTATTGATAAAATTATGGCCATATACATAATTTGCAAATTGGCCTGTCATTTGTTAGCTATTGGTTAGACAATGTACAAGAATACCGGTAGGTGCTAAGTTTCTATGCTATGGACTTTTAAAAGTTTATAAAGCCTAGATTATTCAAAAATATATGAGTGAAAGGTTTTATATAACGAACAACACAAAGAAGCTATAGTTTAAACGAGAAAAATAAATACAAAATAAATGTCTAATGACATTTATCTTCATGTTTTTTCAATATATGCACCATTTTCCAATTATCTCTAATTGACGTTAAAGTAAGGGTTACAAGATCTCACAAATGTTATGGTTACTTAATCAAATGCGTTTCAACGACAAAATCGCCTTCCTTAGTAGTACAATAACAAAACTATAGTTAAAAACTCATGTATCACTGAGTGTGGCGACTTTGTCGTTGAAACACGTTTGATTAAATAAACTTAGTTTTTGTGAGATCTTGTGTTTGAGTTTTGTTTAATCTCCCAAGTCAGGCTCAATATTTATTTATGTCAAACTAGGGACCAACAATTACTACGTGACAGAATATTTCTAACGAATTCCAAAAAAAAAAAATTTCCAGTATTTAAATTAAGAATATATTTGTTATACAATCTGCAGTTTGATGAACTAATACTTGAATATTGCTGTTTTTTAACATAATCATATTATGTTTTATATGTCACCAATAACATGCAGTATTGTCAATGCAGTAATATTTGCACATTTTCAATGATTGCTAAGAGTTTAGTGTTTATTGTCTATTATATATATATATATATATATATATATATATATATATATATATATATATATATATATATATATATATAAGCGACGAAAACATAACTTTGCCATACATCTTTCCAGAACATCATCAGTCTTTTAGCTTAAGCTCCTTATGGCAAATACAATTGTTGACATTTACTCTTTTCTATAATGAATCCACACATGTTTACACTGATTTAAAGTTGTCTCTGATTTTATTTTGCATGGTATTCCTAAATATACAAGTAATATAACACAAATGTCAACAACAATAGTAAATGTTAAATTATTTTAAAAGATATGACGTTTACAATAATAATAGTTGTTAATAGTGTTTTTAATTGGAAATCATTTACCTTATGTAAATGAAAAACCGTTTACTAGAGATTGCAAATTACCCAATTATTTTTCGTTTATATTACATAGAATTTTAAATTTTGTTAATATATTTTGAAATTTGTTTATTAATAGAAGACAAATCAATATAAACACCAAATATAGTTTATTATATTATGCATAAAAATGAAAAGAAGAAATATAACAACAAAACAAAACAAGTAATGAATGTGTAGTTTTTAGTAACGTGTTAGTTATTAGGTTTGTGGTTCTATTTATAACTACTGTTAAATTGTTTATTGATTATAGTTTAACCAAAATCTAACTATTATATTAGCTATGTATAATATTATACTTACCTACACTTTAAATATTACTCTCTCCATTCATCTGCCTCTCTCATTACTTCTGTTTTTTTTTAATTACACTGGCTTCAATAACAAATAGAATGAATGAATCTCTGGGTATTCTGAAATTGACAACAAATTGTTTTCATTATTCTTCAAATCAACAGTATTCTTAAAAGGTAATGCAAATGCATACGGTTATATTAAATTTATTGTTCCATATTTTACTTTTTATAAATCTAGTGTTTTTTTACAACGTAAAAGTTAAACTTAAATAAAAATCACCATGATGTTATACTTTGTGTATTTAACTGAAGCTTTATATTAAGTGTCTTTTATTGAAAAAGGACTGTAATAATATGAATTCATATTTGTTACCCTTAATTAAAGCTAAAGTTAAAATAATCATTAAAGAATTAGCTCATAGTTAATCAAACAACGCATGTCTTAATTATTTGTTTCATACACCACATAGCTAAAAAAAACGTACAACAGTTTCAGTTATATTTGTTGAATTATATTACATTATTTTTATTGCCGCTAGTTACAGAATTAACTTCCTCAAAAAAGTTATCGCTATAAATGATTTTTTTAAAAACAAATATTACAACTTATTGATTTATAAATTCATTACAATAACGTATTCTTGAATGGATACGTTTTTTTATACGTGCCAAACACAACTTAGTTTATAGTATAATTTCATGATATTTACAATAACCTATGAAATCGATTATTGAACATATAGATTTTGCTGTTCATACATACTTATCTTCATGTTAGTGGTTTTACATAGGTTGTAAAATTAAATTCATAAAGTATATATATATATATTACAATCAAATTTCATCTAATTTTAATTCATTAATTAAAAAGTTTTTTTTTTAATATTATTATTTTATTTATTTTTTTTTTTTATCGGACTTCAAATAAAGTTGTATATAAATACAAATATTGTGCTTCAAAAGATAAAAATAATTTTAAAAATTGACACACTTTAAAAAAAAAATGTGCTAAAGAATATTATAGTTATACTAAATATAATTTTTAAAACATGGCAATAACAGAAAAAATATTTCCTACGAGAAAATGTTTCAATAGCTAAGTCGTCATCTTTAAATATACATCTTCATCTTTACATATACGTCGTGCTGTTTTTAAATATACACAAACTTTATTTGCACGGAAAATCAAGAGCAAATAAATAATTTTATATTTCAGTAGCAGAAAGTTTTACTATATACAGCAATTGAATTATATCTAATTCATTGAAGAGTCAACTTGTTTGTACCAAAATTTGTGGCTTGGAATGTTTAAAAATATATTTATTAAAACGTAATAGTTTAAAATATTTATATTGAAATACAATATATATATATAAATTGATTTCTAATGTAAATGTTCAACTTATTTCAATCTCAAGGATAAATAAAGCAGAAGCTTAAAGTTTCAAATATTTTAATAGTATGAATGAGCTACAATTGTTTCGCCTTGCGGCATCTACGGGCAACTGATAATTTACAAGTATAGACAACTATATAAACATAAGTAACAGGAAACTGAAATACAATAGAGAAATCGGGGAAGGTAGAGGGATGACCTAGCAGGTAGGTAAAGGTAATGAACTATGTTACGGATGGGTTTTAGAAGAGGTGACGAATTTAATACAATGTGGTCATTTCAAATATAATTGGGGATACTGTTAAGAGCCTTCCTAATATATGTTATTTTCACAATGAAGTTAATATTATTAAACAAATACAAAATAAAGTGAAAGATAACAACCTTGTTATTTCTAAAGCCGATAAAGGCAATTCAGTTGTTATTTTAGACAAAGTTAATAATGTTTGTTAAGTAGATGATATCCTTAATGATAATTCCTCCTTTAAAATATTAAAAAGTGATCCTACGTCTAATTATAGTAAACTAGTTAATAATTGTATTAAGAAGTGTACTAATTTGTTCCCTAATAACGTTGGCCAATACTTGAGAGTTATGAACCCCCAACCACCCAGATTGTATGGCCTACCAAAGCTTCACAAACCTAATATTCCTGTTCGTCCCGTAGTATCTTTTAACAATGCTCCTACTTATAAATTGGCCCAAAAAGTCAATACTGTATTTAAAAGTGCCACTAATTTTACATCTAAATATAGTATTAAGAATTCGTTAGATTTAATTAACAAAATTGGAAATGTTACTATACCTTCCAATGCTAAAATTGTATCTTTCGATGTTAAAAGCCTTTTTACTAGTATACCTATTAACCAATGTAAAAACATAGTCAATGACATAATTAGCGATACCAATGGTGATACTACACTTAGTAATGAATTAAAAGCAGCCTTAGAAATTTGCATTAGTCAAAATTATTTTTAATTTAACGATAGGTTTTACCAACAAATAGAAGGGTTGGCAATGGGTTCACCTTTGTCACCTCTTCTAGCAGAAATTTTCATGGCTGATTTTGAAAAAAAATTATTTGTTAAAGACAATCCTTTATTTAAAAATATAATTTATTGGGACCGTTATGTTGACGATGTTTTGTGTTTGTTTAGTGGCACTAATAGACAGTTAGACTCTCTCCATAAAACCATAAATTCTGTAAATAGCAACATTCAGTTCACTATGGAAGTAGGTAACAATAACAGCATTAATTTCTTGGACCCTAACATTAATATCAGTGATAGTTATCATAAATTTTAAATTTTCAGGAAACCTACTTATACAGATACAGTTATACCTGCTGATTCTAACCATCCTATCATCCATAAACATGCTGCTTTTCACAGCATGGTACATATACTTATTTGTATACCTCTTTCACCTAATGACTTTCATGATGAACTGAATGTCGTTAAACAAATTGCTGTTAATAATAAGTATGATGTTAGTTTAATAAATAATATTTTAAGAAAAAAGTTAAAGCGTAAAGCTGAAAATTTGGTCTACTCTTCCCATAACGAGAGCATTGAAATAGTTAGATATTGTAAATTATCTTATATCAACAGAACTAGTTATAAAATCAGTAACCTTATTTCTACTAAATGTAATCTTAAAGTTGCCTTTTATTGTAATAAAAATCTAAGGAAAATGTTGGTGAATAATAAAGATAAAAAAGAAATGTTAGAAAATAGTGGAGTTTATAAAATATCTTGTCAAGATTGTGACTCTGAGTACATAGGTCAATCAGGTAGATCTATAAAAGTTAGAATTAAAGAACATGTAAATACCTGGAAACATGGCTATAGAAACTCTAACTTTGCTAACCACCTTTTGGACTCGGGTCATAGTTTTGATCCGAAATCGAATGTTAAACTCTTACATATAGAAAATAAAAGCAATAGATTAAATAATTTAGAATGTTTAGAAATAAATAGATCTATTTCACTTAGGCCTAGTCTCAACTTAAATGACCACATTGTATTAAATTCGTCACCTCTTATAAAACCCATCCGTGACATAGTTCATTAACCTTTACCTACCTGCTAGGTCATCCCCCTACCTTCCCCGATTTCTCTATTGTATTTCAGTTTCCTGTTAATTATGTTTATATAGTTGTCTATCTTGTAAATTATCAGTTGCCCGTAGATGCCGCAAGGCGAAACAATTGTAGCTCATTCATACTATTAAAATATTTGAAACTTTAAGCTTTTGCTTTATTTATCCTTGAATATGGAGTTTCAACAAGATATATCTGCTATTACATTAAAGTTTATTTCAATCTTTTTTTCAAATGTTGTAAGTGTGTATATTAATTGATGATAATATTCGAGGGATAAGTTCGGACTACTAGACAATTATATTTATATAAGGCCAGTTTACAGTAGATATAATCTGTTTTTTATTACAACTTACGTTATTCACAGCAATGTAAACTGAGCAGAAAATCGTTCCCTCAGACTTAGCACTTCAATTGATCCCATATAATCGGATTGTGTGTTTCCAAAGTACGCTTTAGTAAATTTGCAATTTATTTCTGTACTGAGATAAAATGTGTTTATACGAAGTTTCATTACATAAGAGAGTATTTTGTAATAGTGTTTACTAGAAATTTATTTGTTTTAATTACGTATAATTATAAAACGTTATAATCATATTACTTGATGAAATTTTGATTAGGTAGCAGGCATATGATTTAAGTGTAATACATAGAAATTGTTCACTATACAGTTGAGATATTTAAGAAAAATATATGTACGGCATTTAACTATTTTTTTTGCATTAAACTTCGTTGTTATACAACTAGTAAACGTGATTAATAGCATTACACATGTTGTTTTATAAACTATGAACAAACATATAACATATTGCGCATATCAAACATCAAAAAACCCGCTAGATCTGGCAAATAAATAATATTTTTGTAAATTCGTTACGAATTAAAGTTTAAAATTACAATGACAATTTATCGCTAAAGAGTAGTTTACAAAATATACTTTTAAGAGGGTTGTCGATATTAAATCTATAAATTCACTTAGAAAGTTGTGAAATTATAATTATGCTTTAAAACATTTACATTTTGCAAAATTTATTATTTGATTATATAAAAATCCAAGTTGACTCGTTAATTATAATTGTTTTTCATAAAGAAGCTAGGAATTCTCTCCTTATTAAAATTTGGTATCTTCTGGACAAATAACAAAACTGTCGTACCCACATTAATATGATTATAGATTGAAAAACAACACTTACAGATTTTATTTATTACTGAAGGAATATATATATATATATATATATATATATATATATATATATATATATAACAAATAAGTAAACGATAAAAATAACCAATTAAAAATATACATATATATTTCATAAAATATTATTGGTTATTAGACAATGTTAAAGGGTACTGGTTAACGGAAAGCGTTATAAATCAAGAGTGCCAAATAATTAACCAATTCATAGAGATTTTGTTTAGAATTTTTATAATTTGACATAAATATTTGACCATTATTATGACATTATTCAAAGATTAGTTATTTCAGACATATGCGTAGAAATAACATTATTATTGTTTCTATTGAGTATGACCTTTGTGCATTGCTTTGTAAGAACTATTACTTCTGAATCATTATTGGAATGTACTTTCATGATTTAATTACTATAAGAAAGAAAAAAATACCCCGTAAGTTATCAATATGCTTTTAAAAATAAACGAAACCATGAATATTCGATTCAACAATAGACATTCACACGTTTCAAACCTAGCTAGATGAGTTTTTCACACGCATAACATTATTATTATCTTAAGATTAAGTTACGTTGTCTAAATTAAATCAGATCTACCACAAATACAGTGATTGAAAGAATCTCTATATTTTGTACAACAGTAACAAAAATAAAAAGTATTATAAATCATGTAGTAAAAAGTAAATGTAACGTCAATTTAAACATATACTCCGGTGTACATATAACTTACAATTGAAAGAAATTGAATAGAAATAAAAAAATAAAAAACTTCACTGAAATAATATGTGCATTGAGCATAAAACATCAGGTGAATATATTCAGTTAGTTCTTTAGACTCGTGTGTACCCTATAACTACGTTATATCATGTTATAACTATATATGAGGGTAAATGTAACAACTATAGTGTTTATAGCATCTAGTAACATTTTCCCTACCAATTTTAATCGTTTAATATTGTCGTTAGATCTTAAATGAGTCATTTATTTTTCCAGATTTCAAACATCATAATGTAGAATTTAAAAAAACCTTTCTTACCAATAAAAAGATGCACAGAGAGAAGTTACAGCTGCGAAGTTGTTTTTTTTTTTTTTTTTTTTTTTTTTTTTTTTTTTTTTTTTTTTTTTTTTTTTTTTTGCTTAAGGATATGTAAAAGTGTATATATTAAAATATTCAGAAATAAAATATGTATAAATAAGTACATTATTTCGTGAGTGGTAATAATAATAAATATATTTATTAAAACTATATATGGTAATATTTAAAGTACAAAGAGAAAATTTTAATTATTTTGTTTAAAAATATATTTGATCTTTTTTCGGGTAAAATATTTTAGGAAGTGCTACTTTTAAGTAGTCTTATTTGAGATAATATAGCCTACATTTGAAATCAGACAAAAATATTCCTAGATTGTCTACTCTTAGATTTTATTTTTATTTTATTTTATTTTTTTTGTAAATAATTAAGTGTTTTATAGAATGTGAATAGCAAATTAATAATAATTTTCTACATTTATTAAATAGTATGTTTATAGTCGAAAGGGGTTAAATTATTTCCTATCTTCATTCAAACAATAGCATACGACGCAATACCTTTAATTTAACGGAAAACAAATAACTCAATAACAAATTTGAACAGAATTTATTTTTATCGATGAAGCTGTTATTAAAGATACTGCCTATAAACGTGCAATATTTTATTCATAAATTCATGCTGTTTAAATAAATCTAATTATAAAATCACTAAATACATAGAAATATTCAATTATCAGTAGTCTAAAGACTAATGTATACTATAACTTGCTTCTATATGCGTTTCATCATTTAGAAACACTAGCCTAATCAAACGTGGTAGAATTTTTTTACTGAGAATTATATTTTTGAGGGAATAAATATTATTAGGTGAATGGATTACTATAATTTAATTTAATTGATACTGTTATCTTGAATAGTTTTAGATGTTTGGAAGGTCAAATTATTGTCCTATTTTTCTAAGATTATTTTTGTAACAACTATTTCAATAAGTGTTATTGTGGGAGCAGATATCCGATTTCATATTATGATATTATAAATACACAATATAAATAAATGTGTAATGTCAGTTTAGTATCTGTAAAACAGGGTGACAAGTGAAGAATGATGGTCGATGTTTTTAGTATGTTTATATTTATATCATTCTTTTTTAATTTTGTATGATCTCTTGTATTGATCGCAGTTTCAAAATATTTTTAAGACAAATCCAAACCACACAACTGCATCCATATTTTTAATACTTTTGAAATAGTGATTAATATCACTATTTACGTAATACTTATTCAATATATACAGTTAAAATAGATAACTATTTGAACAAAATTCAATTATTCATTGTTAGTAAAACAAATACAATTCCCTCCACTATATGTTTACGGATGTTAATTTATAAATAATGATTCGGGATAAAAAGTAGAATCTTCTAGGTTTTACTTGTGGAAAAAAAAAATACATATAAACGTAGGTCTGGAACTCCATCGGTTTCCAGTGATCCGCCATTTCTTTTTTCTTCTTTTTTTAACAGAAGATTTAATATATTGGGATGTATAAAATATATTGAACTAGAATATTGTGTATATATTTGTTATAACATGTTTTCCCCATGTACAAAAAACAAACGACGTTTCATATATTTATAAAATGAATGCTGTTTAAAATTTGTATATCAATTATCTTGAAAACCGCTAACTACACAATATATTAAAAACATATTGCTTTTTTAATGACACACGAAAATGAGTTAGTTTTTTTTTATGTTACATAAGATATAACGAAGTTATTGACCAAATAAATAATTTTTTTTTATCTTGGTAGCCAAGTTGTCCATAGTATCTTCAATTTCTCCAGAGCCAAATTATGGGGAAAAAATCATTTAAATGATATCCAAAATAATTATTACAAACTCTAAATAAAAGTATTTAACACAGTAAATCAAAACAGAACTGTATACAATAATTTTAAGTCACTTATCAAATTCATTTAAAAGTAGGTTAAAGACAAAGAAAAAAAATGGGAAAATAATAATCTAGTTTGGCAATACTAACAGCTAATCAAGTATGAAATGCTTAGCAAACGCTTCAAGTGATGAGTAGTTTGGATGTTGCTTCCAGCTAAGTTACTAAAACAGTGCATGTTAATCTTGAACTAATATTAGTTATTAAAGATTACGAACAAAGAATACAGTGATATTGTTTTTGTATACATGTTTTTTGAAATGGAAATGCAGAACTGGCAAACAGTGAATATCCAGAGAGATTTCCACACGAATTACAAATACTAAAACCTTTGTATCAGTTGTTCTTTATTTACTTATAAATGAGTCATTCCCATCTACTAAATTTATAGTTGAACCACCACAACGTCGCCATTTTAATTTAAAAGAAAATGTAATCAACACATACAACATTGTCTAAGTCTCAGTACAAGGAGAATTTCTTTTCGCGCTGGATTGACGTAAAGTAAAGTATCGCGAATACATAGAATAGAAAAACTGTACCATTTCCACTACCAGATGGTGCAATATCAATTTTCAAGATATTAACCGATATAATTATATTTTGGCGGTTGTCTTGATGACAAGTATGATATCGTAATTTTATTTTTTTTTTCTGAAGAAGCGACGATTAAAAGAAATGCGAGTTTTAACTACAGAAATTTTCATTTGTTGAGTAAAGAAAATTCAAATTTCACAGTCGAAATTTCATTCCAACATAGATTTCTTGTTGACGTTAAAAAATATTTTTTTTTTTGAAAACTTTTGAGATCATTCAATTTTAATGACCTTACGGGAGCTGTGTATCTAATTATTTAATTAATATAGTAAAAATATTTCCAACCTCTTTTAGAAAAAATTCCTCTACTCAAAAGTTGTGAACTTATTTTCCAGCTAGTCGGTTTGTTAGGAATGACTTAAAGGAAACATTCCAAAAATGGATTTGACATGGTGAGCCATTCATGATACCTAAAAGGTCATCCGATTTAACACCCTTAGATTATTACCTGTTAAGGTTTTATGAAAATTATATAATACTAAGAAAATGTTAAATCACAGGAAGAATAACTAACAAGACTTCGTAACTGTGTTAAATTTATTCGAAACCTACGTCATGTAACAAATGCAACTGAACAAAACTTATTCAGCGCACAATGTTTTATATTGTGCACAGATGGAGGGCTAAAATTTTCGATTCTATATATGTTTTTTTTGTGTGTGTAATAAAAAAATTATTTTGTACGTTTGAAATAATTTTATATGGTTAAGTGTTTCGAGATTGGAAACCAATCAGTGGCCAGTGTCTTAAGAGACATGAGCTATTAAGTAAAACTTTGATTCCTAAAGATAAGTATATTGTTTGAGGAACAATAATGAGGAAAATTCTGTAGATGTGTTTCCGACCCCAAATCGTATCTTAGAATATACACGTAACAAAAAGATTACATTGATATACATAAATTCGTGAAAGTCTCCTAATTGAATGTGCAGTTACAGTGTCAATTAATGTAGTTGAGCTCACGGTAAAATTGATTGATACTTATAAAATAATATTAACTTGTGGTTTTATCTAAAGGGATTTGCAATTATAGACAATGTTATAAGTTGATTAAAACTAGAACAAGGAAATCACATTATATAATTATTTGATTGTATTATTTTAAATACGATTTTATTTTTGGTAGAGTGAACTAGTTTTTTTAAGTATTTAATTAATTAGAGTCTAAATTGTTATCTATTTTTTTGAATTTAAATAGATGGATTTGCTATAGTATTATTTATAGAAACAAAAATGACACATATATTTTAAAAAATTATTAATTTAATAACCTAGTATTACATACAAAGAAAATATTTGCTTTTAAGGACAAATTTAATGTGAAATAATGTAGTTGTCTTATATTTAGTTTGAAATTTATCTTTGATAAAAATATATTGTATTATTTAATTTTCAAATTGTTCTTCCATCTTGGTATAAATTGTTAATGCAAATTATCACCAAGACTACCTAATTTAAAGTAGCTGAAGAAATATTATCAACCTATACGTTTTACTTTTAAATATATAATTGTTTAGTAGAAAAGGTTTTTTTTCGGTAATCATATTCCTAAATAATTTATCTTTCATTATAATAGTAAGCTTATTTGTTTTTAAAACGAATGAAATTTTAATATGGGACATCTACTTATGTTTAATTACGACATTGTATTCTATATGTTTATAATTTATTTAAACCTAACATCAACAGCGAATACATTTTTAATTTCAAACCTAAATGTTTAGTGAATAAATGTAATAAAATTATTTGTACTAGATATTTATTATAGGTTAAATATTTATGAGATTATGAATATTATTATCTTTTAAATCACCTTTTATTTATTCTTACTTCTACACATGGTCATAATAGTGGCAGACAATAATCTTATCGATATTGTTGTGTTACTTTAATGTTTATAGCCAATGTTATTCTTTTTTTATCTGAACAATACTTATAAATTTGTTTTATACACAAACCAAACCATGCGTAACATGAAGTTAAATTACTATTTCTATGTCAGTAGAAGATATTTATTTAAGAACTATTGATTCATATTTCCTTTATAACTTTATTTAATTAAATACAAATTGTAATACAGGAAAAACAATGACCTAGTTTACATCACCCAGCAGTGTGCAAGGAGGAAAACACCATATTCATGATTTGCAGCTGCTTACTTCCTACAATTCCTTAGGTATTGTCCTCAATAAATAAACATTACTATATAGAGTTGTTGAGACGACAATATAAAATTTATCTCTACAGATTGCTGTAAAACAATAAATTAATTGCGATAAATGATTAAAAAATCTACAAAAAAACATAATTAATTGTAAGTGAGAGTTTTTATTTTTACTTCCCATATTTGGTAAAGTGTTTATCACTAATTTTATCACAATTATTTTACTACTGAATTATTTTGACACAAAATAATATTAAAATTGCCCGTCAACATTTAACACGTAAATGTAAAATTATAATTTATGTATAACATTATCTCACGTTTCAGCTTAATAGAGTTGTTTTTATCTAAAGGACGTCTTATATTTCAAATATTCATATCATAAAGTTTGTTGGATAACAAAATTATTGGAATTTATTTCCTAATATTATTGTCGTATTTATTGTTCTATTCGTCACAAAGTTTTTGATCCTATTTATATAAATTAATTGATTATTTGTACTTACTCAATAATGGATGCAATTCAAACATATTCCTTTATTATAACTGCACCTAAAATTTTTAGTTTATTTCTTTTTTTCAAAACATTAATTACGTACGTCAAATAGTTCATTTGAGTGCATATTTTATTCTAAATATTTACTTATTATCGGAAGCATACTATATTTCATAAAATATCAGAACTTCGTTGTACAAAATATTTTCGTAAATAATTCAAAAAGGGTTATTGTTTTAAATATTTTTATTTTTGTATTTAGGTGTAAAATGGAAATAATCATTAATGAAATTCATGTTATATTTGATAATGTATAAATAAAATAATTATTACTGAATTCCTAAATTATATAAATTATTGTAATCTCAAACTTAGATAATTTGACGCTATATTTTAGATAAATAGCCTAGATATATGTAGATAATTTAGAAAAAAAAGCCTAACTAATTCTACAGGAAATAATGTCTACTGGACATGAAAGTACACAATTTATTAAACACGGCAGCCTATCTCTGAAAACATGTGTCTTCTTTTATCTCTCACGTCAAGGCACTTCCTTCCGCTGTAACAATTTATCTATTTGTAAAGCTGTGTTCGGACGAATAATAATTAAGCAGTTTATTACCGGTCATGTCGTATTTATCGCAAATGAGATAATTATTATTTTTAAGATATTCATTTGCAATGCTATATTTTTCAATATGCATAAAAAATATTATTTGATGAATTAATTGAAATATATCCAACAACTATATAAACGTTCCTACGACTTTGTGTTACTATTTATAGTGGTCATATTTTTGCAGATTATTATTGATTTGTTGATAATTTTTAGGTGATGAAATATTCAATAATTGTCGAATTATATACTCTACAAGTCTAGCTTAAATTTATATTTAATTACGTATATATAACTAAATAACCATAATATAACAACATGTACTACAAATAGTGTGTCGGTAATATGTGTGACCATATTTTGCAATAAATAATATTCTACTTTTACATCAACATTAATCTTGTGTTTGGGTAATTATAGAACAGAGATACATACATAAGGGATTACAAAGATCTTTCTCATTGTCAATTTCATTAAATTGATTGGAGATTAATATTTTGTTGTTGTTGTTTAGTCTGTGTATTTTCCGATGAAATCTATTCTCCTTACAAAAATCCAATAGGAGAAAATTTATAGATACTAATTCAAGGGACCTCCGATCTTAAATAATTTTCGTACAATGTCTCAATTAAGCAGTTGAAGTGATATGAAGGTTGTGAATCGCTTTGTTGTAAAATAACATTATTGCCACTGTGTGGTGTAATTGGAGGAATAAGAAGTATCCTACCAACAATATATTTTACACATTAGCATACAGCCTGTATTTAAATATTAATAATACTGTTCCTATTATAGGCAAACCAAATTGAGAGAAACCGCTATTTATGCTGATCTCCAATGGTTCCATGAAGATTATACTGTAAATAGTAAACACAAATGTGCCGGTTTATAGATCCATTTTACTGGAAAAAAGTTTGGTCAGAACACAATACATCTGTCAAGACCATTTTTTAAACATAGTTTGACAAAACTCAAGACACCGGTCTGTGCAATCCCTTAACAAAACCATGAATAAATCTTGGTCGATACAAAATTGCATCCACTGAAAATATCTAAAAATATCCTCTGGTGCCTTCATGGTCAATCGAATCTGTTGCATTTTATCACTTAGGGTATGGCTTTTCTCCAAACAACAGTGCGTTGTCATTTTTCTTAATCTGTTTCCACATTTGTGTGCAGTAATAACAGGATATATTCATTCGGTACTAATTCACTTTTTGAAATATAATTATTCTTTATAGTTTTAACGAATAGTTTTACTATTGATAAACTTCTCAGATGCCTTCAGCATCCACTTCAGTTTCACACAACGTAGATATACGTCTTCTTATGAAGCTTTGACGTTGTTAATAATTTTAGAATATGATCAATAAATTAACATACACAATCAAGTGTTACCCCTTAAGTACATATGAACCTTATATATGTACCGCTACCTAAAAATTCATGGAGGGAAGTTACATAGGATTCACCAACCTGATAAATGTATTGATTTCGTTCCTGAGAATATCCATCATCTTACATTCTTTTCCATATGTATTCTGAGGTCCTTCGGGATAAAAAAAAGAGAGCTTCATTACTAGTTAGCTAAAACTGGACGTTAGTGAGATTTGAAGGATCGAATAGTAAAAATCGGTGGTCTTAGATCGGTGGCCCAGATGATGCCGTCAGATTACCTTCTCTCGACCAGTCGAAAAAAGTCCACGGAATATCCTTTACTTGAACTCGTATAAGAGGAGGTAAAAAATGTCGGTAAACAAAAAAGTTGTTATATTCATTACCTAACCGACTATTAAGAAATATTGATTTAGAGAAATTTGCCTTGAAACTGTGTATACAGTTTTCCGAGGAGTTTATATGAGTGATAGCCTCCTTTCAAAACCGTTAAAAAAATGACATTCTATCATAAGATAATTTATGTTATTATAACTTCATTTAAACTCTTCAGTGTCCTTTTTTTACAATTGGATTTTTCTCCAATCAAATTTCGCTAAATTAAATATTTATCAGTAATAATAATTGTTACATTGTATCAGTCAACTTACTTTTATAAAGTTAGGGTAATAATCTGCAACTAATGAAAAAATTGATTTTTTGAAATAAAAATCAGTAGCTGCAATTTCCATGGTAAATTACATCTTATATATGACAAAAGATATTATTTAACACAAAAAAGTTAATATTGTTCACATGAAAGACAAATAATTACAGGATGTTCTATTTAAGCTGCCAAAACATAACTTCTTGAGCTCTTAGTTCGCTTTGCTCTAAATAACCCTCGTAAATCCCTTTTAATTTCTCTTTCTGTAAAGTTTTTGGAACAAATTTTTTATAATATTAAAACAATATATATATATATATATATATCTTTACACTAATTTCATCACTAAAGTACCGAAATAATTTCTCACTATAGCCTACTACACTTTTCCATTTAGGCCATCAGTCGTGCTTATAAATAATTATTGTCCTTAGTTATATCTACAACCCTTACATTCTCAATTAATATCATTGATTATTGTGAATAAGTGAAAAATTAATTAACATATTTCCTTGGAGACTTAAGTACATCATCAAATTCATAATTCTGTATGTATATCTAGAAAGTCCACAACCAACATATTATTATTGACTTTCTGTACAATAACAATCATGCTTTGTGTTTGAAAACGTAACAACATTCTTTGTAGTCTTATTGGAATTTCCAGGTTTTTAAAACATGATTCTAAAGGTATGTGATCAGTTTCAAGAAATACTGTTTAGGATTTTTTTGTATCTAAACATAATACCCAACATAATAATCAATGTGGGTAAAGTTTTATTGTGTCTTTAAATGGTTTCATGTTAAGGTTATGTGCCTAACTTCTTGAAACATTTAAGCAACATTTTTATTATTGTAGTACGCAAACACACGATCTCCATTTATACATTTTAGGATGATTAATTCTGTAGCAAACAACAGACTTACACTTGAACTAAGCTGCAACGATTTCGCAATGGATATAATACAAAAAAAATCGTAGCCATTCTGAACAATAATTCCATAAACGAGATGGAGTTACACATACCCAAGGGAGTCGTTAACACGGTTTGTAGAGAGAGATAAGCTCTGTCATTTCCAGGATCAGTGATGGTTTTCACTTTTTAAATTGTAAAAAATAATCTCATTATATATTTTACTAGTTAAATTTAAAACGTAATAAAATAAATTCTGTGTAATAACAAAATAATTAATAACAGATTAATTAAAAATGATCATATTTAGATTACACTATAATGAGCATTAAAGTTTAAATAATGAAATACGTTATATATTATAACTCTCTTATTTCTCAATACTTTTTTTATTGTTTTTATTAAAAAAAAAAAACTTTGATACCTTATTCAATTAGAATATATATATATTTTTTATTTACTGACATTAGATTAAAGACAGGAACAAGTGTACAACGATAAATTTTGAGAAAATGATTTTTATCTTTAAAATATAATAATTTTTACACACATTGGGAAACAATGTTATAATAAGGAAATGTAATCTTTTTTAAATGAATAAAACATTTTATGTTATTTATAATTAAATTTGTATATGAGCTATGTACGAGTATGTAAGAATATATCTTGAAAGCCAGTTATTTATTTTCTTGTCTCCAAATAATGAATGAGATATATGTGATATGAACTTAAAAGACATTGAACATAATACATTATTCTACTTTCATAGGTGAAGAACGCTATATTGACGTGCGACACAGCTTCATAACACAGGATAATATTAGGTAAATAAAACCATCATCACATAAAAGATACAGTATATCATCATACGATACTGAGCTATACTGAGTTATAACATAAGCTACCTGAAAATCACACAATCTTTAAAATACAATAAATAAAGGTACGTCTGTTGTAATACGTATATGTCATGTATGATAAGTTGTACTTGTATTGCTTGCAATACTTGCACTGCTTCTATCTGTGTGCATCAACCTTTCAAATATAGCTCGACATTATTCTACGCTCTATCTTTTTTATTATACATTTTTTCCTAATTATTTATAATGATTGGTGTCAGAATTGAAAACGTTTATTGATTTATATCATCAACCATGGTCTTCAATATTATATTATTGACATATGAAATACGAAAGGAGAAAACAAAGTAAAACAATTTAACTCTCAAACCGCAGTGCTTAAAAGTGGTTTGTTGTTGAATAGCTAAACCTAACCCACCCTGTCATTTAAATGGTCTACATTGCTGTTGAGAACTAAACTTGTCTGAAAATGTGGATTTTATTATTATTTTAATTTTATTTAGTTTACATCGGAAGTTTACTTAGTTACGTCTATTAGTAAATTGTTAATGTTTTGAATGACTCTTGTAATTACATTAAATGTTCTAGGCGGTTTCAATATCTGGTAATGTGTCGGAAAATTGGACTAATTTAAAACAAAAGATATAAATTTTATTTTAGAGGAATTGTAATGTTATTTTTTGGACATTTATTTTCCATATTATTGAACAGATTGGATGAATCAGGTAAAGAAATAAACAATAGCTTTATATTTGACTCTGATAAACAAAAGATGTATGATATTGTGCTAAAAATAATTGATTAATATTTTATGCATATAAGACTACTACTTTTTTAGGTTAAAATATTTTACTAGTTCACAACATATAAGTTAATAAAATGATGGCTATGTAACAAAATTAAAAATAAAGGTAATAATTTTAATTAGGTACACTATATAAAAGATTTATAAAAGATAAAAATTTCCGGGTTATTAGACATCCACAGATTTGAGAAAATTTTTACATATACACGATACGATGTTAAACAGAACAGTCGAAAATTATCAAGCTGCAGAGATTTCTTTCAATCAAATTGAATCCCTTGATGGAAGAAAATTGGAGATTACGCGATTCATGTTATCAATAAATTCCGAAAAGAACCATCACAATAATATTGTAGAGGACGGTCACTCTAAAGAAAACAACCTCATAGTTAGTCAATATCTAACTTTAAAAAAAACTAGATTTTAACTTTAAAATAAAAGAATGCATGTGGTTGCTGCGAAAACAGAGAAGAATTCAAAAATATCCAGCTAATGGAATAGTTTATTTTAAATGCAACAAACTAAACGATTTTTCTGGAAAATAAAGAAATTATAATAAAGAGTGCAACTAATTCTAATATATAAAACAAGTATAAGGCTTGTGTTACAGAAAAAATAATAGAAAAAGTTTGCTTAATTTTAGTAACAATTTATTTATTTGTAGATAATGTGAATAAAGTAAACAGTAGTGAGCGCACATAACTATTTGTAATTAAAATATTTCCTTCAAAATATATAAAGGAGCTCACGTAAATATAATCTTGAAACCAAATTAATTACAATTAGGGTTGAATAATCATATGCTACATTCAACTAAAGGTAGTCTAAACACATTTAGTGGGACAGGTTCAATACACGATCAAAATGTGTTCTTAATGGTAGTTAGTTATAGAAATGTATATTGAAATATAAATATTTATAAATTTGATTTTGACTATGACTCTATTATAGGATTTGGTTCATACTAGAGTTTATTTAAATCGTGTTAAAAGATAGACATTCGTAGTAAATTAGTTATTCCCAATGTAATTTTTAAAAACAATAAATAAAAAAATAAAATAAACATATGTTTTCCGTCTTTTGCAACATACAAATTAATTATTATATTCTGAATGTATAAAATTAGGAACTGGTGTAAAAAATTGATTTATGATTTATGCATTAATCTAAAGACTAATAAACATGAAACGAAGAAGCGGGAGATATTTGTATATTTATATTTGTATATAAACAAACAAAATAAATGTTTGTTTCACTATACACGTCAGTTTAAATCCTAATACAAAATCTAAAAATGTGATAAAAACTATCATATGAATTACTAGAGAAAAGTGGTGAGTATACAATCAAAGAATATTCTTCAAAAGCAAAACAAAACCATAAAACACAAAAAATTCTTTGAGCTGTTGTGTAAAAATTAACTTAACCAACTTTTTTATTTTTTTAAATTATAACATTTCGAAGAAGGCAGGAAAGATTTCTTTAGCTTCTTAAGGGCCAATATGAAAAATCAGTAATTTCAACAATACTCCTAAAAAACTATACTCTTTATAATCTCTTGATGTATTATATAACATTTATTACATTTAATTGATTTTAAATGTTCAATAATATCATTAATGTAGCCAGTAAATAAATGCTATTGAGAAAGACATTGTTATTTTAACTATTGTTTCAGATATGTAAATGGAGAATCATGTTTTTAAATAATGCTAACTGCAATCATTCCCTTCATTTTATTTGACTTACAATAATAATATACTCTTTACAATTTACTTTTATTGGAACCATACGACATCTCATCATTTATAGTTATTTAGTATATCTAGTTATAAAAATCTATTTTTTTAAAACCTAAAGTTTAACAACTCATACATTAATCGATTACATTAAATTCGACTTAACAATTCTCTAAAAGCATATGAACTTTGAAATAATCTACGATATAAGAAACTGTTCCTTTATACATAAACAATAACATTTACATAGGAACTTTGATAAAGTATAGTGCATATTTAATAGGTTATTGAGTATTAGTTAAGAATCATAAGTTTGTGTTTCGTGTATAGTTTGATTCATTAACAAAACAAATGGTCATGCATGGCTGTGGAAGTGAAGCACTGCAGACCATTATTAATTCAAATAATAATTAGTAATTTATTTAATTTCAATAACTCAAATCATTTAGAAATTTAGGTTGTTTAGGTTAATCCTGTATTTATTTTGCGAATTCCTTTAAAAACTTTTTATTAATTACATCATACAATATTCTTAGAAAATTTACTGACATATTTTGTAATTTAAACGCAACTTACTCAAGAGTAAAACTGATTTTGTGTATTTCTTATACTATCTCAAAAATTAAAACAAATTTAGTTAGAGCTTTGAGGTTATTGATGTTTTAAAAGGCCTCTATAAGTGGACTACGTAAGTAATTAAAATTACTCCACCCCCAAAAAATATTAAAAACTTTTTACGTTATTCAGTGAAAATGTGACTATCGACTAAAGAATTAGTTTTGTAATTATTCATTATTATATTATATAGATTTCATTTATGTAACACTTTAGTGAAGTACAAAAAACTAAAATGGAATTTATTCTAGCTCTATTCTCGGGCTACATTTTAGTTTCAAATATAATCATACACAATTTTTTTTAAAAAAACCTAGTATAATTATTAGTTAGCAAAAGCTAACACGAAACGCTCTGCATTTTCATAGACACAATAGATGGCACGTGTAAAATAATCATTACTAAAATCACCATCCTTTCAAAATACATGTTTTTTTTCTTTTTGAATCACCAGGAACAAACTAATTTAATTAGATATAAAACGAATAGATCTACAACATAGAGTTACGTAAGTAGATTCGTATTAATACGAACAAATAACACAGGAAATTAATGGGCGGTGAAGTTAAATTTAAAAGAAATATTAGTATCTCCTCAGTATTTTACAATACTTTAATACTAAAAAGTTTCACATTTTAGGTAGATTTGTTAACTACTATTTAATTACCTTGTATTGAGGTGTTACTGTCGAACAACTCTTACTTGTAATTTGCACTATCTTATAAGACGCGTTTCAACTATTTGTCCGTCATTTTCAAATATAAAAATACATAGAAACACTTAACGACACATAATAACATACATTAAAAAAATAAATAAATAAAAATAAAAAAAAATAATAATAAAAAAAAAACACTATTAAGAACATAAATACAAATATTTGACTGATAAAACACAATACATACATATGTGAATGACAAGGTAATTAAATAGTAATTAATTTTAACAATCTAGTAGGGCTATAAACAAACATAATGGAGTAGATTTGTTACTAAAATACTTACTGCAAATATTATGGGAAAGATTTTCTTCTTGCCAAGTCCTCTCAAAAAATGTTATACTAGCAGATATTCTAAATGTAAATGTGCTTTGAACGATATTTTATATAGTATTAAGCATTGGTATTAAACAAACCTTTATTTTGAATGAGGTGTTTGCTTTAAACAGTAGTTCCTCTGGTATTCCGATCACCATAATTGTTGTTGTTTATTACTATATTCCTTAAATCAGCCATTGGTGATACCAATTATGGTGGTATCTTACGGTGGTACAACCTGGTGGAACACACTTCTTATGATAAACCTCGTGTCGGTGACTCCAAATTACCGAATCTCATAACTCTCAAATATCTCATTATCTTAAGAGTTCTTAGTTCAAAATTACATTTTGGATTCACCAACAGTGAAGAATATTTAAGGTTTGTACTTTGGGATAGGAGAGGATTGCTCCATAGCATGCATTGTTGACAACGGCAATTTCTTATACAACTTGGCTTGTTGAATAATTTCTATAAAACATGTAATATGATATGAAGTTAATACCTATAACTGTTTCATTTGGCTACCATCTTGTCATTGTTGTAAATTCCATTTAAAGTATACATGGGCACATTACTTGTACAATTCCTGAAGTCGCTTTAGTGTTTAATTTCAGATGACAACGGCATGACGACGGATAGACAGCATATTGAAAAATAATTTACCGGTTTCCTGAAACCATAATCAGTTAAGAAACGAAGGTCAATTTTTCCATTACAAACTTTACCATAGACTCATATACATCATATGTAAAACCAGTCTATGGTCTATATTATCATGGCACATACAGCGAGATTATGATATATAATATAATCAGATCGTTTACAAGTGAAGCTTAATAGTTTGATTCCTGGTCCTTGAAGGATAAGTTAGATTGTTTAGCACGTCAAGCGGTCTTACTAAAAGAGTGGGTTTGTTTAAAGCAATGGATACACAGGTTCTGTAGCTCTCAATTTTATATAACATGTTTTCTTGACGTCGGTTAGTACCTTGCGTGCTTCATATATATGTGTAAATGCTTAAAAGGTTTCAATTCGCCCAAGTCGTGTTTGTGTCTTAACCGATACAGGCCTTAAAACTATACATATGTGAAACACCTACATTTGTTATACTCGTTGTTTGTGCAGCAGAGTTAGTAACTAGATTTATGTCGTATTTTTTTTAGAGAGTCGGGGTATAAAGTTACATTTTATTCAACAACTAAACTGTTTGTAATCATTGAGAAGTTGAGTTCTTACCATTATATAAGTATTTTTAATTTCTAAATATATAATAATTATTTATAAATTAAATACATACGAATATGTTTCTTGAATAACATACGAGATATCAACAAAAGTGTTAAAATTGCACCAATTTTTATTATCAATTGGAATTATTATTAACTTTATTAGAGTTATGCATGGGCACACTATAATCCCTTATATTGAATTCCAAAGCCTATCTTAAAGATGTAAAAATAACAACAAATCTAGATGATTTTGATTTTAAAACATGTAACAATGATGATAAATGAAGATGACTTTATAATGATGAAAAAGTTAATTATAAAAAATTGTAATTTGAAATAATAATAATTGATTTTGTTATTGAACAAGTGTAATGATGTATTATGATATGATTTGATGATTATTTCTGTGTTCACATGTAATATGTTCTAATATTGTCTGTTATAACTATGTTACACTTTGAAAAAGATTTTATGTTGTATGTATAACTTTCTGTAATGAAACAATATTATGTTGTGTAGTAAATTGTTGAAAAATGACTTTGTGATGAGTATTTTGTAATATGATTTTTTACTTGACATTTGATTTCTGTGTGTTGATGTGTCATAAACAATATCATGTTGTGTTAAGACATTGATCAAAAATGATTTTGTAATGTTTGTCTTGTAATGATTTAATATTTGAGAATTTGATTTTTTTTATGTTTATGTTTTATGTACAATATTATGTTGTGTTGAAACCATGTTGAGATATGATTTCTGTTTATGTTCTATGTATCATTCTTAAAATTGATGATATTATGTTCTGTTTTGAAACTATATTAAAAGACAACTATGTGATGCAATGTTTTTGAAATTTATGTAATACTTACTAAAATTTATGATGTTTTTGAAAAATATGTAACACTACAAAAAATTTATGATGTATTTGAAATTTATGTAATAATTGCTGATATTAATGATATTGTATTTTATTGATATTTGGTATTTTTGAAATTGTTAAATAATATAAACTAAATTTTTTTTATTTCAAAATTGTTATTAGAACTGCTCTTGTTCTCCGTAAAAGGTGGCAAGGGGTTGGAGTGTCCCAGCTTCCATGCTGCTTCTTCGAGATTCTTATTACTGCGTAATGCGAATCTCGAAGGAGGGGGTTTCTGTAAGCTTGGGACATCTCCAACCAATAAAAGTATAAATTAGTAATAATTTAAGTTATTAAGGAATTAGATTCATAATAATAATAATTAAGAAGTTCACATAAAAAGTGCAATGATTAATAACAAACTTAAAAAACTTTGATCAAAAAACATTTTAAACGAATTATTAAAAATCAATAAAATTAAATTAAGCGCTATTATGAATGTAATGTACACCCTCTAGGCTACAATTGACAAAAGTGCATGTGTTGAACAACAACTAAAACGACGAAGCCTTTAGGAACGGAAAAATACAAAAATTCTAGGAATTACCCTATGCTAGCTACCGTTCCACAACCAAGAACACACACTTCCAACTTAGCATGCCTTAGAGAGGCAGGACGCATCTTCAGATCGCTCTAAACAAAAATCGACATGGAGTGTTTAAAGAAAGTTATAATTAAGCAATTATGTCTCTTTGTAAGTTAGTGATGTGATTGATAATATCTTTTGGACATAAAATGTGAGTAAAAGACATTGTAATATTGATTTATTTGTAATTGCACTTTGGACAGGACTTTATTCTTAACATTAAAATTTGTAAATCTTGTGATAATGTATTCTTTAGAGTATATAAGTTGAAAAACTGTCAAAATTCTGCATCAACATAATTAGTTATAATTATTCTGGAATTAAAAGAAGATGTTAATTTTTAAATATGAGTGAGTAAAGTTCTCATTGAGTATATCCTATCATTCACGTGTCACGGCAATCCGTCTGGTGAGTACAGATTGGAGTGTGAACTCTAAATTCTTTTATTTAAACTTGAAATATGATATAAAAAACTATTAAATTCACAAATTAAATAATTAATGATTGATATATACAAAAATTAACATAAACACACTTACAAAATGACACCCGAACATAGGGTCTAGTTCAAAAAATATAAATGCTATACGAAAAACATAACTTCACTTACAAAATGACGCCCGAACATAGGGTTAGCTCATAAAAATATAGATTTCATTGAATTAAATTCATAGATTATCTAAGCAACACTTACAAGGTACAATAAAAATAAAGCTATTATTGCTCACTCTATGAAATTAATGTATCAATAATGTATTAACAATCACTACCTGTATCTTCACCACAACCAGCTCGGCATGTCCTTATTCTAAGGATTATCATATGTACTTACTTCTCAAGAAAGATGACAAGTCTAGAAGCATTGCATCTTCATCTCTACCTTTCCATCGGGGGATAACAAGACTGTTTGAAGGATGTTTCTTAACGGAGTTAGAATTCCAATCCACAACTATAACCTAAAATCAATGAACCACATTATAACCCCAAAATAACATGCACAGCAGTTATTTATAACACAGCCTACAACCGGCAGATGTTAAACGTTTTGATTTCTTAAAAAATTCATAAAATTGTAATTTTTATACAAAACCTAACTTATAAGACATAATTTTTCTCAGAAAGATGCATAGAATTCATCTATGTAATAATTTTTTTTTTTTGTATACGGTTTTGGAGTAAGTATGTTAGATGTCAAAAAATGAAGTTAACATTTCTCAGATAAACCCGTATCATCCAAAATCAAAAGCTTACCACCTTTTCCTAGATATACAAAAGTTTAGTGTTATATTTGTGAATATAAATTTTTTAAAATAAATAAATAAATTTGTTACATTTTCAAAATTTAAAAAAATATTTTATGAAAAAAGGTAAAATGGTCATTTTTTTTTTCAAAAATTTACCAAAAATAGTAATATATATTTTATACAAAACTTCAATATATCATTATATTCAGAAAGGTGCATAGAATTTAGGTGTGTAGTGAAAAAAAATGTTAGATGTAAAACAATTGGAGTTATTTGGTCAAAAACCAAAAAATCGGAGAGTAACGGAGTGAATAATTTCACAGAAATGGTAATGTACACCATACAAATAATTTTTTTTGAATTTTTTCAAAGATTACTAGAGATTTGTAATATATTTGTGAATATAATTAAGGGGAAAAAAATAATAATTTGTTACATTTTCAAAAAAAAATAATGATTTCCCCTAGAAAGTGATACTCTGACAAGTGAGGTTAGGTTCGACACCTCGACAATTTAGGCGTAATTAGTAACTTTCTAAAGCTAGGCCTAAGACAAAATCACTAGATTTCACTAAAACAATAGACTTTACAAAGAATAACACACATATACACTTGTATAATCAAATAAAACACTCAATATAAGAAAATTTGCTTATAGCATATATTTACAACATACCTCTTAGGTTATCCATAATATAAACCATTCACAAACTAGAAATTCACTCAAAAACATAAACTTTAGAAATAAAAACAAATATATTGTAACTTGTATACACAATTTATATACAATTATTTGTATACACAAACCTCAAAAATAACAGAAATAATAAAAATATTACACAAATGCCACGCCCTTGTGTATCATAACGGACTTACGTAAGAATGCCTATGTTTCAACTTGAAAAAAAGCAACAGAAAATAGTATGGTATATCAAGTTCTACCAACTTATAGAATGAACAAATCTCCTTTACAACATACTATAAAGAATGATTACAAAATATTGATAGAAAAATGGATTATGTTATTTAGTAAACTGCACCGAATCCCAAGTGAATTTCGTGCCGTTAGGTTTCTACTATCGCCAAGTAGAAATATCTTTCGATCTGTGAGACGCAGAAAAATTTGTAATCTACGGTTAGAAAGAGAAACGTGTGATCTATAGATCAGTGTTCTGGTCAAATTATTTGACAGAAAAATAGATTTGTAATCATATGGGGAAAATGGAGTGGCTTTTAGTAAAAACCGCAAAGTTCAAATCTATGATTTTACTCATCAAAAATATGCGAACTTGAGCAATTTTGTGAATATTATTTATAACGTCTCGTGGTTTTTTTTTTGCATGATTATGCATCTACGGAACATTAGCTTTCCAACGGTATTTTATTTATTGCGATAGGATGATTCTAAGTGGGCGTAATGTTGAATTGCAAAATACATGTTTTAGAGTTGGTGAACTAAGTCATGTGTGATGTTGCGACATCAAAAATGGTCGCCTGCCGGTTGAAGGGTTTGTAATGTTATAAAATATTGTTCAATAACTATGATGCAAAAATATTACACAAACTTTCGCATTTTGCAAAAAAACTGAATTAAAAAAATGTTGTCGGTAGTTGTAAGTCGAAAAACGAAAATGAACCATGAACACAATGTTTAAAAAATATTTAAAATATGGCTAGTAACACCATCTCCCTCTTTATAACATAATGATGTATTGGGACATAATATTTCATAATCACATTTTTTATATTAATTATAATCAAGTAACTGGTCTGTACTTGGGCTACTTCTTTAGTAGGTACTTGATTGGATCTGAAAGAAAGTAAGAATTCCACAATGTTATGTACCTGATGTAAATTTTCAGATTCTCACTGACACTACGATATAGAAATTAAATTACAAACTTTATTCTTTATAATTTAACCAAGATTCAAATAGTTCAATTAGTTTTTATATCATAATAAACAGTTCTGATTAATTATGTTGTACTAATCTGTGTCAATTTAAATTCACTGTCAATTTAGGAGGAACACAAACTTTCGATGAATTTCAAACTAATCCTCTTGCTGACTATGAATAACGATGGTTCAATCAAACCATGAGAAACACTATATTTGTTATCTTTGACTTACTGCCAGCAATCCTTGAATAGTTCTTTTTTCAGTTTATATTGTCATATATCTCATTACACTACACATGTTTCGGACATTATATGAAAGATAACAAATAGTTATTCAAGCATATCCGGTTGCTCTAGACTATCAACATAATGAGAAACACTTACAAATAGTTGATAGTTATTGGGTTATGAATTTATATGTATAGTATTAAGTGTTTTGTTTTGTATTGTTTGTTATTTGTGTTTTGGACAATGTTACCAGTTTTATAGCTTTTATTATTTGTAAAATATTAAGTGACGATAAACTAAACTAAATGAACTAAGGCATGGCCACCATGCTCACTTGACTTTACGTAAATGGACTTTTATTTATAGGGGTTTGTTAAACAAAACATCTACAATGAAAGGATTTGTACACTAAGGAACATTGATCATGTAAGCATGGGACATTCTCCAACCAGTAAAAAACAAATAAGTAATAAATTAAGTCATTAAGGATTTGGTTATACATTTAAATAGTTAAGAAGTTACATAATAATTAAAATGATTTAAATAACAATTATAAAAATTTTGAACAAAAAATATTTAAGACAAATAATTATAAATCAATCAATTTAAATTAAGCGCCTATTGTGAATTTAATGTAACACCCTCTAGGCTGCAATTGACAAAAGCGCGTGTTTTACACAACACTAAAGTATTATGCCACTTGGAACGGAAAAATATAAAATTCTAGGCAAAGCAGTCGAGCGTTCCGTTTTCCAACTGACAAAGGGACTCCAGCTTAGCGTTCCTAAGAGATAGGACGTGTCTTCAGATCGCACTGTGCCAAAATCAACATGGAGCATTTTAAAAAGTTTATAATTAAAAACCTTTAATCAATAATGTTGTTGTAAAAGTAGTGCTGTGTTAATTAATATTTTTTGGACCTGAAATGTGAGTAAAAGATACTGTAACTTTGATATATTTGTGTTAGGACTTTGGACTGAATTTGATTCTTAGCACATAAGTATGTAAATTCTTTGATAGTGTATTTTTATAGAATGTAAACTAATATCTTTAAAAATTCGTCATCAACACAGTAAGTTATGTTTATTTCTGGAATTAAAAGAAAGGTTAAATTTTACACATGAGTGAGTAAACTTTCATTGAGTATATCCTTCCATTCACGTGTCACGGCAGTCTGCCTAGTGAGTACAGATTAGAGCCTGAACCTTGAACTTTCTCTTTCAATTATAGTTAATATATTACAAAATCAATAAAAACTCTTAAAATTAAATCAAAACACCTTACAATCATTTGAAAAACTTAATTCAAAAAACAGAGGCATCAATAATTCCAGATTTTCTAAGCCAAGTGTGGGAAAAGTTACAGGCTGGCCACGAGAGTCATAAAGAACTCTTATTCATATTTATATTTTTTAAATCTATACTTTAAATATTCAAAATCTGTATATTACAATATACTAAGTACATACTAAGAAAGATATCACTCACTCTTTTTAAATCTCTATTCAAACAATCCAAATTCTTCATGTATTGTCCATCAACGAAGTCCGTCGCATCTCTGAATAAACGATACGCAACATAACCATTGGGATCTAATGAATCTAGAAGAGGATATGCAGTCTGCAAAAAAAGAAATCTGTTTTTTGGTGGAGACATTTATAAATTTATTATAAAATAACAATTACATTTCTACTTTCGGCTTATCAAGAAGGCATTTTGCTATATCAATAATATTTACGTTTTTCACAATAAATTCACTATTCGTCATCATTGAGAGGTGGGGTTGATACCAATTACATGCAGAATTGAAAACTGCAAATATTTATCTAATATAATAAGTTATTAAATCACATGAGATATGATCAAAACACTGTTCAGGATGGCCACGATTTTGATATTTTCAATTCAATTTTTCTAAATTACGTTAGTGTTGTAATTTTATTAGACAAAATTTATGATTTCCTTTTTTTTGTTGTTTTGTGGTCACTATCTAGTTTACATATTGATAACTGGAAGACGGAATATCGACAATCACTTTAGGGACAAAATTCTTGAGACTTCTCTTAAATTTTTTTATTTATAAACATCGTCATGGTACATACTCAGACCCATTATAAACATAATACAAGCAAATCGTCTTAATCCAATATCTAAAAGTTGGTTTCTCAAAGGAAATGTTAAATTGTATTGGTAGATTGAGGGTAGTTTTGTTCGTGTTGATATCTCGGCTCTAGCAGGTGTCGAAGCCTGTAGATATGTGAAGAGGCTTTCACTCACTTGTGTCGGCGACTGGGGTTAAGGATGATGTAAATATAATAATATGATATTTTCTAGGGAGATTATGGTTCGAAATTACTTGAAAAAAAAATAGCATCGTTATTTGCCGTCGTAGGGAAGTAGGATTGATACTATTTCATGCAGAATTGAAATCTGTAAATTTGTATAAAATTTAATGTTTTATAAGTTGAATAACGCACAAGATATGAATATAAAACTATTTTTAAATGGCCACTATTTTAACATTTTCAATAGGGTTCTATATAGTCTCCTATAGCAAATTTTCTGTACCTATTTATACTTTTGTAACCACTATTTGCGACCATGAAATGTAAAACAGATCAGTAAAAAACAGACATCAAAATTTTTGATGATTACCAAACTTACCCTATTCAGTGTAACACTAAGCCCCAAGGGTTTTAGTCCAAAAATATAATATTACTAATACATAACATCAGTCAGTTAAATCTTACCATTCCGTGCTCTGCTGTATACACTACAATTTCAAATAACGGAGGTCCTACTTGTTCTAGAAAGTGATCCACACCTGGGCGTTTCTTGAACCTCCAACCTGTGCTGTACTGCAAACAAAAACACACGATTAAATAATTGCAACGCCACCTAATTATCTCTATATTTAAACAAATTTTTAACTAATTTTAATAATAATTATATCATTAAAGGGATTCACAAATACAATAAACCTAGCCGTTCAATTTGTGTCTTAAATGTTGAATATAAATTATTTACCAGAATTTGGACAACCTAAAAATATATGTACTTATATAAAGAATCATATACAGATTACGCACTTGATGTAATTGATACAAAATATCGGGTTCATACTACTTACAGTCCATTCAGGATGTACAAGAAGATCAGTCAATTCTAAGACGAGAGTATAAGGTGGCTGCATGTAAGGGAACTTGAGAGGTTCTACTAACAGCTTACTCCTTGAAGGTTCTTTTATCATCTGCAAAACAAAACCAAATATATATTAATTTACTCAACAAAAGTCAAATCTCACATGGTAAACAGAAATGATAAAAAAAAGTAAAATTTACACAATTATTATTCCCAAGACGTTTACACAATGGTTCTCATACTTTTAGCTAAGATCAAAACCTATGCAAACAAAATAAAAAATTGGCAGTTATATGGACTGCCGATAGAAGTGAAAACTTAGAACTTTTAGTATTCAAATTTGAAATTTCATTTATTTATTAAAAATTATTTTTAAATTGATTTTTATCATTATCCGAGGAAATCGCTCCTACCAATTCTTCTTTAACTTCTTGTCTATTTTTTTACCTTTTATCACCGTCTGAAGACATCGTCAGGATCAAGGATCTAAACAAATATGGAAAACAGATATTTAAAATAACCCTAATTCCATGACAATATTTTTCCATAAAATCGAATGATATAAAATTATAGATTATCATTTTGCCAAAAATAGCAAAGCACATATTTTATTTTTCACAATTTAAATAAATAAATAATGATTTCGAAATATTAAATTTTTAAATAAAATAAAACTATAATTTTGCATTATTAATCATATTTTAAACTTCAACACATTAATCTTAAATTATTGTTAGATTTTATAAAATTTTTAATTTAAAAATCCACGATAAAAATATGATTAAACAACTAGAAATCAGTTTTACCACGGTAGTAAGAAAACGTCCAAGCCACTTTGAAACACTAATTACGTGATGCATTGCAGAGGTTAAAATATTAGAAAATAAATAATATAAAATTTTCAAACGCCAAAATAAATACGAAGATTTAAAATAATTTCTGTTATTTTTTTTCATCTTAAAAATATGAGTATATTTATTTAGTACTCACTATTGTACTGCACAGTGATTCTACAATTAAACACTTCAACAATAATAATCAAACGAAAACACAAGATATTCACATTACTAATGTTGCAGAATACGTCAACTGTATAGCTACAGATATACTGCTATTAAACATATCGGTGACTCAAACACACGAAATTTCACCCATCCAAAAAGCGTCTAACACGCACAGCACATGGCTGCTGCGCATGAGCATGTCGGTGACGCAAACCCATAAGATTTTCCTCAACCAAAAAGTGCCCAACGCGGCTAAAGAAGTTTTCACTTCAAAAAGAATTGAATACTGTTTAACGTGTCGTCATGCAGTCCTTGTTTGGGAGGCTCTTTTATTCTGTCATTACAGCTCTTTCGGTATTTCTTATACCATCATTAGATGTTATCAAATCACACTGAAAAAAAGAAGAAAAAAAGTATGAATTCTTGCCTTAATTAAAAACTAGAATATCTATAAAATATCAAAATAAAACAAATTTTGGTTAAAATGTAAAAACATTGTGACTACAACCAATTGGTAAATGAAAATTAAGGTTGTTTGCCATCCTTTGTGTTGAGGTTTAATCTGCATTTGTATTTAGTTTTTGGTTTGACTACTTAAGCCGTTTTAGGCTTGAGTTCTTTTCTTAGATTATAGACTTAGTTTTAGTTTCCAACATGGCCCTACACTAATAGGTTATGTTGGTGTTTTTCTCTTTCATGATCTAATTTTATAATGAGGGTTTACACTTTTGAAATATCTTAGTTTCCATATACACAAATGATGACAAATGTCATATTAAACCATATTAATAATACAATATATGGCCACTGATCAATACGTTTATTTAAGAATATGCAATGTACATAAAAAGTGATAATTATTTCTTGTTATTTAAAGACAAAAAATATATCTGGGTTGTCATCGCCTTATAAGAAAGGGAAGAAAAGAATATAAAATACAGACTCCAAGCACTCAAATACTCTAATATCGTCAGGTTCGGAAGAAAACTAGAGCTGGTCAAGATGAAAGGGGGGAATCTAACCCAAGACTACAAGAAAAAGTATATATCTACCGCTTAGATAAGAACATTGCGCTGGTTGTGTCTCTCGCAGGTAGAACTGTGGTGGGAGAGGGAGAGCCCAACTTAGGGGTAGACACACCAGGCTGTTGCTTCTGTGACCGTCCTATTCTTTAGACCAGCTGGAAGCTCCGGCTGGTTGGAGACCACATACACTTTAGCCAAATCTTGTCAGGATGGGGAAAGGAGTTTGGTTAGGATGCTAATGAACGCACGCAACACAAGTTAAATTAAATATTATATTTTATTTTAGCGCCGAATTAGAAGAATATAGTAATAATTATAATTTATAAAAAAGACATAACGGCTAGATAAAAGGCCTTTATAGTGGCCGAAAAGCATACCGATTATTTAGATAGCACATGGCCGAAAAATGGACTGACCTCGTCCCGTAGCGGTCTGCCGTTCAACTTCCTTCTCGGGGCTCTCGGAACAGACTCTCTCCCGGCTCGCTGGTTCAAGCCCTCTACTCCTCGTCTCTCACCCCCCTTCTACGTGATCTTGCACTGCTTAACAAAATCGCAAGTGCCAATTCATATTTTATTATTTAGAATCCCTTCCCATTACATCCTAATTTATTCTTATTATAGTTTTTATTTGCTGGGCTCCTTGGCTGGTCCACACTACATAGCGTAGGACCTAATATTATCTTTTTCAAACCTTCTACAACACTAAAAAACTATAAACGTGTAATGTTTATGTTCCTTACAACTACAATTACAAAGTAAAAGACGTAAAAAGGCATTAAATTGTAGGTTTTAAATTACTTTACATTATGGCAAAAAATATAATAATTTATCAACTTTACAATTAAAAAACTCAACAAACTATTTCAGTACCGCTCAAATGATAAAACCAACGTTGAATTAACAGCGAAAAAAATCGCTTTATAGATGTGATAAGTTTACCACTTAGAACGAAACTATAAGCAAACAATTGATGATCAAAAATTCACTCCTCTATTACTGAAAAGAAGAAAATAACCCCCAATATGTCTTTCTTCCGCCACCGTGCACTCAGTACACCATAGTTCAAATCTGTTCAACTTCCGTTTATCACCCTGTATATGTTATTTTTTATAATATAAAAATGCCATTGACAAACTTTTTTTTACATGACATATGTACAAATAATCTGTACAAGACATTAAACGAGTACTTACCCTATTATAATAATCCAATTGACTACAGATACGCTTAAAGTATTGTATCACTAGAGGCATTTCACTAAATTGGTCTTCTATGGCATTGCCTTTCTCATCTTTCTCTGGAGCTCCTTTTAACAAAGAAATTCAACTTTACGTTAAAGACATTACCAATAGTTGGTGAATAAACTCAATGAGTTGAATGGACTTCTATGAAAGGTGATATGACAGTAGGCCTATGAAATTTCCCTGACTAATATATTTTTTCTATTTAGATTTTGTATAGACAGGAGGCACAGGCTTACCTTGAAAAGTGGTCTTTGGTATTACCTAATAGAGTTTTCTTTTAATACTCTCTAATGATACAAAATCTCCTATCGATACAAAATCTAAACTAATAGACTATGTACCCTATTAAACTCTAACCTAATTTACTTTTTCCTAAACTAACCCTAGGAAACAAACACAACCATATTGTATATTAGTCAAGCAATCAATATTTGTGTGAAAGGGAAAATTTGATACATATGAAAAAATTGTATTCAAAATTGATGGATAGCTTCAAAGTATTTTCATTGTTAAAACTGAAAATGATTTGTTGTTCAGTTCTGATAAAGGGCCAATTCCAAATTCATAGTTGCAACAAAGTTAGAGCAAACATTAATCCTTTTTCAACTTTTAAATTTTGACTTGTATTTTCTAAAATGTATATGGCAGTTGTTTTTCCTTTCTTGTTTTAATAATAGTTATATTAGAGAACATTGTCTTGTTTTTTTCTCAATATTTAATATGTCTTTGTTCCTTTGTATTTAAAATTCTTAATTGTAAGTTTTATTAGAATAGTAGGATTGAGTGCCACATCGCCCCTTCCCCTCACTTTCTAGGTAGGCAGGGGAACTACTCTGATAATTTTGGAATGTGGTGGAGTGCTATACATACTTTATCAGTTGTCTGTCACATTTAATTTATATTGATATACTCTGAGGATGGTAACTATGTTAGCGAAATGTACATAAGGGTTTTTAAACTTTCTAACGTTAATTGTGTTGATGTTTTGGGGATTATTTCTTTCATATAGTTTCGTAGTTGTCAGTCGAAAAGGGAAAATGAACAATTATTTATGTAGTTCAGAGCAATTGACTCTAAAATGATTATTTAAAGTATTAAAATACAAACTTTTTTTTTGATTCCACGTTATCTTGTGGTTTTGTAGACAACTACTAAGAAATTATGTTTTCAGTTTTTTGTTTAATAACTCAGTTATCCTTCGACCTACAAACTGTTTATTTTGTAAAGTTAACGTTTGTTGTGATATCAATATTAAATATTTAAAATAGCCGTCATTTTGGAAATATACAAAGTAAAGTCTTTATTTCCGATACACTTATAAAACATAACATACAAAATGAGTATACCAAATCTGAATCCAATATCTTTTCTATTTCCAAAGTAATATTTTTTGTAAGAAAAACAAAAAGGTGGATATCTAGAAAACTGAGCGTTTTTGGAATAATTGTTATTCTTTATAACGTCTCACAGAATAATTTCCTAAATTTTGGCAGCTTACTTATGGGACACCCTGTAGCCTATATTTAAATATAGCCTAAACTAGTTTTGTTTATATCAATTAATACATCCTCAACATAATTTGAATTTGATTAAAATCGAACTTTAAATGACTCCAGTCAAGGTTAATTTTTGTCAATTATTTCCGAACAAATTGAATGAAATGAATTTTGTTTACATGCAATTTTGCACACTGATTTGGATCATTAATTTTCACTTTTAACTAAAATTTGAACAGAACTAGTATTGAAAAACGATATATTTTATAATAGCCACACGGCTAATTTATTTGTTTTTTACCAATGTACAACCCGGATATTTTGAATAAATGATCACCAATATTTTTTTTTGGGTGCTTAGTTAGAGGCTATTCTGAAGCAAAATTAAACCATAATCATTGCAGCCTTGTATACGGTGACCCAAAAAAATTAATGGGGAGGTATTTAACAAAACTTTCACTCACCAAATATAAAGACCAGATGTCCACTCAACAGACCCAGTGAAGAACCTATTACTATAAGACTTAGTTTCATAGTACGCCATGACGCTTCTCGTTTTGACTTTTCTTCTTCTTCACTGCCACTTCCAGCAGTTGTTGCATTATTAAAAGGTGAACCCGATGTTTTCTGTCCACCCGATCCTTTGTGTGGTCACTTGTTGCTGTGAAATGAAAAAGAAATTATGATTGTAGCAGCTTCATTTTTAAATAAGAATGAAAAACCAAGAAAGTGCCAAGTATTCAAATGCCTATACAATATTTTAGCCTAAAGTCAAAAATGAGATGGTAATAGTCAATTATAAATATAATTTCTGATATTTACTTTTCCACATCGCGGTATAAAGTCGTTTGATGGTTTAAGAAATGGATGTTTTTGTGGATACAGTGGAACGTTGATAACTCGAATACCTTGATATCTCAAATTTTTGCTATTCTCCTTAAACATCCCATACATAACCTCCAATGCTAATTTCTCCCACATAAATTGAATATTTTAAAGAATGAACACACATAAGATATATTTTGTTGATTTTGTGGATGTGTTGGTAAACCTGTATAACTCGAAGATAGACTACTAAAAAAACCTCTACAAGTCGAATTTATAATGAAATCACCTCTAACTGGAAGTTTAAACCAGCGGATCTTTGTAAGTCAAAGTTTAGCATAGCTGTATGAGCGAGGTGACAAAACTTTTATGTTAATACGTGAACTTTCCCTCTCCTGCTAAGGAACAAAACATATTTGTGAGTTATCGTTAAAAACAAAAAATAGGCCATGAAGTTGATTTACAAAATATAATTTCTCAAAATCGGCTCTACTGATTTCGTTAAAATTTGAATTATATGTGGAGATTAATAATCCAAACCCTTTGGCAAAATTGCAAGTAAAATAATATTACAGCTCAGGCAAGGAGAAAAAATTGAATATTGTTTGCTATCATTAAAAACTCAAATATGATGTAAAATGAGAACACACTTATGACTACAGGCTAGTAGTCAAGTACAGGCTAAAGACAAGTACAGGCTTCATATTATATATATATTGACCATGGTTATTTTCATTTGTAGACTAATAACTACCGATCAGACATTTCTGTTCACAAAGTGTTATGGTTAGATTTGATTTGATTTTGTGGATAACTACTGATAAAGTTCTTTGTGTTATATTTTTGCACAGTTTATTTTTCCATGTAGGTTTCTTTTTCTAACAAGTTTGTAATTTTATCTACAGTTAGTTTCCTATATTATTTACATTCCATTGGAACTGCACAAGTATATAGTACAATCTACTAACTCAAAAGTATATGTGGACCAACTATTATCATAGATAAACCACCTGAAAGTCTAGTACACATCTGATCTGTGCCTAGCTTCCTTCATTGTTTACAAAACAACTCTTCTGGCATGCACGACAGTAGGCGTATAGATATTAATTTATTTTTATAACAAGTCAGTTGTGACATAAAATCCACAGCATCTGGAACAGGTTAGGTTAATTTTATTTACATAAATCTAAGTTAATTAAATTATAACATTTGAAAAAAACAACAAGTTAAGTTTGGTAATTCTAAAACAAATTTTATCTCTGTTTTTTGACTGATCTGCACACTTCATAGCCACAGAAAACTGTAAAAGTGATTTTTGACATGCCGTCTATATGTAAACGTAATAATAGCAGCCACAAAAATTAGACAGGAACAATAAATTTGGTGCAGAGGTCTATTAATGTGCTCAATTGATATTCACAAAAATCAATTAAAAATGTAAAAATAATGATCATTTTAAACATTTTAAGCTAAGAAAAACAAATAAAAAGAGTCATGAGCTGATCAGCTGTGCATCAATATAAAATAAAAAGAAATAATATAATCTACTTTTATTGAAATAATAAAACAATCTAAGCCGAAATAAATAATAGTACAATTAATTCAAATGTCGCATCTAAACCTACATACCCAAACCTGAATGCATACACTCAAACCATCTCATAATATCAGATACATACACATGCTACACACACCCAGCTATATAACACACACACACATATATGCAGCTACAGGACCAAGATACTAACACTAGCAAAGCGAGTGGAGACTCTTCAATAAATAGGCTGCACTTCTAGTCGACGTCAAAAATGTAGTGATATACACAATTACGAGTTTCAGACAATCTGTCCTTATGCATGTTTCCTTTAAAAATAATCATTGATCTATGAATACTATTTAACATTTCCTACAATGGTGAAGAGATTACTGTTGGGCATTATATTTAGATGATCTTCTTGTATTATATTGTAGGGGGCTGGGTGAGTACCACAATGAACACCATCAATTTGTTTTACTAGCATTTACAATAAAATATTAAGGTTAAAAAGTAACATTACAAAATCACAATAGATCATATTTCATAAATCAGAGTGACATTGAGCACTGTTACTAGTTGGAAAGGTGACCGCTTGAAAATAATGCACAATTTTTTTAAAAAATCCAAATTATGCATAGGTGAGGTAAGCTACCTTACTTGACCTTCTAAAGAGAAAATTGTGTACAAACTTATTTCATCGTAGGCCCTATAAGGCTACGTTGAAAATATGTTTTTTTTTTTTAAATAAAAAGTTGGCTCTGCATTGAAAACTTATTTTAGTATTAAAAATTAAAGTATGTAGGAATATGATTTTAATTTTTTTAAATCTCCAAAAATACCGGTAACTTTGTTTGTAAACAGTTACTTCATCAAATGTATTACATTCCTTTTCTTACAAACTCTGAGCAAACGTATTTCCATCTTTACACAGACCTAGCTAGTTATAACTAAATAGAAAATTCATATATATTCAATTATAAAAAAATAATTGCTTGACAGTACAACTATTACCAGCAAAATTACAATCTTGATAACTGATAATAATAGGCTATCAATCTTACTAATTATTTGTATATGGTTCTCGAAACTGTATATACGTGAAGGAGCCTTCATTCGCTATGATTGTGTAGTTTACCTCTGCCTGCTGGAACTTGTAATTATATGAATATCATATTCTTTTGGGGGGTTAGGGTTCAAAATTACATTACTTTTAGGCTTGCAAAAAGTCTTATAAAACATAATTTTTCATTCACGGACATCTCATAATTAATTATTGTACACCGTTGTCTTTTTCTTTTTCAATATACAATTACATTTTGGTCTAATATAATTTTAAAAAAATTGTTGGTTTAAGTTAAATGGTCATTTCCAAAATAATTTAGGCAAAAAAAATTTAAATTAGTTACAAAGAATTAAAAAAAGATTACAACAAAACAGTTACAACACAATTATTCCCAGTTTGTAATAGGAGGTGTACAGGTGTCCAATATATAGTTGTCGAGGTGTTGGTGTTAGTTGTTATGGTTTCATAGTTGGTGATGAAAGTTCCAGCGTTGGTGTTGAAAGTTCCAGCGTTGGTAATGAAAGTTCCAGCTCATTACCTGTGAAAAATTTAAGACCTAGTTCAATTTTTTTCTTTAAAATAAGTTAATACTTACCATGCGTTTAGATGATGAAATAGACCAGTAACTTGTTGTAATGATTTCCAAAAATTAATTTATTTTTATTTTTAATTTATTTATTTATTATTATTATTATTATTTTTGAATTAACTCTTAAATAATATTTGTTACAAAAGAAAAAATTAATTTGGGGATATCATTTAAGATAAAACTTTAAAATTAAACTGATTTTAAAAATAAAATTATACACTTGATGTCAGTCTTGATGTGGTGTTGAAGTACTTCGAAGGTCACTGGTTGATTCTCCAGTGCCGACGTGTCCCCTTCCATCTCTACACACACAAAATAGTGTTAATTTCTAATATCAAACTTAAAAAAAATATTTTTTTCTATATACTACATTCTTATGCCATTTTAAATGTGTCTACAGTTTCCCCCCTTTTTTTAAATAATATTATTAATATAACCCGTATATTTAGCCTAATATACTTACATAGCTAAATTAAATTACCCATTCATACAAATTATCATTTATGCAAATCAGCAATCACTCATATTCTCATATCATCTCGTAACACATAAACTTTTGTCTGCGACCATACACAATACTTAAACCATCACGAAAATACCCTAAAAATCGCTGCCTGGAAGTATGAAAAACAATAGAAAAAGTATTTTAGAGTCGGCTTAGACGCCTATGAAAACAAAAGACGATCGTCATGGCATTGAATTTGGGCATTAATAGTGACTGTACTCTGCATGAGTCACGTTTGTTTTAAAAAAAACTTATTTTAAACGTATGTTTAAAAGATCCCGTATAAATATGAATTTTTCGGAAGTAAACGTCTACCCCATTTAAGACTTCCGTACGTATTGGTTACGAGGTGATAGGAATTGTCTCGTACTAACAAACACTCACATCTCACTCTCATACTATCTTATTCTGACTTATTTAATACATATCCTCGGAAACGTATGACTTAAAAAAAATCTCCGTCAGAATCTTTAATGGTTCTGATTTTTAGAGGATATGTAATCAAAAAAATTTAATATTTATCATGTTATTTAAATATTGTTTTTATTTCTTCTTCAAAAAAAAAATTATCTAGGTGAACTATATCCAAAAACGGATCACATCTGACCTGTTCATGTCCAAAACGCCATGCTAAATGAAGGTATGAACTTAGCAAGGACAATACCTGAGTCTCATTGCAATGCGGCCCACAGAACATGTTCAACCCAGATCTAACCCCTCTTCAGTACAATTCACCTATCAAAATTTATAAAATATTTCGTATAAAATAAAAACATTGTCATCATTATTTGTGACTATTTGTATTTGAACCGATAAATTATGAAAAGTCCAATCCTAATTATTAAAGTGAAAAGTTTTTTTTTAATGAAATAAACTCTGTAAATGTGGACCTTGTATGAAGGCTAAATGTTGATCTAGTCAATAACAATAAACAAACTGTCAGCCTCAGGCTATGTCAGCTGAAATTCTTATCGTTTCAGGCTTGAACCGCTATGTCTGCATTGACTAAGACTTGGTTTTAAATGTTCATATTTTACTTTGCTTGAATTAATAATTACAATTCTTCATTAGTTTTTAAAATGATAAAAATTTATTTAATTTCGTCCTACCAGGTTGTTATTGACATTGTTACTCTATTACATATGATCTCCATTTTTCATGGCTTAATTTATTATATGTCGCTTAAATGTTCATATATACAGGGCTTCCTGTAAGTCTAGTTCCGTTTACAAGTTATTGTACGAAAATCTAAAAATCACCAGTATTTTAATTTATTTTATTACGCCTCCGTCAGCTATTATTATTATTATATTTTTTTAATGTTACGCGTGATTAGACCTGGTTAACGGATATGGCGTAAGCAATTTTGTTCGCCACGAGTTCATCAACATCGTTCCCTACGTTGCAAAATATATCTCGTTTGCAAATATTTCCGTTGTTCCATACTTTGCTACAAAGTCAGGCACGAGTTGCTGACACGTCGTAACCTAATCTCACAGCTGTGCAATATTGCCATACTTCCAAGCTAACAAAGTTCATCTTTGATATGACAGTTTTTTCAATTATACGTTTATTATGTATATAAAAAAAAATTTCCGTTTTTACTGCCAATATTCCTATTTTACATTTATTAAATTATATGTGAGATAGATAGAGAAAAAAAGTTCGATTACAGACATATCCATTGATATGCCACACTTACCGATGTCATGTACAGGATGTCCCGTTATTTTAAATCCCGCTTTACATAATATGCAACAACTTCCGTGCGTTGTTACCCTTTTAGGTCTATCCCTTTTCAGATACCCTTTTAGGTTGAAAATCGACCACGTGTTTTATTTTAATATTTTACGCGCTAAAAGCCTAATTGGTTGCACATTCTTATCTATTACTACTATCTTAGTTTTTCAACATACTTAAAAAAAATATTACTTTAATTGATACCTTTTTTATTAAAAAATCTGCTCTCCAATGTACTTTAATTCAATCTTACTGTTTATTACTAGGTCAATTCATATTACTTCTCCCAATTTCACTATATTATTAACTACAACAAAAAATCCTATTACTTCTTTCAAGAAAAAAAACTATCTATGGCTGTAAATCAATTTACTTAAATCATTAAACTAATAGTATCTCATCTTAAAATTTTACCTTTTTAGGCCCTTCACAAAATTCATAACTTTGTTGTATTAACCCCATAAATATATTTATTTAAAAAATCGTCGTATATTTCGTCGTAAAAAAAATTATTATTATTTGCAGAACTCTTTGTTCCTGCCGTAGAATCGTCGTTATTTATTTTTCTTTATAAATACTCGTAGAACATTATTTATCATATATCTCGTAGATTATCATCGTAGCATGTTATCTCATCGTGGTACTTCATAAATAAACATAAAAAAATCATCATTACAACTTCTTAATACAACTAATTACATCTTTTCTATAAAAAACCCTATAAAGCCTTATTCTTCAACTTTGATACTATAGCCTCATTCATTATTTATAAATCGATCAATATAAACTAATCTTTACCACTTATTTTTTCTCACTTCTTTTATTTAACAAATCAATTATGATTTTAAACTTTATTGTACTTGCAAAAAAACAACTCAAATCTCTTCTTTTAGCACAAAATCTTTAAATTACATTATATTTCTCAAAAACTTCTGATAATTTTATTAACAAAAAAAAAATCCTTTATCACATATGAAAATCTTATTCATTGGACCTAGCATGCTTCATTTATAGCAACAACTTACAACTGCAATTTAAAACATACCTATCTTTTAGGTTTAATTAACAAACTTTTAAAATTTTAACAAATTATGACTTTTTCATTAAGTTTTTCCCTTAACTAAATAAATTTATTCTATTAAATTATTACTTAAATTATTGCCTAATGGTTTTTGAGTTTTCCAAACTTCGGGGATTTGTCCTGAATCATGGAAAATTTTCCTTTTTTCCAAAAAAAAATTCCTTGATACGCCTTTCCCCTTATGAATGATCTCTAATCCTTCACACGTTTGGAAAAAAGAAATTTTGTAAACTTAAAATTGGAAAAAAATTGTCTTTTTTTGTGTCTTTTTTTGTGTCTTTTTGGGTGTCTTTTTTGGGACGAGGTCAGTGAAATGTATTTAATTTAAAAATAGAAGAATTTAAATTCTGTCTTTTTTTTTACATAATTTAGAGCGTTAATTTTAGTTAAAGTTCAAATAAATATTTGTAATTTCTTACCTGAGTTGCGTTCGATGTCCTCTCCCAAAACAGAGACGGTCGGATCCCACTTCTGACACCAGTTGTGACCGTCTCCACTTCTTTTGACCAGCAGGAAGCTCCGGCTGGCTGGAGACCGCTTACACTTTAGTCGAATCTCGTCAGGATGGGCCAAGGAGTCGGGTTAGGACGCTAATAAACGCACGCAACGCAAGTGAAATTTAATGTTATATTTTATTTTACTGCCGAATTAAAAGATTACAAAAATTATTATGATTTATTAAAAAGACATAACGGCAAGATAAAGCCTTAATAGCAGCCGAAAAGCATACCGTTAAATTTAACTAGCACGTGGCCGAAAATGGACTGATCTGACCTCATCCCGTAGTGGTCTTTCTTCTAGCGACTCTCGAAAATGACTCTCGGTCGGCTCGCTAGTTCAAGCATTCCACTCCTCGTCTCTTCCCATCCTTCTAAGTCATATTGCACTGCTCAACAAAATCGCAAGTGCCAATTCATATTTTATTATTTAGAATTCCTTTACATCCTAATTTATAATTATTATGATTTTGGTTTGGTGGGCTCCTTGGCTGGGCCACAAGTGCTTGGATTGTGGATTCAATACAAAGTTCGATACCTCCGGGCTCGTCTGCAGGAGACTCAATACGACGTTGTTATGATGTCAACCAAAGAATGGCTCAGAGTTTCACCAGCATTGGGAAAGGTCACAGTGGGATGGAGTCCCTTAGCATGACCATGAATATGAAACCTTTGGCCTGCAAGGCTTTCGACTCACATTTGAACTCTTTACACAAACAGTATGTTGATTCAGCAAGCAAATCTTTGGAGATGGCAAGAAATGTTGTACATAGAGCATATAGTGTTATAAATAACACACCTATTGATTCTAAATAAACATTTCTGTCAGTTATGATGGTACCTGGCAGAAAATAGGATTTACATAAAAAAATGGAGTAGGCTGTTCCATTGATGCGGTGATAGGACAAGTAGTGGACTTTGAAGTTTTATCAAAGTATTGTAGAGTGTGTGATAAAATTGCTAAGAGACTAGGAAAAAACACAGAACAATTGAAGGAGACTAAACATAAACCTATCTTCTTTAATGTAATAGCAGATATTTCTTGTTGAAACTCCATATTCAAGGATAAAATAAAGCAAAAGCTTAAAGTTTCAAAATATTTTAAATATATAAATAAGCTACAATTGTTTCGCCTTGCGGCATCATCGGGCAACTGATAATTAACAGGTATAGACAACTATTTAAACATACACAAGTAACAGGAAACTGAAATAAGGTAGAGAAATCTCAAAAAGGTAGGGGGATGACCTAGCAGGTAGATAAAGGTTAATGAACTATGTTATGGATGGGTTTTAGAAGGGGTAATGAATTTAATACAATTTGGTCATTTAAGTTGAGAATAGGCCTAAGTGAAATAGATCTATTTATTTCTAAACATTCTAAATTATTTAATCTATTGCTTTTATTTTCTATATGTACAAGTTTAACATTTAATTTCGGATCAAAACTATGAACTAAGTCTTAAGTCCAAAATATGGTTAGTAAAGTTAGAGTTTCTATAGTCATGTTTCCAGCTATTTACATGTTCTTTAATTCTAACTTTTATACATCTACCTGATTGACCTATGGTAGTTTGAAAGGGACAACCTTAAACAAACTTACTTCGTACTATCGAAATGACATACAAGGTAATTTGGGAGATATATAAAGATGAAAATTGCAGTTTTTGCAATCTTGACACATTGTTCATCAACGGATCAAAGACCTAAACACCAAAAATGCCTTCCAAGTGAATTTTGCTGTTTTTATAACCGTGCTCTAGCAAAAGGTGAAGTCCCCAAACCACACAAACAAAAAATAAAAACTCCTTTGAGTGAAAAAGTAGTAGCAAGAATAATGCCACTATATCAGAGATTAGCAAGTGATAGTTTGCTAGAAAGGTGTGTCTAGCAGGTCCATAATATACCATATCTAGCAGTACCAGCCACCGTTCCAGACTCAGTAGGTACAAGCCCAGGCCCATCATGTCCATATCTAGCAGACCCAGCATGTCCAGACCCATTATTAGGCTAAGACCCATGTCCAACAAATTCTGTCCCATGCCCACGCCCTCCAGATTAATAATAATATAATCTGAGAGTGGAAGTGTCTATTTTATTTTGGTTTAGGATGTCAAGAACTCTGAGGAAATGGTAATTGTCAATTATTTAATTACTATGTTCCAAATGTATTTTACCTTAGGAGTGTACAAAGTCTATTACCTATCACAATGACTTTTGAGGTATGACAATTAAACTGGACTGATACCTAATAAAACATTTTTTAATGACTCAATAAATTACAAAGTTTATCCCCTTTAATTTACTCTCTATATCGAACCCATATTAACTCTCCATATGAATTTTCGACTGTTCAAAGCAGTACTAGAAGTGCGCTTCTCTCACCTACACTTTTACTTATACACCTACTCGTAGTACATGTTTCAATTGCGTGTTGTGTTGTAAGTTATTTGTTTTTGTGTATATGTGATATGAACACTTTAATATTTTGAAGAATCTGATGAAACATATGTTTTGAAACACATCATAGACATTAAGCTGAAAGTATTTACACGATGGATAACAGGTAAATATAGTTATTACTGGTAAATATCTGAGAATGACAATATGATAATTCTGTCTTGCTAATATTTATTTATTTATTTATTTAACAGCTAGGAGATAATTTTGTAAATTGTTCTAACCTTGTCAAAATTATAAATTATACTTGAAAAATTACACTGCATTAAACAAAAAGTACACAAACAACAACAAAATCATACACATCCCAAAACCCTTTTGTTATTCAATAGATGGCTGTCCAATGAATTCATCTATTGAATAAATAAATGTTTCTATTAAATATTGTAGTATTTTTTTTAAAGGACTTTTCATCTGTTATTATTTTGATTTTATATGAAAGATAGTTGTGAAGAAATAAATTGATGTTGATTTTTCAGTTTAAGCAAGCCTATATTTTGGTAAAATTTGATTGTGAGTTTTTCTTCTGTTACATCTATGTATGACGGTCTCTTTCTGTGTGAGACTTAAAATACATAATGATACTCAAAATGTAAATTGAAATAAACAAAACCGGACCTAAAAGTGACCCTTGAGGTACACATTGGGTAAGTCAGACTTATACACTTCTTGTCCTTCAGCGCCTCAATGTTATTCCATGAATACCATATGTTATCAATTTCATTAAGAGGAAATCCATACATACAAATGTTTTGCTTAGGTCTATGAAAATGTTAGTACAGTTTTCTTACTTTTAAGATTTTGTCAATTTTTATTGTAGCATCCATGATGCTCTTATACTTCCGAAAATTGAACTGATTTTAGAGATAATGTTATTGTTATTTAAATGTATGTTATTAAACGGTGACGTTAGCTACCATGTCGCCCCGATCGGGTTAACAGTCACAATTTGTAAGTGTTTTATTTATGCTGCTATTTGACTGTCTTTGACAACGCCAATCAAACATTGTACTTCAGAAATACATATTCCAAGCTAACTAGACATCGATGTTTGAAGAAATTGTGATGTTTATAACTAGTTCAATTTATGTCAGAAAGTACTGAAATTTCGTCACCCCGTTTGGGTGACGCTATTTATTTTCATCAACTTTAAGTAATATTTCTTGTAATACCATTATAAAATGTAAAATTATTATGTTTTACCATATTTAGCATATTAATTTTATGATTTTTTTATAATATATGAGAGAAAAAAGTACTGAAATTATGTCACCCTGATCAGGGTGACGCTAATTATTTTCATCAACTTTACGTAATATTTTTTTTGTAATACCATCGTAATATGTTGCAGTTTACCTTATTATGATGCATTTTAATATATGACTGAAATTATTTCTAAATCATAAAGGTAAGTAAGTTTAGTTGAATTTTCAGAATATAAAAACACACATATGAAAATAAAAAGAAGAAATTGTTTTAAATTTTTTATGTCAAACCATAGAAAATATTACACACATGTAAAAACGAAATAGAGGTATAAAAATTATGATAAAAGATAACAACTGTTTTCCATGGGGGAAAAAAAACAATGACTTTCCTTGTGAGTATTCTTGAAACAGTCTTTGCACAAGAACAGTTTCTGAGGGCAAGTTTCACAAAACGTGTTCACTTTCTTCATCTTCGTTCACTCCTTCATCTTGAGCTCTTTGATTTCAAATTTTTCAGTGTCGCCTTACTCGCCTCTTGTTTCTACCTTGACCTTCGAACAGGGCTGATTCTGATAGATGATCGTAGCTGGTCACTTGTACAGGATCAATTGCTTACAAAAAAACTGTCAGAAAAAGATAATTGCTTACCAAAAAAAATAATGGTATGTAAAATACAAATTGCAGAAAACTAAGGAAAATTGCAATAGTTGTTTTACAAATCTTGATATCATTTTACCAGTATAAAATAATATAAATATATTCTTGAAAATTAATGCGAGGACTAGTACTGCTTGCTATTGACAAGTTTTTTAAAGTTTATAGTTAATTTTGTGAATGCACATCTCAAATCAATTTCCACATTCGTTTTTTTCTCGATATTTTGATTTTAAATAGGTAAGTGTCGAAAATCTAGCCTCACAGAGATAAGTTGAAGAAAATTTAAGTTGAAAAGAGAAAGAAAAGTGTATTTTTGTACTATATATAAAACAGTGTATGACGTAATTTTTCTCTTCCGCTTTGATAACCATTGTTGTGTTTATCGCTGGTGACACAATACAGTAAATTTAGCAATTTATTATATTATTTTCCTTCCGATTTATAAACTTTTGTTTATAAGACTTTGTAAGTACTGATCCTTAGATTTACAGTGGTACTAAAATTATTGCGATAGGTCGATATTTAGCAGACGAAATGTTGATTTGTTAAAAGTTAGATTTTTACGACAACACGATTGTGAAATGACTGATGGAAGATTAATAAACTTGAACTAAATTATACAAAGAAACATATTTAAATACTGTACATAAACTTAATAAAATAAAGAATAGAAAATATTATACTTGACTGAGGAGGGAATAGGCAATAACGGAGATTTAAATGCGTAACACACACGAAAAACAAACTTAACCTAACTAACTGGATTCAACTGATGCACAATTTCACCGTGAGAAGAATCCAAGACTCTCTGTACAACGTCACACACCAAGTCAGTAGATCATCAAACTTTATAAAAGGACATCCCCTTCAATGAAAAGACAAACAAAATCAATATAAACCTTCCTCCACATCCATATAACAATAATGTGCAGGTGGCTTGTGACAGGATTTTTCTGTATCTGATACAAAATTACATGAGTAGTGGTTGGTAGTTGCAACTTTTATCAGAATGGAACTTTTTATTTTAATAATTTAAATGTACAAACAAAATACAAAAAGTTGTGCATTTTGAAAATAATTACTTGAATCATATTGGAAACATCTGCTTTTAGAATTAAAAAATAAACTGTTCACAAAAACACTGCACTAACTTTCTCACACACTCATCCTCATTAACTTTGTGTAAATAAACGAAAATAAAAATAAATGAGTTATTACTAGATAGAGCTATAAATTTGAAAATTTTGAGTTTCTCTCCAAAATACAGTATTTTAGGGGTGGGGGTGAATTTACCTGGATAATACCAAAAAATGATCTAAAATTTCAGCTTTATAACTTTTCTAGTTTAAATGTTAACAATATTGGGGTTTTTTTTTACCCCTTGTGAGAAGTAACAAAATAAGCTTAAAAAATTGACTAATTTAGGAAAAGGTTCACAATTTTTGTGTTTAAACTGCACCATCAATTTTAAAAAGTTGAATATTTTGATATGACCAACTACTTTGTACTTGGAGTTTCAAATTTGTAACCCAGAGTTTGAAGTAGAGGTGGTCTCAAAAATTTTTCAAAAGGTAGTGTTTTTGAATCTATAATATTAGATCAAGTTAAATGCACATCAAGTCAAAAACAATGCTACAAATTTTGCATTATTTTTAGAGATGTATATTTAAAAAAAAATTATTGTATTTTGTTTCTTTGACAAAATTGTAGACAGTTAACTGAAGACGCAATCCTTCCTGAAAAAAATTAAAGCAAAACTTGTTTCCTTTTTTCTTTGATGCTAGAGTGTTTAGTTATTATTTACACTGTTATATAATATAATATGTTATTCATTCATTCATTTCATTTTATTTAGTCCTCCTGAGAATATACATCGCATAAGACAAGTCATTAAATTATATTACACAAGAAATTATAAATAATCAATAGATTTGTTTTAAAAAAAATCCATTTATAAAAACAATATAATATGTATACAGTATGTACAAAGTAATTTAACATTAACTTATAAAGTGTCTCAAATCATTTTCTACTTTTAAATATGAACAATAAAATATCTAAAACAATCCAAACATTATAAAAACATTAGTAAATAAATACAATTTTACAATACATTAGTAAATAAATACAATAAAAAATACATAAATGACAAGGAAATCACACTCATCTACAAAACAGAGTAAAAAGATCCAGACAACAATAGTTGTCTAAGGCTGTTTTTAAAATATGTATAATTTTGCAAACTTTTTATGCTTATGGCAGTGGCGGCTTCAGCGGGTAGGCCGGGTAGGCCCGGGCCTACCCAACTTATTTCGTTTTCAGCCGGTGACCCGCCTAAATGTACATATTACCGATTTAAGGTGTATTACCGAGCTGTATGGTTTACTTTGATTTAAATATAATTTCTGAACAACTACTTTTGTGACACTTAGGCTATAGGCAATAAAATATATTACATATCATAAAATAACAAAAATATTTTTATTTTTCATAGTTGACCTAGCTCCATAGTTTTAAAATTAACAGTGTGGTGTATGCTTTTATCTTCAATAAGCAGTCCCCCCCTTATCCTAGGCGGTATTTATCCAGGTCCCCCGCCATAGTCATGACACCCCTAAACTGGCCTACCCAAAAAATAAATCCTGGAGCGGCCCCTGGCTTTGGGGGAGTTTATTCATCAATTTAAAGGAAGTTTACTGTACACATTTAACCTGTGCTGTCTAGCATGATAATTATTACAAGCTTGTCTGGTGCTGTAGTCATGTATATTCATATTCTGGATATGATCACACTTAAATTTTTAAAATAACAACACTTCAAATATGTATATACATGGAAGTGTAAGTACTCCGAACCTACCAATAGCAATTTTATATGTTTCAGTTTGCTTCAGTCTTGCTATTAGTCGAATTGCCTTCTTTTGCAGGACAAATAGTCTATTCATTTTCTGATCTGATATTATCACTATAATAATGTTGAAAATGTGAAAACAACTGGTACTTACCCAGCCCCATCATCCCCTCTAAGTGTAAAGCCCAAAAGTTGGTTTCATGGGCTTTGTAAGAAATGTTAAACTATATTGGTAGATCAAGGAGTCTTATCTAATTTGTTTTATAGTTTTTTTAAACCTTGTATTTGTGTAAAGTACTACTTTTTTGATGTCGGTTAGGCCCTTGTTAATTGTTTATATACAAGTATTTAGACTCTACTCGTTTCGCTATTGTCAGTATCTCAGTACTGGTGACCCTCAAAGCTGTAGGCCTATATATATATATGTGTGTAAATGTCTTGTAACTACAGGAATATCACATTTCCGTAGGAAGTAATAGTTTGAAATTACTTTTTTGACAATAACTTCATTATTTATTAGGCTATTGTCAAAAGGTGCGGAAGGTAAATTGAAATCTCCTATCTAACTTAGTGTGTTATAAAATTGTATAACACAAGAAATATGATCTAAAAATAGTTTAAAATGGCAGCCATTTTAACTTTTTAAATTCAATTTTTAGAAATTTCAATAGGGTTCTATAGCTCTACTAAAGTCCACACTATAATCCTCTATACTAAATATCATCTTATCTTAATTTTTGTGGCCTCTATCATGATTATTTAAAAATGAAAGACAACAGTTTTTGTGATTACAGTATCAAACTGATCCTATCCTTTGTTTATTGAATAAATAAAAGAAAGCGAAATATTTTTCATCTCTTTAATCACATGTCATGCAACAATAAATGTTCTACTACAAACAGTACATATCAACTGCTAATGGACGATCCAACACCAAAATACAACAAATTACTTTCAGAATGGCTACAATAATGAAGCTCCTCTACAGAACATTTCAGACTCCTGTACAATGATAACCATACAACTCCCAAATTCTATTTGTTACCAAATATTCACATCTATGATTGATCACTATTTCATATCACAAGAGGTATGTCTAGGTGCCTTTCGTACATTTATTAAAGTTAATAATTTCCTTACTTTGCGATATAATTAAACGCCTGGCCAAACCTTTTGTAAGTTTATTGAAGTAAATGATTTGAAATTATATTATTAATATGGAGGATTCACAGCATATCACATCATCTGTGATATTAATTTCTTTACCCTAATACGTTGGGCAATAATAATAAATTACATCCTTGACCCTCCAATTCCATCAAATAATATTGAGAATTTACACTAAATGTGTATTTGCAGTAGACACTAAATCGCATAGTATTAAATTACATTATTATTACAAAAGATTGACAACATATCATATGATCAGTGATGTCAGATATAAGCATTGACATTTCTTTAGTAACATATGAGATGTGAATGTAAACATTAGACATAATGGATAACCTATAAACCCGCTGATTTTATTGTTTTGAAATCATGATTTTTTTTTTAAATAGGGTGACCTCCGCAATAAAAAAGATGACATAAAAGCATTGGCATTTCTTTAGTAACATTTATGAGATGTGAATGTGAACATTAGCCATTATGGATAACCTATACACCCGTCGATTTCAATGTTTTGAATCGTGATTTTTCGGTGAAAAAGAGTGACCTGCATAATGAAAACACTATTTATTCTTATATAGTAAGGTATGTAAGTATACAATAATAAAAAAACTCTGAAAATTACAAGTTACCTAAGTAAATATTTACCTTATTATGAATAGTATGGTATGTAGAACATTTTTATAAAATCGCAAAAAAAGCAGTAACTTTCTTTGTAAACAATTACCCATTTGTCTATAAAACAAATATGGAGTTTTCTCATATAAATCTTTGTTTGCACATTTGTACTTCATTTTTCTTTTTAACTTCTGGCATCCTGGAATTCCATTTACATGCCCCTTAACAAAAAAATTTTTTATACGGGTAACATTTTTAACTCAATTCACAAAATCCAATAATAACCTCAGTTTCATAAAGTAAAAGACAGCTAAAACTACAACCAATATCAGTCATATGGTAGTTGTATGTCTGATTCCATAACAACCAATGTCATCATGATATTTATGTTTTTACTATATTCATGTCTCTGCTATAATAGCCGATGTTGACTTTGGTTGTTATTTAGATAAAAATAATTGTTACAACAAAGTTAAAATTGGTTTTTCTGAATGTAATATTTATAAAATTAAACCCTAAAATACTCTGTTCATTTAGAAGTTTCAACAGTACAGTCATGACTTACTTTAAGCCAAAAAGGATTTCGTCCTTAATTGATTTAAAATATTTTCCAACAGCTGTTAAACATATGGTTATTGCAAAATTAAAAAAATAACAGGAACAAACGGTAAATATTTTGGAAATAACCTAGCATTTTTATACCAATAAAAAGTGATTTACCCTAATGTTATAAATTAATAACATGCAACATTTGTATTATTTTGTTTTCTTTGTTTTTTTAATAAGTATAAATTATAGTTATGTCCTTAATAAATTAATGAAAGACAGAAATAGTGAGAATACAAAATTTTCATTTACCAATCAACAAGGAAAAATTCATGGTAAATATTTTATCACTAAATTATATAGTCTACATTATTTAATTTTAAGGTTAGATTAATAATATTAAAGTTGTTTTTTAATATAAAGCAGGTTTTTGTTATAACATTATAATCCTACAGTATTATGACTTTGATAAAAATTGTTTACCTAAATTTACACATAACTGTTTCAACTTATTTTGGTCCTTAGGAGTTAAAATTTACATTAAACTAACTAACAATAAATTAACTTAATAATGATGTTTTAAACACATTATAAGTAAATTGGGAAAAACGATTTGTTTGTAATAAATATAACTAAACTTTAATTACATATTTCCAAATCTTTTATAATTCAAACAACTTAACAACTTGAAGAGTTTAGATTAAAACATTGCTTTAACAACGTATATATATATATATATATATATATATATATATAAAACAAATCATATGATAATTTCTTTGTTACATATGATAATTAAATTAAAAAAACATAGAACAGTATTTTAGAATATATCTATAACAATATTGTAGACTAGGGCTAGGTAAGTACCACAATGGCCATTTAAACAACTAGGAACAAGTATTTTATAAATGTTTTGTTCTTTTTCTTATTTCAGGACGTTACACTTCTGACATAACAAACTTCCACCTTGTGGTGCCACGAAAAGTGCATTCTAATGGCAGTTTCTATTCTTTTAGACTTCCACACTTCTATAAATCTCAATTGAGAGAAAAGGTTTGTAATTTTAATCAACGCTATTATTAGGGAAGATATTTAGCATTAGGGGAAAAAATTTTCCAGACCGAGTTTTTCCCTCATTTTTTTGCATTGATCTAATATTTTTTTTAAATTTTACTGTCTTCAAAAAATAAAAAAAAAAACCTGGAAAAATGTCCTTGTGACCATGGGGTAGGTCACATGGTCATGTTCTATATAACAATATGTAAACATTAATCCTCAGATTCTAAGCTTAAGTGCCAATGAGACCATCCCCATATTTGTAGGTTGAATGGGTATGGTGAAGTTCTTTAGCACACAAAGAAAGGTTAAACCTAGCATAGTAGTAGAAGGAAATTAGATGAAAAACATTGATGAAAAATGATGTAAATGGGAAGTTGAATTTTGGTTTTGTTTTTTCTGTTTGTACATGCAACTAAGTGGGAAACTGAAAAAAATACCAAAATTGGACTGAAGCTTCCCTAAAAGTGCATTTTTTATGCATTTGGAGTGAAATGCTACACAATTTTAAAATATCCGGCTCCTATGGGTCTTAGAAAATTTTTAAAATGAAAAATAGTCCGAAATGAAGTGACAATCGAAAGAGTAGGGTAAATAATTTTTTAACAGCAAAAATTTCAATTTCTTCATTTTAAATTTTTTATAATGCAACAAATTGGATAAGAATCAACAGATCTACACGAAAATTGGACAAATTATGTGTCTTTACACTAGAAATCGATATTTAAATTTGGAAAGAAAATAGAAAGTACATTTTTAAGGTTTTACAGTTGGCCAATTTCGAAAAAATTTGAAGCATTGTAATTGAGAAGTGGACGTAGAGTAAACTTTAATTTTTTTTTAAATTGTCTGTTTTTTACCTAATCTCTAGTGTACATATGAAAGAATTTGTTTATCAAGGTAAAGTGCCCTTTTTTAAGTAAAACAAAAATTGATTTTTTTAAACCTAAATAATCTAACCAGAATTCTGTAAAAAGTCATTCTCAATCAAAGAAACAATTTTCAACTAAATGGTGAAATTTCATAAATGGGTAACGTCAGTGTCTAGATTCAGCTAATACCCCAATACACCAAATTAGTGATTGATGTCAGAATATGAGTTTGGAAAAATGTTTTTAAATATATAAATGAATTAAAATTGACATTTTAAATTCTTTGCAAATAATGTTAAAATGTTCTTTCAATTAAAACAAACTGCATGAAAATTGTGCCGGTAGAAATAGTCATTAATAGGGTTATTGCTAAAAAACATTTAAACACCTCTCAAAGGCATCCTAGTGATCGTGGGTTAGGTCACAGTCACGTTCTATATATATATATATATATATATATATATATATATATATATATATATATATATATATATATATATATATATATATATATACTATTTAATCTTCAGTTTCTAAGCTTTTCAATGAAACAATCCCCATCTCCGTAGGTTTATTGGACGCAGAGGAGTTCTTTAGTGAACACATTTAGGTTTTTCTGAATTATAAATAAAATATTTTATAAATGATTATAATTTATTGTAATGTTTCAGCGTAGTTTACAAGATGATCTGCTGCATTATAGGCTCTTCTTTAACTACAAAACCTACCAATTACAGCTAGAACCAAACGTTCACCTAACCTCACCTGGTATGCTTATAGAGAAACGGTCAGTATCTAATCTGTCACAAACACAGATGAATCGACCAAAGAAACATCTGTGTCATTATACAGGGAAGATTAAAGGTGTGCAGAATTCTAGAGTGGCGCTCTCTGTATGTGATGGTTTGGTGAGTAGAAAGAATTTGATACTGTCATTAATATTGTTGCTTGTTTAAAGGTGAGAAACAAGCAGGACAGGCTAGGCAATGGAAGATCGTGTCCTTCCGACGCTTATTTTCCATCTTGCAATGTTTACATTTCTTTCTCATCACCCGCCCGTGTTGGTGTACTGGACATTTAGAAGGTAGATGTTCCATATTTCTGGGGCTAAGAGGTTTCCAGTTGATAGCTGCTTTTTCTGCAAGAAGCCGTCTTACGATTGAAAGTCGAAAATCATACAGTATTAATTTTCCTGTTGCACTCAACTTATTGAACAAATTTTATGAGTTGTGAAGCATCATTAGAAAATAGTAAACGTATAGTTTATTGTACCAATGGAGAGTTTTTCTATCCTGGGTAATATGTCATCATCTGATCTTTCCGATCAATTCCGGACATGTATGCATTATATTTTACAATAGGCAGGGGTTTGAACTCTGCATTTCTCTTCTATTAGTTGTCTCTGTTATTTCATTATTGAATCCCATGGATAAGTATAGAACAGCTCTCTTATCTCGCCGTTTGCCAACCATGACAATTCCTCAGAAAAAAGGGTGATAGATTCTCCCTTCTCCAATTTTGTTTTTAATATTTCCTTAATACTGTATTAGTTTGCCGATTGAATAATAATATTCCAGTAGTGTGGGTTCCCTGCTCTAGTAAATCTTTTGACAATTCATGGGTATTGTAAAAATTGTACATAAATAATGAATGTCCATGTGTTTCTTTTCCTTTCATTGGTTCCTTTACAATTTTACTTGTGTGTCCCTTTCCTCCCAGCTCATCACTGTGTCCTTTGTAAACGATAGTGTTTAGGACTACACTGTTTGGTTCACAATGAGTGTAGATTAAATACCATAGTTTTGTCTTTTATTTATAATATGTTGACGGAAAACTAAACGACCTCGCCACAAAATCATGGCTTAGTCCAGACTCAATTCTTTACATGGATAGTATATTTCAGTAATTCCATAATTGTTGAAATATATTGGGGCATATTTTGTACAATCTATCATTGTTTTCATTAACATTGCTGAAATGTAGGTGTCGTAGAATCAGAAAAAAATCTGACCCGACTCATGTACTGTCGAAAAATAGACACGAAAACGAAAAATGGGTCTTTCTTCCAGTATTCGGAATGCCTGGGCATTTTTATAGTTCCCATATGTAAAACCAAACTCAGAATTATTTCCAGTTCACTGACTGTGATGTCAGTCCATTTATTAAGTCTAGATTTTTCAGTAAGGTCTAATCTATTCAAATATGTTTCAAGGTCATAGCTGTTTGATTCTTTTACATTTGTTTCTAAAATGAATCTTCCACTAACAATTGAAAATAGTCAACTGGTGTGTTATTACTTGGAATGGGAACAAGAAGTTCATTGGTTTTTTTTAACTGTAGATCAAGTAAGTTACAATGAGTAGTCCATTTATACTTGTTGTTTTATAGTTTTTTTTAGGCCTACCTCGTCCTCTGATAGGCTGAACTCGCTTAACATTTTGTAATTCAATTTCAACATCATTGTCAATGGTCAAAGAATTATCATCTTCATTTTCACTGACAATAGTAGGATTATTACTGTTATTGTAAAGTGTTTCACAGTCATTCTCAAAATTATTTCTAGAGAAATTATTCCTTGGATATGTTGCCCAGTTTCTCTATATCGTAATCGCATTCTTCCAGGTCAAAATCTGGATCTCTATCATCATCAAATGGGTTGTCAGCATTAGAAACGTTCTCTTCGTCTGTTTCTCAATAAAACTGATCTATCTACATTTACGTTTTCTAGACCAAAATGCATCTGGATTTTCATCCGATATTTCTCTGTATTACGAACTTTCTTGTAACCACAAACGAATGACACTAAAATATCAACAAAGATCCTAACAACGACAATAATATACACAATAATATAACCTCAAAAGTAAACTATCAGCTGGTAATTTCCCGCTACAACTATTGTTACACAAAGCGCCTATCGGCGTATGCCGCATTGATAACCTAACAACGCATGTACGCCTATCGGCGCTCGTAGCACTGAACATGTTAAAAAACTGTATTAATAAAAAAAAATCATACAAAATCCTTACTATTCAAGATTATCGTGAGTTGAAATTTGTTTCTAAATTTATACCAGAGGCTCATTTATAGTGAATGAACGTGTGATATCCCTTTATATACTAGCTTTTAAATAAATTTTGTTCCAAAAACACTTAGTTCCAGAAATCCGCACTTATTTTTCCCCTCCAAAAAATATTTTTTGAAATATTAAAGATATTTTGTTCATATTTGGTATACTTATTTTGTAAGTTACGTGTTATAAGTGTACGGTACTGAAAATAAAGACTTCATTTAGTATATATTCAAAATGGTGGCAAAATTTTAAAATCCAATACTCTGAATTGCATAAAAAATTTAAATGTTACCCTTAACTATTTCAAAATGTTGCCTATTTAGTTTTTTTCGTGCTATTGTATTTATTAAACAAATTAATGACAGTTCAACTTTTTGATTGTTTGTAATTTGTTTAATAAATATAATTTACATTTGTTTTATTTTTGTACATATTTTCAGATATTTAGACGAACAAAAATAAGCCTCATTTTGAAAAAGTTACAGGCACAATTGATTTTTTTATTAGATTTAGTGTTTAAACTGACCCTTGGATGCACAATCCATCGTTATCAAAAAACTTTAAAACCAGCATATCAGATAAAATATTATTTGAACAGAATTAAAATTTAAAGTTATTATATTTATTTTGGTTTCAGTCCAGGATTTTGGTTATTGTTACAGGCTGGGTATGTTAAAACGGCAAATGAGTTGTACTACATTGAACCTAAGCTAGGTGAAGAGGCTGCAGATAATGGTGAACATGTGCATATAGTTTATAAGAGATCAGTTGAGACAAAAAATCTAGAATCTGCCAACTGTGCTGTAAAAGGTTTGTAGTTTTGTTACAATTTAAAAAATATATATCAAGATGAAATTAGTTACACCCTGTATCAAACAATAGCTGGATCTATACCTTTCTTTATCTAATATTAGGATAGACTTTTTCTTGTTTCTATCAAGTACACTTAATTTTTTTTCCTTTTTCTGTCCGGACACTAGAAGGATACTCGAGGGTTATGGGTCTCTATCCCCCCCCTCTTTTTTAAAGTACCCATTGGTAGTTGACATAAATTTGAAGCCTTATATTTTCAAAAGGTAATATAATATTTTAGAAGACCTCTAGAAAATCCCCTAAAATCATCGTTTAGAAGTGTGAATTATACAGGGGAAAAAATGTGTAGGGCCGGCGTAGGCACCTATGAAATAAAGATGCAATTGTTGATAAATAGATTTTGGCCCTTCCAAAGTAAATTTTGTATGAGTTACATGGGTAATAAAATAAAATGTTGTTAGTTATCAAATAATATTCTTCAAGGTGGCAAGATTCAAACAAAACTCTGATCCATTTATAATTTGAAAAACGCCATCCCCAAAGACATCGCGAGGGTTAATATATATAGACGTCTCTATTTCAGTATATAGTGGTTTTGGGGTGAAGTAAATATTACTTTAAAATAAACTCTCACACATCACAATCATACCATTTTATTTTATAATACTTATCCCTTCTCCTTTATTATACATCCTATTTTTCCTTATCTTTATTATTATTTGTTCCTCAAAAACAAATACTTATTTTCCGAGAGCCTACTTCGAATTCCTCTATTTTAAAATAGTTCTCTCTTAATTATGTTTTTAATTTATTTATTATGTTTTAGTTATTTATTATTTTTTTATTATAGTGAATTTATTTTGTATTAGTACTTATTATTTTGTAGTTTTCATACTTATACTTCAAAGGAAAACAAATCCGAAAACAGGCATCTCTCTAATTTGCTCCTGTGCAAAACGATATGTCAATAAAGGTGTGAATACTCAAGGACAACACCTGAGTCAAATTGCAGCGCGGCCCATAGACATTTGAAAATTAGATGCAACCACCACTCCCAGATTTGACAAAAATTACAATATTTTATTTATTAAAAAAAAATAAATAAAATAAAATAAAATGGAAATATAGCTTCCAGATCACATAATATATTTCCATAACTAGTAGGTGAAAAATGTAACTCTCTTTTATGAAATATATTGAAAGCCAACAACTTTCGTCCTCTATTGACAATAATGATTCGAATTTGCCCCTAACCATAATCAATAGAAACTTTAAAATAAAACACAATTATTTGATTAATTGTTCTTTATTAATTATTTCCACTAAATGCCCTGATGTACATTACGATAACATGGTGTTATCTGTTATTTTTTAGATTTAATTTTAACCTGTTAAAATGAGCCTAAAATTTTATTTCATTAGTAGATATGTAAGTTTAAATTTAGTTTATAAGCAAGACCCTCCGATTATGATAACCTTGTTATCAAAAAGTACATGAGGACAATTAGTGGAAATAATTAATAAAGAACAATTAATCAGATAATTGTGTTTTATTTTAAAGTTTCTAGTGATTGTGGTTAGGGACAAATTCGAATCATTATTGTGAATTTCACCACAGTGCTTAACAAGATTGTACCTCTATTTTCATACTACAACATTATGATCTTGTATAGAGGTTATGTATAAATTTAAACCTGAAATGGTATTGAGCGTATCGGATAACTCCAATACTAAAGGAAAATGTGGGACATTGAACAAAATTATTTTACCACCAGGGTACATCTTCCGTAGTAGCCGAATTACTGAAATGTAATTTTTTCTTACCGTATCAAGAGGTCCGTGCAAAATATTGTTTCTACCTAGAATTAACAAAATGTAATTAACTGTAAACAGTAGAAGCGATTGGACTTAATGTATGCTTTAACACATAGAGAGTTTATACCCGAAATACTGTTGTAAGTTTCATATTAAGTGGTGTATTATGCTCCCAATATTCTCTTAATCACTGTACATGCGAGTTTCCTAAAACTAGAACTCAAAGTGTTTTGTCAACCGTCTCCATAATAATTCTAATGAAGTTATTAGTTAGTACTTGTATAAAACAAATTGTAGTACAAAAAAAATAAGTTAATAAGTTTTCTCAATTATACTGTTTAAGTATTTTAATATTACCTTGCTCTTAGTTATATTTTGAGTTTCAGCTCACTTGGTCCATAGTGCACTAGTGTCGCTTTGTATTTCATATGATCGAGTTATTATGTCATTCAGCCCCCCCCCTCTTTTTGTAATAAAACACGCCTGAAAATTGGTTAATTAATCAATTTTTAATTATTTTCCGATAAAATCTATTGTAAGTCCATAACTACCGTATTAAATGTGGTTATCATTATCTGTGACAATATGTATGTTTGAGCTGAATAATTGAATAAGACTCTATAAATGTGGACCCTGTATGGAGGCTTAATCGCAGCCTCGAGTTTTGTCATCTGAAATTCTATACTTTCTAACCATTTCCGGTGAGAACGCATCGACTATTGAGTGGTTATAAATATTGTATTCTATTTTGCTTGTATTTATAATTACATTATTGTAGACCATTTCTTCACTGATTTTGAAAATGATAAAGATTTACCTATTAGGTTATATGTCCTAGCAGGTTATTATTGACATTTGTTACTCTGTAATATAAAATTTCAACTTTTTATGGCTTAAAATATGATATGTTACTTGTACGTTCATATATACAGGGCTTTCTGTAAGTCTAGCTCCGTACGTTAGGTAAACTAGAAAAATATAGAAGGAAGTTTAGAACATTTTGCTTTTTCTTTGTAAATGTATGTAGAGAAAAAATTCATAGTGTGATTCTTATCATCTGATGGCCATTTAAAGAACTGCATGATAGCATGTTGACTTTACTAAGTTCCAAATTATGGTTTGGTATTTTTGGTTTTGTATGACAACACTTAGCCTATATATTGGGTCTATTTAATATTTACATTTCCTATATAAACAATAGCCTATTGTTACAAATATTTTTAATGATATAAACCTACTGCTTCTCTTTTTATATATATATATATATATATATATATATATATATATATATATATATATTACGTCTTCTTCTATACACGGTTTATATTTTTCTCTGTAATTATCTCTACCACATTTACATTCTTTTATAATTGGCGCCTCCCCCATGTAAGGACTTTTTTTTATATATTTAGGTTTTTGAGTGCTTACACCTTTGTAAGATTTTGGCTTATTCTTAATTATGTAAGCCTTTAGAATTTAAACTTATATTTAGACTTTACCTTTATCCTTGGGGGCTCCACCAGACTCTTGAAACGAGTCAAAATTTTGCTTAGCTTGTGAGGCACTCCAAAAGAACTACTAGATTTTCAATAATTACAGAGACATGCTATGGGGAATATTTAAGTATATTGATAAATCATTAAAATTTTGTTTTATATTACATCTTCTACAATGCAATGAACACATTCAACATCTACCCTAAAATTTAATTACAAAACGTAAACCCTTAACTAAGCTTCTATCATTAATTTAACTCCCATCTATACATTAAAATTCTTTCGTTATACAACAATAAATGTTAGTTCTAATCTTATTTATTTATTTTACACTATTTAAATAAAATAGATCCCTTAACATCTTATCCTTTAATTTATTCTTCAATAGCTATTAATGAAACAAAGGTTATGCTCCCAATTGTGTTTTGCTTAACGCTGGCAGCTAATTCTTATGACAAATAACCTTTCAAAATTTTAATTTACTCTAATCTGACGTTTATTGTTTATGAAATCTGGTATTTGATTTAATTACAATTTAATCACCGAGATCTGTCTTACAAATACATATTACAAATATTACATTTTACTTACATAATACTCTCTCTCCTTTCTTTAGACGCTGCACCCTTTTTTTATATATTTGAACATTTTTATTACACTACACCTTTATATATTTGAACCCTTTTATGACACTACACTGCACTCTTATGCTTTACGCGGACACTCCCATTTTCACTTTGATGTTGAGTTTTATTTTAAATACTGACTTTTACTTAAACAATGAAAGACTTATTTACTTTTAATATGATAGAATGATTAGTTTTGTTATATATTTTTAATTTCGAATAAATTATTTAATAACTTTGGCGACCTTTTGATGACATATTCTAGGTGTTGTTCTTTCGAGGGATGGTGATAGACAGACCACGTTTTTTAGAGAAACGTTTCCCACTTCTTTTCTCTCCTTTCTTGTGATTGGATCATTTAGATTTATTTGAATTTTAAATGGTTCTGATTGGTTTTTGTATTTTGCCAATCTTCCAGACATTCTGGTTGTCATAATTCTGCAGGCGTCATGTTTTATGAAATTCAATCTAACACATCCGTTTGTACATCCGCTAGTCGACTGTATTCTCGCCGAGTTTATTTTACGTATACATTTTATTACAACTTCTTTTGTTTGAATTTCTTCCCATAATTATTATTTTTGATTATTATTTATTGTTTTTTTTTTTTTTTTTTTTTATTGTTAATAAATACGGTTGTTTCCAACAACCCTTACACCATCTATCAAATTCATTTGTCATAATTTATTGTCTATTCAAAAAACATTCGTAATATTTTTCATTGGACTGGTTAAATATTTGTTATTTTATAACACATGTAGACTGCAAAACTACTTCAAGGCCATATCTATCTGTACAACACATTTTTGCTGACTCTTCTGTAACTTAATCTTGTTGTTCCGGTCTGCTTGACTTGAGTTATCTGTGTAAGCCAACTAGTTTCCATGGATTTTTTATTTGGGATTATTATTAAACTGCTAATATTAACTTTCAATATTGCCTTTACTCTTTGCCTGTACCTTTTTAAATTATATATGTGTAAAAATCCGATTTTTTGTGTTTCCATAAATATGTCACAGATATTGGTTTTATGTACAGAGTGTGCCATCATATTAGGTCCCGTCTTACATTTATATAAACTGATTATACATAATTATTTATTTATGACGATTACTAATATTCACTAACATAAATTAATACTCATTGCACGTTTTTATTCATCTTACTTTTATAGTGTTTAAGAAAACGTTTACTTTAATACTTTAACAAAGTTTATCCAAACATTATTATTTTTTACAATTGCTTTTATAATAATTAATATGGGCACCTCTACTTTTCTTTTAATATATTTTTTTATTTACTTACTTATTAATCACAATCATTTCTTTCACTATTTACTTATTCACCAATAATATTTACTTATTTAAACTCACATTCGTTTACTTCAAAAATGATTCTTCTTTTTCTTCCATTAAAAACAGAATAACAATAAAACTTCGTAACCAAAGTACATAACTAATTACATTGGTCTAGAAAAATCATTTGTGGAATTAAAACAAATCTGACTTAATACAAAATTACGGTACCATTATTGCAAAATCACCTCTTTAGGCACCTAAACAATCGCCGTAAAGTAAAAACTCCATTAAATACACTTAAAATCTAAAAAAAGTTGTAACTCTTCTATCATAATCAGTGGCAGAAAACCCCCTGCTGAAAAATCAGAAGTTCTCTGCATGGCTGGAGACTGTATCTGTGTTGGCTGTGCAATCTGCCAGGATGTTGACGAGGACACAGTCTCAGGCAGTAAATTAATCAACGTAATCCAAGCTTAATGTTAAATAAACTATAAATAAATATTGAACTTGACTTTGTATAAAGGTAATTTTTGTGAGATCTTCTGTTACGGTTATTTTTTAATCTATATATTAAATAAACTTTTTATTAAAAATAAAATAGTATACAAAATTTATGTTTACGTGTTAATTTTATAGTTTTAAAATAGTGTCAGTGTACAAATTTATACAACTTGAATTCCCCCTGCTGAAAGAGACATGACATTTAATTTATCATTTTTATATGCCAAAAGAGGACCGACCTCGTAGATAGAATGCTCACCGACTGTACTCAAAGCAGACTCGAAGTGTTCTCTTTAGGCGGACTGATTCCAAACCAATCTGTGTCTGTTCTCTTCCTCGCCTTCTTATAATCTCGCTAACTCTGCACCCGTCATTACTTTATAGAAAATTACAATTTAGGATCGCTAATCAATATATATCAATAATTAATTATATATTATAATGGTTTTTATCCTTGACTGGGCCACAAGTAGTAGTAGTTATATCACTTCTCCGCCAGCCTGCAACATCACCTAAAGTGTTTTATGAAAGTCCATGATATCATATGGACTACTGCTACAAAGCCAACCACAGACAAGACATGAGGAAAGCGAGTGAAGAATGTTTAATATATACAAATGTACGAGGCTCGTTATGCCCTAGCTGATGTCAAGAAAGTTGTGATATACACAATTATGTGGTTCAGAAAACTGGTGTATACTAATAAACAAACTAAAATAAACAGCAAACTTACTAATAAAATTTAACATTGTCTATATGGAACAAGAAACCAACTTTCGGAAGTTATATTTAGAAGATCTGCTGGTGTTGGGTAAGTACCATGAAGGCGTTCATCAATTTGTTTTAACGACATTCTCAATTATTTGTCCAATAATATTAATTTTAATATTCTTTAGGACTGGAAAACTGGTGGAACTCTTGGAGTGCTGCATTAGTTGAGGCTCAAGCGAAGACAAGCAAAGAGAATGGAATTCACAAACGCTCAGAAGCTGGTAGAGTTGACAACAGATATATTGAGTGTTTGATAGTGGCAGATTTAAAATTTATAACACATAACAAGAATATTGATATAGAAGAATATATACTCACTATTATGAACATTGTAAGTATTTTGTTTTTAGGCCAGCTTCAACTTACAGCGATATGATATTTATCTTAAGTCGTAAATGATACACGATTATTATCTTATGAAATAGGAATCCCTAATGCTGATAAATGTGGTTTTATCTAGAGAGTTAGGTTAGGTTAGATTAGGAACATCAAATAACAAACATCCGTTTACTTTGGAAATTTACAAGAAAAAACAATTTTTCTACATTTTCGGAACACCCTCTATTTTCCAAAACCTTTTTACACATCTTGTAAATAGCTTTATCAGACGTCTTTAGAATGAAGGGTCAATCGTCTTCTCTATATATTAATATAGATTGGTTAGATTTTTAATGGTTATTTATTTTTTGTGCGTGATTTTTTAATAATTGTGTACTATTAGGTAATACCATGGACCACTTTCCAAGGTAAGCCTGTCTCCTCTCAATACATAATCTAACCAATCCAATAGGCTATGTGCCCTATTAAATTCTAACATATATATATATATATATATATATATATATATATCAGATGTTACAATACTTTTTACAATTTGTAAGTGTAGGTCTGGAATCGCAATAGTTTTCCGTCCGTCTAGCATGTTTCTTTGGAAAAATTATATCTAAGATTGAACACAAATAAATCTTACAAATAGTACATTTATTTATTCAAACATGTTTTTACGACAAAGTAGACATCTTCAGGGATGTACTGAATAAATAAACATACAATTGTAAGATTTTTTTCAAGTTTTATTCTTGAAACATACAGTACTGTATGTAACATATACACAGTACTGAATTGAAACATTTTAATAAAGTTTATTTTTTTTATGTTACCCCAAGTCTTTTGTTTTGACAAACCAAGAATAAAAAATTTCTTTTATCTTCTCGTTGGGAGGGGGGGGGGTCAAATGTGGAGTTGTTGACACAGCTTTATGCGCCATGAATCATGTCTGTTGGCAATTGCCAATACAAGAACAAGAGTAGAGGGTTGTTTTTAATATAAAAATCTCCCTAAACGAGACTAATCCCCGAAACAGCTCCCCCCGAACAAGGCTACCGTAAATAAGTAGTTTTATTTTGTTTTAGTAGTTTTTTTTTTGCTCTAACAGTAATAATTATTTCCCCTGTAATAATAGTAATGTCCTAGTAGAAAAAAATATTAGTTTTTAAATGCATTTTAAGGGGGAAATTATCTACAGTAGAACTCCTCTTAACCGGTCTAGTCGGGACTGATCCCCGGGCCGGTTGCTCGTTTGGCCGGTTAATCCGAGGTTTCCGGTAAACTCGTCACAAAGCTTTTTTACAGATTCCCCTATCAAGTATTTTTTAAAACACATATAACCGCGTCTCAAACGAAACCAACACACGCTTCCGTTTTCGTAACTCGCTCTATTTTATTTACTGTATATACTGTACGTAGATCATAACCAGTCAAAGACAAGATGAAAACTGAAAAGAAATGTTATATTTTCCATTATGTATACTAAATTGATTTGTGGGAAAAAGCGGCCGATCAAACGTTTTTACCAGTGATGTCTGCTATACCGACACAGGTGCCAATGCCGCGGTGTTTTTATGCCGCCGACAATGGGATACTGCTATCGACAAAGTCGTATGACTCGCCGCCACTTTGGTGCCGAAATGTTTTTACGCCGCCGACAATGGGATACCGCTATTGACATTCATTTATTAATTTTATTTTTATTTTCCCCTCATTAGGTGAAACTCTATCTAAATCCATTACCACTATTGACAAAGTCGTTTGACTCGCCGTCGCTTTGGTGTTTCAATTACAATTTATTTTCGGAAACTCTCATCGAACCAGTACACTACAAAATAGGCAGGTTAATCCGAGGCCGGTTAACAGAGGTTCTACTGTATTACATTTATTCAGACAAATATTGCTTCATTTTAAAATTTCAAAAAAAATCGTTTACAAAGATGGAAAGCAACTACAGATGTCTTTTTTAATTGATGTTTAAATTTTTTTTTTTTTTTGTGATGCAAAATTAAATGCAGTATCTGTGATTTTTTTTAACACCTTTTAAGGGGAAAGATTTCTATTACATTTATTTAGCCGGGAAAATAATGTTTTTTTTTGAGAAATTTCAGATGATTTGTTTACAAGGAAAAAAAGGAGTTAGGAAGTATTTTAAAAAAATTTCCAATAAATTACTCTCTTTGCAACTGATTGTTGTATGATATTTAGTATTTATTACTTTACGATCATCCTAAACAAACATAACTGTAGAAGAATCACTTTGCTAAGAGCTGTCACAGCAGGGAAATGAGTTGGTCAACCCGCACGGTCCCTATTGGTTTCTTCAATATTAGGCCCTCAACTGACTCCCCCCCCCCACCAACAGACTTAACTTGTGGTGACTTGTATAGTAGCAATCTCTGTTTGGGAAGGCTACAATTTTGGCAAAGCGAATTTCGATGTGTTAACCATAAATTAACCCAACTAAAAGGTCTCTTGCAGTTACAATGGTTTAATTTTAATTATTGAAATAATTTTTTAAAAAAATAATGTTAGGTTTATTATTGATATTAACAATTATTATATATATATATATATTATATATATATATATATATATATATATATATATATATATATATATATATATATACAGTATATATTAAAATTCAAATAACCAAATCAACCTAGAATATATTTTACAAGTTATATTAATCTATAGTTTTTTATTAATTGAGTTCAATTATGCACAATATTTGTTCAAATTTCATAAAATCAATTATTCAGTCTATATATATAATATATAGACCACGAAATATATATAGAAATATATATATATATATACTACGATCATTATTGAAGTTCATTCATTACTATATAATATATATATATATATAGTAATGAATGAACTTTAAAATATATATATTTATAATTTGCACTACTATCTCGGGGTTTCGGGTTAATGCCGCCTTTTTTCAATTTTTTATGGAATCATATACAAAATTATTCATAAGTTAACAAACTGGACCAAGTCCCAAATGTCTTAGGTAAGTGTAATTACAATACAAAAAGGAACAAATGTAGTAGTGTATAAGTGAAAATGTTTATAATGTCAGGAGTTTGAAATTGGAATTCAATTGCCTATATCGAATTTAAATGTTATATTTATCAAGACTAACTCCTCTTATGATGTAGAAAGTCTTTCTGATTCAGACTTTGTAATCGTCTTTCTCAACTATACATAGATAGAATATGAAAATGGATTGATCTCACCAGTAAGTTTTTTAATTTTCATTCACAGTTTTATTTTGTATTTCGCAGAAGGTAGAATAAAGCGAACTATGTAACTAAACCATACTGTTAAAATATTCTTCTGGTTTTCTGGGATACTGGATGAGATGATTAGTTGGCTAGATTTAATTCAACTAATTTTCTGTTTTTTTTTAACATGAAGAAAAATATATCTGATCTGGTCCAGCTGAAAATTCCAACAATCATTAATCTTGAAACAATAGCAGTCCCAAGCCTTGATAGTCCGCCTTCTGAATCATGTTTTTTGTGTGTGTTTGTATTTGTACACCATAGTGTAATATTTGTCATAATTAATTATTAGTTATTCTTTCGGGTTTTTTAACTATTTATTTTGACTAATATGACTCTAGGATACTAAATAAATTAAATTTTACTCATAAACAAACAAATAACTCCTTTAGTACATTGAAATATTACTATCTAATTTACATATTTTAATTAATACAAATTACATTGAAAATCCTACGTCACACCTTTTATAATTTCTTCTGCCAATTGGAACGCAAGTTTCAAAAGTGAGCATGTCTGTTGATTCGATATTCTAAAAAGACGTATATAATCAGCCATGTTTATTTGTGACTTGGATTTGTTTTTAATTTACACTGAATTACTCGTGAATACTATATGTTTTTCCAAACAACCTTTTGATATATTAGATTTCGTTCTATCTATTAAAAATATTAGTTTCTTTCGATAAATTCTTGTTTTCTTTTAATTCTCGCAATTCTGATGTAACTTGTCTATGATTCTCATGTTAAAGTTTCTAAATGATATTTTAAAATATGGATATTTCTTTTCAGAGGTCGAATCATAATTATTTAATAATTTTCCAATATGAACTGTTTAATTTAGAATAATTTTGAGGTGGGATACATAGTCTTTACATGTCGGGAAATAATTTTAATATCCTATTTTAATTTGCATTTCTAGGCCTACCAGTTGATGGTTGAATATTGAATTGGAGTTGATTGTAATGTCCGCTAGATATCGTGTAAGTCGCACCTCGTTTGATAGGCATTCCTTAAACATTAGTTCTTCATTTATATTTTTCCTGAACACCTTCCAAATTATTTTTAATAAGAAACATTTCGAATTGTTTCACAGTCCTAGGTTCTTCGTGTGGAATTAATTTTTTCTTATATATGTTGTTTTTAAAATAAACTAATTGATAACTGATGATTTTCTCGATTGATTTCAGGTCTCTGATTTCTACCACGACGCGAGCATTGGGAACATGATTGATGTAGTTGTTGTCAGGATTATTTATTTAGAAAAAGAAAAAGAAGAGGTGAAGTACAAAATTATTATTTTTCACGAAAATTACATTTTTATATAATTTGTAGTAGAAAATAATTTATATCAACCTCCTACATACCCACCTGTAAAACAAAATATTACAATCAATGTAGGTTATTTGTTTGAGCCTTGTGACTTCAGAACTCTGGAAAAACAAATCGATAGGCACTGTCATGGAACTTACCCAGCACCACTGTAATACAAGCAGATTCTCTAGATACATAAAAGTTGGTCTCTTGGGCCTTGTAGGAAATTTTAAATTGTATTCATAGATCGAGGATTATTATCCAGTACGGTGTTTGTTTAAAACAGTTGTTACACAGGTTTTCTGATACTCGTAATTGTCTAAATCACGTCAGCTAGGCCCTGAATGTCTCGTAGATGTATATATGTTTCAGGAAATATATGAAATATTCTTGATTTCATATTTTGCCTGCCTACAAATGCTTAGATATTTTATACAATGCTTGATATAACTAATTCCCGGTAATATATCTATTAAAAAGTTTACATTTGCTTCGCTCATGTCTTGCCATGGCAGGCCTCGAAGATATATATATATATATATATATATATATATATATATATATATATATAAATGAGCCTCCACTAGCTACGAGATTTTCAGAAAGGCTTAAATAATATGTTTAATGTTGTAATTATATAAATTCAAATGATTGAGTTAATAGGCCTACGGCTTACAACCACCTCTTTTAACTTAAACTTGTGTACAAATTATAATATAAGTCTTTAAAATTAGTTATTTGAATTAACTCATTTACCCTCCATCTGGCAATCGTCCACATACGTGGTCGATGAATGACGGATAGTTTAATTTAAACACGTATTTTGCAATTCAACATTTCGCCAACTTCCAATCGTCCTATCGCAATAAATAAAATTCCGTTGGAAAGATAAAGTTCTTTAGATGCATAATCATGTAAAAAAAAATACCACAAACGTTATAAATAATATTCCAAAAATTGCTGAAAATCGCATAGTTTTTATGCATAAAATCAAAGAATTGAACTGAGCTGTTGTAAACAAAACTGACGTCATTTTTGTCTAATATTCCCAATTCGAAATTTCTGTCAAACAGATTTAACATAACACTGTTCTGTAGATCGCATCTTTCTGTTTCGATCTGTGATTTTCAAATCCTTCTATGTGTTAAAATTTTCATTATACAAAAATTTAAAAAAATTCAAGAATTTTAACTCCTTTTTACACACTAAAAATTACATTTTTTTCAATTCAACTTTTATCCTAGTAGATATTATAATATTATCGCAATGTATTATATATCATTGTAAAGATAATCTTTGAAATTTTCATAACCTAGTTTAGCAAATCCATCACACGAAAACTCTATTTTCTAGAACTCGATGAATTCAATGACTTTCGCTAGATCACGGCACTTGCCATGACCGGGAATATGTAGACGATGATGTTCACTGTGTTCATATGATTTTACAAAATAGTAATACTTGTCCAAATGCCACAAGTTGACAATATTATATAGTATTTTTCGTTCTCTTTTGATCTGTGGTTTACCAATTTTGCTATATGTTATATTTCGCGAGATATTTCTACTTGACCGAAGTAGAAACCTAACGGAACGAATTTCACTTGGCGATTGGTGCAGTATACTAAATAAAATAATCAATTATTCAATCGATTTTTTGTTACTGATCTTTTCAGTATGTTGTAGAGAACATTTCATTCTACAAGTTGGTATTACATGATATAGGCTACAGTTTCTTGTTTTATACTCGGAATATAGCCATGTTTGTGACAATTGTGAGCAAAATTTACATTGAAAGGCGTGGCACTATTGTTTTGGGATTATATATTTCTGTTATTCTGAAGTTTGTGTATACAAATTGTGTATAAATTTTGTATACAAGTTACAATATATGTGTTTTTATATCTAAAGTTTATTTTTTTTAATTGAAGTTCTAGTTTATGAATGGTTTATATTTGGGATAACCTAGAGGTATGTTTTAACCTAGGCCTAAAAGCAAATTTTCTTATATGTAGGCCTAGTGTTTTATTTGATTATAGAAGTGTATATGTGTGTTATTCTTTGTAAAGTTTATTGTTTTAGTGAAATCTAGTGATTTTGTCTTAGGCCCAGCTTTAGATTGTTACTAGTTAGGCCTAAATTGTCGAGGTTTCAAAAATAACCTCACTTTGTCGATTACCACTTTTACGGGAAAACATTATTTTTATTTTGAAAATTTCAGAATTTTTTATTTTTTTTTAAAATTGTTATTTACATTTATACTCAAAAACGTTTGTAGTACTTGAAAAAAAAGTAAAACAAAATTTTCTACTCTCAATTTTGTACTTTGAAATGAAATTTAGGCTTCTATTTGTGTGTGTGTGTGTGTGTGTGTTTTGTTTTTGGTTCTTTGCCATACTGACTCCAAAATTTTTTTCAATTTTTTTTTCATTACACTACTAAATTCTATGAACCATTCTGAATATAATTATATTTAGAAGTTGGTTTTCCATAAACATTACAATTTTTGGTGAATTTTTGAAAATACCCCTTTTTTCGTAAAATATACAGTCTCGTATTATAAATACAGTAGAAACTCTGTTAACCGGCCTCGGATTAACCGGTCCTCAGATTAACCGGCCTATATCGTAGTGCACTGGTTGGATGAGAGTTTCAGAAAATAAATTGTAATTAAAACACCAAATCAGCGGCGAGTCAAACGACTTTGTCAATATCGGTATCCCATTGTCGACGCCGTAAAAACACCGCAGCACCAAAACAGCGGCGAGTCAAACGACTTTGTTGATAGTGGTATCCCATTGTCGGTGGAGTAAAAACACCGCGGCATTGGCACCCGTCGGTAAAGCAGACATACACCTACAAAATCGTTTGATGGGCCGCTTTTGTCCACGAATCAATTTAGTATACATTATAGAAAATATTACATTTCTTTTCAGTTTTCTTCTTGTCTTTGACTGGTATATACAGTAAATAAAAATGAGCGAGTTATGAAAATGGATACCTGTGTTGGTTTTGTTTGAGACTTGGTTAAATGTGTTTTAAAAGACTTGACAGAGGGGAATCTGTATAAAAGCTTTGTAGTGTTTAATTTTTTCATGTTTGATATATAATATACATAATATAATATATACGATTCATTTATGTGCAATAAAATGAGTTGCAATAACATCTTAATTGCATAATTCTTAGCGCTTCCTGATTAAATAAGCTTTCTTTGAACGAAAACCTATTTCTCACGGGAACCTCGGATTAACCGGCCAAACGGGCAACCGGCCCGGGTGTCAGTCCCGACTAGACCAGTTAAGAGGGGTTTTACTGTTGATATATATATTTTTTAAATGTAACAAATTAATTTCTTTCCTAAATATATTCACAAATATTATACAAAACTTTTGTATATCTTGAAAAAAGGTGGTCAGTTATTGATTTTGTATGGTACAGGTTTTTCTGAAAAATGTTAACTTTTTTTGACATCTAACATACTTACTCCAAAATCGTTTCATATATATGAGAAAAATGATGTCTTATAAGTTAGGTTTTGTGTAAAAATAATATATTTTAATAATTTTTAAACAAACAATGAAACTTTACATTGCCAGTTCTAGGGTTAACAGCAGGTTATCTAGAATGGTGATTGGTCTGACGGGGATAAGTGAATAACGATCTGTTATGGTATGGCTAAAAATATTTTCCATTGTTTAGGTTTAGGCCAATTGCAGGTTAAAGCATACACCCCGGTATTAAGTTACCCAGGGTATATGCCTCCCAATAAACAAAATTCACCACAATTTGACCTCCTTAATTATGATTAAATAAGATGAACCTTTGTTTTAATTGGTCAAACATTTTCTGTGAAACCATCACTAACGAAACATTTTGTAACTCAGGAGACCTTTATATATAAAAATTTGATTTTAATTGTTTCAGATAGATTTAGTGATATCCAAAGATGCCAGTAAGACTTTGGAGAGCTTCTGTGATTGGCAAGTGAATATCAACCCCAAAGACCATAACCATCCTAATCATCACGACTTAGCCATACTGCTTACTAGGTACTTGTATCCTATATACAGTGTGTCACAAAAAACCTCAGTGTGCTATATATTTTCCGATATTTATATTCCAAAAGAAAAAAAAAATCAGTAAAATATTTTCTAACTGTCACATCGTTTAGTCGCTATTCGCAAATTTGTTTTTTTTTTTTTGTAAAAAAAATTGTATCTTTGGAAATAGATAAAATATTAAGTTCATATTTGGCAAATGCACTTTTAATGTTAAATTATGTAAGTATACGAAAAAAACTTTGTTTTGCATATTTTTACCACGTTTTTATTAATTCGGTTTCCGTCATATCTGTCAGTCTGTCGGGGTGGAATTTTGCAATCTAGTTTTAACTAACTTCCCGATAAAGTAGTTACCTGAAATATTAATAAAATTAAACATAGTGTCAGAATTGGAGACAATATAATATTCAGTTGGTTTCTTTTCTCTACATTTGTTTAAACAATAGTTATTTAAATTAATAAAATTTTGTCAATATAGATTTTTAACTGTGTTTTCGCTTATACACCTTATAACATACCACGTTTTTTAAAATGGACTAAAAATTATAAAATAATTTTTCATGGCCCTTCTACAATTTCGAAGGAGGATTGTTAGTGGCTATGGATATATTTGGAATACTAGGGTGGGGGGGAAAGGTCGGGCTCAAGCAATCTATGATAATTAAGGAGAAGGAAATAAATTAAATTACAGCGAATCTCATTTCTGAATCACTGAAATTAGCTGTCAATTCATCCTGATTGTCTACTTGTATTATTTATTTTTTAAAAAAAAGAAAATTTATTTGTTTTAAAATGATGCCTGTTTGAAATTTTTTAAATCAAATATCTCGAAACCTATTATTTTACAAAAAAATTACAAGGTATATATATTTTTTTTAAAGATGAGGAAAACCATTTAAGCATTAGTTTTCTGTAAGGTAAGTTATTGATAATAAACCGAAAACATTATTTCTTGGTACTTCTCTATAATATTCAAAATATTTTTTGAGTTTTAATAAGTATGAATAATAATAATAAACTTCCTTATTTGACTTTAAAATTTCAAATGACACCCATTTTGTAAATATAAAAAATAAAGTTGTTTGGGTAAACTTGTGTAACAACATTTAAAATGTGTATGCCAAAAAACTTAAATATATTTCAAAAGTTATGTTTCTTGTACAAAAGCAAAATAGTGGATAAACGAAGGAGAATTAGAAATATTTTATGGATCATTTTTCATTCCTTTTGTTGTGTAGAGTTTTAAAATTATATGCGTCTTAGGTTTTTGTGACACCCTGTATATTTTCTTTACATTATAGCTGTAAGAATGAAATGAAATTAAACTAGTTGTTCGGGACCATCGTAGTACTTACTTAACCCCATCATACAATGTATTGTACAATCGGATTCTCTAAATGTAATGGAAAAAAAATATTATTTTTGTGTTTTGTGTTACACTAAAAAATGGTCAATGTTAATTACATCATTCCGGCTTAAAACTGTAACACAAAGTCATCTTAACAACTGTTTGTGGGTCATTTTGTAACACAACTCCTTATTTATTTCGTCTAATATTTATTAAAAGTAAGGTTCTGACCCAAATCTGTACTTACCAAGCCAGCTATGTATGAAACGTTAAATGGAAGGATGTACTTTAATAAATGTTTAATTACACATTCTGTTTTTTAAAGTATAAATTTTTATTAAAAATACAAATCATTGTTATTTAACTTTAAATCTAATATAATTCTTAATATCTGTCCAAAGTTTTTCAAAAAAATCTTTTAATTGTTCATAGTAATTATAAAAAAATAAAATTAAAAAAATAGTTTGATTATATAGTCATTACGTGTTACTTATAGTTTTTTTTAGTTCGGTTTCATTTTTTCTACCTTTATATAAATATATCACCTTTGTGTTTTCACTCACGTAATTGTAGAAAGATATTTACATTTCAGTATGTCCTCATCACTCAACACTCAAACAAACAAGTTTTCTTTACATTTTAATCAGAGACTTGCAAAGGCAACGTCCTATCCCCTTCTCTCACTTACAGTTCTAGAATCTTCCAAGATTCTAACCTATCAGAAAACTTCCTAACGTTCATCTCCTTTTTTGGAGATATTACGCCATATGCTAGACATACCTTTGTTCTAGAATGTTCCATTTTCAAACTATAATGTAATTGTGTGTTTTTTTGTTCAATTGAAACAGATTATGTAAATAATAACTAAAGTTCACTTTTGTATTTATTATTTAAATTGTCACTTATGATTTCCTTATCTTAAAATTATTTACAATTACTTATTATTTATTATTTACAATTTCATGGTTGGAGGATGCCCCATGCTTACAGAACTTATCTACCAATCACATACCGAGTTCCATCACCGTTTTACATATTTTCTTGTTTTATTTTCACCATTTTATTTAATATTAAAAAAAGGTTTATATTAAGTGAAACTTTATCTGTTCTACAGTCCACTTCTACTCTTATCTACAGCTGAGTCAACATTCTTTGTCTCTCTAATATAATGTCAAGTATAGTTTTGCAATCTAAAAATCAAATGAATTCAGTTCAAGCACATACTCTTGGGTGGTATCATTATTTAAGTAGAGCTAAGTACCATGTTAGTGTCTATTTAAAAATGGTTGAAAACATAAAATTTAAGGTAAGTTTAGTCAAATTTAACTGACATAATTAAAAATGTATTGTCTTTTAATTTTATCAGTTAAAAGTGCATAAAAGAAAATTATTCCATTTCATAAAAACGCAAAGATGAAAAGATCACCTCTTATCACACCTGAATCCTCTTATCTATAAATCCAGATAATAATCTGATTAATTGTACTAGGTTCGCTCATAATTTGTAAACATAGAATTATCAGTTTATAGTTGTTTTACATAATTTTCATGAACAATTAATTAATTAATTTTCATAAGTAAAAGAATTTAATTTATGTAATGCTCTCTTCAATTTTTGTCTAAATCTCTCCAGATCTGTTTTATCCTTAATTTTCAATTTTCACTAAAATAAAATAAATTATAATTAAAAAATTTTTCCACATCATTTAATCAATAAACATTTCTTTTCAAAGTTTATTAAATTTTGTTAAATTGTATGTTTTAAATAATTTAAAGTTGTTTTGAAAAATAGAAAATAGAAATAAATAGATTTGAAAAATAGAAAAATAGTTGTTTTATAATTCAGACATTTTGAGTTTGGCTGATGATATTTTTATTTATTTTCACAGTTTATACTGGTTCAAGAATTACAATTATAATAAAACTAAATAAAAATGGAAATAAATGAAGTCTAACTACTAAATATCTTCAAAGCTAGGAATTGCTTCACTAATTAAAGTTTCTTCTTTTTTCTTAAAACAAAATTCAGACAATTGTATTAAATTAGTATGCTAGAATGAATTTCTTGTATCTATTAAAGGATGGGGTGCAGCTAATTTTGAATTTTTTAACTTTTTTTGAATTCCAATATTATTATTATTAAGGAAGGTTAGAATAAAAGAAATATATACACATGGCCCTATCTCTCTCTCTGAGTGAAGTAACACCCTTCTAATGTAATTAGTGACCTCTTCCCATAAACTACGCAACTTATTACTAATACTGCCCTAAAGCAGCCCATCGCACTCACTGTGTAACATACTAGATATATTATTGAAATTATTTTTTTAAAGGTATGATATCTGCAGTACCACAGAATCCTGCAGTCTTTTAGGCTTAGCTTACGTAGGCTCAGTCTGTACAACCAATAAGAATTGTGCTATTAATGAAGACACTGGACTTATGTTGGGTGTTGTGATAGCTCATGAAGTAGGCCACACGTAAGTTATAATATAAAACTTGGTCTTTCAAATGTAAGTTAAAACTTCAATTGACTGTAAGTTTTTTAACATAGAACAAATAAATAGTGTAAATTAATCGGAAATTAAACAGTTTTTAACAAATCAACTTACAATTAAACCAAATTCTTATTTGTTATGGTTATTATTATAGTTATTATAGACTAATTATAGTTTTAACATTCTCAATTAGCCATTTTATTTCTCTTTGAAAAAGCATTTGGTTTGGAACATGACTTTATTATAACCTGTAGCTTATTAAACCATTTTGGTTCAATATATGAATAAAAATAATAACAAACTAGACAAACCCCGTGCAGCGCAAAGCGCCACGTGCTTGCTTTGATCATAATAAAGGAGGACTTCATATTGAATTTATTACTGTTTTTATTAAATCTGAAGATTATAAAAGATTAGTGGAGGGAGATTGTTATAAAAATATTTTTTTGTGTGGCTAAATTATTTATATGTAAAATTTTGATAATATGCAACAAATTAAAATATTAATATGACTTAAAAATGTTGATGGCATCTTATAATTAATTAGTTAAATATATTATTAATAAAATACTTGGTATAATTTACTACAAACGTACTTTATTTTAATTCTTTTCTACAGATAAATAAATAAGTTACTCTTAATAATGTATATATATTTGTTGCTGATGTTTTACCATATATATTGATTTTATATTATTCTTTTTATCTAGATTTTATTTTTAATAGGTGTTCTTATTTGCTGTAATATTTTGATTATTTAACCTAGATTATTGGTTTCTTCCATATCGTTTGTCAGATTCATATTCTGATAATTAATGTTGATTTTCAATTAACTTCTTTCCAAACAATGTCAGCTGTTCGAGGATGGTTTGGCATTATTTGAATTTTAACATTGTCAAACAATCTGAATGTGTAAGTTCATTTTGGTCATCAGTTTTTAACTGGTTCACACTTGTATAAGTTGTGGCCTCTCCAGATAATTAATCTAGCACTTTAGTATTTATTGTTTTGCAATGATCGTTTTTGGGGGGCAAGAATCTCTTGGCAATGTCATAATTTTGCACGTCTGAAATATTTTTGCCATAAATTTCTGTCACTATGTCTTCATTTGTTATCAAAGAAGTGGGTAAATTAATTAAGTGTGAGTCATTCTCAACTGCTGCCTTATATTATCCATTTCCTATCTGTAGTAAGAAATTTGAAGGTAGGTAAATCTTGTCTGAAGTCTCCTCTAAGTATCACAATTTTTCCACCAAAAATAACATCATTGTTCATTATATCCTTTAAAACTCTGTTTATACACATTTACTTGCCATTGGGGCTTCATCCCAAATTACTAATTTTGGTGAACGAATGTGATCTGCTTCTTTGCTGCTTACTTTAAGCGCTGATATAGAGTATTCGTTCAAATTTAATGGTAATTTAAATCTACTGTGAACAGTCCGCCCATCCGGCAGTAGCATTGCAGTGATTCCTGTCCACGATACTGCAAAGAATTTTTGTTCAAGTTCTTTACAAATTTCAATAAAGCACTGATATACAAATGTTTTTCCGCTACCACCAGAAACATCTAAGAAGTAAGCATCACATTTATCAATTAAGTTTGTAATCTCATCTATGAATACACGTTGCTTTATATTTGCTTTTGACAACATATTTGTAACACCCTGAGGCTTTGATAATATTTCAGAATTAATACTTTGTTTTGTTATTAAAGAATTTAACAAATTTAACAATTACTGGAGATAAGACAAAGTTGAATAGAGTAAATCCATGAAGTTTGAGTGTTTCAGAAATATCCTGAAGAGCAAGGTAATATCTTCTGGAGCATCAGTCCTAAAATAAACATTTTGTAAATCTGATAAGTGCACTGGCAGACGGTCTACGGTATGTGATTGATCGTTCATTGGATATGCTAGTATGCTCCATGCAGCTTCAGTAGGACCAACATACCTCGTATTCAAAAATTGGTTGATTTCAAAATGGTCAAGTTTATCACTGTGAGCAGTTACTTCTAAATTACAGCAGTTGTGTTCTTTGAGCATATATCCTCATTAATATGAGCTTAGAAGTAAAGTAATAAAAGTGGATTATAGGGCACAACAAAATGGTTTCCTATTTCAATATTCTGCCCATGTACTTTTTTTGTTATTTTTCTGTTATTGTCTGGCCATTTGTATAAGGGATATCCTTGTACGCTTTCTTTAGTTTCTCTATATTAGATTAAGGAAAATCTTTTTTGCATTTTCCACTTTCCATGCATACGCAATCTAGATTCCCGCATGATCCATGGATCATATGAGCTTTAACTAATTTGAATAGTTCTTCGATTGAAAGATCTGGAATTTCGGCAGACACGACCTTATCGATTTCATTCGGGCTCCAAAATTTACAATCATCTTCTAACGTTAGCAGTAAATGAATGTGAGGAAGGTTTCATTTTTGGTATTCTACTGTAAAGATACGCTTTGACCTTTCCAAATATTTCAACAGTGTGAAGAAGTCGTAATAATTCTTTGACCTTTGCGTGGAAAACTCGTATAACTATACTGGACGGTTATTAGCTGTTTCCCAAGGGTGAATAGTATTTACAATTTCTGGCCAAGCAGGATTGCAAGTAAATGTTATGAATAAGTCTGGTTTTCCATATTTCTTTACTATAGCCATGGCATCTTGGTAGTTCTGCATCATGTTTCTTGGACTACCGATGAAGGAAGAAGGTAGAATGACGATTCGTCCAACTTGAAGATTTTCCTGTTCCGCTTTAACTCGTATTGCATCAGCTAAGCCCACGTAAGTATCAACTCGTAACTTAGTTTGTTCTTTTCTTATGTATTTCAATCTATCTCCTTCGACTCGACAGTAGTAGTCAACGAATATCTGTTGAGTTAATTTCCCAGCATTTATAATTGGATTAAAACTCCCAAATGGTGAAGTACCCCGAATCGCAATTCTATACAAAATATACTCTCTCATAGTCACTGTTTGGCGAATTTTAGTGTGGCGGCTACCTTCAATAGGCATATCTATGTGCCAACCTGTTTCTCCACAGGGCCAAATTAGAACATAACACATTGGGTCACAATGCATACTATCGTAATTGAGTTTCAGTAACCCACCTTCTTTCTCATAAACGTTTATGCGTCTATGTGAAGGTGGAGCTCCATATGTTGTTTCAAAAACTGAAGCCACTTCTGAATTAATAGGTTCATTGAACCTACGTTGATCTTTAGTTGGTTCATTGTAGAATCTCATCACAAACTTTAGTTGATGACGATTTTCATTCTGAGCTAAGATTTTATCTTGTTGAACTTTGCTATGCATTGTTTTATAAGATTGCACGTAAGGGTTGACTTTTCAATTAGGGTACGTAAAGTAAAGAGAACATCATCTCGTAGAGATATGTTAGCACCGTTTATTAGTCTGAATTCATTAGCTTTGGCAAATTCGAGAATGTAGAGTTGGCCATATGAACTGTTTCTTTATTCTAATTATACAAAGGTAAAATGAGATGATGAAGTATACCATGAATTTTAAATGAAAAGGAACCTTATAACAAATTTTTACTTATGAATAATTTTTTTAAATTCTAAGTATAAAATTATTAAAATGAAAAACTAGAGATTAGTTAACAATATCACTTTAAACAGTTATTTATTAATTATTATAATACAAAAATCATGTTTGAAATATTTTTAATTAGTCTTTGATCTTTAGTAATTACAATTGAAATAAATGTTCAATTCAAATGCCTCTAGGCTTAGCTCAATCTATATAGTAAATTTATATTTAGAAATATATTTTAATTAGTTCAATTAATCTCGGGATAGGCACTCGGCTGGGATGATTGTATTATTTTATTTTTTAAAAAAACGCAAATATAAATTGTAGTGAAAGTTTATTAAATTTTGAAAAAAAAATTTAAATATTCAAGTTCTTATAATGGTTACTTAATAGTTCTAGGCCTTTAATAAGGTTCCTTTTAAATTGATAAAAAAAAAGAAAACGTTTAACTGTTATTAGACAGAATATACCAAGTTCTGTATTTGCACTACTTTTATTCACTGTATAAAAAAAAATAGAAAACACTTATTAGTTATAAAAAAACTTTGGAGGTGGAATTTTTGGCTTCTTGCTATGTCGAATGCTACAATATTAATAATAATTTTCATATCTAAGCGGGTTTTTGCTTCGTGGCGGAGGGATCTCTTCTCTGCATCGTTTGTTGAAGTGCCGATCGTCTTCCGCTGTTGTATATAGTCCTGGTATTTTATACCTTTTCTGGATATTAGGCAATTTTTGATTATACTAATACACTTTTAAATTCATATTGTTTATAATAATTCAATTTATGGGTTAATTAGTTGTTATTTAAATGGTTAAATTTTGTTTCTAATAGCGATTACAAATATCAGCTGGGCTTATATTTACTAATTCATTCGATAGGGGCTTTGGCTTTTTATTTTACCCTAATTTTATTTCTTCTTATTTATTAGTTTATAATGCTTAGTCTCAGATGTTATTTGTGCTGTTATAATGCCCTTCAAACTGATTTTTGATGAGGGTACTGAGTCTAAAATCGTTTTGTGAAGTACAAATAACATCTTTTCTTTAACTATAAACATGTAACAATGAACTAACTTAAACTTGTTAATAATAAAATGACTTAAAACTAATAACAATTCTTTCATCTTACATGGTTAATAATATCATTTTAATTCACTTTTGTGGCTGTTAATCGGGGTGGGGGTTTATATGTAGTTCTTAAGATTATAGTTGTTTTTTTTTTTTTATAGGGAACATTGTCTAGATGTAGGGTCTTTACTGGGTTTCATATACACTGGGACATTGGGGTAGGTTCTTCATGATTTGTAGTTTGTACTTTGCACTTGGTGGGATGGGGTTGGGACTTATGTATAGTTCAATAAGATTGTAGTCTTTTGGTTGGGGCACACACATATAAAATTGTTTTCACTTCAATTGGGCTATATTGTTTCTTGGTTTGGTTTTTATAATACATGTGAATTATTTGGAGTTTCTTCAATACATTAGGCAACATTTATCATTGTTTATATATGTTGGGTGGCTGTTATGTTATGGTTTGTGCATAGGTATATTTATATTTCGTCGTCTTTTTGTTCGGGTATAGGTTGATGATATAGCTTTAATAATGATACGTGGTAGGGACCATAAATTTTCTGGTGATCGTCGACTAAGGTGTAGGTGGATTTTCCAATTCTTTTGTGTATTTTCAACGGTCCGACATAGATGGTAAAGAGTTTGGCAGTTTCTCCGTAGCATAAGCTTGATTGTGGGAACGATTTTAGTAATACTAATTCATCCTACTTAAAAGTTGTAATTTTGTGGGATGAGTTGAATTTTGCAGCACGTTTGTCTTGGATATTTCGAATTTTGGTTTTAGTTATTTCTAATTTTTGCTGAAGGGGAATCTGTTTTTTAAAAGGGCTTTGGATTACTTCTGTCCAAAATCGTTTGTCGGTTATGTTTAGCTGTAGTTCGTTTGGGGTAAAGCTGGTCGTCTCATGTCGGACTTCATTTAGGAAATCGTTTATAGTTTGTATGTAGCTTGACCAATTTTTGTGGTTGTTAGAGCAATATGTCCTTAAACAACGTTTGATCTCTCTAATTGGACGCTCTGCCATGTTGGACATCGGATGGTGGACTGGGTTTAAGATATGTTTGATGTTATTTTCTCTTAATTTGTTGGTCCATATATTGCTCTTGAATTGGGTTCCGTGATCTGACAAAATTTTGATTGGTTTTCCGCAAGATGGTATGTAATCATTAAACATTCTGTCTGTTATGGCTTGTGATGTGGCTCTTTTTAGGTTATATAATTTGACAAATTTCGTGAAGGTGTCCAGAATTATAAAAATATATTGCACGCCTCCTTTGCTTCTCGGGAGCGGTCCTATTAAATCTGTGGCTAGTAGGTCGCCTTTTCTGCTGCTTTTGACTCCACTGGTCTCGCCGTATAAAGGATGGTTATTGTACTTGCATTTCTGGCAGGTGTCGCAGATTATTAGTAATTTTTTAATACATCTGGCCATATCCCTAAATATAAAATCTTCCTGGAGTATGGTTAGGCATTTTTTCGCACCGCAGTGTAAGTAATACTGGTGGCATTCCCAAATTAAATTATTTATCAGTTTTCTTGGTACTACGATTAGCCATGACTCGTTGTGTTTTTGATATAGGGTATCGTTGTGTATCTTGAATCGTTGATTTTGCGTGCTATTTTCATCTTTGTTATAATTTTGTGCTTTTAAATAATTTTGTTTTAGGTCTAAATCGTTTCGTTGTAGTTTGGGAAGGTTCTTAAGATTTTCTAAAAGTTCGAAATTATATTGTCTGTTTAGATTTGCCACTATTAGTTCTGAGGGGTTGTTTATGGGACTCTCTATGTTTTCGTCTGTTCTTATTCTGCTGAGGAGATCAGCTAAAGTATTGTCTGCTCCTTTGCAATGTACAATTTCGAAATGGTAATCTTGTAAGGCAAGGATCCACCGTGTTAGTCTTGCGTTTAATAATTTGCATGTTTTCAAAAAGGTTAACGCTTTGTGATCTGTGATGACTGTAAGTTTTGCGTTCAGAATGTAGTGTCGTACCTTTTGTATACAGTATACTACGGCCAATAGTTCCTTTTCTGTAGTAGTGTACTTGAGTTCGCATTTCTTTAGAATCTTGGATATAAATAGTATAGCCCTTTTATTGTTGTCCTTATCAATTTGGAATAAATGTCCTCCTATGGCAACATCGGAGCTGTCGGTCTGTAGGTAGTACGGTTGGTCGGGTATGGGATGGCTTAAGACGTTGGTTTGTAAAAATAATTTTTTAATCTCTTGAAAGGTTTGTTCTTCCTTATGGGTCCAGTTAAATTTCACCTTTTTGGATGTTAATTTCATCAAAGGTTGCACTGTTTTTGCATATTTGTCAACAAATTTATTGTAATAATTGATGCCCCCTAGGAAGCGTTTTAGTTCTTTCCTAGTGGTTGGGGAGGGAAACTTTTGGAAACACTTTATTTTTTCTAAGTCGGGTTCTAAACCTTTTGTCGTCAAATAATACCCTAGGAACGGTACTTTTTCCCTACAAAAGATGGATTTAGACAAGTTGACGGTCATGTTTGCATTCTTTAGCTTTTCGAAAACCTTTTCTAAGTGTTGGAGGTGTGTTGTGAAGTTTGGGGAAGCAATGCATATATCGTCTATATATACTAACGAAAAGTTCTCGATACTATTTCTGAACACTCGGTCTAAACCTCTCACAAGCTCGGCTTGTGATGTTGATAGGCCGAAAGGGGTGACAATATACTGGTAGACTCTACCTCGGAACTGGAATGCTGTATAAGGCCTGGAGTCGGGTTCTAGTTGGACTTGCCAGTACGAGGATGTTAGATCTAGTGTCGTCAGCCATTTAGAGTCGGTCGCTTTGGCCAATAACTCGTTTACACTCCTGTTGCATTCGTAGTCGGGCGTTATTAGGGAGTTTATTCTTCTCATGTCTAGACATACCCTTAAGCTGCCAGTTTTCTTCTTCACTATGATTATAGGGTTGATGAATGTGCTGTTGGACGGTTCTATTATATTGTTTTCAAGCATATCGTTTATCTCCTGCTCGACTGCGCTTTGCAGGTTTATAGGGATGGGGTAGCTCTGGGCTCTATAATTGTCTGGTCGTTCTACGTGGATATGGTGTTGGTATTTGTTGCATCTCCCTGGTTTGTCGGAGTATATTTCTTTGTACCTGCATACTAAATTGGCCATTTGTATTTGTTGATCATAATTTAAATTTTCATTTGCCTTAAACATATCTATTATTTCACTGAGTTAATTATTTTCATTTTTATAATTACTTATTGTAGTTTCAATATTATTTTCATATTTTATATCATCGTAGCATACCATTCTGCAATTGGTTCCTTCGTTTTCTTCACAGTCTAACTTCAATTGTAATATTTCGCTCTTTGCGTTAATTATTTTAATTGTATTGTCGTCGAAGTTTAAATCCATCTTCATATTACTTATCGTGTCTATCCCAAAAATACATTCTTTAATCAAATATGGTACAATCACACACTGTACATCGAACTCGAATTGTTTTATTTCTGCTTTTAGCATAACTACTTGTGAAATTCCTTTAGATTTATTATTTAAGGCGGTTGTTATGAAAGTATTGCTGACAGGTAATTGTTCAAAATGACCTAATTTATTTTTATTATTTATGAACCACGTCTCTGATAAACAAGTAATGTTGCTACCTGTATCGAGGAGGGTATTGGTGTTAATTCCATTTAGTTTCACGTTGATGACCGGACATTTGTAAATTGTAGGTGGCTCGTTATTTCCGTCTTCTTCTTGTAGGAGGAATTCTCCATTACAATATAAATTCGATATAATAACTTCGTCTTTGTGTTGCTGTCCTTCTTCGGTTTCTGGCCTATTTCCGATTTTATGTTTAATTTCTTGCACTGGAGTGGTTGGTGGATTGCTGAAGTCCCCTTCTTCTTCAGAATCACACGTGTAGCCATAGACTTCATTTTGTTTTTGACCTAAACCAGTGCGTTGGCGTTTAACGCGGTCAGATTAGGGTCGATTTCGGGTTCAGAAGCAGGTTTGGCTAGTGTGGGTGGCCTGGTAGTGGTGGCGATCATCTGGCAGACCTTTTGTTGTTCCCTTGTTGGATATACTGTTTCTCGCTGCTTTTGGTATGCTGGTCGGCTTTGTTGATGGAAGTTTGTTGGTATAGGACCTGGTTGTCTGTCGTAAGTAATCCTAGGTGTGTATCTGGTGTTGTTGTACATGTGTTGTCCATTGTGGTATGCAGGTCTTTGGGTTGGCTGTTCTCCAGTTTGGTTTCGGTAAGGGCGGTTTCTGTAATTTTGAGTGGTGTCGTTCTGCAGTGTATTCCGGTAGGATGGGCCTCGGTTGTTGTATTGATTGTTGTTGTTGCGTTGGAATAATTGGTGTTGTCGAGCTGTCGTTGTAGTGCTTGCTCCTTCTCTGGGATTGGCGGTGTTTCTGCGGCGTATCTCAGCGTTTGCTTCCTCGGTATCTTTCCGCTGTAACAAGTCTGCGAATTCCTTTATTGAGGTTATGTTTTGCACTCGTTGGGCATCCTGAATCCTTCTATCGAAGTGTTCCATAAGCGTCGCTATAATATCTTCCTCTGGAGGCTGGGGAATCATAGACTTCATAGTTAAGACTCGTTCGATAAAATATTCACTTCTAGTGAGTTTGCCTCCTGGTCGGTATTGTTCGTACTCGAATTTCTGTCGTGATCCTTTTTGGATGTCCCTGTTCCAGAATTTAGCAAGGAATTCGTCGCTAAACTGCTGGAAATTTGAAATGTCGTTCTTTATCAGCTGCCACCATCGGCTCGCACTTCCCTCTAGGCTGTTCTCAATAATATCGAAGAGGCAGTCCTGTTGATCGCCGGGCTGTCCTATTTTCCGGGTTATTAGGCGTTCGTAGTATCTGTTTAACCTGTATAAATAATCATTCGGGTTTGATTGTCTTCCATTGAATTTAGGTAATATTATGGGGTTAATTGAATTGCTAATGTCGTGTCCGGTAGCTCCACAGGTTACAGTTATTGGTGGTAGGCTGTTATTATTATTGTTATTTTTAGGGATTTCTGCTATTAAATTTTGTACTTCTTGGATTACGTTATTTTTGTTGGCTTCGATTCTTTGATTTATCAAAATTTCCTGTCTGGTTAGAGATTCGTCTAAAAGTTGGCTATTGATAGTGGTGTCTAATTTAGTTTCCAATTCATTTATTTTCTGGCTATTATTGTGGATATTTTGCTTAATATCGACCAGTTTTTCAGTAAATTTGTCTTCGACATGGCTGATTTGTATGGCTATACCTTCTTTTAGTCGTTCAATTTCGGATCGAACCTCTTGAAAATTTTGTTTTAAGTTTTGTTGAATTTCGGTTTGAGCTAATTTTAATTTCTCTTCTAAATTCTGGCCTAAACTTAGTTGCATTTTGTCTATCAAAGAAGTTATTTGTTCTAATAGGTTAGGGGTGGTAGTGCTTTGTGTTTCAATTTGTAGGTGGTGGTCTATATTTGTAGGGTCTACACTAATTTCGGTTTCCCTATCTATCGGCTCAGTTGTCTCAATGGGGTTTGGTTGTCTAAGGATGGCTAATTGACTTTCCCTAGCCTTCTCGGTTTGTGTAATGTTAGGCCTCAAGTTATAGATTTGTTGTTGTTCTTCAGAAGGATTCATTTTATTTAAAATTGTAGGTAAGTATCAGTTATTATAGTTATTAGAAGGCTAATATTACAAGTAGGCCTATAGCTTATTTGAAATTAGGTTAATCTAACAAACATAAATTTAGATCCTTAAAATTAATATATATCACTTATAAATCTAGACTTTGATTGAGTATAACTTAAATATATAATTAGGTTAACTAATTTTTTCGGTTAATATGCTAGTTAGTGCCAAGCTGATATGTGTAATTTCATAATACAATCATGCCAATCACGTTGCGCGCCAATTTTATAACAAATTTTTACTTATGAATAATTTTTTTAAATTCTAAGTATAAAATTATTAAAATGAAAAACTAGAGATTAGTTAACAATATCACTTTAAACAGTTATTTATTAATTATTATAATACAAAAATCATATTTGAAATATTTTTAATTAGTCTTTGATCTTTAGTAATTACAATTGAAATAAATGTTCAATTCAAATGCCTCTAGGCTTAGCTCAATCTATATAGTAAATTTATATTTAGAAATATATTTTAATTAGTTCAATTAATCTCGGGATAGGCACTCGGCTGGGATGATTGTATTATTTTATTTAAAAAAAAAACCCATATATAAATTGTAGTGAAAGTTTATTAAATTTTGAAAAAAAAATTTAAATATTCAAGTTCTTATAATGGTTACTTAATAGTTCTAGGCCTTTAATAAGGTTCCTTTTAAATTGATAAAAAAAAAGAAAACGTTTAACTGTTATTAGACAGAATATACCAAGTTCTGTATTTGCACTACTTTTATTCACTGTATAAAAAAAAAATAGAAAACACTTATTAATTATAAAAAAACTTTGGAGGTGGAATTTTTGGCTTCTTGCTATGTCGAATGCTACAATATTAATAATAATTTTCATATCTAAGCGGGTTTTTGCTTTGTTGCGGAGGGATCTCTTCTCTGCATCGTTTGTTGAAGTGCCGATCGTCTTCCGCTGTTGTATATAGTCCTGGTATTTTATACCTTTTCTGGATATTAGGCAATTTTTGATTATACTGATACACTTTTAAATTCATATTGTTTATAATAATTCAATTTATGGGTTAATTAGTTGTTATTTAAATGGTTAAATTTTGTTTCTAATCGCGATTACAAATATCAGCTGGGCGTATATTTACAAATTCATTCGATAGGGGCTTTGGCTTTTTATTTTACCCTAATTTTATTTCTTCTTATTTATTAGTTTATAATGCTTAGTCTCAGATGTTATTTGTGCTGTTATAACCATAATTTGGTGGAAGGTCAATTTTTCCACCGAAAGAAGCAAAAGACATTGCATTGTTATACTGACGAATGTTCTCCCTTCATTTTCTTAGATTTAATATTGTTACCAGTAAAAAGATCTTTCAGTTAATCAATTATGGTTATTGGCTTTAGTTTTACCTTGCTTTCATAACAACAAAGGGTAAAGCGTCTTGATGTATTTACTTCAGATTGGAAATACAGTGCAGAACAGTACTGACAAACTCCCACCAGACCACCTATAGAATATGGATTAAGAGTAGGTGTAAACTTTGAAATGTCATACTTGAAGGTTGGTTTTGATATTTTTGGGTGCATTTGTTGCATTATTTCATCAGCAGGACCACAGTTTTGTTAGATAATTTACGTCTTGCTCGTTCTAGACGACCGGTGAGGGTGGGTTTTCTCTGTCGTTTCTTTTTTAATAGCTGCAACATTGTTAAAATAGTTTGTTTCATTGATAGCTGCTAAAGAAGAAGGAGGGTCTATTTCTTGCATTATTTCATCGACAGTAGAACCAGTTTGGTTGGATGGTTTGGATCTTGACCGTTCTCAATGACCAGTAAGTGTGGGTTTTCTCGGGAGTTTTTTTTTGTAATTGCGCTTATTTGTAGTGTTTCAATTAAAATTTGATATTAATAAAACTTTAATATATGGAATTCAGCTGATTAAAGTTATGTCCGTATGTCGGATCGCCATTGTTTCATTACGTTACTAACGCACTCTAATCGAATATCATAATGATTTTCTAAACGTCCCTATAAACAATAGGAAACTCTTCTGAATAAACAGTTTCCATCTCCAATAATTGGAGTTATGTCAAAATTTTTATAAGTAGTCATGATCGTGGTCTTATCAAGCGATGCTAACCAAACAAAAATTTACCAGTTATAATATTATAACATCTAGAAAATTTAATATGTTATTTGTTATGATAATAAAACATATGCTTTGTTATAATCAGCTGATCAGTAAAAACAATATTAATGTATGGAAAATATTTTAAATTACATTTATAGAATATTAAATGAAGGAATAGTAAACTTTTCAGGCAAATTGGCTAATATATAGAGTTAATTACCTTTCATTTAACACAACCCGCATGCAAATCGGTCCAATATAACTCCAGATCTAACTCGGAATAGGCTTAAAATTTTACCCCATGTTAAATTGCCATAAGAGATTTTAATTTCCGTTTTTAGAAAATATAGTGGGGTAATAGTTGAAATCAAAGAAAAATGGGCAATATACAGACTATTACCTTTCATTTTGTACCAACCGTGTGTAAATTGGTCCAGTAGTATGTTCAGTCTTGCTGTCATAAGCTTTAAATTTTTCCCCATGTTAAATCTCTATAAGAAAAGTTTATTTTCAATTTTTGACCCAATTAACATAAAATTTTTTCAAAATACAAATAAAATCTGCACATATAGGACCGCTAAACTTTGTTTTGGTACAACCCGTGTGTAAATTGGTCGAGTAGTATGGTCAGGCTCTCTGTGATTAGTTTTGCAAAAGTTTTTTAATATATAAGATGTCAGTTCTGTTTTTGTTTTTCGGAAAGTCCCTTTTGTAACGTAATGACAATTTATTATATATATATATATATATATATATATATATATATATATATATAAGAATTTGTTCCAATGTTGAGGATTTCTATACATAAGTGTTCCATTGCTGATGCGTTTGGCCTTTTCTGATGATCATCAGAATAGGACATCTTTATTTTATATTTCAGTGTATATGTATTGCATACTACTTTGAGTCTTAATTATTTTTATAATTGACTTCTACTTTCGTGTACTGTTAAAAAAATTTTACATTTAATAAATCATTGTAGACTAAAGATTTTTGTTTTTAGCAATGATCTTAATAGCAATGAACCCTAATAGAAGTTAGTATTACTTCAAAAAAACTATTCGAAATTTAAATATTACAGTACATTAGAAATCCTTTAAAATTGCTAACAGGTCCTATTTTACATCCTAATTCGTCTCAGAATTAAAATATTAATTTATTTCGTTTCCAGATTTGATGTTTAGAAGTTCATTTAAAAACTAATAATCTTTAGGCTATATACTTTATTTTGGCTTTATTAGTTCAATACTCATACTGAATCTTTAATTATATAATTATTTTATGTATAGAAATTCTTTCTTGCAAATATTTAATGCTTGTACCGGGTGATTCAGAACTTCATGCCATCTCTCGGGAAGTGATAAAATAATTGTTATACTAGCGATCGAAATATTTGGTAAAACTCCATTTTTAAAATAAAACAGCACACAATATGTTGTAAGTTCTACTATTTTTATTGAGTCTTGCCGACCATGGTTTCGTCCGTGACTGCATTCATGAGGCAACTTATCACAGACATCTAAAAATCATAATTTAGAAGAGAAAATGAAAAGAACATTTTGACGAATTTTTATTTTAAAAAACTGTTGAGACATAGTCTTCTGAAATGAATATTGAGAGAGATCCCACAATATATTTACCCGGCGAGTCTTTCCACAATGGTAGTTTTAGAGAGTGTGTGTGAGAGAGATTGTGTATTTTTATTTTTAAATCTAACAAAACAATATGCTGAAATATGCAAAAAAAAAAGCAAATTTTAATTCTTTGGAAGAAAGAATAATGTTTGTTTGGCCTCGTGAATGCCGTCACTAGCAAAACCATGGTCGGCAAGACTCAATAAAAATAGTAGAATTTACAAAATATTGTATATTATGTGCTGTTTTATTATAAACTTTATATAAATAAGAAAAAAAACACGTAAACCTCAGCTTGGAAACGCTTCTCGTACCAGCTATCCGCAATTTGGTTTTTTTACTAAGTTGGCCCTAATTCCAACTGTAGTAAACTAGACGACGACTCTAACGACTGAGCTATGCGTTCCTTTGAGAATCAACACAGTTTTACATTTTTTCCCATGTTTAAAATAAAATGTATTTTAAAAAATATTAGAGAAGAAAAGATATACAAGAGTGTAACAGTGTTTTTAAAAACACAATTTTAACCTTATTTTGTGAATGGCGGTTAAGGGCTCGTGATTATGTGGTAAGCCGGCCCAGACTTAAGTTATGCACAGTTGTATATATTAAACTCGCAGCTGTTAGAACAGAAATATATTATTTACAGTATGATATGTAAAGTATAGTTACAGTACAAGTCCATTGTAATTCCTTCGTTAGTTTATTTTATTATTTTTTTTTTTACATGTTTTTAAATCAAGAGGCATATAAAAAATTTAGAAAAACTCATATTTAGAATTTTAAAAAAAACTCTGCGAAGAAAAAGGTAAATGAATTTCATCAAAGAAATATGTAATATGTAGCCTAATATTTTTGTTAAAACATTTTAGTTAAGATAATTACTTCTTAAATAATAATTATCTGCTGTAATTAAGTTGTTACGGTTTTACTGGACACGGAAACTAGGGGCATCTATTAAATCGTTCACGAAGAAACATCTTTTTTTAGAGTTAACCACTTTTCAAATATTCAACCAAGAAAAGAATTCAGTATCAAATGTAAGCCTACACCATAAGAAGAAAAAAACTTCCTATAAAACACATTATATTAGTAGTTGTTGTAATAGTTATATAGTCCACCATTATCAAATAAGTTTACAATTTACGTTCACAAACTGCGTTATTGAGACAAGAGTGATAACGTGAGAATAACAACAGAAACTGGCGGGAATTATACCAATTCTTATGGTCCTACCCGTTCACTCAGATATTAATTCTATTCAGTCTGTGCAGGTGAAAACATTAAACATCCATACTAAACTGATTTGTTTTATGCAAAAGATCAAAAATGTAAAAGGCCACCAATTTTAAAATATACAAAATGATTTTTTAAAATTTTTACTCTGATAAAACGTTACTTAAAGAACTCGTATACCAATTATAAATTCATACAGTATCTATTTCAAGAAGTCCATTAGTAGAAAATATTTTATATTAACAATCATATGACGTGGCCTACCCGTCTAGCGATTGGTGCTTTTATACTGTAATCCAGTATTTCATATTAATAACAATATTAAACTAAACTAGCGAGAAATCGTTCAAAAAAATTCGTACACTCTTCTCGTAATAAGATTTTATATCCAATATGCGTTTCAACGAGTTATAAGTTATCTTTGTAGCTGTACACATGAAAAGGGCGACTTTATCGTTGAAACGCGTAGTGAAAATAAAATGTTATTACGAGAACAGTGTATGTTTTTTTGACAAACTTTATTTCATAGTTTTGCTATTTACATTATATCATTCTATAGAAATTTAACGAGGTGAAAAAGTTACTGGACACTTTTTATAAAAATTTGGAATTTTTTGAGTTAATTCCATTAAACAAATTTAAACAGCCGCCATTTTAAAACCGATTATTGGGAACAAGTTGGGTTTTCTCTTTTTTTTCAAACTATGTCTTTAAGTTGATGAATAACGTACAAAATTTCAACACAGTCGATAAAGCCGTTCTAGAGATATAAATGTTTCAGTTTAGAAAATAATAATACAGGGATAGCTGGTAAAAATCGTTTCCAGACATATTTATATTTACGGTTTTTTTACTAGCTATCCCTGTATTATTATTTTCTAAACTGAAACATTTATATCTCTAGAACGGCCTTATCGACTGTGTTGAAATTTTGTACGTTATTCATCAACTTAAAGACATGTTTTTTGAAACAATTAGCCTACTCGGTAAATTTTCAAGTAGCCTATTGAATAGTTTGAAGAGCCATAATGTAAGAAATTTTTAAGCGTAAAAGTAATGACGTAAGATTGTTATGTAGAAAGTCTAGTTTTGAGATTTATTATGCCAAATATTGTTCTGCGTAATTGGGGTCCTCCCACCCTAAAGCAAACAGCAGTATCTCAGTAAGTTCTAACCATAAAAACCTTAAAATGGTAGACCATAGTAAAAACATTTGATACATTTCTATCCTTCTGTTATATATTTGATTATTTATTATTATTTTATATTTTAGTTTGTTTTTTGGTCATTATATCAATTATGAAATATATCATTTTGTTAGTGTTAATATGATTTGTTTTGTATTATAAATGGGTTAATAAAACTAGATTAATTACAAAAGTAATTTTACCGTTACTTTGTAACTTATAAAATAAACCCCAATTACTGGAAATTCTTCCAAAAGTAATGGATAAGAATTACATGAAACTTGTAGCATATTTATTATTTTGGTAAATTCCATTCTTATTCTATGTTTACTTTATTTATTATTTAAATTTATCTTTGTTCGTAAAATAACTTTTATAGTTCGCTTAAATATTTTTAAATATATAGGCCTAGTCACACTTGAACACCCGTACCGCCGCCATTTTTAATCGCACTTGTATTATTTACTGCTCATTTCTAAGATAACGTTAACACGGATGTTTCCCTTTTTTTTAAATCGCAATTTTTTGTTCTTTAAAAAAAATTAAAATCAAGTTTGAAAATATTGCAAGTTCTTTTTATTTTTGCTGGTCAATGAAATCCGATATCGAAATTTTCAAAGAGAGGAAACCTCCGTTATTTTATCTTATATCTATTAGAAAAAGAAAAAAAGGGATTTCTTACTTCTAAATAAAGCAAGTACAAGTAGTGTTCAAAGGAAAAGTACTGTAATTAGACGTAGGCTATGGTGTGGCTATCCACATAGCCACACCATATATATAATGGTGATTATATAAGAACTACTCAGTTGCGCGTGAAACATACTTTTACAAGCAAGGGCGGATCCAGGACTTCGCCACGAGGGGGGCGCTTCCGGGGGGTAGGAATACCACCCAGTAAAGCGGGGGGTCCGGAAAAAAATTGGTATTTTTGTTGTAGTCTAAAACGTATTTTAAGGCAATCTTATCTTAAAATGTTATAAAATGTTTACTCATAAAGACCAACATATATATTTAATTGAAGGACTAAGTTTTTTTATTTACATAAACCTATAAGGATTATGATGATGTTTTGGAGTTTTGGAGATTTATCTTCATATACAACAATCAAAACGTCTATATATTAAACTGTAAATTTTAATAATACATAATTTTACATAGATTTAAGTCCCTACGTCCTTCGACATGTTCAAGAGAGTACTAAAAAAAAGGGAAGAGAAGGGCTGGATTGTGAACTACGTATGACGCAGTTCTTTCAGGTTTTCCTTTTCCACGAAACTGGTTCCTAGAAGATGCTTTGTTTCAATTTTAATTTTATAATTCGTATAAAAACTAGATAAATTATAGAAATATTTAGTTATTTCTGGATTCAATAATTAACTGAAATTAAACAAATAATAATAAAGAAAAACTGCAGAAACTTAATCTGGATGAGTTTTTCTTTCACCTATAAAATTTGTAACCTTAATTAATTATTGAAATAAAGTTTCAATGCATAGATAAAAAAATCATGAAATTAAATCGGCTGAATCGCAATGAAATGTTAACAAATTTGGATTTAGTACATTATTTTACCGATTTATGCCCGAAATTGATTACATAGTATTATGGTCAAGTATTATCTAATCAACAATTAATTCATCTATCATGAGGCACGACAGTCTAATGCTCAAACTAAACAAACGTTATCATATAAGAAACATAACACTGAACATGTAAGCCTACAAAAGTACTGTCACTCAATCAACTCAACACAAACAGACCGCCTTATCGCCACCGGCGCCGTCGACCTTCCGTGACGTTTTCGTAGGCCTACGTCTCTATGTCTACGAATATCAGGTTAGCCTCTAGCTGGCCTACCTCTGTACCTTAGCGCTATTTCGCAAATAAGCTTTCATCACTGACATGGCCGGATCTAGGAACCCCGAAACCCCGCAATTCGGGGGGCGGGCCCTTAGGGGGCCCAAAGGTCCTCTACTCAAAAAATAAATGAGGCTAAAATAAAAAAATATATATAAAATATTGAGTTCAAGCAGTGGCAGAAAAGGTTTTTAACACAAAAGTTATAATTTAATTAAGTGTAAGAAAAGAGATTAAGTGTTAATTTCTAAACGTTTTACACTTAAATTGTGTACGGTTCCCTCCTTCCCTCTATCCATGTCTGCTCAAGGGGCCCTTGGAGAAATTTTGCTGGAGGCCCTCAATTTGTAGATCCGGCACTGATCACTGAGTACCTCATTTGACAATATACTACCGACTTTAGAACGTCTTTAGTTTTCCTTGTATACAGTATTGCAGCATAGTCGTATTTTACTTTACTTATTTGTAATTTCTATATTAACTTTTTTTTTTGCTAACGGGGGGGGGGGGCGCGATCCATCCAATCGCCCCTCACTGGATCCGCCACGGTTTACAGGTAAAAGGCACTACTTTCAATACTGTTTGCAATATTTAAACTCAATTTTTTTTAAACATATAGGTTCGCCAAAGTATCGAATTTAAACTATTCAACGAAAATAAAACACCTAACTTATGAAAGTAGGCTACACTTGTAAACTGTTTCTGAAATATATTTCTTTCAAAAATATGATTACATACAAACAATAATGTAATTGAAAACCTACTATTTAATTAAAATACTAATTTCGGTTAGAATCCCCGTTAGTAGGGGATAAACATTATTCATTAAAAAAAGATACAAAACATTTATAAAACGTTTTATTTTTTAACTTATGTAAACGTTTATACTCTACAGTCTATACTGCCTGGCAGTGAGCTACCATTAGAACGGAAGGAAGGAGTAGAAATGGATAATATTTGACTCGTCAATAATTAGCCAATTGTTGTTGTCACAAGAAAACCGAGTAATCGGAAGATTGTTTTCTATTCTGTTTTTGGCCAATTTTTCATCATTTTCATTCTACCTCGTATGTTTATTGTTAAATTCCTAGCAAATGTGGTAAAACCATTGTTATTTTTATAAATGATTAAGTTCCCTGGTTAAAAATATTATATTGGATGGCAATTTCTTTTGATTTTATCAAATGTTTGCTTATTTTTAACCGATTTTTCGTCTACGAGTATTTTTCATTCTTCATAGTTTTTGACCGATTATGACTAAATTTGGCAAACGTATTGTTTATGGAAAGAAGTAATTTGATTCATGATCGGAAAGATATTCTGAAAACGTTGATTTTTTGAGTGTGCTTGCTGCGAGAGAGAGAGAGAGAGAGAGAGAGAGAGAGAGAGAGAGAGAGAGAGAGAGAGAGAGAGAGAGAGAGAGAGAGAGAGAGAGAGAGAGAGAGAGAGAATAACTGAGAGTGGGAGAGCGATTCACTCTCCAAATTTTAGGAATCGTTGGGCCGTTCTATTATTAGAACGTGGGAATAAACTATAATTTTGTATCTCCTATTTCCTAATTCCCCCCCCCCCGTGTTGTATTTCTGTTACCGGTAGTTCATCGGTATCCCAAACAAATTACTGTAGACTAGCAATATAACATTTTCGTTTTATTTTTGTAGTTCTAACATATGGACCGGAAGGTTAGCTTCCGGTCCAGCAGATTCTTAGTCTCTCGCAGGTAGAGCTGAGCTCCAGCCGTACTTCCTAAGTATTCAATGGCTTGACTCACAGTAAAGTTGTGCAGTGACTCAGTTACAGTGCCTTAGTGGAATTGCGCCTTTACTAATTAATCATCATTTTGTGATTGTGTCAATTATTGAAGAAAGTGAACAATTAAAACGTTATTTTAATATTAACAAATTTTGTAGCCTTTAAACAAATTATTTTAGAACTTTTTTTAGACATATCTTTTCCTCTGAAAACAACTTTAGCCCTACTCTTAACGTACCCAATAAAAAAGTGCTGTTTATAGCTTTGCTGATTAGTTTTGCCAGTAGAAGAGTTAGAAGAGGTAATACGTTACTAGGTAAGTAAAATAATATATAATATAGCTATTATCTCCTAAATTATTCTCGTTCTTTAATCAATTATTAATTAAGTAAGGTATCTTGATTTTTTTTTAATGTATTAATAATAATTTTTATTTGAAATAAACCTATCTAATAAAAAAATAAAATTAAAAAAATTAAAAAAATATATTTTAGAGTAGTATGCAAGATATATTTTGACATACTGATATTAATGAAATATTTTTGTTTAACCAGAGATCATTAACCATTTATAAATCTCACGACAGGGGTTGGCACGTGTGAACTAATAACGCAGCCTTTTTTCTAGCTACTGTTTGATCTTGACCGTGAAAGTGTGTAAATTTGTTTATGTTTAGTGATGGGACTATCGACTAGTTTTGTATTCGTTACATGTTAACAGTTGCCATTTTCATTTGTTCCGTTTTTCCTTGAATATTTTCTGCCTGTCTAAAAAGGGTACAAAGGAACATAACCCTAAAAAGGGTAAGAAATATTTTCAATTGCTTTAGATGTAGTGTTTAGCCTAATATATTTGTATTATTATATCTTTCATGTTTACATATTTCACCCCCTTCTTTTCAATCCTAATATCTCTGACGATGTTGTTCAATCATTTCAAATAAGATCTATGGACACTGCAAAATTAAAATTTGTTACAAATTGCATAGCTTAAAGTTTTTTTACTTATTATTATTATTATTATTTTTTGTAGTAATTTGATTTGTGTACATATAGACTAGATAATTGAAGTTTGATTACGAGTTTTGTTAATTTTTTAAAGAAATTAATGTAACCCAACCCTTTTTAACATTTCTTTAGACTTTTAGGCATGATAAATGTTTTGGGAAAAAGACAGTAAAAAATTATGAAAATATAATAAAGCTTTTTTTCTAACTTATTAATTTCACTACGAGAAAATAAAACAAATAGACTTAATGTTTCTAATCGCCAAATGGTTAACTCGAATTTTTTGTAAGTTAGACAATATACGTTATCCTTAAACCTTTTGATATTTATAAAATCAATCAAATCATTTAAACCGTCAGTATAAAAGTAGTTCCTTTTCGTGTTGGAAAATGTTTATACTATGTTAAGCTTTATTATAAAGTGTTCAGTGACGGTTGAATCGGGTATAAGTTTTGATTTAAACTGAAATTTTGTTTCAATAATTACTCGTACATAATATTATTTTATCATAAAAAATGATACAGCATCACTTGGCATTTAAATTGCCCGTGACCCTGATGGAAAGCACCATATGATGCTAAAAGTGGAATTCGTATTTATTGCTCTATTTAATAAATGGTTAGTTGTGTTTGTACAATTTGTCGACAGCCTAGCTTTTAATACTTCCTAAATTAAAATATATTTTACTACACTAAGTCTTTTCTTTTTACAAGGAACCTGCACACGACGCCTTTTTCAAGACACATCTTATGATGAAAATCCATCTTCACCGAAACATACGAAATCTCCACGGCTAGAATGTCATCAGGTAAGAATTAAAATTATTAGATTTTGACAAAGCAAAACAATAATTTATTGCAAAAATATTATTTTTTAAATTTATCACTTCTTGTTTGGCTCCACATTCGATTGCCGGCCCTGTAACCAGGATCAGCCCCCCCCCACCTATGTTCGCGTGCTATTCTATGTTTCAAAAATTACATGGTAATTTTTAACTCTTTGCAAATTTTATTTAAACTGATAATTGATAATAAGGAATAATTAAGCCTATCAGTTCAATCTAAAAAACAAACTTTATTGACAAAATAATTGCAAACATAAATTAAAGTAAATCATTCACTTTTATTTTACTGAAAGTACATTTCCATTTTGAGATTGATTTCCTTTACTGACCAAGATTAAAATTCAAGTTAACAAAATAATAAGATTATTAAAAAGTTAGGAGCTAAACTATTAAAATGTTTTGAAGTGTTTAATACTCTTATAACAGAAAACTTACTTTGATGTTTGATAGTCTATTTAATCGTAGCTTTCTTTTCACTAAAATCATTAATAATCTAGAATTAATATTATTTTACTAAACTTTGACTTTGTAATAATTATATATTTGAATTTTTAATCTATAATCCGCTGTAAAATATTCTGCAATAAATATTTAAAAAAAAATTAAAACAGGGCTAGGCCAGGGCCCCCCACCCGGGGTCCCGGGCCTTGTGACCAGAGTTGCACCAGCCCCACCCTTGTGGGGGCCATGTGGCTCCACCGAAATCGCGTCCATCCCATCCCACACCTTTTGTTTCCTTTTGCCCATACCGGTCTAATGTAACCATAGCAGCAAAGAGCAACGGTATTAACTTTTGAAAAATATCTTTAATAATGCAGAGTATATTATGTCCGGCCCGTCCAAGTACAAGCCAGACATAATACAAGAAAGGTTTGTGTTGTCTAATAACTAAGTACCTACATTGATTTTTTTTTTTAATCTGTAAGCTGCAATGATCTAGAAAATTGTAGACAAATAGCAAGAAGCATTTTAGATTCTCCTCTTTATGATTTGGCTAATGTTCAGTTAATCCAATTGCCAAACTTTGAGAATGAAACAACCCAACATATTTTAGCTGGTAAGATAAATAATGAACATATCAAAATATTTATATACATATATATCAATTATTTTAGACTTTTTACAGTTTAAATTTAAAAAAAAAAACTGATATAAGATTTTACTTGTGTAATCGCAAAAATATCTTACATTTATCAATGTAATATTTATTTTATATCAGAATTGGCTATTTCCCCCCTTTTTTTACCTTTTTTCTTAGCAAAACAATTTTTGATTCTTCTCTTTGTAACTTTACTAATGTGTTCAGTCAATGCAATTGACAAATTCTAAGAATGAAGCAACCCATTTTTTTTTAAACTGGTAAATTGATTAATGAACTTTCATTAAAGTTGTTATTTATGACAGGGTTATTTTAGCTCAACTTTCTATTTTTTTATTGTTTTAAATCATCTTATTTACTCTTATTTGAGGTAATACAGTAAGTAAAAATCTATCATTACCTAACTTAGAAATAAACACTGGAATAATATCAATGTAACATCATTGATTGATTGAAATTTCAACATTATCATGGGTTTATTTTGTATATTTTGTTAAATGTAATGGTTGGATAGAGAATAAATATAGCCTATTTCCTGTTTTATCAGCTATAAGTTAGTCATTTCAACCAGTAAATTTGGTTGCAGTCTTAAATTACTAAAGCTGTTTGTCTCATTAACAGGTGATCCAAGTGTAACCAGAAGTCAAATTTACTCAAAACTGAACATTTTAAAAGAAATGAAATCGATGGACCAAAAGGCCGGCCGAACAAGTGCTGCTCGCCGTAAACTTAAGAAAATAAAAATTCTAAAAAAATTAATTGATAAAGTCAACCGAGGGGAACTTGTTGGACTGAATTAATTAAATATTTCCAGCTGTTTAAAGTTAATGTGTTATTTATTTTGTTGTAAAATGTATTCACATTATATTTGGATGTTATGTGCACTTTAAATAATACTTAAAAAATATTTATACAGTACATATAAATTTATTATATTATTATTTATTTATGTTTATCACTGGCCAAAATAATGACAAAACATAATTTGTTAAAAAATGCCACATTGGTAGTGAATGATATAACTTGTTTCTCTTAAATGTTTTTGTTTTACATGCGTTTTTCATAGGTAACTATCAAATGTTTGTGTTATGCTGTACATTATTATTACAATGTGTATAAACATATAGGTGCATGAATGAAAAAGATTATTTTAATAGCTATAAAATTATCTTTTTTTTAATTACAAGAAGGTTTAATCTCTACTATTTCATGTATTACTACACTACATGTAAGGGTATGTAATCAACAGGCCACTGAGTGTATGCTCAATTTAGACCAGTGAGTGTTTGATAAATCTGGCCAAACGGACAACAGTTTTTGTTGAACAATGGGCGAAGACTAATCTTGGCTAAAGGTGTAAAGAGCATAGACTAATAGGATTGTTGGTTAATATACCACATCATTCAGTATGAAACCAACTTATATACTTAGTTGAGGTGAAAAATAGTGATTAGGCCAAGGGTGTATGCAATAGTATAGACCATGGGACTAATAACTGTTATTTGCCCAACTATGTGTAAATGTTTCTGATCTGTTTTGGTGTTTATTGTTAAGGGTCTGCAGTGCATAGATCTGAATTAACATATCACCCGTTAGAATAATGTTAAACAGTGTTAAATAAGAACAGTTATAACGCTGCCATTTATTAACACAGAATTATTATCGTTGATGGCTCATCTTAAATGTCAGGGGGGAAATATATTTTCTTGTTTTATAATTTTTTCTGGGGAAACAAATAGAACCACAAAAAGTGAAGAATCTTTCCCTTTCTTTTAAATATAGTATAACGATTTTTCAAAAACCTAATACGAATTTTCTAATACCTAAACAACTGTTCTTAAAAATGTCAGCATAAAAATATTAACATTGTTCTTTTGGGCGAGAATGCTCCCGGAATTTTATGTATTGCAGAGCCTTAAATGTCTTATACAATTACGAGACATCTCAGCACCCAATTTACTGAGAATTACCGATCCGGAGTATTAAAATAAATAGAAACTTGCACTCATATTATACAGAGTGTCTTAGGAGTTTTGTAAAAACACTTCTAGGGTGTGTTCTATTGGTAAAAATAAAGAAAGAAGTTACAATAAATAAAACTATATCTCACTAATTAATTATACTTCTAGAAATCACTCTTAATTACAATGGCAAAATTAAATAATAAATAACTCAATTTTCAGGGACAAGAAAAGAAATTATTTTATTTACTTTAAAGAATGATAAGAAAACACTTCAATAACAAAATGTTAATATTTCAATGTTCATATGTAAAAACAAGTAATAACAATTATCTTCAATCCCTTCACTATTCTTGAGAAAACATATCTCAATACTATTTTATAATCTATAATTTTCTTTCACAATTAGAGTTAAATAAGTTTTTTAATTTCTTTAATATAGCTGTACATCGTCAGTATATAATTATTGAAATTGTGATTTGTTAATCTTAATCCTTAATTATTGCATTAGAAATACATTTGTTGTTAAACTTAATGTCCTGTATTATGTTTTGTATTTTAAATTTAGTATTTCTATACTTATAGGCGAGTTTAGCTTGACTTGCTGATACTTCATTCATATTTGGTTTCGCCATTAAAAATAAAAAAACTAGACTATTGTTGACGGTAAGTCATAATTATAATAAATTATCAATAGTCGGAATGGCGAAACCAAATATGATTGATTTATTTTCAGGTTTCAATAAAAATATAATGGTACACAGAAAGCAGCATATTACATACATTGGCCTCTGTTACAATCAAAGTGAAAACATTAGAATGATAGAACGTTAGTAAAAATATTGTTCAATTTTTATCAATTATTTATTAATTAATTTATTAAATTGTTATTATTATAATATTTGTGTTAGTTTTTTTTTCTGTCATGATATTAATTTTATTATGAAATATATTTATCATGTTAATGTTATTTGCTTCCTACTACAGACGGATTTTAATAGAACCAGTTTTTAATTTAATTTTCAAATTAAGGTAAATAACTTTCATAATCTGTTACAATCTGTTAAAAATAACTTTTATAATCTGCTTCTAAATACCTTTAAAATACCATTATAGTTTAATATACTAACAAAGTACTAATTGAGTAACATAATTATTTGTGCTCATAAATACTTTCTTTAAAATTATTTCAAATACAGACTTCGTTCAATTTAGTAAAACAGTGCTAATGAAGTAGCATAAAACCTTTTTGTTCATAAATATACGGTTTTGATAATGTTTTCCGTCAACTTAGTATCGCACCCGCAGAATAGAGATCCCACCGAATGTTTGCTGAATGGTAGTAGTTTTCGTTAGATCATACATTCCTAGACCTGTTGTACTGGCTAGCATAACAATGAAAGAGGTTCAAAATACTTGTGGATTAGTAATTTATCAAATCAAGAAATAATTATTTAGTTAAATTATATTTTAAAATGTCTATATATTTAGCCAAGAACTTTACTCTGTGGTTGAACTTATAATTTTATTTGTGGCCTTTCTGGTTCTTTTGTCTCTTGCACACCAGTGTGATCTAATCCAATTAATCTAACTACAAGTTGGGTTAGGTGTCATTTAACGAAAAATTAAAACCTTTGTTTAGTTTCTTATTAATTTCAAAGTACTGTACTGTGTATTGGATGCTTGCAATATTCAACAAATATGTTTCAATGTTATTTTTTTATTATTTCTTAGTGTTAAGGTGCCTACACATTCGAGCTGGTAGTAAGGCATACTCACTGGTTACCTGGTTGGTAAACAGAATATAATAAAAATCAGCTTTCACCATTGTAATCCTCCTAGTTGAAAAAAAAAGTATCACACTACCACCTTTCCATTTAGAACATATCAGTTAATTCAAGACGGATGGTAAAAATTTGGAACATGTTTTTAAATAGTTTTATCATAATAAATAGCCTTGGAATTTGTATATGATAATATTACTCTCCTGCGAAATATTTAGAGGTATTTAGACTTTTGGTTCACCTGGTATTATTTTAAGTATGATTTTAGAGTGTGTGTGTGTGTGTGTGTGTGAACGCTCGTCGGCGCGAACGCGCATGTGGGTTTTATTTGAGAAACGAGAATATTGAACGTGTTTTTATTTTTAGGATTATTTTAGATACTTTGTGTTAACTATTCTTAAAACATTTTAATCGTCACAAATATAATATTTAAAAATGTATTTTAACCTAAAACAAAAGTTTAACATTGGGATTAATTTTAACGATTTTATAAAAAATACAAAATAGATTGTTTACATTATATACTATGTTTACACATTTAGGACTGAGGGATAATTGCAATATATCAATTAATTAAATACTGCATTCTATACTTGAAAACATGAATTTTTACAAAGTTTGATTTTATTGCTCTCTTTGGGTCCGTCCTGACTTCCAGTTTTTGTGTGGAAAAACTTACCTTTTCTAACATTTTAAAGTACGTTTTTATGTGTAAACAACGATTTTTGACAATTTAACAAATCCGTTGAAGTTTTTATGGCTCTATAAGAATAATTTCAATATTTTAAAATAATTATTTAAATTTTATATTAAATCTGCTATTTTGACTTCTTTGGACAGGAACTACTGGTTATTTTAAAATGTTGGACTTTTATGTTTAAACAATAATTATATTTTGTTGTGTTTCTGAGTAACACTTTTGAGTAATTAAATTTTTGTTGAGAAGCCATTTTTTATTTATACAGAAATAGAGAATTGTTATTTAATAAAAAAAAAGAAGATTTTTTTAAAGTCTACTTAACATTTTTAGCTGGATATCTTTTCGATATTCTACTACCATGAAAATAATTTGAATATTTTTTTGGTTTTTTTTTGCATACATGCATCAGGTCCAGTTTTAATATTTTCCAAATTCGACATACTCAGTTTCAACAATTTTTGTAATATCGTCTCAAAAACTAGTATAGTAATTCACAAGCATTCTCCACTTGTGTACCGAATTTCAAGTCAATATTATCAATATTTTTAAAATAGAGCTAATCACTGCTTGAATTGTTGCATTACCGACGGCACTATCCGAACGCATTACAATATCTATTTTAGAAAATGCCCATGGTAACAACTGAAAATAGGTATACATATTTATTGGTAAGTGTATTATTTTTAGTGTACCGAGTTTTGACAACCCATAGAGAAAATATTATACATTAAAGCCAGTAATTAGCGCTAAATATACCCCTGGTACTGAAAATAAAAATGATTCTTCCGGTTCAATTAAAAACATATTTAAGATATGACTTGTATTGCAAGGTTGTAGTAAATATCTCAAAATTTTAGGTTAACTAGTATATGTTTTATTATAAAACCAAAATTGAAGTCGATACCTTGAAAATTGTTGAAATTGGAGCCTATAAATTCATGCAGTTTCCTAATACCCACCGCAAATTTACAGTTTTCTCAAAGGCAGGCTCAAATGATTTTGATGAAAATTTTCTCAAGAGGCCAAAACAAAACATATTGGTCGACATCTACAGAAATTCCGGTTCATGTGTTATCGGAAATCGTTAATCGGTATCGGTTATGGGAAATAACGAAAAACCATTGGTCTTGGGATTGATATAAAACGCGTAATTTATCAAACACGGTTTAGTTCAAATTTTAAAATTATGCTAAGATTAATGGCCCAATTTCGTTTTCAAAATTACGAGGAAAAAGTATTACCGTTCTGGAATAGTTGACAAAAAACAAAAATGAACCTTGACCACCGTCATTAAAGTGATTATGAGTATAGGCCTATGAAAGAATTATATTCTATAGTATATTGTCTTGTATCTAATTACTCACCTCAAGACATAAAGGCTATCGCGGTTTCCATCACTACACTACACTACACTACACTAGGTTTCCATCATCAGGCCGCACAAAATAGTCAAATCACTTATTAGAGGTCGTCACATAACAATAAAACACTAAAAACACAACACAACGTAAAACCGTTAACAGCACAAACAGTTATTTTGGCCGAAATATCGAGTGCATGGCCAATACCCGGCAAATCTAAACTGCGGAATTATTGCTGTAGGCACAGATACTCCCTGCCTTCTCTGTTATCTATCGTGGTGGTCTAGTATGACGTCTGTTTATCATGCTGTCTGTCTAGATGCTTACGACATCATAAATTAGATTTGATTTAAAGGATAGTTTGTCATTGGGGATATTACATGAATCTATTTTTACACCTTTATAGATTTCGAACTCTTCTACGGAATCCATGTACTTACTTTTTTTTTTGCAAAAGTGTATTATCTCCATGTTAGATTGGATATCTGTGTATTTATGGTTTTTGTTCCATTAAAAAATAAAAATTTAATATGACTTGAAACTAGGTACACATGCAGAGTAACTTGCATTCCGAGGTTGGATTAAATATCTCAAAATTTTGGGAATGATAAAATTTTGTGTAGTACCGACGGGAAAATCCGTGCATATACCAATTCTTACTTTCAACTATTTTTTTCTATTTGCTTAAAACTTTGTATATACATTAACTTGTTTATGTTTTATTAGAAAACCAAAGTTGAAGTTGATACCTTGAAAATTGTTGAGATTGGAGCCTAAAAGTTCATGCGATTTTTGACTTATCGGTTCAAATGATTTTGATCTAATTTTTCTCAAGAGTCCCGAACAAAACTTGTTGGTCGACATCTACAAAAATTGCGGTTTATGCGTTATGGGATTTGGTCTTTGTTTACACTCTTATTTTAGGTTCACAATGTCTTCCTTATCATATCTTTTCTTTATAGGTTACCTTCCTCTCTCTTAATATCAAAATTTATTTTTTTATAGTTGTAGCACTATGAAACGAAATGTATTTGAATATATTTAATTTTACGGTTATTGTTTAATATGGCTGTGTCAGACTATTCATTTATTACAGGTACTCACTATTTATGTTTATGTTACTTATATTCACAATGAATGTGAAATATTTATTATTTATAAAATCGATAAATAATAGGAACTAATTTTAATGTAGATATATTTTAAATTACCGTCATTATGAAACGGATTACTTTAAGGCAATTTATAACTAGCTAAATGGTTTAAGGTATGTTTGCCATGCTGTGGATTAACCCTAAAACTTTTCTGTCCTTATTAGTTATACAAGCATAAAATATGGGTGTTAAACAGATTATTATTTTTTTTTCAAACTAGAGCATATTGATGAGTATCGTGCAAAATTACTACTCAATTGGTCGTACTGTTCTAGAGATATAAATTATTTAGTAACAAAAATACAAAATGGCGGATAGTTGGTAAAAGAAGCGTTACCTAATATGTGTTTATAGGAACTTCTTTTAAATTTAAACCCTTATAAGCACCCCCTAAATTATCTCCGCGCATTACAGAAACACCGTGGTAACTTCCGTGACGTTACCACAAAAGGTAGGGCTACAAACGGAAAACGTGAACTGACCGCGTGTTTGTACGTTAAAACGATTTTAGTTTACCTCTTTACCCTTTTTTACAGAGCAAGTTATGATGAAGGTGAAAAAATAAAATTTACAGATAAATCCGTTTTGAATCTAAAAAAATGTTTGGAGTCTGTCGTATGTAGGCCTACAGAGTCTGTCTCAAAAATCGCGCATTGGAATACATATCAGCTTCTAATTGGCGTAGGAAGGTAATAGACACATTAATGGAAAGCTCTTGGTTGGGTCTATCTATAGGGAGTGCCAAATCTTAGGTTCCATATACAGGGTATTCCGAAAAATATTAAACGTTTTTCCCCCGTTTTTTTAAATAACGATATTAATGTTTCCCCTTCAATTACTCCTATAAAGTCCACATTCTTTTCCCCATTACACAGTCTTATCTAATTAACTCGGCCATAACACAAGAAAAACATTCATGTGACATCTCTTTTGAAAGCTGTTTACATTTGCTATCTGATAAAGTAACTAAATATATAAATTTTCTTCGCAGAGTGTTCCTAAAATTATTTTTTTATAGAATTATTTTGGTGAATTAATTATTTCTACTCCAAAGTGAATTGGTTTTTAACTCTTAGTCCAAAGGTTCTGAATTCTCATTCATTATTCCCTAGTATTGCAAAATTACACCAGCTTTTACCCAACAGATGTATTGGGCGAATTGGCCATCGAACGACGCTCTAGATCTCCAGATTGAAATCCTTTAGTTTATTTCCTTTGTGGCTATTTGAAAATAAACGTTTACTATAATAGACCTACGAATCTGAAACCTGAAAGAAAAATACGACTAGCAATACAGAAAATTAGATATGAAATTAAAAGTAAAGCAATACATGCGGTTTATACTCGTTTGGAACATTGTCAAGTAGCTCTTGGTGGACATTTTGAACATAAACACATACTTTCCGTAGTCTTCTATGGTTTACGTTGTTAAATATAAACAGTTTTAGTACAGCTTGTAGTTTTTCTTAGTTTTGGATTGTACACAAAATAAAATCATTTTTTGTATTAAAAAAAATTTTTTTTTGGAACACTGTGCAATTAAAAACTAATTACATTATCAGATAGCAAATGTAAACAAATGAGATAAGACTGTGAAATTTGATTCATCATAATGTTGTATCTAAGTAAAATAAAAACAGTAATAAACCAGAAAACTCGCGTAAAATTCAATGTATATAAGGGTGGTTGCCACCGGCCATATTAATGTATATAAGGGTGGTTGCCGCCCTCAATACACTTTTAACTACTTAAATCCTAATTTTAATCCATTATAAAAATAAATTCTATGTTAAAAGTGTACATTTATCAGGCTAATAGTATATACTTTAATTGAAGACATACTTATCGTTCTTGTAATAACAAAAAATATAGATATTAAAATTCCTAATTCTTTTTTGACTGAAATTAATGACAGGAGTAAGTAACATTAAAGAAATGAAAAACGGAGGTGCGTTGCAAGCCTGTACACATATGTCCCATTTCTGAGGATTTATACAAAACCGACCCCTTTCTGAAGAGTTGGTCATCAGAATAGGACAGTCCTCAGAAAGGGTACAGTTGCGTATCTATATATATATATATATATATATATATATATATATATATATAACAAAACCAACAGACTGATCACAAAATCTCTGGATCCAATAGACCTAGAGCTATGATTTTTTTAACATGGTTAAGGGTAGGTCTGTATATGCATTCTAAGTAAGGGTTTTGAAAATGTTCCACTTCAAGGGTGTTTTACCCCTAAATCATATCTGGATCCAAGAAGCCTAGAGTTATGAATTTTTAACATGGTTTGGGGTAGGTCTGTACGAAGATATACAGAGGTGTTAAGGAGGATGGAATTTGCAGAATAAGAGGAAACAATGAGCTCCAATAGTTGTATAGTTAACCTGGGATACTGTTCGAAATAAAAAAGACAAAACTAAAATGGGCAGAATGCTAGAAGAAATATTAGTTAAGAAGATATGCTATGGAAATCCTGGAGGAAGAAAACCAAAATAGTAAAATAAAGAGAAAAAGGCGCTGGATAACCTTTAGAAGAACCTAAGATTAATAAATATCCAGAGAAGAGGGACAGAAGGCAGAAGAGAGTGGAAGCCAAGGTCCTAGATAAAGTCTTCGTATTGTAAGTTACAACTCATATTTTTATAGGTTAGAATAGAACAGCTGTTTTAATATTGTTATCAGTTGAACATTGAACTTCTTTGAAACTTTCTCAGTTTCCTAAAATTAACAGAAAAATATAGTTCTTAACCTGTGTTAGGCCTAAGAATTTTTTTAAATTATCTAACTACAGTGGACTCTCATAAATTCTGACCACGAAAATCCGGACCGGACGGTAAAATTTTTTTAATAACAATTTGCAGCTATAGAGCCTTCAATTTTCACGCGATCTTCCACATTGCGTGAATAACATATTTTGTAATGATTCACTGGCAGTGGAAATTTCCGCGCGGCTGAGATAATTGACACACCCTACCCTGTGTTTTACTTTATTGCAGTACCGTACTGTATTATGTATTATGTATTAGTTAATATTTCAGAGTGTAACATGTGATGTTTGGTATCGGCATGGGCTGGTAGCGATTGCATGTGCGGGTTATCACCGCTTGTATCGGCCCTGCGGCCGATTTATCTCCGACTATGGGAAATCTGGACCGGTCTTCCGCCAAAATTGTTCGGATTTATGAGAGTCTACTGTATCATGTAGATATAAGTGGTGTGTTTCAGTTTGGGATGTGCTCATGATTCTCCTGATGAGTCCGGATGTCCTAGCAAGTCGGATGATGATTCCAACACTGTCATGGCGCCCAGTGTAATGTTCTTCACCAACTATTGGTCGAACTGCAGTCGGGAATTTGTCTCACATTTGTTTGAGTGAGTATTGTTCTTGTTTAGCAGGTTAGGGTAAGGTTAGGGCGTTATGTTAAGAACTTTGTTTGAGTGACTATTTTATTTGTTTTGCAGGTTTAGTTAAGTAAGGGGTAATTTGCTTTTTAATAAAGTGTAAATAATTTGTGAACAAAATTAAACAAATAAAGAATTGTTTCAAGGAATTCAGTTTTTTTCAATAATTTGTTTTAGTAAATGAAGTCATGAGATCCTGCTTATTATTACAACTTATTGAAAATAACTTTTAATACTGGAAATATTAATAAGTGTCATAATGCAAAATTTTCGACAGTATTTTATACTTTCTAAATAAAATGAGTGTACTTTAAATCTACTAATGAATCTAAAACTTACCTTAACAAATAAACAAAACATATTGTGTGTAGAAATAACTTTACTTATAAAAATATTTGTATTGGTATAAAAGTAATTGTAAAAAAAAACTTTAAGCAAACCCTTAATTACTCAAACTATACAGCTGGATATTTTTTTAATATTTTATTTTGGAATTAAAGTTATATAGGGTATAAGTCTGTCTTAAATTTGACAGCAATTTTCCAAAGTTTATTTTCTTCATAAATATAACCCATTATTTCCTGTAATATATTTGCTATCATGATGATATTTTACCATAGATTCTGTGTGCAGTAACTAACATAATTATGAGACCAGAATAATTTGTTTAAATATTGAAATAATATATTAAACTTCTAAATAATTAGAACATAATATCAGAGATATTTTAAAAATAAATCAAATAAAAACTTCTTTTATTATCTAAATAATTCTAGATCTATATACTCTATAACACAAAAAGAAAATGTAAAATTAATATCTCAATTATTTTCTGGGAAAATAGATCATAAATCTAGGCATTTTAACATGTAACGAATATGGGACTATAGGTATCCCTATTTAATGGAATGTTAACTGAAATACATTTTTCTTGAAACTTATTGAAGTGGAAGTTTTTGTTAAAAGAATGTTTCTGCAAATCTAAAATGATAATTTGAAATTTTATTAAGTTTTAATTATTTATATGGGAAAAAAATCTTTTAGAATGTATTTTTGAAATTTTTATATTGCTTATAACAATATTGATTTTTTCCAGTGTTACTATATGTTTAAAGTTAAAACATTAAAAGTTATTTAATTAATAACATACTAATAATATAAACAATTTACAGACTTTAATTCTCAATTTAATGGTAGCAATCACACCTTTCAATAATGACAAATAGCGAAGTTATTTAAGAATTTATTGTAGAATGCAGAAACTGTGAAATTCGTATAGTTACAAGATCTGGCAGAACCTATTCACTGACATTAGTGTAACGAATAGATGTACAGTATAACCAATAGAAGTTATAGTACAGAACACCCAAATGAACATTAGTATTTGCCTGCCAAATGACCACTTTTGTTGGTGTGGCAACAGTATTGATTATTTATTTGATATTAAGCTCTATAGGTTTAAATAGTGTTAAAAGCATAGAGTTGTACGCTTTGATGAGGTGTAATGGGTAGTTATTACTGAAGAGACGTGAAATGACCGAATTAACGGTAAGGCTATTTTAGCCACCACGTTTTGCAATTCAGGGCCGCGGATATCTCTATACCTAAATATTATAACTTATATTTCCAAAGGTGTTACAGTTGCCACTAGGAAATGAAAATTGGCGAGGTTTAGACGATTTTCGTCTAAAGTCCGGTTTTTCCAACTTGTACGTATCAACAAACAATACAGTTTCTTAATTTTGCTTTACCAGACATCATTAGTGTGACACTTCTCTACAGTGAACATTGACTATATGATGTACGGAATCCACAAACGGCCTCCTGGGTTTTTATTTGATTGATAATGACAAACTGAATCCGATTACTGTAAATCAATATACAGAACAAGATGCATTTTAATAGGGATCAAAGAAGATTATGCCGAGCACAAATCATCTTCGAAGTTGTAATATGATGAGAAAATCCCTTCGGTTGATTTGTGGCACCTTTGGAAACAGCGTGACATTTCATATCCCTCTAATTTAATACTACCTTATGCTTACCAGGAATGCTGAAGGAAGCGATTATTAGAAAACAACCACCAGTAAACTTGTGTGAGGATATTGTGCTAATTGTAAGAGGAATGGTTAATACCTGTCTTCAGAGACATGATAGAAAACCGCTTTAGTTTGATTTAAACTGCTTTAGGATAAAAAATTGAGCACGTGTGGGGGGTGGAGTGGAGGCTTGCTCTCCACTTGGCAAACCATGAAGGAGTTGTCATAACAACTGATCCACTACATGTTGTCAATTCTCTATAAATTAGCTGTCTGTTTTTTACAGACTTGGTTAGCACACTATGTGGCAACAATGCTCATACACAGCTGATCCTAAAGCATTTTAAATCAAACTATACAATACTATTTAGAGTGTAATGGAAACCACATTAAACATGTCGGTTAAAAAAACTCTGTAAAGAAATATTTGTTTTTAATAATAATTTAGTTTTAAATACCGTTTCAGTATTTATTGTTTTGGGATATACTGTAGTGGTGGGAGCATGTTTGTTTGTGTAAGAATTTTTACAGTAAGAATATGTCAGAATTTTAATTTATTAATTTTGTTTCAGCAATCAAATGGGAGAATGTTTATTGGATGAACCAAAAGATCATAACTACCCTCTACCAGAAATGCCCATGGGAGCTGTGTACGGGGCAGACGAGCAATGCAAGTTTTTATTTGGGAATGATTATATTTCTGCTGATATTGGAGGAGTAAGAAATATTATGTAAATTTATAATTTATTCTATAAAAAGGCACTAACATACGTAGATTTATTTAAAAGATTTTTAAATTCAATATTTATTTCTGAATGGTTTAGATTTATTAACGATAGGTCTTATCCAGTAGGATAAGATAGTTTTAAAACAATAATTGTTATGTTAGGTTAGGGCGTAAGTAGAGTAAGTTTGTTTAAAACAGTTGTTAGAATGGTTTTTTGAACCTCATAATTCTTTATATCACTACTTACAGGCCTCCTAAATGTCTATATATTAAATCACCACTCGCTACGGTTGTGTGGGTGTCTCGGCCTTACGAGATCATATAACTATACCAATATACAGTTTCTTTGCGAGGTCAAGGTTCTAAATTGTGTTTTTAACATAATATAACTATTTGTAGGTACATTACATGCAGAATTGGAATTTAGCGTTCTATAAGTTGAATAACATGCGAAATATAAACAAAAAACTGTTTAGTATGGCACCATTTAAAAATTTTTAAATAGATAACAGCATCCTGGAAATCAATTTTTCAGATGTCGAAATTTTTGACGATTACTAAACTTACCCTATAACTCTCAACCAAACCTAAATGTTTATTAAACAAATAATTAGTTTAAATATTCACAAGTATTTTACTTTTTTTAATTACAGGAAAAATTTTGTGAACAACTATGGTGCAAACTACCCAGCGACACCAATGCCATCACCAATAGTGATCCAGTGGCTGATGGAACTAAATGCGGACCTGACAAGGTAGATTCATTATTATTGTTGATATTAATGATTGATTTTTTATTTTCACAAACACAAGTATTTTAGGAAGATTTAAGGTTTATTTTAGGTTATTTATAAAAATATAGACTTTGAATTTTGTGAAGGTATTTTATGGTTTCTTGAGCTCTATCTATAGTCCGGTTCTAAATGTTTTTAATAATGAATTGTTCACGCTATTTGAACAGCTACATTTATGTGTATTGAAAGCAGGGATGTATTTTCCAATAGGTACACTATTCCTATTTCCTAAGTACACTAGGGATCATGAGACTTAATTCTATAATCAAATGAACATGTGCTAAACCCAACGGCATGCATATAAGAACAGTTATTTTTATAAAGTCGAAGTATTTCAAGCGTTAGTTTAAATTGTACTTACAGGTAGACAGACAGACAGAGGCATGAAATTGTAAGGGTCCTTGGTTTTAGCAATGTAAATGCTACCTATGTTTTAATGACTGTTGAATTTTTTGTCTTACATGAAAACTGCTACCCATTGTTTTACTGCTGTATTACATTGTTTTAAAACTTACATGCTACTCATTTCTCATTGTATGATTAAATTAAATTGTATTCGTCATACAAAAAAGTATATGATTTCGCACTGCAATTTAATTTTAAATCCAAATATTTTGTAGGTGGTAAATATTTTTTATTTATCCATTTGTTCAAGTTAGAGTGGGGGGGGGCATGATATTTGACATATGTAAATTTGGCCTAGGGCCAAAATATTAATTTTTTGGTTAAATAAACATACATATTAGTAATTATTCAAACAAACAAAAATCGAATCAATACTTTTTGCTTCTTAAACCTTTGAGCAGTAACTTTCCAAACATCAAACAGGCCCCAAAACATGAGTTTTTTAAATTCGTTAAATATCTTTTTTATCATTGGAAATTATGTATTTTATGAGAAAAATCTCATTTAACAACTTTTTTGATATGAAACAAACTTTTTTTTAAAAAACTCCAATTTTGGTAGTAACCAATAGGAAAAATAAAGAAAAGCAGTTCATACAAAAATGATAGTAGTTTTATTTTTGAAATACAAATATACTTTTATGTTCTATAGGCCTATTTATATAAAAAAAAGTTTTAAAAATATTTCTACTAACTTTTTTTTGTACTATGGTAGACATGGAAGCATGGAGTTAGACAAAGCAACATCATATTCCTTGCACATTCATGGAATTTATTTTTATTTTTAGTCCCGGATAGTTGTTTACTTACAAAGCATTTCCTTCTATCCTTTTCTTTTTTTCCTGTTGCTGCTAAAAATTCAGGAAAGTGTCGAGCCGTCACCACTCAAAACATAACATAACACTTGTTGCTGGTTGCCGTAAAACAGCTGAAATGACGGCGGTGAAGACGAGACACTAATCGTAGGGTTTTGCGGGATCTAGGTGGCCTGCCCAGTAGCGCTACACATTACTCATACAACACACTTCTGACACTTAGCGGATGTGATTAGAACTAAAAAAAATTCCTTCTAAAATTCACCGAGGGATGGCGTGGTACTTCACCAACAAAAATAAATAGATTGCAACATATACTGTCAGATATATATTAAAAAATTACGATATCTGATAGTATATAAATAATTACACATCTGCAGAACATTCTCAAGTAAAACTTGCACGTGTAAAGGCAGAACGGTTGTTGAACTTAAGTTTCCCACGAGAAAATAATATTTGAGAGCTACACATAAAACCTTGAGAATTGGCCTCTTTAATGAACTCAAAATATTTCCACAGTAAAACACAAGATTTCAAAAAGCAACGTCCAATCAAGAAAAGCCCGCGAATAAATAACCAATGGAATTCAAAGGAAATACATTGCTAAATTGATAAATTTAACCGCATGAATGAAAAAAGTGGGAGAGACGCAAGTTTCCTTAAGACAGTCTAAAAACTATCACCATTAGACGTAGTAACGGTCCAGAGCAGAATATGAAAATAATTTAAATAAGTTAATTAGTCTAATTGTGTTTCAAAGGGCAGGTAAAGCCATAAAAATCATTATAAAAATCCAGTATTAAGTGTCAAGTGAGAAATCAATAAAAGTAAATTAATAAATAAAAGCCTATTGTGTGTGAAGTGAATCTGTAAGTGTGACGGTTTGATAGCCAAATAAATCTGTAAGTAATTTTTAAAATATATATACAGTAGACTCTCATAAATCCGGACTATTGTGGCGGACGGCCGGTCCGGATTTCGAAAAATCCGAATTTCCCGGAGTCGGAGATAAGTTGGCCGCGGGGCCAATCCGAGCGGTGATAAGCTGCACATGCAATTGTTACCGGCCCATGCCGATACCCAGCGACACTTGTTACACTCTGACACGTTAACTAATGGTACTGTTACTGTAAAGTACATAATACAGTACTGGACTGCAATTAACACATTGAAGCCTAAGCCCGAGTATAGGTCGGGCTTAGGCTTCAATGTGTTAATTGCAGCGCTCACCGCGGAAGTATACGTTGGGCCGCGCTAAATAATTCTATACGATCGCGATGTCGGCATATAATCGGGTTTCGGCACTTTCGTATAGCCAATTGGTTATTTATCTTTGTATGTCTTTGATTTTCATGTCTTTGACATACGTCATTCATGCAATGCGGAAGAACGCGTGAAAATTGAAGGCGCTAAAGCGGCAAATTGTTATTTTAAAAAAATTACCGTCCAGTCCGGATTTTCGTGATCCGAATTTATGAGAGTCTACTGTATATACAAAATATGTAAGAAAGATCTCATAAAAAAAACTAAATAATTAACACAAATTTAAAAATTAACCCACAATTAAAATATATAATACAAAACCACAGCATAAATAATTAATCAAATATAAATTGATAGTTCAAAATCATAATTAATCTAAAATCAAATCTAATCTAGAACCATTAAAATAAATGTAGTATTAAGAAATTGTGAAAAGTGTTTTGATTTAAATATTAAAAGGAAAATCTCCTTCATCATAAATAAGCTGATAAAAGGATCTCACGATGCCTAAAGAAGCATTTTTGAGGGAGCCAAAAATATTTCTTTAATTAAATCCTATTAGTTATTAGTTATTAGGTATAGTGAGTAATTTAAATTGTGCAATTTAGTTAATTAAGTAATAAATTTGAAAAAATAAAATTATAAAGGTAATTATTGGGAAGACTGTAAACTAAATATTGTATAGTCTTCTATCATAGTTTTAACCTAGAAATAAAATTCTAAACATTGTAAATATTTAATTATGTTTCGATAATACTTATAATAGTTTTTGAATCACTTTAATCTTTGTCTCTGTACTTATTTAGATAAATCCCATCACAGCCAAGCGATATTGATTCGAGAAATCGAATCTGGTGGACCATCAAAACCTTACAATATGTTCATACTGTTTTAAGATAAATATAAAAAAGCAATAGTGATGTCGTTACTGTGGGTGGCTTCTAGTGCGGCAATGTAACTGTTGCATAATTACTGTTCAAAGGGTTACCTATCCCAAGGTCATTTCTTTTGGTTTTCCTACATGTAGGACGATACAAAGAATATAAATGAAAGGTTTGAAATATATACGATTTATCTTGTCTGTTTAGACTGAATGTTCTATGCGTTTAGAATTATTTTGATGCTCTGAGGACCATTGTTAGAGTTAGTAATGCAAACTGAAATCTAACATAAATGTACATAAAAACATTGACTCATTTATGATTGTATAAGTAATATAAATTGTTACCTTATAGTTCTGAGTGTCCGGGTAATGTGTTGATCTGGAGGCCTTTGAGACACTGCACTGGTACATACACAATAAATATTGTTTAACACAATTCCTTTGCTTACCAGCATATAATAAATTCACATATACGACACACAGATGAGTTATAATTAATGTTCTTGCAAATATTATTGCCTTATATGTAAAAGGTTGACACAATTAAAGATTGTATATATACACTTTATACAAAAATGAAAGGAGCACAAAAACATTAAAGCCTTTGTTAAGTTTATAGTGTTACAACTGAAAACATGGCGGTTTCGTAGCAAGTTGTAGGCTTGCTTGCGTCAGATAGCATATTCTATGAGTTATCGAATGAGCGTGAAACCAACTTAGAAGGCATGGTGAGCGTGGAAAAGTACATTTAAGAAAATGCATTTTGTAGAATTTGCGTAGTTTAGTACGACACCTGTACCTGTTATTGCCTATAAAACTCACTCAAAGGACTAAAAATTAAGCGTCTTCCGTGGGAACCGCTCTGGGGGTTAGAGAGGGGAAAATGGTGGGATATTTAGTGTCACATAGCGAGGCTTCTTCTAATTTAAAATAGGTAAAATATATATAAGGTGAACTTGACTGGTCCCGTCCCAATTAGTGTGTACGTGACACTTGGCAAGTACGATTCAAACTGAATGTTTTGCATGAGTACTGAACACTAGTTGTGACTAATAGATAGACCAAAGGACAGACATGTATGTGAAATTATAATGATTTGCTAACAGACTGATAAAAAGAAAAAACGGAAAATTAAGAAATATTCATTTTATAATAATAAATATGAAAAAGAAAATATGTGATAGGCCTTTAATTTGCCATATATTCAAATGTGATGTATGAGCACAGAAATAGTTTTAAATCGATTTGTACTTCTGCGAAGCGAGGATGACTCATTCTTACGGAAATGACTGTACTAGAATCCGTAAGACCTGTCTAATGACTTCATTATTTGGTGTGTTATCCGTCAAATCTGACTAGGCCAAATTCTTTCTTGTACATCTTTTTACAGAGTGCTTAAAAATCTTGCAACCCCAGGGTAATTTTTAAATGAGTGTGGATGAAAACTTCTAACCCTCACCAAACCTCATATGGTAAGTCCTTTCACTTTTTATGGAGGGAGGGGTTAAAAGGGAAGACCTTAATTTTTCAAATAGCAACCCAATCGTGTTACTTATCTTTTGAAGGGCAAAAAAAGAAAATTTTAGTGCCTTGAAAAAATTTCTCCAATATTTCTACCGGAATTGTGGGGACTAGAAATAAAATATTTATAGTTTTCTAATTGACATATAAATGATAAAAATCAAAATACTGTACTAATTAATTTTTATAACAGCATATTTATTGTCAAAATAAGTACACTTTTATGTACAAACAATAATATTTTATATTGGGAACCAATGAGGCAATTCTGATCAGAAGAAATAATCTGATAGAAAAGGTGAAAGGGAAGAATCTAACCCAAGACTACATGAAAAAAGGTGTAGATCCATCCAGCTAGATCTTCAGTCCGCCACATCCCTGTGTAACAACTGTTTTAAAGAAACTTATCCTTCTGGATAAGATCCCTTGGTCTACCAATACAATTTAGCATTTCTTACACGGCCATACATTATTTAGAGGATCTGCTTGTATAATGAAGCTGGGTAAGTACCACGATGGCGAGAGGGAGAAATGTATTTTGTTTTGTTTCCCAGTGGTGTTACGAAGAAGAATGCATCAGTGTGGGGAAACGTCCGGACGCAGTCAATGGAGAGTGGGGAACTTGGAGCACTTGGTCGGAATGTTCCCGGAGTTGTGGCAGTGGAATCACACTGAGAGAAAGACTATGCAATAACCCACAACCATCACACCATGGACGTTATTGTTTGGGGAAGAATAAAGAGTATGAAATATGCAATACGCAGGTAGATGCATTTATTATTTTTTCTTGTTAATTAAATGTGAAAACAATTTCTGTTATCAATAGTTTATTATGAGCTCATTATTTAAATGTAATCCCTTACAGTTGGGAATACAATATATCAAATTTCATGTCCTAAATTAAATTGTATGTCCGTTGTTGTGCTTAGTACAGACGACAATGACGATGGACGGATGGCATGACGAAAATCATTTATTGTGTATAGGATTACTTTCTTGACTTCAGGTAGAACCAACGGGCCTTGTTATATTAGGAATTCTTCACTCGTTCTGCTCGTGTCACTATCTCTTCCCTTACAGACTTTGAAGCTGTACATATGAACTAAATATTATTAGTATATTAATTGGTCATTTTTTTATAGATTTAAAAGAGAGAGAGAAATTTTATTTTTTATTAATAAGTAAAGCTCTTGTCTTCTGAAATTTAGTTTACTCTAGATGTTGTTGGCACTTACTTTAAAAACATTTTAGTTTGTCAAATTTACGAATATTTTAAAAGTAAACTTAAAGATAAATGAAAAATGTACGTGTAAGTAAAAAGAAAAATCCCTTGTTTCATTTTACAAATAAAACAAAGGATTTGGTGGAGTATCTGTAATAGGTACATTTTAATTTTGAATTTAGTACAGAAATAGAAGTCTTGAAATGTGATTTCCAAATTTCAAGGAAAAAGAATCTTAAATGTAATTGGTCCAACACAGGATGAAAGAACGAAGGATGCGATTGGTTAAAAAATAACAAATGCAAAGATGATGCAATTAGTCAAATTAACTTAATAATTTTAAAAAGGAATTAAAATTTAAAATTATAGTAAATGGTAGAAATAGCCAGAGAAATATACTGAATGTTATTATATAATTAAAATAAGTATAGAATTATAATTAACAATGTTTTGTGTAATAATTAACAATTAAAATGTGGTGTGAATATCGATTACTATGCGGAGGTGGGGTTATGTAATAGAAGGATTTTAATAGCGTCTCTGGAAGTAGTTGGACAACAGGACAGTCTTTGAATAACATTTGAAGGGTTCGGACGTATTATGTTGTTCATGTGGTTTTTAATAGAACAATGGATATCGTTAAAAATGTCTTTTAACTTTGGTTAAAAGACATATCTAATAGACAATAAGTGCATAAACAGTTATTTAATAGTTCAGTGGGAACAGGATATTTTTTTAAGTAACGTTTGAAGAGTTCAGATGTATCATGTTGTTTGTGTGATTTCAATTAGAACAATGGAAACCGGTAAAGAAGTGAGTTATGTGGTTTAATGTGAACAATAAGGTTTGACGTCAGTCAAAAACAAATTTAGCGTGTAACAGTGTACAAAAGGTTGTTAAAAAATGAACATAGACTATGATTCTTTTGTATGTTAAAGTGAAGTGTCATGTGGTTATTTGCAAATGCTCACATGACTCAAAGTTTTGAGCATTGAATGTGTTTTAGACAATGAGACTATAAAATCTGTATTCAAGTGTTAAATGTGAATGTTTGAACTATTAACTTTTAAATTAATGTATACTAGTAATATGTGACCTAAAAAACAGTGGACGTGTTTTCCGCAATAGTGTCGAGATGGCATTATGATATATTAGACTATTTATTGTTTGTAAGAAGTATAGGACAATATAAAGTGAAAGACAACTAATTTTCAAATTTTTAATGAATAGAGAATTGATATGAATTCAGCAAAGCAGAGAGCGATAGTTGATTCGATGATATAATTACAATGGAGACAAAAACGTCCACGAGGGAAAAGTACGGCGCTTATACAACAGAAGCAGTCGATCATGGACACAAAGTGTTTTCAAAGAAAACTACATAACGTGTTTGGTATCCACGTTCTAGAAACTTTTTTTTCTGAGTTATATATATATATGTATTTGATATAATCTGTATTGTTTAATGTTACATATAAAATCTTGTCATTTTGAATTTAGATAGATAAGTACAACTTAAACTTTTAAAACTATAAAGCATGTCTTTATGAAGGCATTAGACAAGTAAATTATATAATTTGCTCAATATAAAGAAAATTAACTTTCACTTTTAATTAAATTCATTGTTTTTCATTTTTGTAAGTTGCAACTAGTAGAGTAACATCAACAAATAGTTGTTTTTCAGATCTTTTTGCTAAACAACAATACTTAAACAAATAAAAAATTAACTTGATGTATTAACATAAAATGTTGAATATAATTATCCAAAACTTGTATGTGTTTACCATAAGTATGTATTAATAAAGTTATGTACAATTTCAGCATAAGAAAGGACTTCTGATTTCTTGAAATATTCCATTGAAGTAGACTGTTGAAAGAACTTGTGACCCTAGAGACTTATAAAGTAAATTTAAATTCAATTTTATATAATAGTTTGGTAATTTTAGAATTGCCATGGCACCCTACAATTAATAGCAGTTAGCTAACTTTTTATGAAATATTAAAATCAACACCCTTGTATTTCATATATTTACATAGTCTGGGAATCGGTTAGCTTTGAGAATACATCCTATTTTATAAGTGACTACGGATAGCTAGAGCATTGCAAATAAAGTAAAAGATGCTGGGTTCGATTCTCAGTCAAGGTAGTATATTTTTCCCTTGAAATAATTAGTTATTGATTTATAAAAAAAATATTTAAAAATAAAATTTGCTCATAGTTTATAAGTTAAAAATTATGTTAATTTAATAAATGTTACCAAATGAATTAATAGCTATGAGTGTAATTTATGTTTGAATTAATAACGACAAACAAAAATGATGAATTGTTATTAAATATTGAAATTTTTAGACTGGATGTGGTTTTAATAAATTGTATATAACATTTCTAATATAACAAATTTAGCAGGACAAATGCAAATATATACTCGGAGCGTTCATGTTGAAAAAACGTGTCTATCATTCTTTCGCGGTCAAGAGGCAAGTCCATTAAGGGAGGAACCAGTAGACAGCCTGAAATTTAAGAAATCAATAGATACCATGTGGATTTACCAACTCGTTTCCCTGCTGTGGCAGCACTTATCAACGCGATTCTTTCGCAGTTAGATTCCTGTATTTCACAAGTATGTTTCCTGTTTGCGGGACTACTCACTATCAGTCACAAACAACTTTATCTTTAAAGCCTATCATAATAATTAATACGTTTTCCTTGTTTTATTTAATATGAACTTTAAACCCACACTATTTTAGCTAGGGTGAACCTTTTGAGGTCTGGTTTGCGGCATTGTTTTCTACTCATAAATGCCTTTTATTTGATGTACAACTCGACTTTAATTTCCATGACGTGTTGAAAGTTTGCAATCCATGCAATTTCTCAATATTTTACGGTGTGTAATATTGATTCTATTGTGATGTAACTTGAAGTGCCTTAGAGTATTCCTACCATCATTTTTTTATTTTAAGCTCTATCTCTTAATTCCTAACATTTGTTATTACAGAGTTGCGATGACAATGCTCCAGGCTTCAGGGACATTCAGTGTGCTGAGTTCAACTCAAAACCATACAAAGGAGTCCTACATACTTGGATATATTACAAACCTCCTGATACTGATCGTAAGTAACCTGGAAAAATATTGCACAAACTTTCTCTCACGTCCAAAACTAATAGTAATCCTATACATAGTATACCCCTTTAATTATGTGGATACTGTTGCAATATTAAATTTATAAATTTCATTAGGGTTCAATATATGCACACTATACTCTTCTATACCAAATTGTGTGTCACTATTTGTTTTGATGTTTATTAGGTAAACTCTTTTGTTTATAGCCAATCAGTGCGCATTATATTGCATCAATGAAGAAAATACTTTTATGAAGCTTGCACCTAGAGTAAGAGATGGCACACGATGTCGACTGGGCACCAGAGATACCTGCATTCAAGGTTCCTGTGTGGTATAATTAACTTTTAATATTTTTGTGTCCAACATAAATATTTTAAATTAAATTTGTTTATAATTTATTCTTTTAATAAAAATAATTACACTTGAACACAATTTTGCCACAAATACATTTTTAAATCAAACATGTTTCAACCACAATACCGCCATCTTCAGTGATACATGAGGTAAAATAATAGTACTGCGCCACACTCTGACTATACAATATAAAGGAAGGTGGCATAGCCTAAACTTGTTTGACAACTTTCTAAACTATAAGATATTAACAAAATTGTGCCACGTAAACTATCTAATACAACATTACTAAACTAGTATTTGTCACATCAAAAGTTCAGTATTTGTGTTAAATTGTGTTCATTTTAAGTATAAAAAACATCTCACAAGTAAACACAATATTTTTTTTTTGATAAAACGTGTTTAACCAAAAAAAATGTGTACTAAATAATTAGTTATTGTAGATTTGTATTTTAATGTATCTTGATGCTCTCATCACACATTTGCAAACAAACACATATCTAAATACAAATGTGAACAGATAAAACCACAACACACAGGCCCACACTGTATGAAGGATGGCAAACTGATTGTAAGGGGTGGACCCAAGAGAAAATTATCCTGTTTATCAGGGGAAACGAACTTATCACCGATTTTTAATTCAGTTTTTCCTTATGGGAAGCCATAATGGATCCAGTTCTATCTCAAGCCTTCTGGTGTTTTTTCGAATTCCATTTAGTTAGTTGAGGTTAGTGAGCTGGAAGGAAACCATTGTATTTCTGTGAACTTACAGCTATAATCACAGTCAATCGCTGTAATCAATAGCTTATCATCTTATAAAAGAAGACATGGATAAAATAAAGCCCAGGTTTGGAAAAGAACATGAGTTGACGAAGAAAGACCTGATAGGAAAAATGAAAGAGAGAGATCTAACCTAAGACGACATGAAAAATTATACATTCAGCTAGGTTACCTAGGGATTGCCACGTTTATACTTACTATGGTGAGCCTCTGAGGGCATTGACAAATCCTCTACCAGCCACAGCTGATATGTCTAACTATCCACAACTACTCCTTCAATAATACACTACCTTCCACTGTGTATAATGTTATCAATGTTCATTACAACAGGTCTGATCCACAAGATTCTCTTCATCAAGTAGTCATCTAATATAGTCAGACAGTTGATTATATAATTCTTGACGGCAGATTGTGGGGCTTATGTTGATTAAAAGGTGTTTTTTCCCACAAATGTTCAATATTTTAAACAGCTCCGATTTTGAAATTATACAAAATAATGTTTTTATTTTCGCAATAAAATGTTTTTATAAAAACTAATATATAAAATGCTATTACCAAATATCTTTTCTATTTGTAAAGTTATGTATTTTTATGTAAATAGTCAAATTGCGGATTTATGAAAAACAAACCATTTTATTCTTACTTGACCCACAGAATCATTTCCTAAAGTATGGCAGCTTGACACCCTGTATAACTGGTTCAAATATTTTATAAAATTAACAAAAATGTATTTGTGATTAATTTATTTGTATTTTTGTTTAGCACGTTGGATGTGATTGGAAAATAAAATCCAAAATGGTGGAAGATGTATGCGGTATATGTGGAGGTGACGGGACTCACTGTAGCATCACTAAAGGTGTATTTACTACACCAGGAACGCCAGGTATTTATACACACATTGCACTAACTTTCTCAAAAACAGTTGACTGTCCCCATCATACAATGTAATACAATTAGATACTATAAATATAACGCATATTTCTTTAGTAGGAAATGTTACATTACCCTTTGGCTTATAAATACATATTATGTAAGGGCTGCAAAATGAGTGAAAATTATTTTCAATGTCGCATATGCGAGGTAATTAATTTGTTAACTCAAATATTGCAGTAATAAAGTAGTCAAGTGAGAAGTCTACGTGCTGTGCTGGGAAGCGACTAGGATACCTCAGTTAGTAGAGCATTGACGCGTAAAGCCAAAAGTCCTGGGTTCGATTCCCAGTCTAGGTCGTATATGTTTCACTTGAAATTATTTGATATTATGATTTCTTTTTAAGGTTATGTTGAATTTGTGACGGTTCCTGAAGGTGCAACAAATGTTAAATTTGAAGAAATGGCTTCATCTGAGAACATGATTGCTGTCTCGGCTTCTGATAAGAAAACGTATTATTTAAATAATGATTAGTAAGTATGAGTGACTAGTAGGTAACAATTACATCCTAATATCAGTGACTAGTAAGAATTAGTGATAATAAGTATCAGTGATTAGAATATATCAATAACTAGTAAGCATCAATAATCATACAAATAAAACACACAGAAGCTTTTGTTAATTTCTACATTTATTGGTCTAGCCGATCATGGTCAAATTCTATTTGTGTCAATAGAAAATTATTTATCTGTGACCGTCCCTCGATTCTTTTGACCAGCTGGAAGCTATGGCTGGCTGGAGACCGTGTACACTCTAGCCAAATCTTGTCATGATTGGCCAAGGACTCGGGTTAGGACGCTAAATAAACACACGCAAGACAAGTTAAATTAAATGTTATCTTTTATTTTAGCGCCGAATTAGAAAAATACTGTAATTACTATAATTTATAAAAAGGACATAATGGCTAGATAAAGGCCTTGATAGTAGCCGAAAAGCATACCGATTAAATTAGATAGTATGTGGCCGAAAAATGGACTGACCTCGTCCCATCCCGTAGCGGTCTGCCGTTCAACCTTCTTCTCGTGGCTCTCTGAACTCTCTCCTGGCTTGCTGGTTCAAGCCCTCCACTCCTCGTCTCTCCCCCTTCTACGTAATCTTTCACTGCTCGACAAAATCGCGAGTGCAAATTGATATTTTATTATTTAGGATCCATTCCTGTTACATATTAATTTATTCTCATTATAATAGTTTTTATTTGGTGGGCTCCTTGGCTGGGAAAGACCCAAAATTAGGGAAGGTTCCATTTTTAAGGTTTTATTTTTAGTTTTAGAGATGCAAACGATAGATATCATGTCTTCATCGTGATGGTAATTTCTGTGACATTTAAAAATACATGAGTTTTATTCCATAAATTAAAATACAATTGTTTTACAGTGTAGAAACTGGGCCAGAAAAAGTCAAATTTGGAGCAGTCACTGGTATTTATGCAAAGCCTGAACCCGAAAGGGAAGAAATTTACATCAAAGGACCTACTAAGGAGCCGTTGATATTCTATGTGAGTTGTTATTGTAGTAAGTATAATGTACAACACTCTAGGCCTTACTATAGTAAGTACAGGCTTAGCAATACCGAGGTTCCTAGCTGAATCTACAACTTCAAAAAATTTTTAGATTAGATCACTATAACCTTTCAATCAGGCGTCTCTGGACCAATTCTTGTTCTCTTCCAACCTTTTATGTTATATTTTTTCTTATACTTTTATATAATATACAGTGAACAGAACCTACTCAAACCAATCAGAAATCCCATTTTCCATCCATCCGTCATTTTGTTTTTTAGAAAAAAGTTTTAATTTTTAAAATAGATAAGGAAAATTTTTTAACATTTTTTCCTTTCTCAGTATGCTTCTACACACCTATGCCAAACCTTGTTAACCATCTATTCGACAGATGTTATTTCTATTCGTTTGTTAAAAAAATAATTAAAAAATATTATTTTTGTACAAAACCTAACTTATAGGATATCATTTTTCTCAGAAAGATGCGTAGAATTTATCTATGTAAAATATAATATATATATATATATATATATATATATATACTTACTTACTTATAAATATACATACTTACAGTTTTGGAGTAAGTATGTATGGTGTCAAAAAATGAAGTTAACATTTTTCAGAAAAAACCTGTATCATCCAAAATCAATAGCTTACCACCTTGTTTCAAGATATACAAAACTTTTGTATAATATTTGTGAATATATTTAGAAGAAAAAAATGAATTTGTTACAATTTCAAAATAAAATAAAATAAAATGTTTCACGAAAAAATGGAAAATGTTTTGCCTAATTTGAAAAAATTCCCAAAAATAGTAATACAAATAATGCAAAACACAACTTCAAATTACCATTTTCTTTAGAAAGGTGTTGTGTAGATAAATAAATTTTGAGTTATTAGGTCAGGAATCAAAAAATCGTCCAGTGGCCGAGTTAAATATTGCACAGGAAAGTTAATGTACACCATACATTTTAAAAAATTTTTTTTTCAAGTATTACTAGAGATTTGTAATATATTTGTGATAAAAGTTGCTAAAACAAAAAATCAATTTATAAAATTTTCATTAGTTAGTATCTCAGAAATCAAAAATTCTTACAAAAACCAAAGGCAAAATGCCAAATGGTTTTTTTATGTAAATATAGATATGCCTATATAAATTTATATATTTTTTGCATACATTTTGGTATAAACATAATCAATTTATAAAATTTTTATTAGACAAAATTATTTGTATATGTAAACGCATGGAAATTTGCTAAAACAATCAATAATACAGATATTATAACTTGTGTACACAAATTATAATAAATAAATAAACTACCTAACAAAATAAGTTCACAATAACAGAAATAATCCCAAGTCACGCACAACGCCTATCACAATACTTCATTTTAGTACACAAACAAGACTAAGTAAAACGGTAATTTGCAAGTCAGAAATAATAACCTAAAACTAACTCTAAGACTTATTGAATGGTACCAACTGAAAAATCTAAATGTCACCTTCCAAATAGTGTAATGATCGGTTACAAAATATGAATGTAAGTAATCGATATATCCTATTTAGTAAACAACACCGAAAGAAAAATGAGTCTGGTTTGGTTTGGTTACTACTTCGCAGAATGGATATATCTCGTGAACTATATAACCGATGATAATTTTGAATTTGTAGTTCAAAAGAAAATGAAAAAAACTATATAAATTGTCAACTTTGTTAGTATGTAACTATTGTACAACTATTGTAACTATTGTAAGTATGTTAGGTGTCAAAAAATGAAGTTAACATTTTTCAGAAAAACCTGTATCATCTAAAATCAATAGCTTACCACCTTTTTTGAAGATATACAAAAGTTTTGTATAATATTTGTGAATATATTTAGAAGAAGAAAAAAATATTTAGGATGTCAGTGTGAAAGTGTAACTTTACGCGTTCTCGATGCACGTAATACACTAACCTTACCAATTTATTAAATAAAATTGTTAACATTTTATGAACTTTTGGTTAAGTGGTAATATTCTATATTCATTTATTTACACCAACTTGTATTTTAAATTTAAACAAAATTGGCTAATATATGAACAAATTATTTTATTTACGAAAAAATTATAACTCAAATTATCCAAAAAGAAAAATTGAAAATTTTTTTAGACTGTGTGTGTCAGTGATTAACTTGTAGTTCCATTGACAATTTCACATTTCTTTTCTTTTTCTTTAGTTCATCTGATAAGTGCTCAATTTAAAAATCTTATCCTGTATACATTTTAAACCCATAATTTCACTGCAGATAATAAAAATTAGGTTAGGTTAAAATAGATTAAGGCATAACCGAGTATAATATCTCAGATCCCAAAAGAGTTCAAAATATTGAAATGTATTTTCTGTTTACAGGTTGCGTTTATAAATGCAAACAACCCAGGTTACAAGTATTCCTTTGCAGTGCAAACAGATAAACCCATGTACACGCCCAAGTATCATTGGGAATTTGTTACCTGGGACGAGTGTTCAGCCAAGTGTGGTGGTGGTACAGAGGTAACTAAATAATATTAGGAATATACAGGATGGCCCAAAAGTCATGTCGCAATTACAGTTATATTTACATTAGTTAACATAGAAACAAGGTGATGGACGTGGTAAATATATAACATCCTGTAAACTAATGTACAAAAGCTGGTTTCTTAGGTCTTGAAATATTAAATTCCATTAGTAGATCATGTAGTCTTATTCGAGAGGGCAAGTTTGTTAAAAACATTTGTTATACTGTTACAAAAGTTTCCACTCTCTTCGCTCGTGTATATGGCTGACTTCGAACTACACATAATATCTAAAAAGCCTCTACTTGCTTCGCTCGCGACCCTTCCGTAGCTTGTAACTATTAGTTCACATTTTCTTGGGAGGTTAGCTTTTGAAATTTCGTTTTTGACAATAACTTTGCTATTTGTCATTGTAGAGATGGGGTTGGTACCATTATATGCAGAATTTTTATCTACAAATTTTTATCTAATTTAGTGTGTTATAAGTTGAGATATGAACAAAACAAATTGGCCGCCATTTTGATATTGTTAATTCAATTTTTCTGAATTTCAATGCAATTTTATATGAGCCCACTATAGTTTACTACACTAAATTTTATGTTTCTATCTATATTCTTAACAGACGAATGGATAGAATGTCAAAAATCACTTGTTTGTTTTGGAAACGTGAAGATTTTTCCCCAAAATTTACCCTATACTTAGTATACTGGTTAGGTGAAACAACAGGTCTGTTTTTGTGTTGAAATGTTTCCCCACCTGCATTGAAGCATTGCCTAAGCCTTCATACCATCATTCGCTTTATTACATAAATTAGTTGCTTCAAAGAAAAGCATTAATTGTTTGATAGTATTTTGGTTTTTTTGGTTGACATGTTTTTTGACCGACAAATAGGGAAAAAAAGGTAGTGCTGAACCCTCTCATTGTTCCAGAACTTTCGGTATAAATGTGGCAAATTCAAGTCTTAGTTGGTGGTTACAGACAGAGATCGTTAACAGGTAGAGGGCAATATCAAGAGGTAAACTGTATATAAAATTTTGAGATGTGCTTTTACAAGGATACATGAGATGGAGACTGTAAGCAATTCCCTGAAACAGCAGAGCATCTGCTTTTGAAGTGTAACCACACTGGGACATATGAGATTCAAGATTCAAGACCTCCAAAAGGAATTAAGGATCTGGCTGGAGACATACTGGATCCCATGAAGAAAGTTGTTTGTTTGGAAATAGAAAGTACACAAAAAGTCTTTTAGGTATCCTGTGGCTAGACACACTTCAAATACAAAATTGGTAGCCAGAAACTTTCACAAAAGTTCCTCGATAAAGGTATCAAGTAGTGTTTAAATGTTTGCTGGTTTTCCAGCAACTCTGTTTTAGTACATAGTAACACCATGTTTAAAATAAACCTAATTTAGTATCCGTAAACCTAGAAGCATTTCACCTTTTTTATTATTTCTTTTTTATTTTATTTTTTTTAACAAGAAATGTGAAAATGTTTTATATAGCAATAGTATAGGGCCAATTGTCGCACACCCATGGATTAAAATCAATGATCTAGTCAAAAAGGTTACCCTTTGAAAACACCTTCCATACTCCAGGCATGTTCCCTCGGATTTGTGTTGCCGAATCACTTCAAAGAGGTCACCTGTACCATCAGGCACCATCTTATCTACTAATTTAGTGTGTTATATGTGGAATAACAAATGAGATGTGAATACAAAACTGTTTAAAGAGCCTTTAAAAGGCAGCCTTGGCATTGTGACTGTACAACTAAAGCCTTATCATTCTAGCTCAGCAGATTTGTTTCTTTTACGAATTTAAATAAACTACTAATTGTTTTTTCAAACGAAAGTTCCCCTGGAATTTAAAATTCAAAAACCTTACTCCTCTTATTGGTCAGCATCTCACAACTCTTCTACGAAACTTTCTTTGAAGTCTATGACCAGACCTGTCTATTACAGAAACGGTACTTATTTTGATCATGTTAAATTGGAAGTTTTAAAATTAATTAGTTGATCAACACATTCAGATTGTAAGATCCAATAGGGTCAGTTGGGTTGACACAGTTACAGATTTTCTGTATAGAGTAAGCCCTAAGCTTTCATGGATTCATGAAACTAAAAAATTTGATTTCGACATATCGTCCATCTGTCGTCATTGTCGTCTAAATGACATATGTATGATAGAGGGCATGAAAAATTGTTATTTGCTTTACTTTGTTTTATGTGAAATCTTTAATTCTAATTGTTTATTAATTATTTAGATATGATATTTATTGTTTTTAAACAAGGTTCTGACCCACTTCTGTACTTCGCAAGCCGCCGATTCATGCAACGTAAATGGAAGGATGCACTCTAATTAAAGTTCAATTACATTTTAGGCTTAGAAAATCTTTTTAATAATTATTATCAAATCTATTAAAAATTTCATAGTTATTACTTCCCATTTCTTCTTAGTCTAAAAAATGACATAAACTTATATTAAATTACAAAAAAAATAAATAAAATTGTACAACAATTTTGTTCTTATAATACTGATTGACTTTTAATACTGATTGAAACTGATTTAAAAATTTCCATGACCAAAAATTTTCCTCTATGTCCATATTCTTTTAAAAAAAAAACAACTCTTCACCTTTTTTGATGATTCAATATACTACACTCACTCCAACATATTCAATATTCTTCTTTCTAACACATTTTTATAAAAAAACTTCACACTGTTCTACCCACGCCACATCTCGTTGCGCTAGCGTCCTATCGACTCTCTGCCACGAAACCAAGAAAACGGAACCTTACCTCGACTCCCACCAGTTTTGTCTTATAGACCAATGAGAGTCATCCTTTTTCATTTATAACGTCACTAGGTATGTAGATTCCGTTTTCAATGGAATCGTGTATTTCTTGTAAGCACAACCCGCACTCTTTTTAAATTATTCAATTTTAATGTCTTTATTTTTTCTTTTCAAATTTGTTTTGTCCAAAGTGTTTACATTTTGTAATTTCGAATGGTACTTATTTAATACTTTTAAAATTATTTATTAAAGAGATGAATTATCATTAATACCTTTATTTATTTATTTATTATTGTAAGATGTGTTTATAGCTAACCCACTGTTTGGGCGCTATTTTGTAGGATGCTTTACTTTAATTTACGAGTTTTATTTGATTTTGGATTATCAAGTATTATTAAAAGAAGGAAATTTAAGGTTCAAGCTCTATTCTGTACTCTCCAGGCCATTTTTGTTTTTTATAAGACACTAATTGGACAACATTTGCTTATTTCAGTTCTGCATGTAATGGTACCAACCGTACCTCTCTACTGTAAGAAATAAGTAAGTTATTGTCAACAATTTCGAATGTTGACCTAACAAATGTGATATTATTATGGTGTTACTTTTAAACTTTTTTATGCATATTATTATTTTCTTTGTGAGAATCCCAAAATTGGGAGTCGAATTGATATTTAATATATTTTTATTTCAATATATATATATATATATATATATATATATTGAAATAATATATATATATATATATATATATATATATATATATATATATATATATATATATATATATATATATATATATTCACGTCTACGCCCCGGGCAGACAGTCACTGAAAATTAATGAGGGGAATGCTGTCAACTGGACCCCCACATATATTTGGAAAGTGTGACATATATATATTTTTTAATCACTCATATATTATTATTGGTCATTTTTGATTATATATATGTCATATACATTGCAAAAATAATAACTTTATTTTTGTAAAAATTTATATGCTAAGTCAGTCACCCGTCGCTTTTGCCGGGAAGGCCAATCACGAATATTTTGCACTAGGAAGCCAGTCAGTTATACCCTCAAATATTGTTATCCATTATTAGCTTTCACTCGCGGCTCCACCTGCAAAATGTTGTAGGCTATCTATATTTTAAAACGATAATGCATATAATCAACTAGAAAATATACCAATTAACCTTTTTTATTGTCTTTGTTTTACTCCCTAAATCTATTTATAAAAATAAGTGTACATTATAGATTGTTTTAAGGTCATATTATTATATATGATTTTTTTGGTATTTTAATAGGAAAACCTTAGTATAAATAAATTTTGTGAATGTTCTTCTAAGTCGTTTAAGAGGTGTATTATTAAATTTTCTTCTATAAAAGTTTAAGACAATGTTTTTTCTTTTTGTAACATTCATTGATAGTAATATAAAGTATAATTTAGCGTGTAAAGCTAAACATGTGAATGGTCGCACAGACTGTACCTAAGTGCACACTATGTTTTTTTTTTTTTAAATTGATAAAGGTATTTTTCTCCATATAAGAATTATAAGTGATAAATATTTTAAATATTTTGTAGGACAAACTATTTTATGAACAATAAAGACGATGGATGCTAACAGCAAACAGCTCAATTTTTACCATTGTTGAAGGTTTTTTTTTTAATTTAGGAAGTACACTTTTAAGAATCAGTTAGGTTGAGTGCTATATTGTTTTAAATGAAGCACTGATATTTTATTCATTCTAAGCGATTTACCAATATTTATGTCCGGAATAGTTACTTGGATCCGTTCATTTAAGTAGGCTTTCAATACCTCAGTTTAATATAAAAATTAAAATTTTACAAGAACTCTTTGGTTGAAAAAGACGTAGTATTCTATGAATGTTTAGGGGTTTATGGAACTTTTTTAAGAAGGCTTTAAGGTTTGTAACTCTATAAAAATTACTATAAAAAACTAGTAGAAATACGTTCGGTAAGAATATTTTTAATACATAATAATGAAAAAGACCAAAAACACAGACCAAGGACATAGACCAAGTCCTTCGCAGTTTACGAGTTAACTTTATTAACCTGTGAAAATTAATAAGAAAATATATTGTAACTTAGAAAAACAGGAGTTTTATATAAATTCTAATAAAAATATTACGAGAACTGTTTTAGTTGAAAAAGACGTAGTATTTCATGAAAATTAAAAAGTTTTACGAAACATTTTCCTTGATAAGGCTTGAAGTTTTTGTAACTCTATATTCAATTATGATAATGTAATAAATGAAATACACATGGAGAGAATCTTGTAATGCGTATGACAAAAAAAAAGGAAAACATAAGTCCTTCGGGTCTTATCAGTTAACTTTATTTACCTTACAAAATTAAAATGAAATATAATATAACTAGGAATACAGGTATTTTATATAAATTAATCTAATACAAGAAATCTAAAAATACCAAAGTTTTAACTAATGTATAAATACTGGGTGATTGAAGTATGCCAGCTGTTTTACTTAAAAACCATGAGAGCTATTAAAAAAAGCTAAACAACTTCCCTGGATTTTTGCTCTGTATAATATAGTTATTTTAAAATTTTGATTCTATCCGCCTTTTTTTTCAATATGTTCTTTATAACATTACTTCCTTCACCTAATTTCAATTTTTATCAATTTGCCAATATGGCTGAAAATTATAAGAATTTATCAAAATTGCCTGTTTTTTAACAGAAACGTAAATGAAGTGTGATTTTACATTTTCATACTTGGTTATTTGTTATACAACCGAATGATATTAGAGACATTGGCTGTGAAAGTATGTCATATGCAATTCTAAAGGGGAAAACAAGAACCTTACTCTGTCTTTAATAATCTCAATAACCGTTAAGTTTCGGTAAAATACCAAAGATTAAAATGGCATTAAAATTACGGTTATATTCTAAAAACACCATAAAAAGTGGGGGGTTGGTAAAGAAATCTTGAAGTTAACTACCACATTGCAAAAATGGTTGATAAAATAAAAATTTCAAATAACCATATTATACGGGGGAAAAATCCAAGTAAGTTGTAATTTCACTTTTAATTATTAAAGTTATTAAAGCTCTAACAGTTGTCAAGTAAATTAGCTGAAGCACGTATATCAACGACCCTGTCCATAAATGAAGAATTGAAATAAGATTCGTTATTGATATCTCAACATTTAAAACTAAACAACATATTATAAAAATACAGAATTCTTAGTGGTTTTATGAATTACAAAATTTAAGTTGGACATTGACCAGAGAATTATATTTCATCTACGAGTTTTTTCTGGCTTGAAGAGAACCACGCAAATAATTAAACCACGTATATTTATAATAAGTAAATATTTAGCAATATTCATAACAGAAGTGGCATAATATTTAAAACTAAGCACAAACATAAAACATAATGTTGCCCACAAATACAGAAGTACTGGTGGTTTTTGTGAGTAAAAGAAAAGTACATTTGTTGGCAATAATCATAAAAGAAATAACAAATACTTAAAATTGAACATCATGTACAAATATAGAAGTCCTACTTGTTTCTATAAGTTAATACACTTTACACTTGTAGATATTTTACCTTTAGTTGTAAATAAAATTAAGTATATAAAGAACTTACAACGTTTTAAATATATCTGAAAATGTCCCACGTCAAAAATCCCTAATTCTCCTTCAAATATTTAAAATTTCATAGTAGTTTAAGTTTTCCTTTATTGATATTGTCTATGAAAGTATTAATCTGTTGGGGAGTACGGCTTTTAAGTAAGGTACCTACCAGATGTTTTTATATGTTCTCTTGACTTACAAATTCCGGGGTTAATTCGAGTCTGTATATATTTCGAGAAATGAATAATACAGCGCTTTTCTCTTCATTTGTCCAACGACGTTTTTCACGAGTTTGCTTGTTAGATACCCTCTTATGTTATGCTTTGGAATACCCTCTTCATCGTCCGTACTTGTTCCAATGCTGTAGTCTGTGTCAGGTGATCTGGGAACACGAGTATTCGTCTCTGATTGTAGATCAACTATTTCTGCTGAGGGATTATGTATTTTTATTTCATTTCTTACTATATTTTTAATACATAAATTTTTTTCAACATTTCAAACGTAGTCCCTTCTAGTGATGTCAAATAGTTTCCGATAACTCCTTTACGAATCATATTTATCGGTGCAACATAGTTCTTATCATGCACAGATTGGGTATGGCACATGAACTGGCTAAGTTCAAAAAAATTATTACCAAAATCAAATTTAACTATGTCTTTGGCATTCCTATAATTATAATCATAGGTAGAGGATCTATCATCATCACTCACACAATTAACAGGATGGACAGTGGCTGAATCAGGAATCCCGAAAGCGAAGTTATTTGTTGCGGCAACTTTAGACCTAACAGGAGGGGGATGTGTACCTATACCTTGAGCTGTGATGAGAGGTTTGTTAATTATTTGCCTTTTATCAATATCTCCATCCTGTTTGACATTTTCAGTAGAAATTGGTCTATCATGTATTATTGGTTCAAACGTAGAAAACTATTGTGGAGCACAGCTTTGAGTTAAGTTAGTTGCCGATCCAAATCTCTGAAGCTGAACATCCACAGAAGAAGATCCTTCAGGAGCTTTACAAGTAGTTGTGACACTTGAGTTTTATATTCCTCTCCCCATGGTTCCCGTTTTGAATTCTGAAAAAAAATTTAAAATAGAAACTTACAGTTCTTATATAGAGTTTTGTTTATTGTCCAAGTATGATATTTCAACCCCAGTAAGCTGTGTAGCAAAAAAGTAGAACAATAATATTTTATAATACAGTACAGCCCCGCTAATACGAACTTATTGGGACCGGGCAATAATCGGATTACTGAATTTTGGCATTACCCGGAAATTATAAATAGAAAAATAAGCGCCGCCATTTTGTAATAGTTTCCCCGCCTCTGGACACTTTCAAGGATTTTAATGTGTGACAGTGACGGTACAACTCTTGTTATTGTCTCAAAGCACAGTACAGTTAAAGTTGTACTGATTTGATGTCGAGAATTAAAAAATCCATCACATAATCGGTTTATACTAGTAAAAAAGACAAGTCAAAATTCAGAAATCGTTTAGGGTTGGAAAGAGCAAGTCGATAGCAACTGCAACAGTAATGTCCTTCAAATCGCTCATGATAGAGTCAACCCTCTGCGGTAGTGGACATGAAAGTAATGTTACCCATGTTTGGCAGTAATGTGTGGATATCGGATTCTGTGCTATCACCGACCATGGTACGCGTTTCAGACATAGTTGTCAACAATCCGTATGGTAATAAAGGTAACGTGTGTACCATTGTCTATGGTCGAACGTTACAAACGTATTCATGTACCTACCGTACCTGCGACAAGGTTGGGGGGGGGAGGTTAACAACCAATTTTTTTTTAAATTTGAGTTAAGCTGATTGTATTTTACATGTATAAAATAGGAGTCCGAAAATCAATGAGCATCAATTTGGAACGCTTTAATTCAGCTTCTGAGTTTATGACCCTGTCGGACGTACATACAGTCTGTCATTTTGTAGGAAAACAAGTATTCAGTGTCGGTTGGACTAGAACGATTATATCCAAGAAAATCCCAACATCTAATATTATTCTCTCTCTAAAAAGAATAAGAAAGAATCTTTAAATAATAAAATATCATTTGAAGCGAATAGAGCGAAAAGAAACAAAATCTTACAAAACTTTGTATGACAACTTAAAGTACTAAACTTGTTTACTTCCTACATATATGTCTTCTCTTTTTCTATTTGTGTAAATATTTAAATTTGTGTGTTCTTTTACTCTAATCTAAGTAACAGGACCCTGTTGTCTACCTTTTGGTGTCACACGCACATGCGCATATGTCTGACGCTCAATTTAAAAACAAATATTATCAAGAGTAAAATTATCGATTGTTTTTTATTAAATGAATATTTTCATACTAAACCAACAATCACCTATTGTTCAATCACAGAAACCTACTCAATTTGTATCCGTGTGGGATTTCTGTACTCAAGTTATGGAGGAATTTGTAACGTATGAAGTAACTACATGTATATATATATATATATATATATATATATATATATATATATATATATATATATATATATATATATATATATATATAGTGGTGTATATGTATCTGAAGGATACTCAACTATACTTATATACTAGAGATAAATTAAAAGAATATTACATTTAATATGTTAGCAATGATAGATTCCATTACAGCAATTTATTTAGACAATTATTGTATCATGTCATCAAGGTTTAAATAAGAAAATTCAAATATAGTTCAAATGTAGCCCTCTGGCATAGGTCAGTCTATCATTTATTTATAATATAATTTATAGTTTTTATTATGTATATTTAATTGCACAGAATTTATAAAAAAGAAGAATTTTAATATCTCAGGATAGGACGGTCATGAACAAACTTGTAAATGATACTTTCATACTTTTGAATTTGGAAAATTGTTTAAAGTTTTTTATTCATTATTTGAAATTTGTTCACTTCATTTAACTTATTGACAGATTATACCAAATTCTGTTAATTTGGTCGATGAATGATGCATGGTTTAGTTTATACATCCAAAACATGTTTTTGCAATTCAACATTTCACCAACTTACAATGGTCCTATCCAGAGTGCTTCAAAATTTGTACAAAGAAACTGTAGCTGGGGTATGGTGCAGGACTGGTGTGTCAGATTGTTTTGAAATGAAAATTGGAGTAAGGCAGGGATGTTTATTGAGTCCATTATTGTTTTCTCTTTTTTTTTTGAATGATCTACATGAGGCATTGGGGGGAGGCTGTTGTGTTGATGGGGTTTGTATTCGGGTGCTGCTTTATGCAGACGATATAGTTATTATGTCCTCCTCACCAGAAGGTCTTCAGGCTATGGTGGATAAATTAAATATATATTGCAACATGTGGAATTTAACGGTAAACTTAATAAAATCGAAAGCGATGGTTTTTAGAAACGGTGGGAAATTGGCAACTAATGAAAGATGGACCTTTGACGAAATACAGATCGAAATTGTAAACAGTTATAGCTATTTAGGGCTTGACCTAACTCCGAATTTGTTTTACGAGAACCATCATAAGTCTAAGTTAGTAATGGCCAAGGCTAGTATTAACTGTGTTTGGTCTAAATTAATTGGATGTAAAAACGTTCCACTAACTGTAAAATTATCAGGTTTTCAAACAGTTCAAAGAGCAACAGTAAGTTATGCAGCTCAAGTTTGGCGTTATAGGGAATATAATAGTGTTGAAAAAGTATTTAGGTTTTTTATAAAAAAATTGCTAGGCTTACCTTTAAACACGCCAACTTATGCCATTTATCTGGAAACGGGACTAGATAAGCTGTATTTGTATACATTGAAGCTACATTTCGGATATTTGTTTAAAGTGTTCGCTATGCCGGAAGACAGGTTGCCTAAAATTTTAGCCAAAAGAATAGTGAGCTGTAATATTTCATGGTTTAAAGAATGGAAACGTTTGGGGTCTAAGTACGAAGTGGGGTTGGTTAATAATTTGGAACTGTGGGATAAAAATAACTGTAAATTAAAAAATAGTCAATAAAAATATTTATTGAATAAAATCAGCTTGGAACAGAGGGAACAGTTTTCACTATTAGCGACAAATGGGAAATATCATAAAATTTACTCCAGTCTAGATTTTAACCTAGGGGAAAAACATTATTTTAATAATAAAAAAAATAAGTATAAGTTGCAGGAAATAAAATGGGCATTTAAGTGTAGAGCTGAATTAATTCATTTAAATTTTAAACCGTGGGTTGAAGGGAGAAATTATATGTGTTCGTTGTGTAATATGGGGGTGAACGAAGATGTTTACCATTTTGTGGCAGAATGCCCGATATTAGTTCAATATAGACAATCTTATCTGGGTAAAGAGAGATTATCGCTGTCAGAGTTCAAGGACTTTATGAATGGTAAGGATTGGGTTGTATTGTGTAGATATCTTGAACAAGCATGGCATTACAGATGGACATTAATAAAATAATTTAACTTTTGAAAATACTTTTGGGTTGTGCTGATCTTTGTTATTGGTAATTTTGTTTGTTTGTCTAAGTAGGAGTAAGTTTATAATTCTGTTTCTTTTAAAATAATTATTGTTTCTCTAAGAATGAATGAATGTAAGTTGCTAACCTAGCAGACGGCTGCAAGCCATGCTATATATGTATGTTATGAAACGTTGTAATTCTGAAGACGTATAAATAATATTATTATTATTATTATTAAAAAAAATGGTCCTATCGTATTTTAACAAATACATATTTTCTGTCACAAATCTACCATAAAACTGTTCTATAGATCACATCTTCCTCTTTTGATCTGTGCTTTCCAAATCTTTCTATCTGTTATAGTTTTTAATATATAAAAATTTTTAAAAAATTAAGAATTTTAACTCATTTTTACACGCTAAAAATCAACTTTTATTCTAGTATATAATATTTTATAGTAATGTATAGTATATCATTGTAAAGGTAATGTTTCAATCTTTTATAATCATGTAAACCAAAATCCTTCTCACAAAAATTAAAAAATAAAGAGTTTGATAAAGTTGAGATTGATGCACCTGACGCAACAGCGTTTATATAGAAAAATGTGTACTCAATGACCCTTTCTATCCTGACGGGACTTACAAGTCCCAGTAAGTTCCAAGGCCAATATAAATGAGTGTAATGCTTTTGAGGCTTTAAAACCCTGTTGGGACTTTTAAGTACTATGTTTCTTAGCATAATATTGCCTATTTGGTATTTAGTCGTCTTATTCAACACTATAAGCGCTAATGTGTGGCATCTAACTCACGTGGTTACTTAACAAGTGTGAATGTGTGTAAAGAATGTTATTTTATTTGTTGTAAGTAAGTAAAACAAATTTTATAGTGTTTCTTCTTTGAAATATGGGATCTATATGTGTAGTAGGACTTATAAAAATTTAGTTTCCTTAAATTTTTGATTAGTTATAGCCTATAACATATGAAGGACTTGTACGTCCCGTCAGTTGTTTGAGTGATATTTTGTGTAGACTCTAAAATCAAACCTATTATATACACATTCATTGTTTTGTTCGTGTTATTTTTGTATGAAACATTTAGTACGTGAACTTTCAAAAAATAATGTGTATTTAGTTGTGCAAAATTTAGTGTAATTTTCTATTTGTGTGGTTATATGTGTATTTAGTGAATTTATTATAAGAAAATGTCTCAAACATTGACTTTGGGAATCATTCATGAGTATTTACAAGAAGACATTCCTGATATAGATTCCCCATCAGATATTGAATTTGATGATGATATTGAGGAGGAAGCTAGGCCTACTTCGCCATTGAATAGCTTTGATTTTGTTTTTAATAATGTCCAAAGAACAGTTAGTAATGTTGTTGATGAACCGTCTGACAATTTTGAAGCAGAAAGACCAGGTAAGATACAATCAGTTGACATATTTGTTGTAGGCCTAATTCTAAATGTTTTACTGTGCATAATTTTTATAGGCCTATAAAATAAATCAATAAATTTTTGTATATATAAAAAATTAAATATGCTAGGTATAAATAGGCCTAAATACATTTTGGAATTTCTTTTACATGATATGTTTGTGTAAACTTTGTTTCTGAAATAATATAACATAATTTTGTAGCTCAAACTGATTTTTTATCTCTGATTATTGTTATCTTATTTGTTTACAGATGAGTACAGTAACACTGGTTCATTGCAGCCATCGACTAGCCAACCTACTGATGTCGAAGAGATACATAGGAAAAATAAAAAGCAACCTTAACCAAACCGGAAGTGGAAAAAAGTAGAAGCAGTAACAGAAATTCCTAATATTCCTCAAAGTGAAGGTACATTACTGTCTAAAGTTAGACGAAAAATATACAGTTTATAGTACAAAATATTGGTTTCTTATTCAAACAACATCCAGTTTCAACTGTTTTTGGTTTCCTTTTTCAGACCGGCTACACGCTATGTTTGGAGGTTGCAGTACATCATTTTCTTGAAATTAATAAAACCGATACTAGAAATAATAGTATACCAATCAAATTTATATGCAACACAGAGAATAAAGACTCTTCTTCTGACTGAAAATAAACTCCTTACTTTCATAGGTATGAATTTTGTGATGGGCTATCACAAAGTGCCATCCAAACACGATTACTGGTCCCAAGCGCCAGAACTACATGTATCAGTAATAGCCGACCCAATGCCAAGAGACCGATTTGACGAAATATTATCATGTTTGAGAGAGAGAGTGAGAGAGAGAGAGAGAGAGAGAGAGAGAGAACAAGATACAGTGGTTGAGAACTATGGAGTAAGAGAGAAGAAAAACAATAAAACAGTTTGCACGAGAGAGGAAGGTACTGGAAAAACAAGACGGAGGGGTACAACGATAGATAAAGAGACGGAGAATGAGAAAAAAGGTATTAGAACGAAAGAAAAAATATAGGGAGAACGAGAGAGAAGTGAGACTAAAAGAGGAAGAATGAGAGAGGTAAAGAAGGACAAACTATACGGAGGGGGATCGAGAGTGAAAGAGTGAGGAAGAACGAGAGACAAAGAGAGGGAGAGGAGATAAGAGAGAGAATGAAAACAAGAATGAAAAGAATTGGAAAATGAGAGGAAGGAGGGAGAATGAGAAAGAAAGAAGAGAGGACGAGTGATAGAGGAAAATGAACGGACCGTGGAGTCTTATTCTGAAAGTCAGAATTATGCACCTTTCACCTTCCACGTTGTGGTAAGGTTATTACTTCTGAATAATCAATAAACTCTCTTGCGGTCAAAATGTTCAACAAATTTGGTTGTTGTGCTTGGTTTTAAAAACCATTTAACAAGTTTTGAACTAAAAACATTGATCAGGAAATTTGACTATAAATATTTTTGATTTTTTCATTTCGATTTTTCTGAAAATCAATTGGGGTCGATATGAGGACATCTCTACCACATTTCCTTTTAAATATTATCATGTAAATAATTCCTTTTTTGAGTCTTATGATGGAACAAAACAAGTCAGTGTCAACCTATCTATCGTTTTATTCAAAGGAAGGAACTCGACGAAGCAATACAACCCAATGAAACCTATCAAAAGAGGTTACAAATTATGGTGTGTTGCTGATTTGAAGGGCTACATTTTTAATTTTGATATATATCAGGGAAAAAAGAGGTTTTAAAAAAAGAATTTGAAAATTTTGGGCTTGGTGAACGAGTTGTTCTAAGCTTGACAAAGAAGTTTTGGGGTTCTAACAGAATAGTATGTTTTGACAACTATTTTAGCTCTGTAGCACTGATGGAGAAGTTAAAAACTGATAACACTTTAGCTTGTGCCACTATTGGTGCAAGTCACAAGGGTTTACCAGATAACATGACTGCAGATAAATATCTCAATAGAGGAGATTACGATTATCGAGTGTCAAATCTTGGAATATCGTTTTTCAAATGGCGTGATATTAAAGCAATACATTTTATATCGAACTACCATGGCACTGAACAAACTGATGTAAAACGCACTCAGAAAGATGGTTCTCGAAAGAACATTCAATGTCCAATAGTGGTTGACCATTATAATAAATTTATGGGTGGAGTTGACCAAGCAGATTGGTACCGTGTCCTGTATGGTATCAACAGAAAATATAGAAAATGGTGGTATAGACTCTTTTTTGCTCTTTTAGATATTGCATTTGTAAATGCTTATTTGATTTATTGTGAGATGTTTGAAAAAGTATCTGTTCTAGAAGTTCGTCGTCAAGTTGCAATGGGTTTGATTGCGCAAAAAATGTCAAAACCAAAACGTCGCTGAAAAGATCAGTCAATATAGAACTTGAAGCTGCCACATCATCTAAAAAACGAAGAAAGTCTGGATATTCAGTACCAAAGGATGTGCAGTTAGGAAACTTGGGTGCTCACTGGCCTGTGTTCACTGATAAACGTGGTAGATGTGAATTTTGTACTATGATCAAGATAGAATCGAAACCTACATCAACCTACTCGTTATGTAAAGTTCATTTGTGTATTAATGATAAGAAAAATTGTTTTCCAAATATCATGACATAGACATTTAGAATTAGAATAGTTTTAACATTTCTGTAAAAAAAGTTATTTTATTATTTTTTAGTTTATAAAAAATAGTCTTTTTACTATTACAGTAAATATACGAGCGTATATAAACAAAACATATTGTATAAAACCTTTAAACAAACATTTTATTGAAGTTGATGTAAGTATATTTAAAATAAATCACTAAATAAAGTAATTTTGCCCCTATAATTTTGTCATGTATGTTTCAGCCTGTTATATTCTGATGGGACTTGTGAGTCCCGGGTCCGAATTACCCCCCCCCCCCGCCCCAAAGCAAAAAAATAATTTTTTTAATGTATATAAAAATTTCAATGTTAAAATAAAAAGAAATTATAAAGTAATTTTTCAATTTAAAAACTTTCATCTAATCAGGATAGAAAGGGTTATTTTCCAAAATGGCCATTCTTGTCCAAATACCACAAGTTGACAATATTTTATAGTATTTTTCTTTCTCTTTCGAACTATGTATTCAAAATTAAGCAATCTGGAATAGTTTTTGAGATTTATTACATTCTACAAAGTAGTAACCAAACCAAACCAGAATCTTTTTTTTCGGTGGAGTTACTAAATATGAAATATCGATTACTTACATTCATATTTTGTAACCGATCATTACACTATTAGGAAGATGAAATTTAGATCTTTCATATGGTACCACCTTTTATGTGATAGAGTAATAATTAGAGGTGATTCTTCTGAACTTGAAGTTGCCGTTGCTCTGGCTTGCTTTGTGTACTAAATATGTCAATAGTCAATAGTATTTTGTGTGTGGCTCAATTTATTTCTGTTATTATAAACTTATTTTGTTATGTACTGTGATTTATTTAATATAATTTGTTTATACAAGTTATAATATGTATATTATTGTTTGTAGAATTTATTGTTTTGAGTGAATGTTATTGACAAGCTTATCTAGTTACTTAGCTTAGTTTACAAAGGTTATGTCAAATTTGGCCTAACTTTTTAGGATATTTCCATTTGTTTATATATAAATGAATTTTGTGTAGATGTATATAAATTTATATAGGCCTAACTATAAACAATTTTAATAAATGTTGTTATATGTAGATATTGATCTTTCATTTGGTATTTTGCCTTTGGTTTTTGTAAGAATTTTTGATATCTAACATACTAACCAAAAATTGTTTTATGTATAAAATTTTTTTCATTACACAGATTAATTATAAACCTTTCTCAGAAAAATGATAAAAATGATATATTACAAGTTGTGTTTTGCATAATAGCCTATTGCTATTTTTTTGTGATTTTTCAAATTAGACGTACATTTTTACCAAAATTTCCACTTTTTATGTAAAAATTAATTTTCACTAATGAAATTTTTATAAATGGATTTTTGTTTTTACCAACTTTAATTGACAAATATATTATAAATTTCCATTATTACTAGAAAAAAAAAGGGAAAAAATGTGTGTTATATAGAATCTTTTCTGTGCAATGTTTGTCTCTATTTCTGAACAAGTTTTTGATTCCTGATCTAATAATTATTCAAAATTTTCACATCTAAATTTTTATTTATTACATGGCTAAATTCTATAATCCTTTCTGAAATGATAATTTGAAGTAGTGTCTTCCATACTATTTATGGTGATTTTTTCAGATTAGGCCCAACATTTTTACTTTTTCTTGTTTTGAAAATGTAACATATTAATATATTTTTTATCAACAATTATTCTCAATTATAATATAAAACAATTGTACATCTTGAAAAAAAGTGATAACAAATATATTTCGGATGATATAGGGTTTTCTGAAAAATGTTAATTTCATTTTTGATAAATAACATATTTACTCTAAAACCGTTTCATATATTTTTGATCACATAGATAAATTCTCCGCATCTTTGTGTGTAAAATAATGTCTTACAAGTGAGGTTTGTATAAAATTAATATTTTTTATGAATTATTAAATAAAAAAATAAAAAAGATCTTTTAATATGAATTCTTATTGTCAGTTGCAAGGTTTTAAAGTTCTTGTATTACATTGTGTGTTGTTGCCAATCATTGTGTGTTTCTGTTAGATTTCAAAAAGCTCTTGTATTGAAGAAAGAGACGGGCGAGTTAACGACGATTTCTGCAACGTCGATGAAAAACCTGAACCAAAGTCACGGCTGTGTAACATGCATGCTTGTAAAACCAGGTAAGTTTTGCAAAACCAAATAAATTTCCTTATTTATTTTATTTAAGAAATTAGTGTGAAATAAATAGGGGTGTACTCAGTTTGTAAAAATTTAACAACAAAAATATCAAACTTCATTTGATGATAAACTACATAGGCTACATGGTGTTTCAAAAATATTTCTCCAATTTCAGAAAATTGTTTAAAGCATCAAAATATTTTTTTAAAAACTTCTTTGATTTTTTTTTAACAAAAAATAATTTAACTTTAAAATTTATTAAAATATTGGGTCTAAATTTGGTATAAACATTTTTTACACCATGTTTCTCCAGTAGCCTTTATATCCTCGTGGTTCATTGTAGTAGGTGTGGAAATTCCGAAGGGCCCTAGCTGTATAAACCTTTTATCATGTAGTCCACTTTTTCACCTTCCCTATGAGATTTCTCTTGACCAACTCTATCTTTTCTGACCCTGACAGAAATTTCTTTAAAAAACTTCTTTTTCTTCTATTTTATCTAAATACATCGAAATTTCTTTAAATATAATCGATATATTTTTTAGTATCTAAATGTAAAATATATACCGAGATATATAAAAGCAATAAATATTATATTGTCACCTAAGTTACGTCAGTAGGGAAAATTTTAGGTTTTTTTAACGACTGGAAGTGAGCTTAAGGAAACCATGTTAAAGAGATTTATCTAACCCAAGACTACATAAAAAAATATGTAGATCCAGATAGGATTCCTCGGGATCGTCAAGCTTGAACTATAAATGACGTGGTTTTTCAGGACATTCAATTTAAATTCTGAACTATACAATAACTAAACTATAACATATAAGTTATATAAGGATATTTTACGTTCCAAGTCACACTTAAATTAAATATTAAATTACCTTTAAGGTCCGTCTTATGACTTCAATTTGGTTACTTCTTACTAGTTTCGAGGTCGTAACTCCATCATCAGATAATATCTTCGTTCTTTTTGAAGAACTCATTATATATTATAAACACATTCAACACAAAAACATACACTGACTTGATAATGAGGTTACGACCTCGAAACTAGTAAGAAGTAACCAAAATGATGTCACAAGACGGACCTTAAGGTAATTTAATATTTTATGTAAGTAATATTTTAGTTATCTTACCTCATGTATCACTGAGGATGGCGACTTTGTCGCTAAAACGGGTTTGATTAAGTAAATCTAATTTTTGTGAAATCTTGTGTTCAAGTTTTATTCTATCAAAGTATTACAATACAATTTAAAATTAATATCAACAATAAGACAAAAAAGCTCATTTAATTTACTGTACATTTCCATCTAAATTGACACACATCTCATTACAGCTATGTTAAAATGCATTTACATTGTTTTGCAGAAATTTACCGTCAAATGGTTTTCAGCAAAAAACTGGCCAGTAGCAATGACTTTAAGAAAATCTTTAGCTTTTTCAATCAAGTTTATTTGAAAACTCAAAATTATATCATATGCAAACTGATTTATACTTTCCACAATTAGTGCTTTTGTTGGATCATTTTATAAAATTTAAAACCACACCGCCCCGAGAACTGATCCTTTATGGACACAATATATTAGATAATTGGGGTAAGAGATGGTTATTGGTTTCTAGCATTTTGTGATGATCTCTCTTTAATGTGCATAGCTGTTCTCAATAAACTTTTGTGATGATTGATTCGGAAATATAATGCAAAGACATTTCTAAGATTCTAATTGATTGGTACAGATGGAAAGTCTGGAAATGGGGACCGTGTTCCGGCTGCATCTTCAAGTCTGGAGTACGACATCGTCAAGTCGAATGTGTTAAAGAAAACCCTAACCTGGATGGGAACGATGAGATCATCACTAACTCAGAAGAATGCTGTGGTCAGCCTCCAAAGAAAATGGAGTTGTGCAACTCTTCCAAGCCTTGTCCGAAAATGAGTGAAGTCAAAGTGAAGGTAGGTAAAGAGTTATTGATATGATTTCATGTTCAACGATACAGGATGGTCAGTTTATTATGTGCACTATTGGTATTTTGTAAACTATTTATCCTATGGAAAACTTTAAATGGACCTTCTAAATATTGTTTTTAATAACACATTTTGCAGAATTTAAAAAATATAAACGATTTTCCGTTATTCTCTTCGTTGCATTAGGTTTATAATTTAATTTGGTTTAGTCTAGGAAGATCTGACGGTGTCACACGACAGTGAAAAACTTAACGGAACTGCAGCTATGTTGAGCAGATCACAATACTCAAACTGGTGCAGTGTAGTCTTGATACAATTTTGGGTTTTATACTTTAACCGTGGCTGGTTAATTAATCACCGTCATTGCGTTCTAGGGTTTTCTGTACACCCAATCCTCAACTTAAGCATGTTGAACGAGACAAGTTTGACAATGGGCAACACCCGACATCAGCTCAGTTGTTTGTTAGTGTTGTGTGAGTTAAATTTCTAATTAGTTTCAATTCGGTAAAGTAATTTTAAAAATCTCTTCAAAATTGGGTGCCCTATTTTGTGTGGGTAAACTTGGTGTAACGAATTAGATCTCAAATTAGGCTTGGTAATTATCTAGAATCGCTTTGCTAAATTAAAATTCTAGCCTAACTCACCAAGGTTAACTATGTCATTTAAAAATCTGTATTTTGAAAAACCTGTATAACAATTGATTGAATTTTTGATATACCAATGGAATTTAACAAATCCCACAAGAGATTAGCTTTTGGACTTTACATTTTAAGAATATTGAAATTGAAATTGAAATGATATTTATTGCTCCTTATCTTTATACATACAAGTATATATACAACCTTACATATAAGGGAAACAATAATAACATCCCTAGGTTAAAACCTGTTTGGGATGTATATAAAAAAAGAAAAGCACTTAAACATAACAACTTAAAATACTCGGAATGAAAGAAAAACCCGGCAACCAACCGCACTCCTCCGAATCTTACACACTACATCAGTCTTAGCGTGAAGTTACAATAATGGCTTCCAAATTAAATACAAATATAAACTTACAAACTACCACAAGAAATTTGAATAGAAATCACACATTACATCAGTTTTATATATACATTTCCAGCTTTAACTTAAACAATCTAATAAGGAATGGAATTTGAAATAAAGCCATATATATCCATGCAAACACATACATACACCAACCACTACATGTACATATATAAACATATACATGCACATATATACCCACACACACACACACACATACACATACATGCATACACATATACATATACATATACACATACATACATATACACATACATACATACACATACACATACATATACATACATACATACACACATACATGCACACATACACATCATACATACATACATTTCTCCTCTTCAACCACAAAACAATGCAATACATTTCCAAAATTATACTTCATTGTAATGTGCTAAATTCAGCAACACATCAACTTGGTTAATCAGAATTTCCCTAACGAACCTACAGAATCTCTTTTTATTCCTACAACCTTTAATATAATCTGGCATTGCGTTAAAAAACTTAGGAGCGAGATATGAGTAAAATTTCTTAAAAACTGTTAGATTCGGTTTAGGTATAAACACATTTAAGTAATTACGTAATTTTCCTCTTTTTGGTCCTAAATGATTTTTGCTTTCCCCACTTTTATCAAAAAAAATTCTTAAAACTTTATAAATGTATAAACTTTTAAGTGGTAAAATATTCAAAGTTCTGAATAAGGGTGCAGCATGTATCATTCTGGACTTGTTTAGCATAATGCGGATAAAATGTTTCTGCAAAGTAATAACTGGCCTTAGATTAGTGTGATATGCACCTCCCCAAACCGCAATACCATATCCCAGCTTGGAGTTTATTAGAGCAAAATAAATAGATTTCAAAAATTGAAGTTTACATACTGATTTTAATAGATAAAAGGTTCTGATATATATGATTAGCTTACTCTTCAAATAATGAATGTGTACCTTCCATGTTAATCCAGAATCCAAAAACAAACCCAAATATTTAATGTCCCTTACCTGCTCAATTTCTGGGCATTTACAATCCCCAACCTTTCCGCACGCTGGATTGTGATACTTCAATTGGTTTGAAAAGAAAATCTTCCTAGAGGTATTAAATATCACATACTTTGTCTTAGGGCTCATCAACATGAAATGTTTTGTGAACCACCAACGTAATGCATTTAAGTCATTTTGCATGTCCCGCTTTAATTCTTCCATGGATCTGGCTTTGTAAAATAAAGCAGTATCATCAGCAAAGGCGACAAGACTACCCTTAAAACGACCGTTACAAAGATTGTTAATATATATTAAGAAGAGGGGTCCAGAGAGTACTGATCCCTGTGGGATACCATACTTCACTTTCCCTTGGTCACTGATTTTGCCATTTACTCTAGTTTGTTGTGTTCTGTCCGACAGATAAGAGCGAAACCAGTTTAGGGCAACACCCCTTACACCTGCATCGTACGTTATTGACAATAGAATAGAATGATCGACAGTGTCAAAAGCCTTCATGATGTCAACAAAGATACCAGCGCAGTAGAACCCATTGTTAATACCATCATATACTTGAGACATGAAATTTAATAGTGCATTATCTGTACTTAGTTTACTCCTAAAACCATATTGTCTGTTACTAAAGAAATTTTGCTTTTCAAGAAATGTAATTAATCGTTTTTTCACGATCTTTTCCAGGACTTTAGAAAAAACCGAAAGGAGAGCTATAGGGCGATAATTAGTTGTGTTAGATTTATCACCTTTTTTGTATAAGGGTTTCACTATTGCCTTCTTCAATATTTCAGGAAATTCCCCGGAACCTAAGCTTAGATTAACTAAGTAGACCAGAACATCTAACATAGAATTCAAATTTTGCTTAATTAAAACTGGCGTTATGTTGTCAAACCCCGGTGCTTTACAATTTTGAAGTGAATTTACAATAGTACTTATTTCCATCGCTGTAGTGGGGTGGAAAAACATCGAGTCACTACGAGAACTACAATAAAATATACGAACATAGTCTTCGTCTACAGATATCATCGAATTCCTATCTAGTTTAATTTGTTCCCTAAGATCGGACGCAATAGAACAAAAAAAGTTGTTAAAAACATTTGCAACCTCAGCTGAATCAATCATGGAATTGTTATCAGAATTGTTATCTCTTAGCATAATCTTTTCACCACTATCGTCATTACTCCCGATGATCTGTTTAATGATTTTCCATTGTCTTTTGGGGTCTTTTTTGTTATTGTCAATTAATTGCCTGTAATAAATTGTTTAAATACAATTGTAGTAAATATGCTTCTATTACATTTTACGCCTGGACTGGGTAAGTACCATGATGGCACCCAACAACTGGTTTTAAAAAGGTGATGATAACCGAGAGATTTTTCACCTTTAAACAACAAGGAGTTAGTTTTTAATAACTTAATGTTAATAATTGTTTGTTTATTCGAATAATTATTGTTAATTGATTTATTTTTTTGTCTAGAGGAAAGCAGTTCTTGAAGAAGGTAGTAAATCTCTTACACACAAAGCTCAACGTAAACACAAATATTACAAGGTCAGTTTAAAACTTATCTACTTTTGTAAACTTAGAATGTTTTTTACAAAAAAATTCAACCTCCATTGTTGAACTGATCTTCATTGTTCAGGAAACCTAAAACGTTATTTTCAACATGTCATCCACCCATCGTGATATTTAAAATGTCAAATGGCAACCATTTTAAAACAGTTTTTGGTTCAAATGTCATGTGTTGTTCAACTTATAACACATTAAATTAGATAATAATTTGCATATTTCAGTTCTGCATGTAATAGTATCAATCACGACAAATAGCGATGTTTTAGTCAAAATTGTAATTTCAATCTCACAAGAAAATGACATAATTTTAGTTATGAGATCTGTCATCTACTCATATGAGTAGCGAGTGGATGCTCCTTCCCATATGTACAAGTTGTTCATTATTGCTGAGATACTGACACGAGTGATTCGACTGGGGTTAATATAAACAGATCCTTGTGGCCCGCTAGAGCCGATCTGATGTCAAACTTGCCATACAGGATAAAACACCTTGATATATCAATAAATTTCCTACAAGGCCCAAGAAATCATCATTTTTAGGATCTGGTGAGTACCATGATAGCCCCTTCGCCTTATTTTGGTGATCATCTTCCTCTTTAATCCAATTTGACTTTTTTTGGAAAACCTCTGTATACTTTGAATGCTGTTAGTTCCCCTAAGCATACAATCCATTTCCTGCTTCAAAGCTGGGCAATCTGATATTATATGCTGAGCTGTACTGGAACAGATTTCCTATATAGAAATTAGGGCACATGAAACCCCATTCTGTGTTAATGACAGAAAGATCCAGTGACCAGTCAACCGTCCACTTTCCATAGGTTTAACCTGTTCCGTTTAATTCTCTATTAGTGTTGATGGAACCTTGACTATCCTCTTAGATTGTACAGTTCTCTGCCATGCCTTCTGGTGTTCTTTCAAGTCGCATTAGGAGATACATGTACATATCAAACTATAAGATACTCCACACAAATTTCTGAGCCGATGAAAGGATATGATATAATGAGTAATAAATTATTTTATATTACCTTATAGATCCGTGATGTGACTTTGATTATGTCTTTATTACAAAGACGCGTTTCGGAGACGTATCTCCATCTTCAGTATTTTCACTCCGTAGAGGTCGTTATGATCGTTAGAAAGGATATGCACGTCCTGCTTTAGCTTACCTGCTTCCCTCCTTATTCCCAAAAATGCTCTAATGTACCAATACTCACAACAGATTTATATTGTTGGCCAAGATTTTGAAGGCAATCAATCTTCCAATTCCACACTATCTTGGAGGCAATCGATGACAATTCCACACTATCTTGGAGGTTCCAGATTTGTTGCCTTGCTTTTGGAGTTTATATAGATTGTCTTTCCTCTATATCTTCTATCTATAATCCTCCTCACACATACAGTAAAAGCTAATACTTCTGTTTGAAATACAGTTGCTACATTTTTTACGCTTAGCTTGAATCTCTGCTTTTCTGACACTGTAAACACTTAACCCAATATCTTGAAGGTTATAGATCCATCTTTATATCAAGTCAGTGCATTCCTCATACATCTAATTTCTGTCACGACAGTTAACACTATATATCTTAACGTCACCTAACTTTTGACATTCTCTACAATAACTAAACAAACAGACGACTGAGAGGCGTACGAGTAGCTGGGTGCGTGCATATTAAGTGGGGCACTGGCGCTAACAAACAACCACTGAAGCATCACCAGCAAGAACTAAGCAGTTGATCAACTTTAGCAGTTAACGCACTTCTACGTCAACTGAGTAGAGCATTGACGATGGTCAACATTGAAGGTTAGCTGTTACCCATTAACGGACACAGCACTACAACACACACACACACACACACACACACACACACACACACACACACACACACACACACACACACACACACACACACACACACACACACACACACACACACACACACACACACACACACACACACACACACACACACACACACACACACACACACACACACACACACACACACACACACACACACACACACACACACACAATACTGCCACCCTTAACTCCTTATTAGACTTATCAGCGTCTCCTTGGAACCAGTTTACCAAGGTTAGGTAAACCCACTTTACCCACTTTACCCTACATCATAGACGACCTATTTTAGTAGTATCTTGTTGTATCTTTGACAACCATAACACACATATGTATACCATCATTGGCCTAACAATGCTAGTGTAGGTACAGTACTATCTGGAGAGTAAACAGCCTCACCATACATCTATGAACAGAGTATAAGGTTTACGCAGAGTAAAGAGAATCGGTTTTGGCCATCTTTGTTAATTTATAAGGTGCCTTTGATACGGTATGGATATCTCAAATGTTAAAAAAGATTAGAGACCTACATATAACAGGTAACATGTTTTATTAGTTTTACACACTTTTTAAGCCAATGGTGGATATGCACCAAATGGAAAACGGCTGTTTCCAAATACAAACAAACTCAAGTGGGACTCTTTTAAGGTGTTGTTCTTAGCTCACTGCTCTTTAACATATACATAAACGATCTTCCCAGAGCGCTACTATTCAAACAACTCAATTGTGCAATGTATGCAGATGACGTATTGGTATGTTTGGCAAACAACAACAAGGACAAAAACATCTTTGATTCAATGTGTAATAGGAAGAATAAGACCATGAGTGATTTGACCAGATGGAGCAAGAATAACAACATGAAAATAAATGTCAAGAAAACAAGATAACAGCTTTTCTCACTGAAAACAAAAACACAAGCTATATCTGTCCAAGTAGAAAATGCAATAATCCAGCAGCAAATACTTAGGAGTCATCCTTGACTAGAAGCTCATAATGAAAGACCACGCAAACTACATTACATCAAAAAAAAAAAATTCCAAAAACAATATACTAAAAAGATTAGCAGTAAAAAAAAGGGGGGAACGCTTGACTTACTATATAAAACCAAATTTTCTTTATGGTGGAGAAATGCTTGCTATGACAGGCTGCGATGATGAAAACTTGAAACAAGTCAAAACAACTGCCTACAAATGATAACAGGTGCTGTGAAGACTACACCAATTGCCGCACTATATCCTTATACAAACACCAAACCATTGAGTACAAGTACAAAGCCATGATAGCATAAGAAATCATTCTTCACAGGAGATACAATAACCCTTGGATCTTGGAACCACCAGCAGAACAAACATTAAAAACACAAACAAGCTTCAAACACCTAATGCTTGAATGGCGACCAAATAATGTGTTGATCGAGCAACCAACACAGCTGAAGATCCCGCTGGACTACATCAAGTACAACATAAACACTCAACTTGTAGAGCCAACAAATAAAGTTATATTAACAATTTGTACCCACCAGACGATTGGTTGTGATTTACACTGATGGTTCAATAATTAAAGGTGAAACAGGAGCAGGAATAATCTGTGAACATTTTCCCACTATTTTGCGCTGATCTCAGGCTCTACCGTGTTTGAAGCGGAACTATTCGCAATCAATGAGGCATTGAGACAGATAATAATGAGGCCATGGTTGAATAATAACACTGTGATTTTTGGTGATTCTAAGTCAGCACTGCAAGCAATTGCTGGAAATACACCGACAAGTTTCTTGAGTGAATCAATCCAAAAGAAGTATAAAATAGTTAAGCAAATTACCATGAAAATAGTTCTGCAGTGGATCCCATCACATGTAGGCATACAAAGCAATGAGCGAGCAGACGAGCTGGCCAAGCGAGGAATTCACATACAAAAACCAAGAAGAGTACACAACCTGGATGCAAGGATTGGCGAACTGAAACGACCATCTCATCTTGAATTCAGCAATAACGTCAAAGAGGACATAAGGAACAAGTCCTATGAAGATGTATTCAACTTGTATGAGAAAGTCAAGGACTTGCAGAGGAGGACATCTGTCGCAATTTTTCGACTTACAACTGGACATGACTGCCTGAATGAACAATTGAGGAGGATGAAGGATTATGACAACTGCACGTGAAAGCCCGGACACTGTCATGAACAAGGACCATCTCTTGGTCTGCAGAAAGCTGGATAAAGAAAATTAGAGGAAAATAGACCTCCCTGGTCTCTACTGGGAAACAAGATCAAATATGGTGTGAGCCAGCAAGAGCCATTGGACAACAACAACAACAACTATCTAGGGAGTTAATCCTTAATTGCACCCAAAAGCTTGACTCATCATCATTAGTGTGGATTGAGAACAATTAGTTATTCTTTCTTATTTGATTATTCGTTAAATATTATGTAACCATCCAATTAGTTAACTTTCCTACATGTTCTCTTCATTATATAATAGTAAACCAAAGTGTCTAACCTCTAACTTAGCTGAAATATACACATCCTACATTATCTAATAATAGTTTATGTTTTATAATTGGAGTGTTGATTTATAGTCAAACAATAATGTTGTAGCATTCAAAAACACATTCGTAAATATACATTCAACTTGCTTAGCCTTGACAGATGCTGGCACCTGGCGGCCCTCTCCAAAACCAAGCATCGCCTGACACCTGAATACAAAGTACAATTCGCCGGTCAAGCTAGCTTCCCTAATACCCGTCCACAGTCTAGATGTGATAACAACATGGTCTACATTCTGCATTACTCCGTTAACAAAAGTTCTTTCTTTCTCAAATTTTACAAGTCTTATACTACATCATGCTAATTTACAGTTTGTGCGCTTTAGTTTAAACAATCTCGTTCTAAAATGTAAAATAAATCATCATTTTTCTCGGTACAAGCTCACGTGAACTGCGACAGGATTAACCAGCTAATATGCTGGTAGAAGAAATAGAAGAAATAGGAGAAATAGAGAAATTCTTGTCTCACATTGCGCAAACCAGCGAAACATCCTAACAAGTTTCGTCCTGTTGGCAAAACACGTTTTTTGTATAACATAACTTCAGATTTTCAAGTGCATAAAAGTGATGTCCCTTTTTACAGCTGACTTTACAGAACTTTAACTAACTCATATTGTATATGTGCCTAAATTTACTTCCGCAAATATGTGTTCCTTAAAACTATTTTCTAGATGTAGACTTGTGTAATTATTTATAAATTATATAACAATTTCTTGGGTGGAGCCTGCATGCAATTTTCGGTCCTAACAACCTCCAAGAGGTTAGTTTCTAAATTAAAATAATTGACGTCAATTAACAAAATTTCAAACTTCTAAATTCTTTTCTTTTTTTAAATAGATAAATTTATTGGCCAATATAGTTTTTAAGAAATTTTCAAACCAATTATATTATGTAACTTTAGTTTAGTGATAAACATCTTAACTATAGATATGATCTTTTTTGAACTTAAAATATCAAGCTCGTTTATATTTTGTTAAATTCTGTAACTGTTTAAAAAGAAACTATCATCTTATAAACTAAAAAAGGGGGGGATAAGTTTTTTGAATCTTTTGATTAAGTTTTTTTTTTTTAAAATTATTATACTTTTACATTAAGGGCGTATAATTCTTTTTTTTGATTAATTATAATTCTGTGAATTATTAAGCTGTGCTCATTGTTTTTTTTTTTTTTTTTTTTTTTTTTATTGTTAAATTTTTGTAACTATAAATATATATATATACTAAAAGGGGGGATAAATTTTTAGAATCTGTTGATTAATTTTTTTTTATCTAAATTATTATATGTTACAATTAAGGGCTTATAATTTTTACAATTTATGATCTTGTTAATCATAAGTTTTTTTTTTTACTGATGATTTGTGTCAGGATGTCTTTTGTTGTAAATGACAAAGTCTGAACCGTCGAAATTTCTTTCTGTTTTCAATAAACTTGAGCCTTGTTAATTATTAAACTTGTCTTTGTCTTTTTTTTTTTATCTTTCTTTTCAAACGTTGTTACCATTTTGGTTCCGCCTTTATTAAATTTAAGTCCCCTGGTAACATGTTTCTGGTAGCAGAGCGTGGTTGATTCTAGATTCTAGTGTGGTTAAATTAAATTCTAGCGTGGTTAATTTTAAATTCTGGAACCCTAGTTAATTTTCAAAATTTTGCATTGGAACTATCTAAATTTAAATTCAAAATTTTCTTTGTTAAACAAGGCTCATTTTTATGTTTTGCAGCTTTTTCAAATACTGCACAACTGTTGCTGATGAAATTTTTTTATTTAGTTTAAATATTTAAATCTCTATAAATCTATAGTCTCTTTTTTATTATTTATTTATTTTATAAACACTTACACAAAAACTTCTAAACCAATTTCGATAAAATTTTTTTTTTATTATTATTTTGTCTGCTTAAATATTTTTTTTTTTTTATATATATATATTTACATACACTGCACACTAGTCATTCACTGAATTTGATCCAGACAGCGGGCTCATTCGGGAATCCAAAAAAAAAAAAAATTTAAATAAATAATAAAATCCAAAAATAGTTAAAAACAAAAAAAAAACAAAAAAAATTCAAAAATTTCCTTCAAAATTTTCTCGAGTTTTCTTTCGCTTGTCTGTATCAATTCATACTTACACACACACATATATACACAACAACTACACTACATATAATTCTTGAGTCTTTCTCTGGCTCTTTCTTTTTTTTTGCATCATCTTAAAAGAAATTTTTTTTTTTAAATTACTTGGTTTATTTTTTTTTTATAATTATCAGCAATAGTTAAAATGGTAGAAGACTCGTTAAAGAACACGGAGCTTGCTTTTGAATTTTTTTTTTTGTTTTGGTCATCTTGAAGGAAAATTATTTTTATTTATTTTTTTTTTTAAATTTTATCATGTTGAGTAATAGGCAAGATGGCGGTGGACTGGTTGATGCAGATGGTGGCTTTTGTTTAATAGTAAATTGAAATGTTGAACTCTTTAATAATATATCTAGTGTGCTAAATTTTCTTTTCCAAATTATAGGGGCCCAGTTTTGTATATAGGACAACATGGTTGGCCTGTTTGTTCCTTTCTTTAAATTATTCGGTTGTTCGTCTTTTATTATTAGCAGGTCAACATGTTGGTTCCTTATTTAGTTTGTTTAGGGTTGAGAAAACCGGAGTTTGTTTTTTTTGTCATGGGTCACCTTTTATATACTTTCATCTTGGTACCATCTCTTTTGCCACACTCTTTTGCTACACCTTTTTTTTTACACTTCTTTCTTTTGTACATCTTTTTTTTTTAACACTTAAAAATTTTTTGATGAAATTTTTTTTTACACTTTTTGATTAATTTAAATTCCTTTTTGGGGCACATGATTAAAGATACACATACATAAGACCTTAAGTCAAATATTACATGCCCTGCTTTGCGCAGCAGAAAATTCTTTTGACTCCCCAACGTTTCATACTGCTTCTTTGTTTATTTTTCAAATGGATTATTTGTTTAGACCCTTCAAAATTCTTTTTTCTCACGGAAATTGTTAAGAGCCGTGAATAGTTTAAATTTCTCTTCGTATGGGAGAAGAGGAATTTAAAAATAACGACGCTGAGCATGATCTGACCTAATTGGCTTCAGGAGTTTTTTTTTTATTTTTATTTATTTTTGTAATTTAATGTAAAGGTCGGCTCAGAGGATACTCCCCCCCGTCTGAGTCCGGCCTTTCCTGTAAGTCCAATGTGCGATGCACATTCCCTCCCCAGTCCCCGGAGTGGTCACCTCCACTTGGTATTCCCGAGGTGCCACTCCACCCCTTTCCCCACGTACCTTAGTGTACAAAGTCAGTTCATGCACAGCAATGTCGACCTTTGCGTCACCCTTCAGCTCTTTCTGTCGGGGGCTTGACCCAATGATAGGTGGGAAGAGCTGAGACGCTATAGAAATTTCAAAATTTAATAAGTAAGTGCCGAAGGAGGCTACACCCTAGAGTGGTGATTATTAAAGCATTATGAAGCGTTGTTTCTATCAGGTGCCCCGTTTCAAAATTTTGTGGGAGGCCCTTCTGGCCCCTTTCTGCAGAAGTTTGTAGGAGGCCCTTCTGGCCCCTTTCTTCTATCTTTTCTTGGAGGCCCCTCTGGCCCTTTGTCCCTTTTTTATTCAAAATTTTGCGGGAGGCCCTTCTGGCCTCCTTTCTGACTCCACCCTAACTCCGTCTTTCGGGGGGGGGAGAGCTGTAGCATTCAAAAACACATTCGTAAATATACATTCAACTTGCTTAGCCTTGACAGATGCTGGCACCTGGCGGCCCTCTCCAAAACCAAGCATCGCCTGACACCTGAATACAAAGTACAATTCGCCGGTCAAGCTAGCTTCCCTAATACCCGTCCACAGTCTAGATGTGATAACAACATGGTCTACATTCTGCATTACTCCGTTAACAAAAGTTCTTTCTTTCTCAAATTTTACAAGTCTTATACTACATCATGCTAATTTACAGTTTGTGCGCTTTAGTTTAAACAATCTCGTTCTAAAATGTAAAATAAATCATCATTTTTCTCGGTACAAGCTCACGTGAACTGCGACAGGATTAACCAGCTAATATGCTGGTAGAAGAAATAGAAGAAATAGGAGAAATAGAGAAATTCTTGTCTCACATTGCGCAAACCAGCGAAACATCCTAACAAGTCTCGTCCTGTTGGCAAAACACGTTTTTTGTATAACATAACTTCAGATTTTCAAGTGCATAAAAGTGATGTCCCTTTTTACAGCTGACTTTACAGAACTTTAACTAACTCATATTGTATATGTGCCTAAATTTACTTCCGCAAATATGTGTTCCTTAAAACTATTTTCTAGATGTAGACTTGTGTAATTATTTATAAATTATATAACAATTTCTTGGGTGGAGCCTGCATGCAATTTTCGGTCCTAACAACCTCCAAGAGGTTAGTTTCTAAATTAAAATAATTGACGTCAATTAACAAAATTTCAAACTTCTAAATTCTTTTCTTTTTTTAAATAGATAAATTTATTGGCCAATATAGTTTTTAAGAAATTTTCAAACCAATTATATTATGTAACTTTAGTTTAGTGATAAACATCTTAACTATAGATATGATCTTTTTTGAACTTAAAATATCAAGCTCGTTTATATTTTGTTAAATTCTGTAACTGTTTAAAAAGAAACTATCATCTTATAAACTAAAAAAGGGGGGGATAAGTTTTTTGAATCTTTTGATTAAGTTTTTTTTTTTTAAAATTATTATACTTTTACATTAAGGGCGTATAATTCTTTTTTTTGATTAATTATAATTCTGTGAATTATTAAGCTGTGCTCATTGTTTTTTTTTTTTTTTTTTTTTTTTTTATTGTTAAATTTTTGTAACTATAAATATATATATATACTAAAAGGGGGGATAAATTTTTAGAATCTGTTGATTAATTTTTTTTTATCTAAATTATTATATGTTACAATTAAGGGCTTATAATTTTTACAATTTATGATCTTGTTAATCATAAGTTTTTTTTTTTACTGATGATTTGTGTCAGGATGTCTTTTGTTGTAAATGACAAAGTCTGAACCGTCGAAATTTCTTTCTGTTTTCAATAAACTTGAGCCTTGTTAATTATTAAACTTGTCTTTGTCTTTTTTTTTTTATCTTTCTTTTCAAACGTTGTTACCATTTTGGTTCCGCCTTTATTAAATTTAAGTCCCCTGGTAACAATGTCAATGTTATTTTTTTCCCCAGAGGTCTTCGCTTTGTGATCTGACAACTGGTAACATCAGCACAGGCATAGTACAGGATCCGATTGCACTTGATACTGTGTGTATCAAGATTGCTCCTATTGGTGATTGTAATATCGTTAATTTGACTGAACAAGAGGAAATCGGAAACAGTGTGTCTCGAGAAGTGATAACAGGACCAGTCCAGGTAAATGTGTTATCTTACTGAAGGAATTTTGTAAATATATAGGAAAATTTAGGAGTACAAAAAAGAAACTATATTAAGACAGAAATTTACTGCTAGAGAAAATGTGAGAGCTTTGTAAGGAGGTAGGGAAATGTAGAAGTAATAAAAAAGAAATGAGCATGAAAAGAAATTTACTCCTAGGAAAAAATGTGAGGATTTTATAAAATCTTCTGGAAATTTTATGCAATCTTCTGGCAGTTTAGGAGCAATGAAAAATAAACTGCAGTAGAAATAGAAATTTACTCCTAGGGAAAATGTGAGAATTTTGTAAGAAGGTAGGCAAATTTAGCAGTAACAAAAAAAAATTCAGTAAGAAAAGAAAATTTATTCCTATGGAAAAGTGTGAGAATTTTGTAATCAATTAACGAAATTTAGGAATAACAAAAAAGAAACCTAACATAGGTTAGCATAACCTCTCCCACTAGTAAGTATTTGATCCCAAGCAACCCTCAAACGATATGTAAAGCTAGAGAATTGTAAGAGATATAAAAATAAAAATATGTTAATAAGTATTTTTAAAAACTTGAGGGAAATATGAGGATATTTTGTTCAATGTAGGAAGTAATATATTAAGGTAGACTCGGAGGAAATATTATTAACGTGCAAATTTATAAGTAATGAGAAGTACTGTTCCAAAACATTAAAATATTTAAGAAGTTAGTAAATTCTTTAACATTTAACACGGGAGATGGAGCTTAGGGGTTGGTAGAAGGAGCCTGGTGGTAGGGAGCATGGCAAAGCTATAGATGTATCCTTAACGGATGAATCCAACACTAATTAACTCTCAAATATGGAGGAACTTCATAATGTATTGTCAAATATAAATAAAAATGCAAGGATTAGCAAAAGATTGTACTCTAATTAATTAATTATTTACTTATGCACTATTACACAACTTAGAGTAGTTAAAAATATTACTTTTCTTAATATAAATAATTATCTTTCAGGTATTTCATGCTGCAGAGGCAATAAATAAACTGGAAAAAGTACACAATGGCAGCTTTAACTCATCTAAAGTAAGTCTGCTTACAGTTAGGTCAAACACATATAAAACTGTTTCCATAAAGTCAATCGTTCACAAGAACCAGTTAAATTAAATAGGCCAACTTGACTCCCCTCCATTGTAACTTCAACTTTACTTCCCAATGCCACATTTTCTAGGAGACATTCTGGAATTTCAAAAGAAAGCCTAAATGAGGGTGTCGAAGTCGGACGGTACTCTTCCACGCAGTGTCACCTGGAAACTGCACTCTTCTGGTCTTGACTAGGAGGATGCAGGCTAATGTACCGACGCCGCATAGCCTGGGTAGAGGTAATTAAATCTCTCTCTGTCCCAGGTAAGTACCTACACAGAGATGATAGGGAAGTGCGACCAGAGCAGGACATATATAGGCCTGGATAGGGGGATCCTCCCCCCTGCTGGGAAAGTCGGGCGCCCAGGTACACCCTGCTTGGGCGATACAGTGACCCTTGATGAAGGGTTGGCGGGTGATTGAGGTGAAGACTCTTTGTGGAGGGTTGGATCCAACATATCACTTTGCGCTCTGGAGGCTTGGGTGAGCCGCGATCGGCGCAGAGAGGGAATCTCCAGTTGAGAATGTCCTCAGTCTGCGCCTTGACGATGAAGATATACCACTGGAAGTCCCAATGGGTCAGGCCAGAAGCATGACAGTACAAGAGATGGTTGAAGCTCCAGTTGAGCAGGCTACCACTTTCTCAAGGGACAGTGGCGACAGGTCTGCTACGGCAGAAAGTCGATCCACTGTACCACCCTCTGAGGTAAGTACATCAGATGCAGATCTGAGTCAAACGGCATCCAGGATCAACCGGATGCACGTTGATAATCCAGCTAAGAAAGGCGCCGCCTTCTATCGTTAGAAGAAAGGGCGTCGAAAGGAGGAGAAGATGGCTCCGGGCACTTGGGTGGAATACCCGAAAGCTACTCCGATGAGCAGGGGAGCGGCTGCTGATGTAGGAACGCCAAAAAGGCAAAGGTCCGAGGTCAGCAGTCCTTCAAGCTCTGGAGTCAACCAGGCACCAAAGAGACCCAGGAGGGGGTTGGAAATCTCATATGCAGATAGGCTAACTTCTTTCGGGGTCTCGGTGGTGCCTAAAGATTTTCCGGAAAGGTCACTCACTGAGGAGGACATCCTGGAGTCTCGTCTGCTCTCATTGCGCAGATGAAGCTCCTCTCAGATGGATGTCTACCAGGCTACAATGAGTCGCCTAGGCTGGAAAGCGGAGCTAATGTTTCATTAGACAAGCCTTTTAAGACGAAGATCTTCTTTAGGGAAGAATGGGAGTCTGGAAGGAACAAGCCGGGTCAGGCTCTGAATCCCCTTTCGTGGGCCCGGAACCGGTGCTCGGAATCTCTTATGGACAGGGCAGCGGTTGATGCGTGGATGCGGGAGGGGATGAACAGGGTCTTAACGAATTCAACCACTAGTGGACTTGCTAAAAGGTTGATTAGACCAAGCAAGAAACATGTGGAACCACTCATCTCTCTCAGAAGGGATAACATGAGGTGGGTGGTTGGGCTCTTAACGAGCCACTGACACCTTAGAAAACACCTACACAGGATAGGAATTGCTGCAGACAGTACATGCAGGAAATGTGGTCTGGCTGAAGAGTCCGCAGAACACATTCTTTTAGAGTGTGAGCCGTTAGGACGAGCCAGGCTATACTCTCTAGGCCCTCGGGGGAAAGAGATGGAAACCATCCTAGACAACCCTATCGGTAGTATCTGTTCCTTCATATGGATGACGGGTATTACTGGGGGGGGTGTAGGAAGGAAACTGGGGCAGCAAAAGATCTATAGGTCGACGCCGGTGAGGCCTCTGAATGAGGGTCTCACAGCCCATTTAAAAAAAAAAAAAGCCTAAATGAAATATTAAATAAAAACTGAGGTCATTTAGTTAAAAAAATACAAAGATGAGATAATTTTAAAACAATAATTTATAGGCCTACAAAAAACAAAATTAAAAATATTTTTTTATCTCTGAAATGAATAATATTAAAAAATACAAAGTAAAGGATTAGTTTGCAATTGTGAAAAATTTCGGATGCACGGCCTCGGAAAACGGAAACTTATTTTCCACAATTAGTCCCTCCATTGTCGCTGTCGTCTGTACGTGGACTACGCATCAATGAAGCCACAAAAATTATGATAGGAACATGAAATTTGGTATAGGGATTATAGTGTTCTAAAATAGATACATATTGAAATTATAACACACTAAAAATATTCAAATTTCAATTCTGCATGTAATTGTACCAACTACACATCTATACAATGATAAATAGCGATGTTATTGTTAAAATTTAATTTTAAACCCTGACCTTACCAATATCACAATTTTATAAAAAAGGTCAGGGTTCGAAATTAAATTTTTAGCAATAACTGGCAGGGCTGAGTTACCTTGATGAGTGTTGCGAGTGTAAGCTTCTTCACATATCAACCAGGACCAAGACACTGACACGAGCGAAGTGAGTGGAGACTTTAGACTATATACACATTTACGCAGCCAGCTATGACCTAGCTGATCTCAAGAAAGTAGATCTACACAATTACAAGTTTCAAAAAATCCAAAAAAAACTTGCCCTACTGGATAAAACCCATTGATCTACCAATACAATTTAACATTTCGTACAAGGCCTAAGAAACCAACTTTTATTTTAGAAGTCATATTTATGATCGGGCTGGGTAAGTATAATGATTGGAGCCAATTAACTTTTTTCGAGTGTCGTACATCAGATTCATTTGTCGACAGCAACATTGCTCTACTTTCGACAGCCATCCAACATAAAAACAGGTAGAGTGTCGTATTTTTACCTATTATGTAATATGGGTTGATAATCTAATATTGTTACAGTTATTAGCCTGACCAAACTGATGTTATTGTGAGACATGATCATTGATGGGCGCAATCATGGTACTTACCCAGTCCCATTGTACAGGGTAAATCTAAATGATGGACCCATTTTAAAAAATTCGTATTTATTAAAGTACAAATCCGAAATGAACAATCTTTATATTAATAAAAAGAGGAAGTTTCAAAGTTGTTATCGGGCAGTGATGGTTCCAGAAGCAGCCGCTAGAATTCTCACGTCTATGGTCGATCTGCGTAACCGTATTACTACTGCCGTGCACTCAATAACACCAGATACGCTTTCTCGTGTGTGGGACGAGTTTGGCTACCGCGTAGATGTTAGCCATGCACCAGCCGGAGGCCTCATTGAACACCTATAAGGTATGGAAACAAACTTTGAAACTTCCCTTTTTCATTGATATAAAGATTGTTCATTTCGGATTTGTACTTTAATAAATACATTTTTTTTTTAATGGGTCCATCATTTAGAATTACCCTGTACAATATAATACAAGCAGATACTCTAAATGTAATTTTAAAAATTGATATCTTGCACCTTAGAGAAAATTTATAATTGTATTGTTTGTTTAAAACAGTTGTATACAGGTTTATACACAAAATTGTGTATATCAATACTCTCTCTACATCTCCATATATTAAAGTTTTCATCCCTTAATATAATGAATGTGTTTGGTGACTCGACCTTACAGGATCTCATAACTATATGAATCACATTTTCTTAGGAATTCAAATTTAAAAACTTCATCTTTTATAATAACTTCGCTATTTGTCGTTGTAAAGAGGTGGGGTTGGTACTATTACATACAGAATTGAAATCTGCAAAATGTAACTAATTTAGTATGATACAAGTCAAATAACTCAGTAGATATAAACAAAAAACTATTTACCAAGGCCTCCATTTTGACATTATTAATTAGATTTTTTTAATTTTCAATAGAGTTTTATATGAGCACACTACAGTCTCCTACATCAAATTTCTTATCCTTAATATTTGACACGCTAAGACTCTGCACGTCAAGAACTCATTAATATATAAATGTACAGTCTATATGTATTCCTCGTGATATGTTAAGAGTATTAGCCTCATTTAAATTTAAATAAATATGAGTGTTGTTCGTATGTGTATATTCAGAGATGTTTTATACTTCGTCCCATCTCTGTTTAGCTCACGTTCCATGAAGGACGCTACACCCCTCTCAATAGGTGCAGATAGCCTGCACCCCTTGCGATAAAACTCTAAGTAAAACCAAAAGTAAGAAAATGTATGAACTGGGTGTATGGGTGTATACGTGATGTGTATTTGACTGGGGACAGCGAGGAATGCCAAACCTCTCTTATTTGATGCAGCTAATCTGCACCCCTCCCCCTGGGTGTCAATAGAGTTCTATATCTATATAAGCACACTATAATCCCCTATATCAAATTTCCTATCTTAATTTGTATGCCCCCTATCGTACTCACATACGGATGGACAGTATGTCGAAAATCACTTTGATATACCCCATACTGTGTAACAAAAATTAGTCAGTTAGAGAACTTATTACCCATCCAATATTTGTTAAATTTAATTAAAATCTTCTTTTTTTTCAGACATCACCTGTCAACCAAACGAAAGAGGTTCAAGATAACAGCACTGATAAACCAAATAAAACTACACCGTCTCAAACTACAGAAAAGGTTACTCAAACAATATGGAGCATGAAAACTACAACAAACGCGCCAACTACTAGTAAAGACAATGGAATACCATAAAAGTTACTTATGCCAACTAAACAAAAAAAAAAGTTTTATAAAACAGTGGGGAGTGTTTGACAGTGGAATATGTTTACTACAATATTTATTTTGAAATAAAATTTGTTTTATATTTCTACATTTTTATTATTTTTTATTTTGAGAATATTTTCTTTTATTATAGTTAGAGTAGTAACAGAAGTTTTTTTCGATTTCGTCCTCATTTACTCGAAGTTATTGTCATATTAGAATATCAAACATCATGGTACTTTCTCAGTAGCACTCAAATAAGGTTTCTTGAGTCTTGTACGAAATGTTAAATTTTATTTTAATCAAGGAGTTTTATCCAGTAGTGTAAGTTTGTTTTTAAACAGTTGTTACACAGTTTTTCTGAATCACATAATGCTGTATTTCATTATTTATAGCCTTCATTCTTGAGGCCTTATGGGCCTCGTAAATTATTACAAAGTATCCACTCTAATACTATTATTGTTCCCCTCATTGTACATTGTAAAAATCAAAAAGGACAAACTTTATCAAATTCTTAATAATAAATAATTATTTACAATACAAAATATAACACAAATAATTTATACAAAAAATAAAGAATGTATTCCTGAATTGTGTCAATCATCCCGAGGTCAAAGCATGTTTAGGATGAACTATTCAAAATATTACACAACTAATCAGCTCAAAATGTAGAGGGATAAACCGACCGGCAATTTCAACTTTACACTTACACTCAATTAAACATTTAGAAAAACCCAAGAGGCTTCCATGACAAACCAAAATCAATCATAACAACATATAACAATAATTCATAGGACAAGAAAATTAAAATAACTTGATGACAATGCCAAGAAACGGAAAGAAACACTACAGACTATCTACGTAACAAAAAAATTAATAAACACTGCAGTAATACAATTGCTTACCAAACACCTTTCCTGGAAGATAAAAGCCCCCCCCCCTCTAATACATAGATTAGTATAACATGATCTAACTTAAAGTAAGAAAACACAGCAATTTCAAACATTAAAAATCCTTCTTGTCACATTTAAACCAAAACCTATTTAATAAAATGCATATTATGTACACTCTCACACACGAACTATACCGTGTAGAAGAGAGCTTCTAATGTGTATATATATAAATCCTTGCCAATTTTTATTATCAGTTTGATCTCGTCCACTGATTATTGTCAAAAAACACATTGAATTGTTATAAGATGTGTTATTCTCTATTCCGAATATTAATATATTAAATAATAAATAAATGTAAGACTCACCGTCCACAATATTCTGTTTAGTCGTTTTTATTCGACGGCCGTTTCGGCTATTCAGCCATTATCAAGTTTATTATTGAAGATGCTTCTCTGTTGTCATGGAACACTAAAAAAACAACACAGTTAAACATTAACACAAACACAAACATTGATTTGGAACGATAATTTATTAAATTTATTTCAAACACGACTCATGAATCGACACGATTGTTAGATGTCCCGGTACGTACTGCGTGCGGGTGTGCATCATTTAATCATCGGTACTGGATGATGTCTTATCTAACTGTGTCAATATATTGTCGTACACTGCATTAGAATCAAAGTTCAATTTTTCATTCAGCAATATGTTACTACCTGTTTTATATTTTTTGTAGATTTTAAACTGTTCTAACCCATTCATGAATTTTCCCTTTTTACAACGATGTTATATTTTTAAGGTCTTATCTATGCAGGAATAACTATGGTTATTTTGGATGATGTGTTATTTTTTCAGAAAGATGTGTAGAATTTAACTATGGGTAATTATATAGTAGAGTAGCCTCACTTCAAAATCAATTTTTCTGGGTTTTATTCGTCAAATAAATGTTGGAAAAATATTTTATTATTGAAAAAAGTGTCGGAAAGATGGTAATAACTACACAAGAAAATCTTAATCAGAGTCAAATTCTGCTGCAAATTCAGTAGAAGAGGAATTTATTGAATTTAAATGTATTTCACTCGTAATTCGCCATAAATGATTAAAACAAGTATTACTCATTGTACTTTCTTTTAAACATAAATTCGGCTATATAGCCATGGAAATGTTGTTTTGAATTTCCATATCACGGCACATTTCCTCGAAATTCCCTTCATTGGCGTTCAATTGTCTGCGTATGTGCTTCTGTGTCAGGATCAACAAAATTGTAGGAATGATTTTGTTGTTTTGAAATTGTATTTTCCTTGTTTTATTTTTTATCCTCTACTACATACCTTACTTCATAAGAATAAATAATGTTTTCTTTGCTGTAAATATGTAGGGCTGTTTTATTATATGTCACGAAAGGTTTGGCCAGGTTGCTATATATATATATATAACCAACTGGCCAAACCTTTCGTACGTTTATTGAAGTGAATGTCATGAGTATGAAAGATAACACAGAGTTAATTTTGTCACAAAAAAAAACAACTTGTGTAATTATATTTAGTAATCATCTTTCCGACACTTTTTTTCGATAATAAATAATTTTTCTAACATTTATTTGACGAATAAAACCCATAAAAATTGATTTTGAAGTGAGGCTACTCTGCTATATAATTACCTAACTATGTAAATATATATATATATATATATATATATATATATATATATATATATATATAACAGTTTTGGAGTAAGTATGTAAGGTGTCAAAAAATTAAGTTAACATTTTTCAGAAAAAACCTGTATCATCCAAAATTAATAGCTTACCACCTTGTTTCAAGATAGGCCTATATAAAACTTTTGTATAATATTTGTGAATATATTTAGAAGATAAAAAAATTAATTTATTACATTTTCAAAAACAAAAAAAAATGTTTTACAAAAAAGGGAAAATGTTTTGCCTCATTTGAAAAAATCACCAAAAATAGTAATACAGTATAATGCAAAACACAACTTCAAATTATCATTTTCTTTAGAAAGGTGCATAGAATTTAGATGTGTAGTGAATCAAATTTTGAGTTATTAAGTTAGGAATCAAAAAATCGTCTGTTGGCCAAGGCAAATGTTGCACAGAAAAGTTAATGTACACCATACAAATTTTTATTTTTTTAAAATTTTTTCACGTATTACTTGAGATTTGTAATATATTTGTGAATAAAAGTTGCTAAAAAGATAAATTAATTTATAAAATTTTCATTAGTTAGTATCTCAGAACTCAAAAGTTCTTACGAAAACCAAAGGAAAAATTCCAAATGGTTTATTTACAAAAATATAGATAGGCCTATATAAATTTATATACATTTTGCATACATTTTGGTATAAACATAATAAAATTATAAAATTTTCATTAGGCAAAATTATTTTTATATGTAAACAAATGGAAATTTGCTAAAAAGGTTAAACCAGATACATATAACATAACCTAACTCTTAGACAGCCTCAGTTTTTGATAAGTTTGACAATAACATTCACTCAAAACAATAAATTCTACAAACAATAATACAGATATTATAATTTGTAGGGGGAAGTAGCCGATTATCGGATACTTTTCATTTACATTAAAAAATAAATTAGAAAAAGACTTTTTTATTTGCATTTTTATTTTAAAACAAAGTGTACTTTGTTCTGTAATAGACTTACCAACTTGGTAGCAATGTTCTGTAAACTTTTAGCGTTTTTGTATTTTTCTTTTAAGCTTATATTTACATTTACTTTTGAAAAATGGGCTCCTAATATCGGATGTGGGGGTACCCAAATTATCGGATAGGGACATAAGCCATAAAAAACAACACACGTCTTAAGAGCTTAACTAATGTTTATTATTTACTTTAAAATAAAAATACAAAACCCAATTATTAGCCTAATAAAGTTATAGAAACTAAAAATATAAGAAATTATGAATAGAGTTCCATGTTCAGATGATTTAAAAAGTAGGCTATTATTTTATAAGACCATTTAAATCCATAACACCAAAATATAGCCTTCAATAGCTATGATATTTAAAGTACATAGAACACAAACGTGAAAAACATTTTTCAGCCTCAATATTGGAATTATTTTGTAAAGGAGGCGTCATTTAAGGCATATCAAACTGTAAAAATACTACTTTATGATTATTACAATGAATCCATTAAGGTTTCTTGTTTCTAGAAACACAAAATTCACATACAAACGTTTTCCAAGTTTGTTTCTCACTTCATGAACAAAGTTTGTGAGCCCATCGAAGACACTTAATGCATCTCATCCATTTTTCCCCAAATTTATCTTGTCTATATGGTTGGCAACAATACACACGTTCTTCATCTTTGCTGTCCTTATCATCAGTTGAAACCAACGATATTGAGTCTCCATCTTCATCAGGAGTGTCCTCCCGGGGTTCTTTGCGCTTTTTTGTTTGGTGAAAAGAGAGCTTTTTCTTACAAACTCCTTTGGATTCGATGTCAGAGGATTTATCTTCTTGTGTATTTAATGAATTATGGTTTTTAGCTGGTTTCTCTTACACTTTTTCTGAGACCTTTTTCTTTATGTGTTTTATCTTACAGGAGTTTTGCTTTTCTTTGTCTAAAATAGCTTGAATTTCATTTTCGAAGTTGGATTTGTAAGGGGACAAACATTCAAAATCAGGCTTGATGTTTGTTCTAGGGAACACAATAAGTTTAGGTACAAATGTTCCAGCTGCGCTCATACAGGTTACAATGGTCATTAGAGTTCCTCTTTCTTAGGCAGATAAGGTTCCAACTTGTTTTTTTTTAAGCAAGGACCTTAGAGCGTCGAGTCTGGACTGTAGTAATTCCAGTTTCGTCAACATTGAAAATCTTATTTGGTTTCATGTAAATTCGCTTCAACACAGGTTCTAGTGAATCGTAAAACAATTGTACGTTTTTCTTGGAGCAGCCTTTAGTTCAGGACAATGCCATAGATTGAGATTTTCAGAAAAAGAGGGATTTCTTCTTAGGAATTTTTTTTAACCACTTTTTCCCAGCGACACCTTTACTCTGATCAAATAGGTGATCAATGTTATTACTTACAGCCAACTGCTTAATGTCTCGGACAATAACACCAAAAAACCTATTTACCATTGTAATGCAATATTGGACTAATTGTTTTACTAGCTCTTCATCCAAAACCGTCTTCCCCTTCCTAATTTTGTAGAAATAAGTTCTTCGACATTTTTTGTCTTGCTATTTACATAATTTTCAACCATTGATCGAGGAACACCATAATATTTAGAGGCTTTAAAAAACCCATTTTCTTTTCCTTGAAAGAATTAACAGCAAGTTGCATGGACTGAAGATCCCATTTTTTCCTTGTTTTCTCCGGATTCGGCATTTGTAATTAAATAGCTAGAATTAAGATAATATTAGCCTAATATCAGATATCTGATATTAGGGAACCGCTAGTATCCGATATTGAAAGCCACCACGGTTCAAAATTCAAACAAACCTAACCTGAAAACCGTTGCAGTTGGATAAACTAACTCAATCTACAATAAAACTAACGCTCTTCCTTAACCCTTAAACCGGCACGGCGACCTACAGTAGGTCGCCCAAGTGCACCCAAGTGATTTCACCAACTCTTAATCACGTATTTTGCCATTCAACGTTACGCCCACTTAAAATTGTCCCATCGCAATAAATAAAATACCGTTGGAAAGCTAATGTTCCGTAGATGCATATCATGCATAAAAAATACCACAAAACGTTATAAATAATATTCCAAAAATTGGTAAAGTTCACGTATTTTTGTAGCTCAAAATCGTAAATTTCAACTCTGCGCCTTTTCGTATAACGCGGCTCCATTTTTCCTGATATGATTACAACTCTATTTTTCTGTCATTTAAGTCAACTTAAACACTGTTCTATAGATCACATGTTTCTCCTTCTAACCGTAGATTACAAATTATTCTGCGTCTAACAGATCCAGAGATATTCCTACTTGAACATAGAACAAACCTGACGAAACGAAATTCATTTGGCATTCGATGCGCTTTACGAAAAGACGAAATTCATTTCTCTATGTTTTTAAAATTATTTTTCTTTACAGTATGTTTTAGGGGAAATTCCATTCTATAAGTTGGTAGCACTTGATATAGGCAATACTTACTTAGAAGGCTTTTGTTATGATGCCCAAACGAAGCAAATGTGTGACGTAAAAACTTTATTATTGGGCTTGGCGCATTTTGTTTTGGGGTTAGATATTTGTTATTTTGAAGGTTTGTGTATATAAATTGTTTATACAAGTTACAATATATGTGTTTTTATATCTAAAGTTTATGTTTTTGAGTGATAGTTTAGTTTTTGAACATTTTTATTTGGGATAACCTAGGCCAATATTGTAAGTCTAGCCTATATGCACATTTTCTTATATTTAGTGTTTTATATGATTATACAAGTGAATATGTGTGTTATTCTTTGTAAAGTTCATTGTCTTAGTAAAATCTAATGATTTTGTCTTTGGCATATCTTCAGATTGTTACTAATGGATCTAAATTGTGGAGGTTACAAACCTAACCTCAACCGTCAGAGTATCACTTTTTAGTCAAAATCGTTGTTTTTATTTAGAAAATGAAACATATTATTTTTTTTCCCCTAAATATATTCACAAATATATTAGAAATCTCAAGTAATGGTTGCAAAAATTGCAAAAAATGTATTAGTATGTTTTTGATCACCATATCTGGAAATTTCTGCTTCGTTACTCTTCGATTTTTTGGTATTTGACCAAAAAACTACAAATTTGATATATCCACCAATTTTTTTTTCACTACATACCTACATTCTATGCACCTCTCTGGACATAATGATATATAGAAGTTCTGTATAAAATAAATTTTACTATTTTTAAGGTTTTTTTTGGAAAAAATAAAGAGAAAATTCAGTTTTTTCGTAAAATATTTTTTTTTATTTTAAAAATGTAACAATTTTGTTTTCCCTAAATATATTCACAAATAATACACAAAAAATGTGTATATCTTAGAAATAGGTAGTGAGCTATTGATTTTGGAATATACAGGTTTTTCCAGAAAAATGGTAACTTCGTTTTTGACATGTAACATACTTACTCCAAAACCGTTTAAAAATATTTTTTTTATCACATAGATGAATTCTATGCATCTTTCTGAGAAAAATGATGTCTTATATGTTAGGTTTTGTATACAAATAATATATTTTATTATTTTTAAACAAACGAAGAATTTTTAAGAAAATTAACATGACCGGCTGTAGGGTTAATGTAACTAGCACTAAAGATGTTTAAAATTACTACCTTTAGTAGTCTTTGAAGAGTTGTAAAGTGGCTCCTCAAAAATATTTGAAAATGAAAAGTCACAAAAATTGTTTTATAACATGTGCTGTCCACTGCAAAGAACTGTTGGCCTCACTGTTGTATGTTGGAACTAAGAGCTACAAGTTACAATATTTGTCATTTGGCTGCAGCACAAGACAGAGCCAGGACCTTGGTATCCAATATTGGGCACCTATCCGATAATCGGCTACTTCCCCCTATACACAAATTATAAAAAATAAATAAACATACCTAAGAAAATAATTTCACAATAACAGAAATAAACCAAGCCATGCACTAGGCCTAGGCACAATGTCATTTAAGACACAAAGCAAGCATGTGTAAAATGGTAATTTCAAGTTGAGAAATGTTACTAAAATAACTCTATGACGTAATGGGTTGTAACAAATGAAAGATCTCAACTTCATCTTCCTAATAGTCTAAAGATCGGTTACAAATATCAATAAGTAATCAATATTTCCTGCACCAAAGTAAGTAAATTGCACTGAATGAAAAATTAGTTTGGTTCGGTTTGGTTCCTACTTTGGTAAAATAGATATATCTCGCGATATATGACAGATAAAAAAATTTGTAAACCACAGATCGAAAGAGAAAGAAAAATACTATATAATATTGTCAACTTGAGGCATTTGGACAAGTACTACCATTTCGTAAAATCATATGAGCACAGAGAACAGAAATTTCTACATAAACCCAGTCACGGCAAGAGCCGCGATCTAGCAAAAAAGTTAGCAACTTTATCGAGTTCTAGAAAATATAGTTTCCGTGTGATGAATTTTGCTAAACTTGATTATGAAAGATTGAAACATTATCTTTACAGTGATATATAATTCATTTCGATAAAATAATATTTACTAGGATAAAAGTTGAATTGAAAAAAATGTAATTTTTATATAATAAAAACTATAACAGATAGAAGGATTTGGAAAGCACAGATCGAAAAAGAAAGATGTAATCTACGGAACAGTGCCATGGTATATCTGTTTGACAGAAAAATATCGAATTGGGAATATTAGAGAAAAATTATGTCATTTTTGTTTACAACTGCTCAGCACAATTCTTTGGCGTTACGTATAAAAAAAAAAGCAAACTTCAGCAATTTTTGGAATATTATTTATAACGTTTTGTGGGGTTTTTTTTTTTTTTTTTTTTTTTTAATAATTATGTATATACTGAACATTAGCTTTTCAACAATATTTTTTTTATTGCGAAGGGAGGATTGACGATTCTAAGTGGGCGAAATGTTGAATTGCAAAAAACGTATTTTATAGCCAACTTGTTCGGGAAAGTGGGTCCGTTTCGGGTTGCCAGTATGAAGGTTTTGTTTAAGCTCTAGCCGTTTTAACGATGCACGCAGTAGGAACAAGAAACAAGCAATGACTCATGACTCCAGCCCTCTCGGCTTTCTGTACGTACTATCTGCAGACAACAGAAATATATTTTAGGTTAGATAGATGTTAATAGATGAGTTTTTGTAGCTTTAAAAACGTAATCCAATCACGACCAAAAGTTTCTAAGATACAAAATAAGAAAATTATTACTAAAAAACAAAATTGATATACATAACTTCAAAATCAGAAAAGAATCTTCAATATTAGATCAAATAGCCAAACCTTTTGTTGATATACACAATTACGAGGTTCAAAAAACCTGTGTATCAATAACAACAACTGTTAATTAACAAACTTGTCCTACTGGAAAAGACACATTGATCTACTAATACTATTTCATTTTTCCTACAAGGTCCATGATACCAATTTTTAGCCATAACATTTAGAGGATCTGCTTGTAATACATTGTATGTCGGGATTATGTAAGTACCACAATGTCGCCCCTTTTGTGGTAATATTTTATATTAATGTAGCATACATCCTCCTTCTCTTTGACTGTAAAGTTTCTGTTGAAACTGACATTCATTTTTATAGACTTGGTTTTCTTAACAATAATTTTTATTTAGCAATGTTTCCGCAGTTTACCAGCTTGTGCAGTAATATTCTCGGCTGTAAGATTGTTGACAGATGTGGTCTGGAAACAATAAGTTGTTTAACCTTTTTATAAGTTCTCAAATACCTTGCTCTTCCTTCAGGCTCATTTATTTATTTCTGATCCAACAGAAATTAGAAAAATGTTGGTGACAATGTATAACCCTGCATCACCCTTGATTATACTGCCCAGCAACGAATCAATTATTTAACAAAGTGTTAATTCAATCAAAAAATGATCAATCTGCTCTGAATTCTGTTTGTTCTATCGGTACGTCTATATACTTTTGAGAACACTTTATCAGTAGGTTTATTTCTCTCAAGTTATCACAAAACCATTGCTTATAATTCAGTGGAATTTGTATACTAAACAGACAATTGGAGTAGTGTTATGATAATGTTTAGATTAACCTGATACAGATTAGTGAAAGTATACTAGCACAGCTGATAAATCAGCATTGTTTTAAGTCCCGAGTTGGTCTGATTATTGGATTTTTAATATATCAGAAAGTTGTGGCACTGACTATCAAATATTTTCATTCAATATGTTTTCTAGAATATTTCCTTAAGAATTATCAAAATAACATTTTTTTGGTGTCTACAAAATAGAATTATACTTAATATAATTGGCAGTAAATTAAATTTAAATACAAATTTAAATTTCAATGTTATAATTAAGGCCTAGTTTGTCTATTTATATGTTAGTTTGTTTTTTTGTTCTCAGGGAGGTTTGGTTGGGAAACATTTGGGAAGACACATATTCCATTCATCTGTAGACTACTTAACGACAAATACTGTGCCGTTCGTATGGTGGAGTTGAAACTACTAAGCAAATATCTGAATTATCTTCATTCTGATGTATATTCATGCATATGTATCCAAAGCTATTATATTAGTGAAGCCGAAGCTAATCTGCTGAATGAAATTAATTTAGAATTTTGCGAGGCTCAGTTCGGTAAGGAGACATTTACAACTAAGGATCTTGTTGTTAGGCTCCAAGATGTGAGGGAATTTTATAATTTTCTAGACTTTTGTTATAATAAATTAGCTAATTGTGATGTGAATGCAGAAGAGAAGTGCGGATTCATCAGAATAAACAATGAATCTGTTGTTCCTTATATAGTTAGAGATGGAAATAAATATTTTCCATTATTTTATTTTAAAGGTGAAACTGTTGATTTAATACTTAAAGAGGAAAAATTAGATGGTTGGGAAATGGCGTATTTAAAGTTTTGTTGTAAAGTACAGGGTGTTCGTAATGAATTGTTTGCACGTGAAACTTGCTCAGTTATAAGTTTAAGTGACATCAAGACATATTTTCCTGCTGGTACAGTGTTCGAGGATTGTTGGCCAAATAACGTAATGGGTGCCTCTGAGTTACTAACACCACAAAAAGGAATCGAACAACCATCTGTTGGTTCAACCTGGATCAAGGCACCGCCAGGTTCAGTTCCGACTCAACCATCGACTATTGTAGTTAATATAGTGACTCCATCGTCTAGGTCAGGATCAATACCTCCGCAACAGACAATGGTTTCTCAAAATCAACTGCTGCAACAGCATCAGCACCAACAACAGTTACACAATAGATGGCCTGGAGTTGTTGGAGGACAGTACAATCCACCCATACTATCTCTACCTCAACAGAATATTCAGATGGGACAAATGAGAATTTCACACAATGTGAGTTGATATTTGTTGGTTATTTATTGTTTTATTAATACAAAAAGATAAGCTATATAAGTTTTTACATTGCATGATGTAGCAGGGTTTGTTTTCCTCGTATGTTTTAGGTTAAAATGCTCTAATTTGAAGAAAATCGTTCTTCATTTAATTCTTATTTTGTCTTTGTTTAGGATTAAATACTACAAATTAAAAGTATGGAAGCTATTTTCAGTTATAAATTATGTAATTTTAGAATAGTTTTATTGCCACTGTACTTAAATTGCAAAGACAGCATCCATGGTTTATTTTCACCTTTCACTCTCAAGGGCTCACTATAGTCAAGAAAAACCCGAAGGATTCTAGCTGGATGTACACATTTAATCATCTAGTCTTTAGTCTTTCATCTTTCCTATCAGGTCTCTTTAAACCAACTATTGGGTCGGCCGATGTTTCTAACAAGACAAGCTGTGCCGACCCGTGTTACCAGTTAACTTGGCAGCTAACGTCTTAACAGAAAAATGGGATATCGCTATCAACAAAGTTGTTTGACTCGCCGCTGCTTTGGTGATTCAATTACAATTAATTTTCGGAAACTCTCATCCAACCAGTACACTACGATGGTTAATCCGAGGCTGGTTAACAGAGGTTCTACTGTACTATAGGCCCGATGACACAAACCAAAACACATGAGACAAAAACCAAAACATTCAACAAAAACATTCCTTCGGCCAAGCAGAACAAAGCAGGAAGGTCGAATCAACTTTCTCCAGACAACCCCTAACAACTCGCAAATTACAGGGGGAAATTGTACAAACTACAAACTACGTGAAGTCAATAATTATACGAAATAAAAATTTGAGTTCAAATTCGATCATGGCCGGGGAGCCATGTCGCTGGCCCGGCACCTTAAAAAATTTGATTACTCGGTTAGGGAAGAGGTACTAATTTTTTGATTGGAGGTACTAAATAGTACGAAATAGGTACTAAATCTTGGCATAATTAGTTTTTACAAATTCCGACATAGCCGGGCAGAGAGGTCATTGACCTTTACCTTTAACGGGCTGTATCTCGGTTACCTTTTGAGGTACAAATTTTTTTATTGGAAGTAAAAAATAGTACGAAATAGGTACTAAATCTTGGTGTAATTTTTGAGTTCAAATTCGATCTTGGCCGGGGAGCCATGTCGCTGGCCCGGCACCTTAAAAAAATTGATTACTCGGTTAGGGAAGAGATACTAATTTTTTGATTGGAGATACTAAATAGTACGAAATAGGTACTAAATCTTGGCATAATTAGTTTTTACAAATTCCGACATGGCCGGGCAGAGAGGTCATTGACCTTTACCTTTAACGGGCTGTATCTCGGTTACCTTTGAGGTACAAATTTTTTTATAGGAAGTACAAATTAGTACGAAATAGGTACTAAATCTTGGTGTAATTTTTGAGTTCAAATTCGATCATGGCCGGGGAGCCATGTCGCTGGCCCGGCACCTTAAAAATTTTTATTACTCGGTTAGGGAAGAGGTACTAATTTTTTGATTGGAGGTACTAAATAGTACGAAATAGGTACTAAATCTAGGCCTAATTAGTTTTTACAAATTCCGACATGGCCGGGCCAGCGACATGCACGTGAAACCAATGTAGTGGGCAATGCGAAGTAGCTGTAATTGACGGAAAATACACTCTCGAATGAACTAAAGAATACGAACTTCCTTTGGTATGAAATTATATTACAAACTCATTTCATTCATATATATTTTAATAATTACATACTTAATTACAGACAAACAGTTATGGATTTGTAGATACAATTTTTGTAGTTCGGATCAAGTAAAAAAAATACAAGCTAAATAAAAGAAAAAACTTCTAGTATCGTAAATAAGAGTAATAAAATTCACAAATATGTGAACTTACCAAGCGTGAATTTCGGTTAACTATTTTACGCAAAATTTAAGTTTTTAATAACATAATTAAGAAACCGTTACTACAATAACTAGCACTAAGCCTAGTAGAAATGATTTGAGAAAACTAGTTGTCCTTGAACGGGTGTAGTATTAGTTTGTTATCAGGTCTATGCATTTAAACAGACAAAACTTCCCATATACAAACATTTTACCATATCCTGTAGTAGGAGGAAGTACGGTTTATATCTAACAGTACATTTGGTTCTGATAATTTAATTGTTTGATTATTTTAAAAACCAATAAACATTAGCCACATTACTAAAAAACCGACCGAGAAAACTATTTTTTTTCAAAGCGGGTGTATCTTTTTTTTTATTCGAAATCTACAATGATCGAGGATTGTCAAACTGGAAACTATGCGTGTTATCTATATTTTGCTTTAATGTCTTACACTTTATAAAAATTAGGTTCATGAAATTGTGGGTTTTTTAGAAAGGTTCTGATTATCGACAGTTAAAATAAACCTCTAAATATTGTGGAAAGATCAGAGACAGAACTGCTTGAGCTGTAGATTAAATTCTGCCTTATCATATTAATAATTTCCTTCTTTACAAGTCAAATAAACAATGCATACATTTGGCGAAAGATATATATGTATAATTGATAGAAAATAGATTTGATTCATTCATCCTGTTCCCTTCAACATGTGTGAAATAAAACAGAAGAATGAAAATAATGTGTGTTTTTGTTGTTCATTAGCTAAAGGGAAACATTGGCTAAAGTTGTGATTTATAAATATAAATATTTACGTACCATAATAAAGAAATGAAAAACCTAAAAAGTTGAAACCATTCTATATTTAATTACCTTTGAAAAATTAAGTATACTAAAGCATGTTTGAAAGGAATTTGCAGGTATTTTGGTAAAATGTATCTCTTTGGAGAAAAAGTTGAGCTAAAACAATGAAATTTGTAATCACTGCTGAAGAACGTTTAATCGGATTCAATAGTTTCAACAGAATAATATAGGTAAACATAAATGTAGTGTCATATGTTTCATTTACTTAACATGTACCTATTCTGCTAATTAAATATTGAATAAATTAAAAATGAAAGTTGATCGAGAAAAAGCATCAAACGTATGTGTTATATGTTATGTTATAAAGGATAGGCAGCAATGAGATGTTATCAGTAAGACTAAGCTTAGGTTTTGGAACTAGCTGTCCTTTAACTGGTTGATGTAACTTCCATTAATACATCGGGACAAACATTCTTATATAGATTTACTTCTTTTTCTTTTTCGTAAATTTGTAGTATTCAAAGAGTTTTGTGTACAACTTTATAGTACAATGTGACTTAATGAATAAAAGTTTCTTAGTTAATATGATATTAAAACTAAAACTGGAGAAATAGGCAAATATTTTCCAATCAAAAATAATTAAGAATTGTCAAACCGGAAACGCAACGTTTTGATTTTTGCTTGACCTTATTTCAATGTAGACCTACAGGAGTTCAACAGTGACCGTGTACTGATTTCTTGAAATCCTCTACACAAACTCAAAATCAGTACAATAGTCGTTTAATTCATTTTAATTTTATTATTAATTGTCACTTTTATATTTTTACATTTTAAATGTAATTATCACATTACATTACTACAATAAACGGAAAATTATTTGTTGCTGATTACAGGGAAAGATAAAAAAATGTCTAACTAGTAATTACTTGTCACTCTCAACTGATAGGCCTAGAACTGATTGGGGAGCTTCCTCAGTTACAATTTTAAAACTCGAGATTAGCGGCGAATGTTTGGTTGAATAACCGGACATTTTGTTAATATAAAGAAATATAGGTAACAATTTAACTAAGTTTAGTTTACTTGAAAATTGTAACTTTATAATCGTATTATCATTATTTTGTATTCTGTTTACAAAACTATTAAAACAGTTTTCTGTTAATAGACTTATGTATTTGGAAAAAGTAATAAAATAGACATATTTATATGCTCTGGTAAAACCATAAACTGTTCAGAGAACGTTGTATGCGGTAAAAATAAGCACTTCTTATATAGGTTTTTAATCTTGACTGCAGAATTTAACGATAAATGCAGGAAAACGATGAATAGAGAATCACGATTTTCGACACCGGGTGGGACTCTTGAATTCAACATTAAAAATGTATTATTTAATAATTTTTTTTTATTTTTACTAAATTATATGGGTAAATTGCAAGTTATTTGTGAAATTAAATGTATATGGGAAATACTGCAAACATGTTCAAGGTCAATTAATTAGTTTTGTTAGTTGAATTTGACCATTGACACTCTCTTTGTTTTAAACCTTCCCTCTCTCTTTCTATCCTTTTTCCTCTATTTTTTTATCATACAGTAACACACTTTCAAAAGTTACAAGATTTATTCACAAAACACAAATCGTTTAAAAAATAAATGAAACTAGGCATCTCGAAAAACTTTTCTTAGATGAGGTTGCCAACATTTGCTTGAAGACCCTGTTAATGTGTTGACAATGTTTCATTTGACATGGAAAATTTTGGGTCCAAAAAACTATACGTGTTTTAAAGAAGAGTTAAATTTGGTTTAGGTGTATATAAATCGTCTTACTTTTTTCAGTTTTGTTTATACATTTCTACTTATTTGAGAGGAACTGCTATTTTTGTGAAATATTTAAGACTTTACACATACAAGTGTCTTAAAGGGCGAACACCAATATTTCAAATACAGACAAAGGAGTGTTTCATTCTAACATTATTCATACTAATACGAATTAGTTTCTTTTGCAATGTTATATTAGTTTTTAGATTTGATATATAGGTAAGTCCCTCCCCAACCAATAATACTATAATGAAGTCTAATATGAGCTAACGAAAAGTACAACGATCACAATATTTTAATCATGCAAAAATATTTGAATAAATACATATTTTGCTAATATGCTAAATACCTAGGTATTTTTTGCTATTAATAATTTAGATTATATGTATGTTTTTTGTAATTTAATTTGTTATCAAAAAAATACCTAGGTATGTAATTTCTTACTTTCATTGGCAACAGCAAAATTCTTGATGCTTTCAGTTTCTTTGTATACACATTTTAGACCTTTATATTTAATTATACTAAGTTTTGGAGCTAACCATATTTTCTGTAATCAGACCGTAAGTAGTGTTAAAAATTTGGTCTGATGAAAGATTGTAGTACATCATGCTACGTACGGTTACATAACTAGAAAACTTGAATGGACATTTGACACACTCAAAACTACACCATACGAGATATTTTAAGCTTTGAAACTTCTATAAGCTACATGTTTTCAATTTCTTTAGGTTTTAATTTTTGATATAAATCTTAGCATTTACCATAATTACAAATTTATAATTTTACATTATTCTGGCTGCCTCACATGCTCCAGAGAAATTTTGTTAAACTCGTCAAATAATTTTAATTCAAAGACCTTTGGAGTAAAACATTTTAAATAATGCACTATTTTGTCAGAAATAAAAATAAGTCTACTTAAAGTTGTATAAGTGTTAGAACCAGTCATCCTGTAAATATGTATGCCAATCAGTACACTAGGCTATGTCTTATGTTAAGTTCTTAGCATTTCAAGCTGTGTCACATATAACTAAAGTATAATTATAATAATAATAAATAATACTTGCGTTTAAAGAATGTGTCTCTCTTTGGCACTGGTACCTTTCTTAGTCTCGTACTTCGGATGTGAATCCAACTGCTCTAATAAGCGTTTATCGTTTTCGAGCAACAGTAACATACGTCGTCCTCTTGACGTATAAGCCATAGTACCTAAAACATTATCGCATATAGTGAGTACCCGATCATCAGAATATACAAAATCAATCGAAACAAATTTTTAACTGGCAGGCTTCTAAACATAAATTGTATATAGAAAGTATCTATAAGTTTACTTATAAATTAAAGTTTTTAAGTTTAGCTAAAGCCATCTAGATAATTTGGTTTAAAATAAAATTATTATACTTACATTTACTAGGAACTAGTATCCTGTGAAGATCGCTCTTCAAAAACTAACTATGAACTGAATTAGAGCAACTTGTCGAACTCGAATACCGTGAGAAAGAAGGAACGGATGGGCGCATCCGTCAGTTATTCCCAGAAATAAAAGTTATACTCTATGCCTTTTTTTAAAGTTGAGGGCAGCTCATAACCTTTTTAAAGGTGACTAGCATTTCTTTTTTTCATTGATACTATTTTACTGTAAAATATGTTATAAGTAATCAACGTACTTTTAACGTGTGTGTCACTCGGCAACAAAATACACTGATGTAACTCAAATTTTAAACTTAACCTGATTTAAAAACTTATAACGTTATTTAATTTTTATTATTTAAGCGTTAAATGGAAGCAAATGATCGTCGGAATCGAATGTTCTATTCTAAAAAGGACTAAACTTTTAACACATTAAGCTTGTGACGAATTATTAATCAGTCAGTAGTTACAACAAACTCTCTTTGTCGGAAAGTTTTCTTTATTAAAATATAATATAGGTCAATGGTCAATCCAGGGTCCAGCGGTTTGCTTTAACAGAACATTATATATTTGTCTTCTAGGAATGGAACTGCTCGTTGATTTGTAAATTTAACAGATGACACGTTTAAGTGACAACTAAAAGTGCCAACGAAATTACACCTTCGCTGAACGACAGATAGGCTAAAGCCGAGCATTACCTATGTTGCTCGTGTTACATTGTAGTAGGAACCAATCCCGTCATTCCAAATGCCTTATGAAATAAGAGGAAAACATTTAATGCTTGTTTTACAAAAATATCAGTTTATTCCAAAATTAATTGTAATTTTTAAGTTAAAAACAACAAGCTTTTTAAATTGTATTTATTTATTTTTATATTTATTACTATTACATTACGCTATAAAAAACAGGTAACATTGTTAAAAAAAATTAAAACTAACTTATAATTTTATCATTAATTAATAGTTTGAAAACAAAATTACCCCTATTTTAAAGAATAAAATAAATAAAAATAAAAAGTTTCACACTTTTTGTTTATGTCCTAGAATATCTTTATAACTTTAGCCTAATTTGCAATTTCTCTAAAAAAAGCTCCCATTATTCCAAATTTTAAGCAAAGGGGACAAAAGACAGGCTGGTTGCTTCCACTCTATAATGTTGTTATCAATTTCCGAAAAGGTATTTTTTTAATATAGATTAATATATGGAAAAAATAGTTGTTTAGGAAAGAGATAGCTTAGATAGCCCTTAGTACTCCAGATTCCGATAACTAATAACACGAGATATACGCACTCGCAGTCCTCCCCTCACCAACCACTTGACCTAGATCATGGTCGCGGTGACAGAATAGCTAACCCTCCTAATAGCTATCCCAGTAACACATACAGTATACACTACACAACATCACACCATGTCCGCTTCCCGCGAAATACAGCCTGTTCTACTAACCACAAATAACTCAACAAAGTTACATTATATTGATTAAACCAAACAAATTACTTGTTATACAAACCATCTACACAATTTTACAAATAACATTTATGTTTTTAAAACTATTATTGGAATCTAATCAAACTACAATATATGTGTTTAAAGATTGTAAAAAATTCAACACAACATATTATTTTTTTAATATTCGAGAAAAATCATTCCCTTTTCAAATTAAATGCCTCATCGACACCATTCCACAGCCCATCACACATTAGACTATAGTAATACTGATTGTTATTCGGATTCTAAACAGAATAATTTCAGAGAGAGTGAAACACAATTAGACTGGGAGAAGTTTTGTGTAAAACTGGCAACGCTGCTAGATGTCACATTGATAGGCCATCTGCAAAATGGGTATAATTCAGCTGCTAGATTGATAGCATTATAGAAAACTATATGACGGCTTTCATAATGTTAGTAGAGTTGACGGTTGCAATAATGATGTTACAACAGAGAGCGGTGGGAAAATTTTTTAATTTTAAATTTTAAAAGAATTAAGACTGATTCTTTTTAAACCTGATAAATTGAAATGTTTATTCACTTACAAAGGCTTATATACTCTACTCCTTCTCGTGGCTGCCATATTGTATGGGGTTTGTGAGGTTGTTATAATGATATCAGGATGCATATATATATATATATATATATATATATATTGAAATACAAATATATTAAATTATCAATTCAAAAAGAAAAAGAAGGAAACTTTATGTTTAAGTAATATATCATCTATAAAAGTGAAAGAAAGACTGCCTATTTAAACATCAAGATTTATTATTTACTTCAATCTTGTAAATAATTAATATCTTAAACAAAGTCCAGAGCACTGTGGTGACAATATATACAGATACACTTTCAAAAGTCCCTTACCACAAGTGTAGTTGTAAATAGTTTTAATTTAGTCTTTGTTAAGATTCCCTCTGAAGATGACAACTTTGTTGTTGTCTAATAGGAATAAACATTTTACTTTTGACAAAAATTTTTGTTTTTTGTTATTTTGTTTATTCCAAAGTGTGGTAAGGGACTTTTGAAAGTGTATCTAAATTAATATCTTGTTGATATAATTACAATTATTTAAAACCTCTTCTTTTCTTAATGTGAAAATACTTGTTGGGTAATGTGTTAAGGTCGATAGCACGAGCCCCTTCACATTCAATGCTCAAAACTGCCAGAGAACTCAGTCTGGGGTTAGACATTGTATTCCTCAAATAAGTCTTGATAAGTTTGGGCAGGGTGGCATTATTGTTAATTGCTAGTAAACAGATTGTACAACTATCTGACTTATGGCATATACAGGTTTCAGACTTATGATCCATGGTTGTACTATTTATGGGAACAGTTTTATTAAGATATCTGAAATGTTGTTCTTTGTAATATTTATTATGATAATAATGTATTTACTACATTTTATTTTTTAATTCTTTTATATATTTTTTTGTTGTGCCTATGTCGCTTCCCCCCTGACCTGCCACGCTTCTTCAAAACACAATTTTCACCTAAAGTGAATCCAAAAACCAAATTTTGAACTTAATAAAGCAAAAACAAGTAATACCAGAGTTCTACAAATTGATTTTGCTGCCATACAGCTCAGAATACCAAAATGAAGTTCAGAATGCTCTTTGTTCACGCTCAACTGTGACACTTTTTACAGTAGCTGTGTTTTACAAGGGGACAACAAAGACTTATTTAATTGATTCGAATACCTAGAAAAAAGGAAACACACCGTTTATGTTTTTATTGACCTACTTTATGAAGAAATGTTCAGATCAAGAGATTCAAATCCTGAAATGGAAATCATTTGGAGTGATAGACCAAGTTCTGAATTTCGTTATTGATGGAGTTGGAGAAAATGTCAAAAGACTCGTAAGATAAATGCATGAGGCAAGGGACAGGTTATATTGTACAGTCTGCAAAAGACTTTGCTGAAGTAGCAACAACGGTTGAAAAGACACAGCATTTTTATATGAGAGAAGATTACATTCAAGACATAATTTCAACTATTATAACTTGGAATGAAGTTCTTGCAATTCCAGGCATATAAAAAATTCACATAATTTCTTATAAGTAGGCCTATAGTGAAAATAAAACCATTTTTAAAACCAATGCCAAATGTACAGAGAGTGAAACATTGTGTTTCGAAAAGGATTTCAAAACTTACCACCTATTGATAAAACTTTTAAAGAAGGGGACTGGGTTCTCCTTAAATATGATGGTTTACCATATCCAGGAATCATAACAAATGTGAATGAAGATTATATAGAAGTATCAGTGATAGTCCCCTGTGCCTTGGGAGTCAAAATATTTTCAAGTAGCCTCAAAAACCGGATGTGTGTTGATGTACACTATGGGAGATGTTATAAAAAAACAGGGCAATCTTCCAGAACTTACAAATAGTAGGGGTGTGTTTAGGTTTAGTCATCTGGTTTAGCGGTCTCTGGTTTATTCTGTAAGTTCAATTTTCAACCATTGGTATAAGAAACTTTAAATCAAAAATTTAATAAAAATAAGTCTAAATTGCTTAAAAATAGTATTTAATAAGAGCTATTAAAGTGCCTCTAACTAAAACTAGCTTTAAAAAAGAAATTAATCAAATAGCTGTATTTAATGGTTTTGAATCTGTTTTGACAACATATTAAGGAAACAGAAATAAAGAATGGCAGAATAAATACTACGACTCTCCAACAGGTTCAAAGTAAAGTCAGATATTGTAGTTTACCCTTTGATTCTACCCTCACCAAAGGTTTGGGCTTCATTTTTAATAATCTTTACATCAAAATAGCTTTAAAAAGTCATAATAATCTTAAAAATTTATTAGGTAATCCTAAAGATAAAATCTCGATGTTGGAGAAGTCTGGTATTTATAAAGTTAGTTGTAACAATTAATTGTGAAAAGGTGTACCTAGGCCAAATAAAGAGAAAATTTATAACCAGATTTAAAAAATATGTAGCTCATATTAAGTAACCTACAATAGGCCAGAGAAATCTAGTGTGGCCGAGCACATACCTCAAACGAACCATGAATTATTAGAAATACAAAATGTGAAAATGGTTAAGAACGTGATGTCAAATAAGTTGCTAAATAGTATGAAAGCATTTTCATTTCTGAAACTGATAGTGACTTATAGTTACTTAACTCAGATAAGGGTCCTATTCCTAATTCAAGTTTATTCTCTTTGTTAAAACCTAGGTAAAATCTTGACGTCATGTTAGGCTTTTCGATTCAATATAGTTTTACAAATAAACACACACAAATTCTTTTGTTAAATATTACAAATTAATGATTTCACCAGTTACGGCATTGATGAGGCTTGTACAGTCTTTGTATAAATTTATATATAGACTTAATAAGTTATGAAAAATAAGGCTGAATTTTCAAAAAATCTAATTTATTACTAAATTCGAACTAAAAACTATTAAACTTAATGGATACCACCTATGACACTCTTTATTTATAAACTGACAACCATTTAAGGAAGTAAATGTAATGTTGAAATTACACCAGTAGTTGTAAATGTTAGTCAAGCCTAGTGAACAGCCTTGTGATCAAATTTTAATGTAATAGCAGATATTTCTTGTTGAAACTCCATATTCAAGGATAAAATAAAGCAATAGCTCAAAGTTTCAAATATTTTAATAGTATAAATGAGCTACAATTGTTTCGCCTTGCGGCATCATCAGTTGCCCGATGATGCCGCAAGGCGAAACAATTGTGATCAAAGTTGGGTGACAACAACTTGCTTCTTTCAACGTTACATATTTAATCACCTCACACACAGAATAAATCACCCTAAGTGTATTAACTAACATCCTGCGATATGAAACTACTTTAGGAATAAACCTTTAGATAGACTTTAGGAATACATATTTAACCTTACATATTTATGGAAAGCATTACTGTATTAGGAACACGCACAATTTATTTAACTTATATATCACTCACCTCACACACACAATAAATCACCCTAAATGTAGCCTATTATAAACTAACACCCTGCGTTACGAAACTACTTTAGGAATACTGTAGACCTTTAGATAGACTTTAGGTTCAATGCATATTAACACAAAACTGATTCATTTGTCAATCTATCATTTTCCAAAATGATTTATTAATTATTAACACTGTTGCCTACTGACTGCCGGCACTGGCTACTGGAACTTACAATGTTAAAATGAAAAGGCGGGTATAAATACTTAATAACATATAGGCCCTAACTGTCCCACTTTAAATAACTTTAATCAAAACTTTTTTAGGCACTCTGCTCCAAATTATATTGTTAAAAGATTCATTAACATTCTGAGTACGTTCATAAAGGCATTTTTTTAACAACTCCTTATTGCTCAAAGCTCTGTAAATAGGCTTGATTGCTAGCATAACAGGTTCTGGGATTGGATGTTTATGTTTGTAGCCTACTGATTTCTGTCTATATTTACACCACGTGTCTGGAGGTCGTGGGCACATTGAATGGCTTGGTTTCTCATTAGTAGAAAGGTGATGGAAGTAAGTAGCCCACACTGCCTTATGCATACTATCTAAATCCCCAGTGTTACTTCTGATTGAATTTCCATAATATGATTGAAGTTCGTCAATAATCTTGTCTGTCAGTCTTCCTCGTCCTTTTATGGTTTTCCCTTTATCCACTTCCGTACTGCCCAAAGTTTGTTTCAGTTTTCTGAGACGTGTCCCTATTATCTTTTCCACATGCCCTATACATTCCAGTTTTTCTATGTCAACATCATAAGGTTTGCTGTCTTTAATACTTGAGCAGGCCTTAGAGTCCCCGTCCGATAACATCTAAACATATCGCACTTTCCTGTTTTCTTCAGAGCGACCAAAGAGCGTGACAGCCGACTGGGTCTCCATTCCTCCGCTGGAGCCTTCGTAGTTTTTAACACAATATTTTGCATGATTTTCTTTCTGTTCTGTAGTTTTTGCTTTCAAACAACCACTACAATATTTAGTCAAAGTATCAAAATATAGAACTTTACAATTGTCAATACTGGTGATGGTGGCAACCCCATTTTTAGATTTAAAACCGCGCCGTTGCTACGTTCTATCAAACACAATGCTAATATCTGAGTTGCCATCATTGAGTTCAATAGCTTCCTTGGTGGCTCGTAACATAGACTCTTCTGCAACTACCTCCAAACATGCTGGAAGAACTTTGGTACGCTTTACTCTAACTAAGGTTAGTGGAAGTAAATTCAACAAGGCACAAAGCATTTTACCCGCTTCAAGTCCTTTGCCAATACAACGAAGTCCATCAAAAAATCTTACATTGGATTCAAACAGCTTCACTTTTTTACAAACTGTATTAGGCCTAGGTTTACATGCTTCAGAAGTCCAGAAATATTTAATGTCATTGCATTCCTCACAACGTAGGCATAGACCACTCACCAAACCGCTCCGCGATAAAACATCTTCCGATAACATAACCAATCCACCACAAATACCTCATTAAACATAGAACTGAGGGTTTCTATAGATATTAATAAATTGCTAGATTTACCTTGAAAGTCACTAATTTTCTTTTCATTACAAGACAACTTCAATTTCGATGAGCTTTTTGGGCATGTTTTTGGAGTACTAGGCCTGAGGCTAGACATTTTTGAGGAACCAGATTGTACTTCCTGTAATTGTTCAGCAGGGATTATCAAAGTCTTATTATACTTGTTGCCTCTAAACAAACGTTTTTTAAAAACTCCCTTCGGTTTTGTCATTTTGTCATAAAATAAAATCACTAAACACAAACTCACTATTTTGTAAACAACAGTTCACAATAGGTTATATTACACTATAGTTGTTTTGTTGTTTGTTTTCGAAAAGTAAGAAAACCAAAAGTTTGTTGTCAGCTGTAACTTGAGAAAAGTAATCCACAGCCACCTAAATATCATTACTACAATACAGGCATACTGTAGCAAAATCTCCAATTAATTAGCAGTCACAAGAACTGCTAGTTGGTTGGCAACCAAACTTTAAAAACTTTTATATCCTAGTAATAAAATTATTAAAAATAGTTATAGGCAGCTAATTACCATTTTGTTATGCATTTTATTGTTCAAAAATATACAAATAACAAATTAACAACAGCAATTTTTTTTTGAAATTTTGAAGTGTTCGCTTGCCTTAAAAGAAAATGTTGAGTAATTATTTATTATAATGCAATATTAATATTCAATGTGTATATTGACTGAAAATTAAAAATACACATATTAGTTCAATAATACACAAATAAAATATAATTAATATCACATTCAACATATTATTGTATATGTAACAATATATATATATATATATATATATATATATATATATATATATATATATATATATATATATATATATATATATATATATAACGTAATATGTGAATATAGTTGTAACATGTGTTTTTCCAAGATATTACCTATAAGAAATTTAATGTATTAATAGCTGTGTATTAGTCACACTTAAAATATAAAATCATTGTTGAGGTGTTTTTCTTCATAGCAATTTCTTATCAAACTGTTTATATCTGCATAACTATCAATTACAGCATCAATACATGATATAACAAAATAATTAATATTCTTGTAGTGTTTTTAAAATTAGATGGAATTAATTAAGACTAAATTTTCTAAAACAGTTTATTTAAGTAATGGAACTTTATTACGTTTTGGAAAGATGTCTGCTGACGTAATGTGGTTTTGAAAAACTTTGTGACTGGTATAGTGTTAATTAAGGAGAAGGTGTTATCTGTTACTTAAAGTTTTTTTTTCCTTTAGCTTTAAAGGAAAGATATTTTATAATTTTACGAAAATTTGTATTTAAAAAATTGCTAACTATTATGAGTTATGATGCTTATGGTCCTAGTTTTCAAACTTTAACCTTTTTGGACACAGACGAAGGAGATTTAATTGGCGCGGACACCCAAGGATAGGAGTTTCAGTTTCATTTTATAGATGATTTTACTTTACCATCTCACAGTCAGACTCAGGCAATCCAGGCATCTCAGCTAGATGGAGTTCAGAGTCAGAATCAAGTAAACGTAAGTCTTTAATTTGTTATCTAATGTGCTGTTATGTATTTAACCAAAAGTTAATTTAGTAGCCTATGAATTGAATACACTTAGTATTATGAAATTTGTAAGTTAATAATCCCTTAATAAAACTGTTGCCATGAGTCAAAAATATTCCACAAATATTTTAATTCCTGTGTTTCTTCAATAGCTTAAAATAATTTTATCTGATTTTTAGGCTAAGACTAGAGGAATGATTGATTGGCTGTAGGAAAACTGGTAAAATTGGTGTATTGTTGTTTGTTTATTATATTAGGTCCTATACCTACAGACATAATTATTTCCTTAAAACCCTTGTAATGGCATATGACTCAAATGATAATTTAAATTAATGTTTTTTGCATTCTTACACCCTAAGAATAGGGTAGTAAGCCTTATACAATCATAAAGTTACATCAATCAAGCACAACAGGTCTAACACAATATTCTGTAACCCTATTGAATTTAGTAGCCTTGGTTTAATTTATACTTTTAGTTGTCCAATTGGCTATGCTTATTGTACTGATTATACAGTATCAAAGTTAATAGGGGAATCTAAATGTTGTTGCATTTCATTTGAATTACATATTCAAAAAGCATAACGTCTCCCCAATAGATTATCAAAATTGTGAGTTAAATAGGACATGAGAGTTAAATCCAAACAAAACTAATCAACATAGGTACTGTTCTAAATGAGAGTCAATTAGGAAGGTAGATATTTAAGGCTACTGGTATAAATGTTAATGGGTAATTGTTCATTGAAGCTCACCCTAGTTTTTAGTCCCTAAATTAGCCATCAATAAAATATAAAATATCAAAATTCACTCAGGCTATTTCTTATGACTGAACATTGAACATAATATGAGTTGTTATAGTTCAGTTCAAATAAAAATTTTTCACAATGTAGAATATTAAACAGTATTTCATGTAAATAATAGTTGAATTGTGTTTATATAAAAGAATTTAGCCTTATATAACCTATATTGGACAAAAAAAATATATGGTAATTGTTTGAGACTTTAGCAACTTGATTTTTCAAAATTTTCAAAGCAATTTTATAAATGAATAAATATCAAAGTAAAATAAGCACAAAATCATTTTTAATAATATTACATAACTTAACCAAACAGCATAACTGAACACTATATAAGTACCATTTCAAAGTCATATTTAGTCTGACGAAAGATATCAGTTAGTAGTAGCCTACTGCACACAAAATTTCATCCCCTATAACAACAACACAAAATACATTGCTTCTGTTCAAATGTGTTATGTATATTGTAAATATCATGCGATATTCTTTGAATTTGACAATACTATTGAGCCAGTTCCATCCTTATATTTATTTACTATTCTAGCCCCTCCCTCCAACATCACCATAATCCCATATATCCCATATACTGGTAAAAATAAAACACGCCAAAATAATATTTTTAATTCTCCCAAAACCTTTGAATTTCCACGTACGTGTCTGTTAGATTGTTATCCTACAACACTATACATACTATTTAACATTCTTATTTATTGTAAAAGTACATCTTCTTTGTACTAGCTAATAAGAGGTGTATATTTGGTATACCTAGACTTTTGTTAACTTAAGGAAGATACTGATCGGCAAAACTATATAGCCTACTCCGTAGGTAAAAAATTGCAGAACTAAAATTCCAAATATTATTTTTGGAGTTTAAATTTAAATATTATTAAAAACTTGAAAGATATTTTATTAATTGAAAAGGTGAATTGGTCAAATCTCAGATTAATACAGAAAATATTACTATTAAATATTAAATTGGCCTACAGAGGGGATCTCCTCTTCATGCAACTTTTAACACATTTAGACACATTAATAATATTTAAAAAATGTCTTTTCCTTCAAATACAAGTTTATTTTAATTTAATTTTTATTTTATTAATTACAAATATTTTTATTTGCCAACATTTCTTTATTTTTCCCTTCCAATTCTAAACTTGGAGAAGACATAGAATCTAGTAATTTATTAATTTTCTTAACTTATAAATCATTCTTTTGACCAATCACACTTTTAATTTGACCTCAAATGTTCAGTTAACAGTTGATTTTCAGTTTTCATGAGACAGCGTTTGAACAGTGAGGTTCTATCTTATCTTCATCTTGCTCCCAGAGCCGGATTTCCCAATAGGCCCGGGCCTATGGGAACAAGTTTCCAGGAGGCGCACGGCCGATAAAAAAAAATATATATATATACTTAAAAAAATATCTAGAAATAAAAATAAATAGCCATAACTTAACATATTTTTTGAATCGATTACAAAACATCATTCTGATTTTGAAGTTCATTGGAACAAATAATTGTTGGTAAAGTTAAACTTTATTATAATACTGTAGTATTCACTTTATCAAAATACTTCATGTAAGCTGTGTTTCTGAGATTAAACCTATTTTATAATGTATTACAGACTTTTTTAAATTTATTTGCCCAAATGACTAAATTGAACAAAACCTAAGTTATTTACATAGCAATGGCCATGCTTTGTTGCGAAAATGCTCTGCGGGTTGGATTGTTTTTGTTTCAGTCCCACAAACATGAGCTCACTATTTAATACATAGAATTACTTAAAGTGTTTTAACCCTTAACACGCTGAATAACAATTTAGGCTATTTACTCATAACGTGCAATTTTTTTTTTTTTGTAATTGTTTAAAGTTCTATTTGTTTTTGGGTTCTTACAGATATATTTGGTTAAAAAAAATGTAGATTGGCTTAAAAATTATTAAAAAAATTTTTTTTACAGATTAAAACAAGAAAAAATACTTAATTTCACATTTTGGACCGCCCTATGAAACATATTATTTTTTTTTTTTATATTTACAAACAAATCATATTATTTTTTTTTATATAAAAGTAGGCCTACTTTTTAATTCAAAATAACCAGAATTTCATCAAACAAATAAATTTTACTAAAAAAAGATTTTGAGAAAAATCAACATATCGTATCAAAAATATCTTTCTACTGCTCATAATAATTACCTACATTCAGGACATCAAAAAAATTACTGATATAGACTAAGTATACATATAAACACACAAACAATATTTGACGATAATACTGTGTCCATAGAAACTGTCTATATTTCAAAATGTATTCATTATTTCATCGATAAATTGATCAAATCCAAGGTCGTCAGGGTTTGCCATTTTTATAACTATCCTATTTTACACAAAATAAAAATGTATACTATAACCTAAAATATAAATAATAAGGCCTAAACAAATCAACAATGAACCGCTATAGCAGTGATATTGCTGACAAAACCTTTTACAACTGACCATCGTAGCTTACTAAGACGAGAAATCACGCTATATGCGCTGGGGCAGAATACAAAATGGCGCCTGGTTGCTATAACAACCAAATAAAGTCCAATGACAGGTGATCGAGAATAAATACCGTAATGGGAGTGTCACGTTATACCAATATGACATTTCCCTGCACTCTATTGGACTTTAAACGAATTAAAAATACATGCAGAAGTCAAATAGTGTTGAATCGAGATATCCCGTCATACACGTTACCAGTCAAGTTGAGGGTTACGTGAAATCCCGTTAAACACGTGCTAAGGGTTAAGACGGCATTTTGTTAAGCCCGGAACCAAGTAAATTACTCAAAAAACTTGCAATGGTAAACATGCATCGTGGAGTAGTGTTTAAGCAATTCATATAGGAATGATATAATTTTTTAATAAAGGTTTTTGGGGAAGTAACTTTAACCAGACTAGGGGGTGGAAAAAATTATTGGGCCTAGGGGCGCCAAAATGGTAAATCCGGCCCTGCTTGTTCCTGATTATCTTAGAGTTTAAAGTGCATGTTTGGCGTATGTTCACGGTTGATTGTGTGTTTTGGAAATTTTGTAGAACTTTATTTTCACTTGTGTTTAATATACTATTTACTCATTTTATATTCTCACAATGGCAAATTGAATGTATGTTTGAAATCTATCTCTTCGAAGCATGTAAAAATACAATGTGATGACTGTGAAAAACATTTCCATGGTGGTTGCGTTAGATTTTTTAAAGGTGACATTGAAAGATTATCTGCGAAAAATCTAATGTGGAGGTGTAAGAGTTGTTCTATTACAAGGCGGAGGAGTTTGTAACTGGAGACTCAGGTGGGGGAGGGAAAGCTGAGCCTACAAGATTTTAACACCTGAAATGAAAATAAGAGCGAAAAGTTAGCAGAAAATACGAAGGCTATTAAACAGCAAATGTGTGAAGGTCGACAACTTTCTGGAAGAAATAGAAAAACTAACTACAGAAAATAAAGTTTTGAAGGAGAAAATTATGATGCTGGAGAGTAGATTGGAGGATGTCCAGCAGTATAGCAGAAGTAATTGTATTGAGATACAGGGTGTTCCTATGGAAAAGGAAGAAGACGTTGTCAAAATTATAAAAAAGGTTGGCATCGCTGTAGACTTTGAAATAAGTGAAGTATATGATCTCCATAACTTATAAATACTGTCTTAGTGTTAAGTTATTTACATTTTATTTTTTATTTGTAGCATTGTGTATGTTCCCTTCACTTGTAGAAGAATTAGATTATATCTTAATTTATGTTAGATTTTACGGAAAAAGCTTGTGTTGATCTCGTTGCCAATGGTTCTAAGCGTCTTGTCATAATTCATCAAAATATTAAAAGCTTGCTTAAAAATTCTATTAACTGAGTTATCGGCGTGGGAAAATTGGCCACTTATAGCTTTGTCTGAGATTTGGTTAAACAAAAATGAGTGATTTTTATAAAATACCAAATTATAATCTGATTCTAAATTATAATGAAATTATTAAAACGGGGGCGTGGCGCTTTATATGCATTCTCAACTCGAATGTTTGTAGAGTAAACAACTAAACTTCACTTCAAAAGACGCAATAGAAATTGTTTTTAGTTTTTCTTAATAATTGAAACTTATTTCTTAATAAGTATGTATAGATTGCACTTGCAATTGCATCAATTACGATTGTTTAAATAGGGCTCTTGATAGCGTAGATTTGACCGATGTCTATCAACAACTTATTGCCTAATCTAAATTTTTTGGAATATTATTGGACTTAAAAATAATTTGTTGCATAAAGTTATTTAATGCTCTGCCTGGCCACATCAATGTGGAAATACAATTTTTTTTGCAAAAAATTAAGAAATTGACTCTGAACAGGAGGACGTTGAACACTTGTTTAATGTATGTAGTTAATAGTTATTGAATAGTATGTAGTGACCCTTGTGTATTATTGCTCTTACAGATGTTTAGAATATGTGTCAATTTTATTTTGATTTGGCTTTTTACTTTTTTCATGATTAGCTAAGCCAATTTTACAATTCTTGTTTAAAACCACAACAAAAACTTGATATCTTCATTTTTATAGTACTATTACCAACAGATAACAGTGTTATCAATAAAAAAAACAATCGATTTTCAATTGATTTACAACTCACTAAAAAGTGTGTTTATTGCATTTTTTCTTGAAATAAAACATCTAATAATAAATATTTGGTGTTTTAATCAATTTCCTAGAAATTAAAAATGATTAATTTGGTCAAAAATTCAATTAATTGTCCTTTGACCTCCAATAAAAATGAACAAATCATGATGTTTGTTATTAAAAGAGCAAAATATATTATCTTGTGAAAAAATCGTGTAGGCCTAATGTTAATGGTTCTCGAAATATTAATAATTTTAATATCCACCATTTTTAAAAAAAACTTGCTTTTTGAAAAAGTTATATTAAAACAGGAGTTATTATCGATGTTTATGCAAATAAAATTATCTTTAATTTATAAATTGCTTTCGTGCATTCGAAATTTATTATTGAATGCTAGTTCCGGGATGCTGTTAATAGCTTCATCACCTATGGCTTATAATAGTCTATCCTATTGTTACCAGGCGACTTAAATTATCAAAAGGTGGAACCAACTGGTAACACTGTTTAAAGAAAAGAAAGACAAATTTTATAATTAACAATCCCAAAGATTTATTTAATTTAAACGGAAATTTCGACGGATCAGATTTTACTATTTACAGTTATATTTTGTTATAAAATTTAAAAAAAAATTTACAAAGTTTTCTTTAAAAAAAGGTTTAAGTTTTCAGAAACATATACATATACAAAAGGTGAAGATGGTAAATTATTTTAACAAGTTTGGGGTTATACAAACTTAGTCTAAAGATACATATAAATAAATAAATATTTATATATATAAGAACACATCTTATGAAAGAAAGACGTGACTCCATTCTCATTATAAAAGAACAATTCATTTTATATATATATTAATCTCCATTTATATATAAAAAAATTATAGTGAAAAACTTAAATTTAAAATTAAGTGAAATATTAGAATAAAAAGGAAATTTTTAAATAGTGAAATTTTTAAATATTGAAATTTTTAAATAGTGAAATTTTTAAATATTGAAATTTTTAAATCATGAAATTTTTAAAGATTGACGTCAATGTTTTTTTGTTTTATTAATTTTGAAAGTAACCCCTTTGGGGTCGTGAAGGCCGAAAAGTTTGCATGCAGCACCACCCATATATATATATATATATATATATATATATATATATATATATATATATATATATATATATATATAATCTTATAAATAATTACACATTATTATATATAAACAGTAAAGGACATATTATTAAACAGATTTCAGTTCCAAAAATATATATAAGAACAGGTTCACAATTTAAGTTAGAATTTTTTAGAGGAATGTCATTTTATAGTGCACTTAGTGACGTTCAAAAGGCTTTTCCTTGTTATAAACATGTCTTAAACAGTTAGGTAGAGTCTTTCAAACAGGTATCAAATTTTGCTGCATGGACTTGCAAAATCCAGAATAAAATCCAGCAAACTTGAACCAGCTTTTGCTATACAAAGAAAAGCAAGCCCACTAGAGATTTATACAAACTTAGACATGCTATTGAACAAGTTTCTCTTATTAAAATGCTTTGTTATTTCATCAAAATTAAGATAATTATCGGAAATACAGAAATCCAGAAAAGATTATAATTAAGTCCTTCTTTGATGTTAATACTAATGGTATATGAATATCTTGATTTCTGTTTGAAATAAAAGACTTATAACAAGAGTTAGAAATTTTCTAAAGACCAGCACTCTAGTTCAGAAAAACATTTTTCTAGTTAGTATTTTGATATGATTAAATACTTAATATTTTGACTGCTTAATATTTAATACATGGCTGTTCAAATTTACAGTTAGCTTTTGTAAAGCGTCCTTTAAATGAAAGAAATATTTTTTTTTTTACAAGTTATCAAGTTTCAATAAATTCTTTGAAAACTAAAATGAAAATACGAAACACATATTTCAATAAACAAAACTTAAAAACATAAACAAAATTTATTATATAGTAAAATCTGAAAAGACATACCTGGTTTGATATTGCAGGTTCAACCGGTCATATACTTATTTTTACAAGAAAAAATCACTCACATGTTATCTCTACACTTTACAAAAACACTGACATTCTTAAAAAGAACACTTATTGCATCATAACAAGATGTTAAATATAATTTGGCAAATAATTAGAACGAAGATTGCAGAGCATTGTGCAAAAGAAGTCCAGTTAAATTTAGAGCGACTACATATTCTAAAAGGTTGAACAGAAGTGTGTAACGGTTTGTAAGACTAGACTTTATCTCGAGAGGGAGAGAGAAAGAGATATATCATGCGATGATTAACTGTGCCAGCCACCAGACTTCACTACCTGACGGATGCAGGTAGATGGGGCGAGGCGGGGGTGGAAGGGTGATAAGCAGGTATAGATTATTTTATTAATTTGTGAATGACATTACGGCTGGTTGGTAAATTTAGTACAGATTATTTTATTTTAATGATTTGTGAATAACGCTTCACTATTATCCAAGAATTTATAGATGTTATTTTAAAAGAAAAATACCTATTATTATATTCCTTTTAATTATTTGGCCAGTTTTTATTAATTAAACAAATTAAATTTCAAATTATTTAAAAAATGTTCCTTAGAATTGTTTATAATTAACATTTGATTGTTTCAATAGTTTATTTCAATTTAAAATGACTGTGATCACTTAAAAAGCGTTACTTGAAACATTCTGTGGCATCGGTTTTACCTTTTTACAATATTTACATTTTAATAAATTATAATTAACATTTTACTTCGACTATCACTTATTTCTTCTTATATAATATTAATCTTTTTTGGCTATCCCAACTTTATATTACCATGTCCATTTCAAAAACTCTGTGTTCCTTGTCTTTCAAAAGCTCCAAGCCATCTTAGCGTCCTTTCTCTAAAATCCAAACTAGGTTAAAAACATCTGTGTTACGGTATATTACGAATTATCGTGGTAGATTACAGATTGTCAGTGATTGCGTCTGCTTTTTTTTTTATACACATTGTCTAGATCTCATTGCACTTATTCAACCTAAATGTTTATTTTGTTCATGCTTTTTTTTTGGATCCTACTTCTTGGATTGTTAAATTAATAAATTTTTATCACTTACTAACCTTCAAACAATCACTTATTTTCAGATACTGTGACCGAATATAAAAAGTTTTATAAATGAAATGTTATGTGGTTTTGTTTTTGTGTAGTGTGATTTAATTGTGTAATGAAAAAATTTAAAACAATAAAAACTTTTTGCCTTCAACAATGACAGTGTGATGTCGAAACTGCAGTCAGACGTATCTGAAAATAAGTGATTGTTTGAAGGTTAGTAATACAAATTAATATAAATGATTTTATTTTCCCTTTTTTTTAACATTTAATTTTCTCCGTTGTTATATGATCTCCAATTATAAAATAATAATTATTACTATAGGTACATTTTTTATTTTCCTGTCTACGTCCTTATTACATTATTTATTATTTATTTAATTTGGGTTGTACATCACTAAGTTCTCCATGTGACATCATAATTCAACTAAGTCCATATTTTCTTTTACCATTCTAATTAAAACAAAGATGGTAGACTTTTTGCTATTTATATTTACTCAATTTCAATGATGTATTATTTATCTAAAAATTTGTTGTATTATATCTTAATATTTCTGATTAAATTATTCTCAAATTTGACTTTATATAGTGGCGTCTACTAATTAGCTAATGCTTTAGATTAAAGTTAAAACTACTTTTCAAGTTGGTATTATCTTGTTTATTTTATTTGACTTTATTTATTAGTTGATATTCATATTTCTATTTCAGTGATTATTTGGTCATTATAGTATTTTATTTTACAACTCACGACCTCTTATATACTTTGTCTTTCAAAATTATGCTTTTCAAGTTTTGATAACCTAGCCTAAATTCATAACAGATATAGCCTACTTTCATATTGTTATTATTTATTTGCCTACAGTAGGCAAAAAAGGTTACTAAATTATTTTTATGATTAGGGTCTTTGGACTTAGTAGCAGAGTATAACAATAGCTAGAATTTCAGTATTAGAAATCCGTTGATACTTGCAATATATATTGCAGAAAGAAATTTATATGAGGCCTAGTAGTATATAACAACTTAGTTCACGTATGAATATCTTAGTGATTTAAATTAATTTGCAATTATCATTTCAAAGAAGAAAGCTGTGTATACATTAATAACACGTTAATTACATTATCTTATTGTAAATTAAACCTTAGCCTATTAGATGTTCTAATTTTATTGTAGGAAGAAACTCAATTATGTTGGAAAGTATATTCTAACATAGCCCTTTTGTTTGGGATAAAAGTCCCGAAACGTGTCACTAACACAAAAAAGATGTCACTTGACGGAAACAAGGTAAGAAACTTTATATATTACCACCTTGCTCAACCTACGCGTAAATTTGTATAAAAAAGAAGAGAAATTGTGTGTTATTTCCCAAGTGGTCTCCCATCCAAGTACTAACCGCGCTCAATGAAGCTTGACTTCAGTGACATATTAATGCATTGAATTCTGTAGTTTTGAAATTGCGATTTTTCGGTGAAAAAATTTGCTCCTAGTATAAAACTTATTTTATTATTAACAAATAAGGTATGTAGAATATGTTTAAAAAAAATTGCAAATAAAAAGCCGTGACTTTCTTAGTAAACAATTACCATTTATATTAATATAATAGATCCTTACCTAACCTATATAACCTCACCTAACCTAACCTATCTTTGATAAAAAAGGCAAGTTAGGTCAGATTAAATTATTTTATATTACAAAAGAAACTAACATGGCTTCCCTTCCAAGTAATTATTACCAAAAATTGTATTAAGCATGTTATTTAGTATGATCAATAACCAATAGTAGTTGATACTCATTTTATTATGTAATAACTCGTACCTCATTATCTTTAACTGAATGACAGCAATTCTCTTGATTTAACATAACCTATCTTTTACTTCAGTGACTGCAATTCCGTAGACTTTACATAATCTATTTTGTATGTCAATTTAAAAAAAGTGAATTTAGTATAAAAATATGTATTTTCTTTCTATAGTAAAGTTTGTTAATTTGATAAAATTTTGTTTTTCTTTGATCGATATTATAAACTGGTATCTATTATAATACTGGATTTAAATAATCTATATTTTATTTTCAAGGTCAATGGAAAAAATGGCAGAGAGAATATATTAGAGAGCAGTGTTGTAAGGGTTACACAGAAATTGGGAGAGTTACAATTTAAAGAGGAAGAAGAAGATGCGTTTTATAATAAGGTAACCCTAAGTGCAAACAAAAATCATTTGTGTAATGAACCTCAATAGATTTGTCATTATTGTACCCTTGTGATCCAATCTCCAATATCAATGGTTTATTTAGAACTTTAGTGGTAACATTCTTCTTCTCTTTTTTTTTCTTACCCATTACAGGATACAAAGTATAGTATAAGTTTGATAATTGCAAACAAATTTATTCCTTTTTATATGTTTTATGGCTTCTGTAAAACAGAAAACATTATTTTTGACACCCTGCCCATTGTCTTTTATGCAAAATTTAAAATGGGAAAATGAAATTTGGTATAGGGGGCTGTAGTGTCCCTATTGAAATTCAGAAAAAACAGATTGAGAATGTCCGCCATTTTAAACATTTTTTTTTTGTTCATGTCTTGTGTGTTATTCAACCTATACAAAATTAGATACACATTTACAGAATTAAATTTCATTTAATGATACCAACTTCACATCTATGATAACAAATAGCGAAGTTATTGCAAAACATATTATTTTAATCCTGACCCCCCCCCCCCAGATAATTATATTTGTATTGCTATGACAAATGTTAGGGTCGAGTGACTAAGACGAGCATATTGAATGGAGATTCCTTCACATGCAGTGTTGTAAAATTAATTGTGAACATGAGGTAATTTTTAGTTTTTTATGTTGCATCACTGGTTTCAGCTGGTTTCTTCCATTCAATTAACAGTTGTACCATACTCATTTGTTTTTGTCCAGTTTAATTGGTATTTCTGTGATTTTGTTGATAAATTTAGAAACTTTCTTGTGTCCGTCACGTGAATTCCTTTTTCTATTATGACACGTTTCGGAGATTTACTCTATCATCAGAATTGATACTCTTAGGAGCTCGTCAAAGTTTTAATAAAACACAAAAACAAACACTGAAAACATAATAATTTTATAGCGTGGGATCCACCCCGTATAAATAGTGGTCAAAGGTTAACTACCGTCTCAAAGTTATGTAGTCACATGGTGAAATTTACTAGACAACTAGTTATCGTGTATACTGATAGCCGTTTCATAGTGTGTTCAAGGAGAATTGAAGATGGTAGTTCATAACTTGGTTTTAGTATTTTTGAAATTACGTTGACTTGGAGATACCAAAAGAAAATAAGTTTAAAGAAATAGCAATATGGATTTAATGCCTAAGAAAAGAAGCAAGGTAATAATAACTTCTAAGGGACATAATAGAACCTTTACTTCTGAGGGACATTACTTTAAAACCCCTTAACGGTCAGCGACGTAATATTACGTCAGTGAGCGTTTCAATAAAATGTGCCAGTGACGTAATGATACGCTAGATATGATTTTTTCACTTCTTTTTTTTCGGGTTCAAATCCCGCGGGGGAACATACATTTTTTAAATTTCCAAAAAAATTATGCTCACTAGTCGAAAGGCACAAAGTGGCATGTATATATAAAAAAAGTTCTAAATTTTTTGCATTGTGATATATATATATATATATATATATATATATATATATATGACTGTGTGTATGTATGTATACAAGTTTAGGCTCTATATACATATTCATAAATATAAATATAGATATATATTTCATATATCTTTACAGATTCAAAAACCTAACCTAACCCTAAAATATTATCTATGGTAAAAAACAAAAAAATTTCAATTTTTACAAAGGTTTTTATGTTTTTGACAATATTTCCCATCATTTAAATTTTAAAAAAAATCAACATTTTTGTGTTGTTTTTGGTCAATTTTAATCATCAGTTAAGGGGTTAATGCAGATATCAATAGAGTGTAGGGTTAGGCTAGATACAGCTAATAAGATAATTAGGCAAAGTTTTGATCTGGGTAGAATTGTGTCTCAACAAAAGGATGCTGTAGAAGAAAACATAAAACCTCACTAAAAGAAAATGCTATTTTACATAGAATTAATCAAATAAATCCTCATACAAATAATTTTGAGTTAAAATAAAACACTTTTTATAAGTTTTTAAGCTTTTTTAATATTTAGGTCACTATAGTACGTAAGATTATAAGGACGACAACGACAGCAACTTTGGTGGAATTGAATTGTTGACGTTCACTTGGTTGATTTCCTAAGACATTAAACGAGAATATCAATAAAAAAAAATAACGATTAAAATACTTCGTTTATTTAGTACCACATAATACTACATTATTATATTATTGTTTTGAACATATTAAATATTATTACTGGGTACTGAAATTCAAAAATAATTTTTAAATCGAATTTATTTTTGCAGGATTCCTACAAGCAAATCATGTCATAGTAATAATATGATTTTTATGAACACAACATAGGCTACTATATTAAATTTCAAATTTACTGTATATAATTCAAATATCAAGGTCATGATCGAGATTACGAACGGAAAACAAAGACTACGATGACAACCGAAACGCGGAAGTTGGACGTCATTAGGAATCATTGAAGAGGTGTCAATTTATATCAATCAAAATAGGAGATACATATCTTTTTAATTAATAAACTAACTCATACATGTTAAGTACAAAATTTGGAAATGTAAATTTAAGAATTTTCTAATACTCTAATAACGTGCACCATTAACTGGTAAAAATAGGGGTCTAAAACCGTAGAAGGAACTGAAGCTGGAACAAAGATCCAAATACTCCACAACCCATCCGTAAACACAAACTTTTGTTAATATACACAGTGAAAGAGGAAATTCAATTAATCCAGATATGTCCAATTCAACCTGGATTGAAGATATAACAATCAGCCAACCCAGCAAGGTTTGAAAGCGCTGAGTTCTCCTGTCGTCAGCTGTAAGATACGTAGGATTCGCTGAACAAATTGTACAGGTGCCGAAAAGATCAAAGTAACCCAATCCTGGGTACTAGAGCACAAACAATTAAACATAATAACCTGAAAGTGGGGAAAAAATTAAATATGTGCAAGAGCCCGTCACTATATTTTATATTTGAGATTATATTTTCAACGGGTAAGCAACAATTGAAGTGAAAAAAACATAAAAACATGAATATGAGACTAAATTCCCGTTAACAGTTGGGTTTGACCCATGTTTCATATGAATAAGTTGGCATTGAAGGCTCACTGACATATTTAAATAATTTGAATATATATTAGGCTGTTCTACGATCGGTGCAGCATATAAAGTTTATTATCAGAATGTGCTGCTGTGATGCATATTAGCTTAGTTATGTGGGGTTGGAACCTTATTGAGGTGTAAGAGTTACACTCTCTTCACCCCAATCATGTGCTGCACATTCTAAAGGACTGGGGGCAACAGAGTCTACTGTAATAGAACATTCTTCCATTGTGTAGAAGTTGGAGTACAATAGATACATCTATGTAAGCAATGTAATTAACTTCACATAACAATCAAAACAACATGTTTGCGACACAGATTGAACACTCGCACTAAGAATTCAATGTTCTGATAGCGTGTTTTGTGAAGGGAAATCTTAATACATTTACAAAGATGTTATTATTTAAAGGAATTAAAATCATAATATCTCAATCGATTTAATATAATGAAATTAATAGCGTTCAATATATTTATTATGATTATATAAAGCAATGGTAAAGAATAACTTTTGCTTTGCATATTTAGATCAACTTCATAATGAATTTATTATTTGAATTGGTTGTTTGGAAAAATCTATATAGGTAGTTATCATACCTTTTTTGACTATCGAGTGTTTCTAAATATAATTAAAGAAAAGGAATTTTTTTTTTAAGGAAAAATGGTATAATCTTTATGACTTTGTCCGGGGACTGAAGGTGGTGGGCGGCCTACCTACCCCGGTAAAACCAAAACCTTCCATCCTCTTCTTCCTTCTCTGCGGGACCATCTTGTGACATTACTTCGAGGAGAAGAATTAAATACCCCACAGGGTCATCCACCATCCCATCGACCGGTTGGTCGAACACCGAAACTGGAGCTCTATCTCAGCTCACCTTAGAAATTAAACTCGTTTGCCCATAATTATTCTAAGATTAAAGCTCTCTATTGCCTTCCATTTTTTTCAACCTCTATCATAATTTCTGTCATATTAGTGGGTGAAATAGGTGAACAAAGATGTGTCTATTGTTGTTTTTTTCAGTTTAAACAAAAAGAATTGTTTAAACTGAAAAATATTATTTCATCAGTTCATAGAATTGTTTGATTGAGATAAACTTGGGATACCACAATAATTCATTGTGTGACATGTAATATTGCTAGGTTCTTTACAGAATATTTATTTGTGTCATCATAAATGGAGTAAATACTGCCTACTGAACAGTTTCCACTAACTCAATTATGCAGAAAATGAAACCCTCCAACCACCCCCTTACATTTTTTTTAAAAAATAGAACAATACGTTTTGAACTTTAAAAAGCTTTAAAAGCTTATCGTAGCTTCTTACTGATATAAGTATTTCATTAAACAGTGATGATTCCTACCTTGAGTTAGCTGCATTTTTTTTTTTTTAATTTGAATTATTTGGTTGGTTATATAGTTTGTATTATATGTAAAACATAAATGTGTGTTATCATGAATATAATTAGTCATATAGGTTATTTCTAAATTGTTAATCATTTTCTCTATTTTTTCATTTATAATCAAATACAAAAAGTGTGTTATTTATTTAATTATTTGGGAACTTATAGACGTAGTAATGTCCTTAAGATATTTAATATAATATTATGATTAATATTAAAGATAATACTTCGTAAATAGGGTTTATGTTATATTTTAAATTTTATGTTTCATTAACATAATGTTAAAGATAGTATATCTGTTTATTTAAATTGAAAATGTTTGTTATTGGTCAAAAAATTTAAATGTATATATTGTTACAATGATGTTGTATTATAAATATATAACAATTGTGTATATTATAACTTTTTTAAAGGTATTTAAGAATACAACTACATACTTAATATCAACTAATTATATGTAAATTCTAGTAAATAAACAAAGGTTGAGTACATTTAAACAATGATATTTGATCTAGCTGTCAAGGTCTCTAATATCTAGCTTATGTCAGATTTATTATAGTTGAATAATATTAGTTTTATCATCATAATGCATAATAAACACCAATAATAATATGGTGAATATTGAAATTAATGTTTTTTTAAAAATTTATTAGCTAAATTACAAACATTTTTTAAACAAAAACTGACAATGAGCGAAAATGTATATATTTTGTTCATTGTTCCTCTATACCTAATAAACGATTGCGTCCAATGATATGGATGCCCTTATTAGATATTAATAATGTTATTTAGAATTGACAGTGAGATAATATTGTATATATTTAATTCACAGTATGTGAACTATTAGTCACACAGTCAATGGTAATAGGATTATGTTACAGACGAAAGCATCAGACTTTATTAGGTATTGTGTTAACGGCTTACTAATTATCCTTATCATACTTTATACATATACAAGCCTTATCGATTATAATTGTTTTACCATTTCCTGCCATTATTTTTTATATAATACAATTTCATATCTAGTTTATTTTTATTTTATTTGTTTTTACAATACCACTAATAGAAACTAAATGAAACTAAATTATATATTCCTTAATACACAATAAATTAAAAACATATTGTCAAGTAATAAAATTTGTCTTAAAGTACCTATCAATAGTCAAATATTTTTACGTCTTTTTAATTTGTGTTACACTGATTTTTAATTACCTCAACTAACCAAATCTGTTTACCAAGAGTCATTTTGATTATCGAATTAATAAAATATATTATTTTGTTTCATTTCATTATATTTACATTTATTTCATTTCCGTAACAACTATTTCAAATGTTCCGAATATCTAAAACCCTACTAGTAAACACCGTAGTTTTGTGCTTTTTGTACATTTCATTGTGAAACCAGTTAACTTCTGATTTACATGTCGTTCAGTACACGTCATGACCGTCACCAGAAATATAGCATTATATATACATATTTAATTAATTGTTTTGGAACATTTGCACTTGATAATTGTAGAGGTTAATTAACTGTAGAGGTTGTGAAATATTTTGAAAGACTAATCATTTCTTGTTCTACATTATTTTTTTAAGAGACACGTATTTTTCAAATATAAAGTATTTGAAAAATATAAAGTAAGAGACACGTATTTTTTATTGTATAAAGTATTTGAAAGGACACACATTTTAAACAAAAATTTATATTAATTTATTTTGATAGTTTCTTTACGTATTACTAAATAACATAAATAAATATTGTTGGCCAGAATTAAATTTTCTCTTCATGATAAATAATGCATTTTACCATTTTGTTTTTCCATCCATTAGTTACGTTATTTATGTTCCAGTACATGTTTTAATGTCAAAAGAGAAGGAATTATTGCAGTGTGCGGCGAACGTCTCGGCTACCGACCAAGGCGAACGTCAGCCCTCGTTATTCGATATGACCAGACGTTCGAACCACTTAAGGTTCCGGAAGGGGTGTTTGGAAAAACGTGTTAGGAATTACCCAGTAAATATATTGCATCGTTAAACAACGCCTAGTCTCAACCCAACTAATCACTATGTTCACAGCCAGCTTTTGATGAGATATAATTTATTTACTAAACTAACTAATTAATTATTATAATTACTTAACTTATCGTTGAGAACTTACGGTTAGGGACAGGCGTGTGGGAGAATTACGTGAACCCTTTAGGTCATAATAATTCCTTCTCAATTTTAGTCGGATGACCTACCAATGACTACGTAACACCCGGGGGTCGATCAGACCCCGCGATTAAGGGTTTAGGTAGCCATTTAATTTATTACCAAAAGCTTAAATAGTAACAGCGCGCAACTTACATCCGCTGACCTCGGCGCACTGTGATCGTCTGTGTTCTTGTATTGACTACGTTGCGCGCGCATCGCATATCTATGCCGTGATCCGGATACGGTGTTTCAGATTTAATAAAATTAATGTTACTTATAATTAAATCATACTTTTCAGGACATATCCTAATCCTTCATTTGGCTCTTCGTAAGGTCCATAATAAATTCAGTAAATAATTATCAAGTATAAAAACAGTTTTTTTAATGATATTCAATCTAAATATAATACTCGTAGTTAAAATCCTTAATTATTAAACTTATAATAACCCTTGGGTATCAATATTTATACAATACACGGTAATTGTAATCAATGCGTTATTATAAGGTTAATAAAACACTTGTTTTAAATTAATAGATGATAAATCAAAGTATTTGATACTGTTTATATTAAAGTGAGATTAGTTACACATTTCATACATTCGATAAACTTGCACTAAATTAACCTTAAACCATTAGTATTTTAAAAACGGGGCCATTTGTTTTAGTATAACTCAAAATAAATCATATTTTATTATATAATGTATTATAAATCTCACTTCCACTGAATGTGTCTATTCCAAGATTTTATTATAAAAATTATAAGTAGTTAGGTTACTTTAATTGACCTAATTACTTCACTGGTAAGTACTATAAGGTTGTATATAGACCAATGTATTGAGAATAACTAACCGGAGGTAATGAGTGTTAGATTTTTTTAAGAAAAGGCAATTCTTTGTTATTTTTCTTTGTTTTTTTTCAATGTGCCGATCCCGAAAGAGGACCATTAAATTAATATATTTTATTTTATTATGAAACTACAACTAATTGAAATTTAGTTTGTTATTCTACATAAGTTTATGTGTGTTTTGTGTTGATGTGTGTTTTGTGTTGATGTGTTTGATATTTCTATTATTTGTTATATTTATTTGAAGGAGTAGTACAAGTAAAAATACAGTCAATTGTCAGAATGTGTAATCAGTATATTATAGATATTATTTGAGGTGAGTTTAAACAGTTTCATAATAATAAGATTTTTTGCAATATTCATAACTTTACATCAGTATACATGTAAAATTAAAATTTTTTATTGAAATGCCGTGAATGTAAATTCTTATATAACAATTCTCATTTACATAACAACAAAGGTAAATAAATTATTATCAGATCTAGATTTTCAAGTGCTTCTACTTAACAAAGTGGTAATAAATATAAATCAAAACAATAGTTTTCTTAGACTAGAATATATTAACTGCAACTTCTGTGATTTACTACTGTAATCTCTCTATGAATACTAAGGCTAGTCTAATATTTCACTGAATTGACTATTGGTAAAATTTATTTAAACTCATTTACATGTTCTTAATTATTTTGTACTAAAATATAAATTATTAAAAAATAGGACTTTAGGGTGTGAGGCATATTATTTTTTAATATTTTTACATTTCTACAAATCTCCATAATTTGATGTTAAAATAAACTACAGATGTTGAATATAACTTGGAGATTTCTAAATATTTATGTATTCTTACAATTAAAATGTATTTTATTTATTAACATTTATTCTCACACAACATACAAAACATAATATACTAGAGAAAACAAAAAAACTGTACCAAACCGTTCCAATATATTGAAAAATTATATAACCTTCTACAACGAAAAAACTCAACTTGTTGATTTTGAGTTAGATTGTACGTTACCCCAGATTAATTTACCAAACTCACAATTCTCAAATCCTGGAATATTTTATCCAGGATTCGTTCCCGCGAGATAGAGAATGAATCAATCAATCCACTGGAAGTTTTGGCTTCTTTTTTGTTTTCTGGCCTGGATTGATTAACTCCTTCAACAGTTTAAGTTTACCTGAACTGCTGGTACCCCCCTCTTTATTTCAAAAACTTCCAGTACTAAATTTACTTTTATTATTAATCAGGGAAAGCACGACTTTAATTTTGTTTTTACTAATCCCTAGGGAGCGGGTTCTGAAAAATATTTCTGTCACACAATACGTTTTATCTTGATTCCCTATCTAGTTTTCTAAATAAAACAAGTGGCGTGGATAACTAACATTAAAAAACACATGATTGTTAATTCTGACAAGTATACAATAATTTATTGAATCGGCTTTTTCAAAAATAAAAATCAATCTTTCAAAATTTTTAAACAACATTAAATTATTCAAAACAAACAAAAATTTACAACATTTTATCAACTTAAATTACATAAAAAAGAAAACATTTCATCTTACAAATTACTATTTCATGAATTATTTTAATTAGGTGGCAGATTGGCAAATTTAAATTCAGAGGAAAGTTACATTCTAAAAATCTTTTATTAACCAACCACTTCTGTTTAACACCTGAACGCTAATTTCCAAGTTTAGAAATTTAATTAGCCGTTTAGGAATAATTTATCAAATTTATATCTATTACAACAGAAAAATATCTACACATAAATTTATATAAAGTTACAAAATCCTATGAAACATCTTAAATCTATATCCCAGGAAAATCAGTGGAATTTAATTTATTTTTTGGCCAACTTTGCCTTACAAATAAAAAATCGATACCTTGACTGGTGATCGGAAACCTTAATCGCCGTCTAGAAGATCCTGGCTCCTTGATGATCCTGGATAAGAGAATATGTTGTTGTCCTGGTGTCCGTTAGTTGTGGAAGATGATTAATGATCCATGTAGTTTAGCAGAGTTCTAGTGACGTGTTGACCTGGACTGACACTGGATGTATGATTTTTCCACTTTTTACGAACTCGCTGAAAACTGGTTAATTTGCCATTTCACTTATCACTTCTTATTCTAGGCGACTTTTCTTTTTTAAAATTAATTTTGAAACATTTTAATTTTTTTTCAAATTTATCACCATAACTTCCGGCATAGTAACACCTTATACCTTCAAATAATTTTTAAGATGAGAGAGCACTCGGGCATAGTAACCCCGTAGTAATTGAAGAGAACTTTTTTACGAGAGATCGGGCATAGTAACCTTGTAGTAATTACGAAGACCTTTTTTAAGAGAGAGCGACCAAGTCGCGTGCAGCTCTATTTATAGCCAAAAACTACCGTATTCTTGTACCAATTTATTTCCCTCACATGGATAATACGATATTTCTTTTTTTCAACATTTATACGTAGTTTTTTTATAAATTTCTTCTTCTATTGGTATGCTTGTTTATTTATGGTTGATTTGCTATGGTCCAAGTCCTTAAATCCCGTTATTTTATATAATTTCCAGTAAATATCCTTTTATATTTAAATGTAAAGTAGTTGGTATCCTTAGTTCCGCCCAATTCGACGTCACGAAGCTATGACGTTTCAGCCTCTACATATTTCGATTTGCAACTGTATTCTCTATTCTAAATTGTTTCCTATTCTAAATAAATTCTCTATTGTTTTCCCTAAATTTTATTTTAATGGTTTTATTTATTACTTTTTAGTGTTTTAATCGCCAGCATTTTGTAGGTATCGATCTGAGCTTTCGCGAGAAGTTTGCGTGGTGATTATCGGCCCGCCCGTTCACCTGTAATCCGTTACGCAATTTTTAGTGTTATTTACGATTTATATTTCTCACACCTTTTACATTACACTTCTGAAACTTCACTAAATTGTTCGTCTTGTGTAACAAATTTACTAGCCGCTGCGATGATTCTCTGTGACCTTCAGATCCTGGTTTTTTCACACTTGTTTTCACACTTCTTCATTTGGGGGGGGGGGATTATTATATACTGATTACCAGAGACTTACATATCTTGTTAAATACTTAACTCTAAACAGGTTTTCCAAATTTTAGATCTTTGTCTATATCCCTGACCCCAAAAAGGTGTAAAAACTATAACTTTTAAATTTTAATTAATTTATTAATTTTTTCTTTTATTACTTGTATACCTTTTGCTTTATCAATTATCTCTATACAACTCTTTTTCGAAATTTAGTTTTATATCTGATTTATTCAATTTTTAATCTTTATCATTTCACCTAACTTTTTAGTTATTACAATTTTCAAAAAATTTCCAAGAATATTTTATTCTTAGAATTATTTTTTATTTTCGATAATATCAAGATTTTTTATTTTTGACCAATTTTGATTTATTGCAGCGTGTGCTAATTTCTATGAAATAACCGTAAATGATCTATATTGCGTACAACTCGTACTACAATTACACATCCTATAACAGTATTATTTCATATTTTTATAATTTATTAAATACAGAATAATTTTTATTCAAAATCTACCGACATACGATTTTACTGTCATAACGGGTAGGCGAAAGTTGACTTTAGACCGAGTCATAGGTCAGTTTCACCGACTCGCGGTGAACAGCAAGTCGATTACAATTTAGTCAAACCTTGTATTAGGATTAGATTTGGATGTTCTTCTTTTTTTGACCAAAATATAATCCCATACAACGAATTTCCGTTGTACTTCATATAATATTTTACGATACACAGTATTATTTATGATTGATAGTATGCCTCTCAATTTATTCTCTTTGAAACAAACCTAAATATAGGCAAATATTTTAAATCAGAATTATTTTTATTTCTATTTAACACACAGAAAATAATTAAAGCAGTCAGTTAACATAAGTACTTACAAAGTAGATTCGACCACTGAAAATCTCATGTACCAAATTACTCTTTTCATGTGGAATTAACATTTGATTTAAATTTAAGATATTTAAAGAAAATACATATTTATGCACATTGTGCTATCCGTTAATTTAAGTTTGGTAGAAAATCTTCTATTTCTACACACTACAATATTTTTACGAAATTCAAAAATTCAAAATTAACATATGAAAACTATATATTTATTGTTGCATTTTAGAAAACAAATAATTGAATATAATTATATGCAATGTTTTTTAGTAATAATAGTCTAAAATCACTAGCTACCTGAAGTGAATGGCGTCACAAGTTTAGTTATATATTGTTGCTACAAATACAGATCAATTTGATAAATATACCTGTCTTATTTGCTGCAATGAAAGTGCTGATATTTTAAATAATAATACAGTAAAATAAATAATAAATGGGAAGATCGAAATCTTTAAACAAAAACTTATTGATTAAAGGTTAACCACTAATTTTAAAATGTAGAGGCTTATAATAACAATTGAATGTAATATTTATGTAAGATTTCTTTAAAGACGTTAAGGAATGAAATAATCTTCATCCGTTTGAATCCTTTTAAGGACTTAATATTGATAAATATAACGTATACGGCATTTATATTTCGTTATACTTTCACGAAAACGAAATATCTACTTTAGGAATATCTACTTTGTAACAAAGTCTTGTGGTTTAGGTATCTTTTGATATTAAATTATATGAAGATCGTAAAAAATGTAATGTAATGTAACATACCTATTTTCCAGGAATACTAACCCCGCCTAGATTAAAGAGAAAAGAGGAAATTTTAATATGTAAGGTCACAAAACGCTCTTCACTTCACTAAATCTGTCGACAATGGAAATAACGACAAAGCGTATAGTGACAAACCGTTTTAATTAAAAATGGCTATTGTCCGTTTATAGTCAAAGCTCTTATCAGAATCAGAGCATTTTTCATTAATTGGTTATATTTGCTCGCTCACCTGCTTATATTATTTGTTGTAACTTCATTATATTTTTTGTTGTTTTAATAAGTTTGTTCGTATTACAATGTCTGGAATTTGTTTCAATGTGTATTTACCTTTATTATCTGAATATATTTCTCATTTATGCTTCTTTTAGATGACATTACGATTAGTGTAAAGTGTAATAATGCATATAGAATGGTTGTAGCTTTTCAGATGTTTTCCAAGTCACTTCAACAGGTTCTTCTTATTCCGATATAAATATTTCACACTATATATATATATATATCCCAGAATTTTTATTGTTTTTGAACTTGGTGGTGACAAAATGACAAGGTAAATTATATTAAACATAATATTTCCTGTACTAGGTTTAATAATTGGGGTTTCTCTTTTCAATTTTATAAATGATAATAAGGTATTTACCTTATGTTATGTGATTAAAAACTCTCTATTATATGTTCAATATTTAGGTTCCTGATTTCAATATAAATTGATCATTAAAGTAAATTAAAAACAATGATTCTAGTAATGTTTCTGAAACCTTTAAGTTATTTGGCATAAATGATATGCAAAAGTGTTAATTATAAGTAGCTAAAAATAATAATTTTAATATCCTTAATTATCTTTTTTTTCTTTCTTTTTTTAACATAAAATATATTTAGTTACCTATTAGAACATATATCTTAAATAAATAACAATTTTTAGAAACGTTGAAATTGGTCCCTTTGAGATATAATTATGGTTAAGATAGACAACCTCATAGGATATTAACGTCCAAAAAAATCAACGTATATTCATATATTAATCATTTGTGATTTCTGTTTTGCGTAAATTAGTAGTATATATATTTTTTACTATAACAGAAACATTAATGTAATTATTTTATTTTATATTTTTTATTTATTTTATTTATTTATTTATTTTACAAGAGCTACACAATATCCTTTATAATATATTCATATACGTAAGTTCACTTAAATTAATCATCGAATTAAGTGAAAATGAAATTTTTTAAATAATAAAATATTGTTAAATTTATGTGTTCTCTCGTAATCTTTTTCATTGGAGTTTTGAAATAAAGAATCATTATATATTTAACTTTTTCTTTAAAAATAATGTATTGACAAATACGATTGATAAAGAGTAATATTCAATTCAAAATGTTTAACAAAACTTGATGATGTTGTTTGTTTTTCTTATATTTAAACTAAATCAGCCTTTGACGACCGCGTTCAGAAAAGTAAATAACAAGCACAACAAAAGTATATTAACATGAAATAATTTTCATGTTAAAGATAATTATTTTTTGTAACATTGGTAAATACTACTTAGATATGTGCAAAAATATGTTAAAATACGGTTATATTTAATTGTGATATTTCTGAATAATAATGAGTGATATAGATACTAAATAAAGTTATGTTAAACACTTCTTAAGGCTTAGCAACACACTATTTATATTTGCTTGTCAACGAGTACAGTACATATATGTAATTTGCTTTAAAATGAGAAGCAATGTTGAACATGCTTCAGCTAAACACCAACTTGAAATTCAAGTGTTGTAAACTTTCCATTTTATATCACTTGAACGTAGCATCATTAAGTTTGTTATGAATACTTGGTTTCAATGAAATTGTTAGCATAGCTTGCAGGAGACAGTAACGGAGTTTGCATGCATGGATAAACTTATGTAATATCACACACTCAAGTTTGAAAACTAGGGGATCGTTATAACCGTTTGAATGGCAACTTTAACTGTTGTAAAAGAGACGAGTGTGAATCAGTTTGTCTACAATACACCCATAATATCCCATGTAGAATTTGAAAAAAAGTGAATACTAACATTAAGATATAAATTAAACTTCTTTGGTTATAAATGTAATACAATATTCCATACTCATCGCGATTTATAAAATCAGTTTGTCATTTGTTATCAAAAACCCTAATATATATATATATATATATATATATATATATATATATATATATATATATATATATATATATATATATATATATATGCACTAGAGTTGAGAGAAAATCGTGTTTTACACGTTTATTTGCAATTTATTTGGTTTTATTCTAAATGAAGATATTTTCGCCTTTAAATATGATAAGCGTTGAAGTTAATATAGATTTTATTCAACGTTTAAATTATATTTATTGAATGTTGAAATCAATTTAATAATTATATCTATTAGGGTCGGTCCATATTCATTGTACATTATTATCTGTATTTGTTATTAAAAATATACCTTGAATATATATATTCATTAGAAATAGGTTGGTCCATGTGACTATATATACTCGTAATAAAAATAAACAAATATTTTTTATCATGATAAATAATTTTAATAATAAACATCGAAATATTACACATCCAATACCTTGACTAACGTAGTCCTACATAATAACGTTTACTTTCATAATCAGAGCTGGATTTAACTTAAAAAACGGCTTGATTCCCTTGTATTCTATTTGTTATTTGATAAATAAGAATTACATTTTGGGACTTTAAACGTATCTCTCGACAAATAACAGGATCAGATGGTTAGAATACATGATAAATATTTAACTATTTCATGATTTTTAATAACAAAATCCGATAATAATTTAAAATTCATATTTACCTTAGGGACTACGTAATTTGTTAGAATTGTTTGAGGAGATGGAGGAACTCCGAATCGCGTGGACAAAAATTAAATGATAATATTGTATCCTAATATGAAGAATGTCAATAAATGATCGTTGTATTAAAATTTATTTTTTCAGAAAGTAATATATAAAGGTTAATTTGTAATATTGTTTGTTTTCTTATATATATATATATATATATATATATATATATATATATATATATATATTTGTGTATTTAATTTTTTTTTTAAGTCATACATTGCAGAATAAAGTCATGAATTTATTTTATATCTTTGTTTAGCTGACTTGTATTTCATATTTAGATTTTCCAGTTCTTATTATTTTCTCTTTATGAATATATCTATATGGGTTTATCCTAATGGATTCCTACTAATTTCTCCAAAGGTTTTAATTATTTTGTATTTTCTTAAAACTATATGTTGTATGTACTGTAATATATTTTAATATTGAAACTATAAATTTATATTTTTTTTACATCTGATACAAGAATATAAATACTAATAAAATGTTGTATCTTACAAAAGATGTAAAAAGATTAGGAAGATATATTTATAGTAATTTATAGTGTTTATAGGGAAAGTCACGAAACTTATTTTATATCATTTTGTATTGCTATACTGATATTAAATCTATTGGTCAACACTCTAATTACACAACTTTGGGCCTGATTTTAAAACAATAAAATAAATCATTTTAATTACCACATGTTAGATCTTAATAACATAAAATGAAACATTTAATAAATTGATTTAAATAAAGTTTTTTGTAAAATAATATTTAAAATTATGGAAGATATTAGTGGCAATGAAAGGGATTTTGTTTAAAGTATCCGAAAAGAGAAAACTTAGAAGCCCACCTCTATGAAATGGTTGTGTAAGTTCGGACTAATTACAACCTGCAACCACAAGGAATTGTAATTGTTAATAATTGTAGACTATTTAATTTGCTATAAAAATCGAAAATAATATAAAGTGATAGATTTATTTTGTTGAAATAAATCAGGTTGTGTAAAACCTATTGTTTATTAATGTATATCTACATCGCCAAAAACACACCACAAGTCTCATACAATTACGATACTTTCAAACAACTTTTATTTTTTTCCTTTCCCGAAAGATGAATCGGGAGAAGATGCCACTTTAAGTGACCATCAAGATTTTTTTTGTATCATGACCAATATACAGATCGGATAATAATTTACATATCCTATGTGAAAATGAGCAGGACATTTACCACAGGATATTTTCCCTAAAGTATACAAGATAACTTGCTTAACAGCACTAAAACAGTTCATTTGGTTTCACTCTCTTAAGGCATCGCACATTGTCCGTCACTTGAAGCACTGTTTCCATTTCAGTATTCTCATGTCTGAGTAGACGCTGGTTGTGTTTAATGGCGTTCTTCTTTATTTCTTCTGCGACGTAATGAACTTGCAGATCACGATGCAAATCCTTATTCCTCACATAATACATTTACAATTCCACGTAGCACCTTATTTTGAAAGTTCTGTATCATGGTTTTATTGGATTTCTTCGCGCACCCCATAACTGGATTCCATATGTCCAAATAGGCTTTAGTATCTGTTTATAGATTAATAGTTTATTCTCAACAGTAAGTTCATAATTGCGTCCGATCAGCCAATATAATTTTCTATATTTTATACCAAGCTCCTCTTTTTTTTTTTTTTTAACATGTGCCTTCCACCTAGGTATTGTGTCTAGCGTCATTCCCAGATATTTTACTACTTTAGAATGTGGTATTACTTGGTTATTTATCATAATAGGATACAGAACTGTTTTCTTATACGTAAAATTTTTATGGATTGACTTTATTTCATTAAGTTTTATTCGCCAACATCCTGTCCAATTGTTTACATTGTTAATTGTCTTCTGCGTTCAGCCTGTAGCAACTCCAGCATCATAAGCAAATGTAGCATATCTCGAGTATACAATAAGTATAATATAGGTCCTAGGATACTGTAACCTGCAGTTATCCTCTTCAATTCTGAATAATCTCTTCCGTGCCTAACACGAAAATATCTTTCAGCAATATAAGACTTCAAAATCTCAAAATACTGTCTTGGTAGTTCTTTATGCAGCTTGTATTCCAGCCCCTCGTGCCAGACTTTATCAAATGCTTGGGATACGTCTAAGAAGAATGGTGAACACACCCTTTTCTCCTCAAAAGCATTTTCAATGACAGCAGTAATTCTGTGGATCCGGTCAATTGTTGAATGTTTGCGTCGAAAACCAAATTGGTGCGATGGGATCAGTTTTCCCGCCTGAATGACAGAGTGCAACCTATTCAGAAGTAACCATTCAAAATTTTTTGACATAACCGGTGACAGTGATATTGGTCTATAAAATGTAATTTCAGCTGGTGTCTTTCCAGGTTTTAATAGAAGAATTACCGTACATATCGTAATTTGAAACAAGCATTTATCAGGTGCTGCAACTTAATAAGAGCAATGTCGGGAAGTTCCTTTATAATCTGCCCAGATAATAAAACATATCCTGGTGATATTCTGGCACTTAAATTATGTTTTATAATATTCCTAAGTTCTATTAGTATAACAAATGATATTTCCTGTTCATCCAATTTACTAACAAATGGTACGTGTTTCTGTATTGAGTTTTGTGGAAATGGCGAAAAAAACCTCTGCCAGATGATTTGCAAAAAGATCAACCTTCTGCTTAGAGTTGTTAGCCCATCCTCCAGTTGTCAGCTTTAATAGATTTTTAGGCCTTTTATTCTTATTGGCAGCTTTTCAAAGAGAGTACTCGGTATGTTCATCAGCTGTCAGATTACCAAAGACATCTACTCATGGTTTCGTTTTTATGCTCACTCAATCGTTTTTTTAGCTGATTACTTAGTCTGTTAAAAGCTACCTTATCACCAGGATATCTTCATTGTTGCCACCTCCTTCAAACACTCCTTTTTTCCAACAGTATATCTCTAATCTCAATTGGATAGGTAGTACCACCTATATGACTGGAACATTCGCCCCTCTAATACCCTCCTTTGGGCAGTAAGAAGTGTAAAATCTATGCTACAAAAGCATCTATCATAGAACAACTATTGAAACAAATAGTAGAAGAAAAACAGATGAAATATTAGTAAATGTTTTATCAGCGATTGGCATATTTAAAAAGTTACACAAAGATAGCACTTTTACCATCTTGTGTAAAACACATCCAAGGGTCTTACTTATCCAAGTTAATATTTAACTGTGAAAATGATTAAATATTATTCCAACTGCTTACTCTTTGATTCACCACTTTGACTAAGGTTCCAAATGTGACCCTTTGTTTTCTGTAAAAAGAACAAATCAAATGGTATGAATTTCATTTTATTTACTTGTATTCAATTTTAAGTTTGGGAATTTCTCGTCTGTCACACTATAATGATTTCGCTCAGGAAAAAACAAATTTTGTTGAGCTGTCATATCTTATTGAATAGTCATTTTGTCCGTTTTAGCGGCAATGTTTTCTACTTAATAAGCACTATAAAATTAAGTAATACTCGATTGTTGCCGAAATAAAAGATTTTCATAACTTCTACTGCAGGTCATTCAACTGTAGGGAATGACAGTTAAATGTGAACGGAGTTGTTTGAACTAAGGTAAGGTCACGCATTGTTATATGCATTTTTGCACATAAATATCACAAGTATTACCTGTAAGACACTTGTTTTAATATGTATATCATTAATAAATCTTTAATCATTTATTTAATTTCATTATTTGTGCATAAATTCACATAATTGAAGTATGTTTTTGATGTAAATTAGGAAACTATGATGGAAATTAGGGATGTCGTTTAATGGTTTATTTTAAAAATTAAAAGACGTAAAAAGTAATTTTGATTGCTGATTGATTAGCTGATGAGGTAAATGTTTTTGTGAAGTGTTATATTGGTTAAATTTGTAGTTTCCATAACATCTCAATATTCCTTCCTTGTCATTAAATTCATGTACTATGTTTCAGTTAATTAATAAATTAATAAAACCTTTTCGTAAGCAGTTTTATGCATCTATTGGACCGATGTAATATAGAATACTAGACAAAATCGTACCAATCTAATATTATTTATATAAAAAAAAAATGTTTTATTATTTGCTCAAAATATTTAAGAATTATTATATATATTTTAACAAAAAATAATTTGTAATTGTAACTCGTATTGATATTTATGGTAATAAATTAGTTATTAATTGATTTAAGTTTTGGTAATAATTAAATTGATTTAAATCTTTAGTCAAATAGTGTAACTATTATTATACATATTTCACTAAATCATTTAATTAGTAATTTTAATTCATTTTTATATTCCTGGTGATGAATATTATGTCTTAAGTATAGTAATTTAGGTGAAGTCACGAATCTAATTACTTTTTTGCTTACACGAAATTTAATTTATAAAGAAAGGCTTATGATAGCTTTTCCCACGTTGTTAATCATATTGTGAACGGTTTTATTCGTTTAACTTTTCGTCTTCTAGAACGCCTCATACTTATTAATTACTCATTGCATTGAAAATGATAATCAATTTATGTCTAACTTTTACGTTAAATCTTCTAATAATTACAATACATTTTTATTAAAAGATTAAAGTCTGAGAAAATATATACGTATTCCTGTTAAATTTTATAATATGAACAGCATCTAATGGAAATTAAATATGTCATTGTAATGGTTACAAATCAGAAATATCTGTAACACGTTTTTAATTTGTTCGTTTATTTATTTTAATGGGATGAAGTAAAATCGATAACAAAAAAATAAATAAATAAAACGAAAATATATATATGATATTTATGATAATGTTACAACTATGACGTTAGAGTTGCGTTACTCCTAGGCATAATTTAAACTATACAAGTTAGAGATTTATTGCTTGAAAAGTAAAATTAGCGGTTAAATTACCGACATAGTTTGAAGATAAATATTTTTTGTTGAGTTCTACACCCCGATATAGGAATAGGGACGTAATGATCTAGCTTTAATTAACACTGTCAAAATACCGAACATTAATTTTACAGATTTTGTATTCGTTCATTATCTGAGAAAGTATCAGCTTACAACACAGTAACCTAATTTTACAGCATTTACGTAATTTCGTTGTTCAACTTTTTATTTCGTTTGTGGGTCAATAGATGAATAGCTACAGTTACTAAATCGAGAAATCTTCTCTTGTCAATCATAAAAAAATATATTAATTTTCGAGTTTCCATAGAGCGTCCTTTAATAACAATTAGCATAATTTTTAAATGGTTTCAATAGTTTAAATTTTAATTATTTATTTTAAAATATTTTGAATAACAATTCAACGACTGGGAAGTAAATTATATTATAACACATTTACAATGATCAAACTATACTAAAGTATTATTGTGAATACTTTAATAAACTGTTCACTGACTGTGAACATTGTTTTTCACATACCATATATAGAAAAGAGGTATTTTTTTTTCTAAAAATGATTATTACTACTTAGTATGTTTTCGGATTTTTGACATGGAAATACGAGTACATAGGATATGGATTGTTAAAAACCCTTCTCCATTATTTCAGTATGCATTTAGTTAAAGTCGACGATGCAATAAAAAAAAAAAATACATGTTAGTGACTTCCTAAACATTTTGAGTAGGAAATTATCAATTATAGAACTATATAATGCATTACGGGTTTTATATTTGTGTAGATACAAATAATGTAGTGATTGTAATTATAAATTTAAAACAAATTTTTTTAGACTTTTTGGATATCTAATAAACTCTTTAGTTCATCAATCATTAGGTGAAAACTCCCCAATCCCTAACTATAGAATTGATTAAGACATATCTCATAGAAACAATACCGAAATTGATAACTAAGTTTTAGTTATATATGTAAACCAACCAATTCAATTTATTCCTTAAAAGCATTATCATTAAAGATGACGATGTTTTTACCCAATATTCGAAACTTATATAACCCTAGAATACAGAATTTGCATCTATTTCTTTATGCATTATGTAGTGATTGATATCACCATTATGCTCTACGAATTGAATAACATTTATTATTTTTTCACTACTTAAATAAACTGTGTAAAGTATCAATTGTTATATAAATGTAAATTACTTTCAATTTATATTTATAATAAACCGAATACATTTAGAATAACAATATTCAGAAAAATTCTCCAATTTGTTTTGTCATTCTAGCCATGCTTTTACAAGTTGAATCATTTGCATGAAAAATCGTTCAATCTTTAAATATTGCGAAATTTCTGTTAGTTTACGCACAACGTAATATACAAGAAAAAGGTTACGAATGGTATAGCAGTATTTATTATCACAGGTCGTTGAAAAAGTTGAAGAATCATGGAATTTGCAAAAATCCTACTTAAACCTTTAAAACTAAATCAAAATGATTTTAGTTCTAAAATTACATAACATTCCGAAACATTTAAATTAGTACTTTTTGATTACACAAAACATTCGTTTTCGATACTACACATACTACATTACAACACCAATTTAGTCACAAATTAGTCTCTCCACAGTATGTGTGGAGCATCGTCTTCTTAACATGTATCCCTATATCAAATAACGATGTATAAAATATTTATCAAAAAATTTCACTTTTATTAGTAAAATTGCTTTAAATATAAAACATCCTTTTAACCCGAACAAGACATTTTTTAAATACATTTAAACAATAATAAATATCTTATATCCCTTACAGTTATTTATAAACACCAAACAAAAATAGTGTAGAATTCAATAATTTTGTAAAATTAGTCATGCGATTAGGAATGTTTTAGAATAAAAAAATCAATAGAAGCAATCTTTATATTGTAAGAAGAAATTTAGTAAAAAGTTTGGGTATTGTAAGGATACATTTATTAATATGGGACAAAGAGATGTTTGTAATCTGACCTTTACATTTTTAAACTAGCTTATGTAGGCCACACAGTTGGTGATTACAATTGTCAGTAGAGTTTTAAAAAATAAGTTAACACTTAGGTTATAGTGATTACAGTATTACTAATCCATTAAAAAAATTATGGATTACTAAATTTATAGTCTAATATTAATTTGAGAATTCTTCGTGTTAATGCAAACTGGAGGAAGTAAGGTGCTTTTCTAATTTTAGAAATTATGGGATTATTTTTTAAACATAATACTACAGTTTTAAATAATCAGTACTGATTTCCCGTTTAAATTAACACATGAAAAATTGGGTTTTATAAAAAATAAATTAGAGTAACTTTTTCTCCCTATCCAAATGATCAAAATGGCTTGAAAGTTATTTAAGGGTTTCTTGTGAGTACAGATGTCGCTTTTAAAAAGTACAGTTCTTAGAATGATTATGTAAGGAAATATTTTTGAAACTTACATCATTCAAATTAATAAAATAAATAAAGAAGGGAAGTTGCTAAAGCTTAGGTTCATATTCCTTTGATGCAATAATAATACTTTCTCCTTTAAGATACGGTAAACCAAATAAATTGCAAATAAACGTGTAAAACACGATTTTCTCTCAACTCTAGTGCATATATATATATATATATATATATATATATATATATATATATATATATATATGCAAACTGGAGTTAATGAAAATAATTAATTCTTATCTTCAAAACTTATGCCACATAAAAATATTTAAAAATTCTATTTAGTAAATATTACGAATTATTTAGTATCTTTTTTCTAAAAAAAAATAAAAATACTTTTTGTTACTATTGTTCTTGTAAAATGTGTATCTCATTACACCTAATTGAAAAATACCCAACTACAAATGTTTAAATAAACATTATTATAGCAAATAGATTGATACGTTTAAACAGAAACTTCATTTAAATTCATCACAATATACAATTTAAAATTGAAATAATTGTGAACTGTCAACATATAAATACGTAGCTGTTTGTAAAATTTTGATTGTCCCTGAAATTTTTAATTTTTTTTATCGTAAACAACTTCTTGACAAATATATTACCGTATAAGTCGGTAACTGATTTTGCCTTATAGCAAAGAATCGAGCAACGGATCTGTATATTTTTTAACAAAAAACATGTGATCTATTTTTTATAAAATAATAAAATTACATTTTTTAAATATGAGCAATCTTTAAAATGTACGTAACATTATACATATATACATATACGTATTATTTATCATTGTTTACAGAATAACATAATATTATACAATCAAAGAAGTTTTATAGTCAACACTTTGTGTCTATAATCTCTTTGCCTAGTCTAAATAGCTCTTATGATGATCGGAATGTGAAGTAATATTCCAAATACTACAGCTTATTATACTTGATATTCAAGTGACTTAAACATTCCATTTGATATATCTTCAAGAGAACATCATTATGTCAGCCATGAATAACATTGTCTAAATGAAATAGTTAACATAGCTCTTAAGTGATAGTTACAGCGTTAATCTATGATGAAATTTGTATAACATTATATACTAGAAGTAGTAGCGCGTTCCACATTATATAAGAACTGAGAATTTTGTTTCATAAACTAATGTTAATCAACCCATAACTTGGGATTAACCTTAACTAACCTTCCTTTAAATTTATTGATGATAATATAACAAATATTTCAATGTATGTGTTATCATAAATGTTTAAAATAATTAACTAAAAAAACATAAAAAAGTTATAAGAAATTAGTACGTTAACGTCGGTATTTTGTCATAGTCAATGTAACTTCTCTTTTATTTCTTGGGTTTGCAATTAGTTTATATTACTTTCCACTGACAGCAGAAAGGGCCTTGTTAGTTTATTTATTGTATACATTTCAACAAAATACAATTATTAATCTGGGATAGATAGCAGTTGCGTTAGGTTTATTGTTGTTTTAAAATAACACATAACATTAGTAATCCATTACACTAAACTACACATCTGCTAGGTTTCTGTTGCTTAACCAAACTAAAAACGAGAACAAGGTTTGCGAAGGGTATTAAGATATCGGATACTCGTGTGTGTGTGTGTGGGAAAGTTCAACATAAACTGACAAATATAAAGAAACTGTGTGGCACTTTTGAAGTATAGAACAACTGATTTTTTGGCGGAAGTGCAGTTGAATGCTCACAAGTCCACCAGAAGAAAATCATATGAATCTGCAATTATGCTAATGATAATATTTAGGCTATTAGAATACACTAAGTGACAACCCTTATCGCATTACTCATAAAGATGCTTTTATTTTAAAATATATTTGTTTCCTTAATGTCGGCAAATAATAGCAGCCTAATACAAACATTTTCCACGAGGCTACATTTTGTAGTAATAGAGAAGTTAGCCGTTACAGCATAAATAATTGTAATTTACAAAACTAACTTTGAATGCGAATATCGGAAAATCAAAAATATAGGGCCTAAAATTAACTGTGCAATTTTGTTACATAGAATTGACAAGTCCTTATTTTTTAAAGAAATTTAAAGGGAAAGAATATCAACATGTTTTTTGTAAACATTGTGTGACTGGATGTCTCACAAAAAAACTACTAGGCCAATGGATCTTACAAGAGAGAGCTTTTACCAATTACTAACCCCTAGCGTTCGTCTAAATGAACCCTCTAAAAGTATATTAGCTTATATATATATATATATATATATGTATATATATATATATATATATATATATATATATATATATATATATTTCATTTAGTAGACAAGCACGATAAATGTTTATTAATTTACAATAATACGTTTTAAAATATTATTCAAACTTTTCAATTTATTATAATATCCACAGCGGTGATTATCAGTTTTGTCTGGGTCAACTTTTAAAAACATAAATATGTACACTATTTGTTTTTATTGAGTATGCATTAAAATTTTTATAATTATTATTGACAACGGAAATAGAAATATTTATCCTTTCCTAAATATACATTAACAAAATTATTTGTAATAAATAATAATATAGGCCTTTATTTTGAAACGGTTAGAGTTAAGATCAGAACTCTAAAACACAATTTTGTAATTTAGGAAACATTTGGTTGTATATTACACAAAAACTACCTTCCCGTTTTAAAATAATTGGAAATAATTTTGTTTCCCGTGTATAAAAAGAAACTATTAGTTAACAATGTGTACAGGTAACCACAGTATGTATATTTTCCTTAAATTTTTCCAGAGTGAAGTAATGGGATTTTAAATGGAATCATGTGTCTAAACTGATTCCATTGCTTGCTATATATGAAACATGAGTAAACTGTTGCAACCAGTATATTCAATCGTTTTCAACATTCAAGGACCGTAAAAATGTCAATTTAATGCTATAATATAACGTATATATGAATTCCTTATTTTCTTGTATGGATGTTTTAGTTTTTAGATTCACACATACACACACACACACACACACACACACACACACATATATATATATATATATGATATCAATATTTTACTTTAAAAAACTCTTCCAAAATGCCCTCACTCTCATTTATAGCAATTAATTTAGTTGTGCCAACAGTGAAAATGAAGTTCACCATATATAACTATCATAAAATGCTGTACTCCTCCTTTGGCATAACTTTCAAAGGTTACCACTTCGAAAGAAATTTTACAATTGCAAGTTGTTTTTGAATTCTTTAGAACATGTTGTACTATATACTCACTCTTTTAAAAGTATTGGCACTTATTCCTTTTATTAACAAAAATATTTTTTTAACCTAAACTTATTTATAATTACGCATACAACAGAAAACTTTTAGCGGCAACACTACAAACGTTTATGCCACTAAAAGCTTAATGTCTTTACACATCATAAAACAATCACAATAAAACTAAAATATTTTCTAATCAACATAAATTATAAGATACTTATTCTTTTGTAATATTATTACAAATAAGTGTTTTATAATACTTTCGTTTCTTGAATTACTGATATATTATCCGTTAAAATTTCGTAGTAATGCTGCTGCAATTCTTCTCTTATTCATCAGTCCTATGGTGCAGAACTCTATTGACTGTAATCAACACTGAATTTATAAGAAATGCAATAAAATTTTTTTTTAATTATTCTAGACATGTTATCGTTAATAGGTTTAATAAAATATTCGAATGGTCGTGCGCGTAACGCTTCCTATCATAGTTCGAAGGATAAGTAGGCCGTTGTTAGTTGCAAAATACTCTCGTTAATAAAAATATACGATAGGCTACTAAGAGTAGAAAATATCCTCACTATAGATAGATTTACAACTCAACTTCAACAGATGTTTTCCAAAAAATAAACACTGTTGTATTATAGCTATAATATCTACTATAATATATAGTAGGTAAAGTTGATATTTTTTAGTTCGTCTAATTTCTAATATTTCACGGAAAATCTTTCCAAAAAGGGTTATTATTATAAATTTGTTCTCCATATGTATTTCTTTCGTTTTATGTCCGCATCTAAAAGGCGATTCAATATCATCTCCAGCAACTTGCAATACTTCTTATTTCATCATCTATATGATTGTCAATTGCCTTTTCTTTCCACTTTTCTTTTCATTAATCGAATACTTATCTTAAATTATTTTACTGCTAAATTACTATTAACATTAAATTTTGTTTTGTTTTTTACATGTGCTGGTTTTACGGAAAGAATTGATATACAGATTTGAAGACAACATTTCTATTATTATTTTGTCAGAACTTTATTACCCCTTAATATATTGAATTAATATATCCTCTTATAAAAATATATTCTTAACAATATTGACAGTTTAATCTGCTAGTAAATATACCCTTTAACTGATGTATAAATTTAGTAATAACAAAATCATGGAAAACATGACATTTTAATTATTTTCAACGAGAGGTGAACATCGCTATGATAATAATCCTTCAGATTAGTTAAGTAAAAACAATAGTATTTATTTCTCTCATATTTTTTTCAGTCAAATTTCGTATTCTAACTTAAGCAGGGTTAGAAGTATAGTATGTCTTAAGGTAATTTTAAGCACTTGTTTTTTTATGTATTACGGTTTTATTAATTAAACTTGTGATATAAAATTGATTAATTTGGCAGATATTATTTTAAAAAAATCTAAATCAATTAGTTCTTTTTTGCAGTTTACTATAATTTTCACTGTAGAATTTATTTGCATATTTCAAACATAAATATAATTTTCATAATCATTGAGATATTTTAATCGGTTTTGTAAATAAACTTGTTTTATTTTTATGAAAACGGATACGGTAAACACAGTGTAATGACTCAAAACCTAATTCCATAGAGAATAAAGATGGCTGGTGTTGTAACACATCAAGATACTAAAAATAAGTGACAAAAATTATAATTAGACTTAACAAATTTATATTGCGGTAAGTTTTTATACGCGGTAAGTTTTATAAACTTTACCAAAGAATAATATAAAATATGTGGTAATGTTATTTAGAATATGTAAATTGATTGGAAAAAATATATGTTACGTTGCAATTTGTTGATAGCAATGCTTTATTTCAGTTAAAAAATATTTTATTTATTTTACACTATAACAAATCATTGGCAACTCTTCCCATCCTTCACATACCACTGGTAAATTCTGTTAATCCACGGACCACATTATGTTCTGTTAAAAATAATCATTTTCCACAATTTTTTTTATAGAACACTACTAAGGATGATGTGACTATTTATAAACTGTCAGCACTAGGTCAATTCCTGACCTCAAAGCTATGACTTCAAAACATAAACGTTTCTTAACTTTAGAATATCTTGAATGTGTTACATATTTATATTTTTTATTATGCAAAAGTCATACGTCACTATACTATATTTCAATAAATATTTTACATGAAAATCATTCATCTAGTTTTATTCAACTAACGTATTAGCATTATTTGGTTAATGGTCGGATTCTATTGTAGTTTTGACATTTAGAAAAATCTTCTTGAACGGTTGTTAGATTATAAAAAGAATGATTCTACGTACTTCAGCCTTAAATAAAATTTCACCTTTTTTTAACAGTGCGCAGAATATTCGGTTTCGATACTGCAACCTGTTTAAATGGCGTGCACGCGCGCACGCGCGCGCGTGTGTGTGTGTGTGTTTTTAACGATAAAATATATATTTTGTAATTTTAAATACTTTTCCTCACTTAAGGAAAAAACCCCAAATAAAAACCTCACACGAAGTTCTTATCAACCCTCCAAATCATTAAAGTACAGATTTTATTTGCTACAAACGTATATAAGAAATGAAAAAAATGTATTTTAATAAAAATTTTTTTAATGTTGTATAATATTACTATAATAGCTTCTAGTAAGGTCTCATAGATAGAATTAATAATGATTACTTAGACCTTACTAACATATATTGGAGGGAGTAGCTGGTATAGGTAGTCGTTACTTGGACTTTTAAAATTATTAAAATTACTGTTATAACTTCTTTGTCTCCTCTCCTGGTGTTGACTTTTATAGACTATTAAAACCATTTCATTGCAGTCTACAATTTGCTGGCACAGTATTTTTCAATGCGAAACCTTTGACTGCATTTGTCAAACAAAGGCACTGATGATATGTTTTAATGTACTGATGAATAGATTTATTTTTTTCAACACTACAAACTTATCTTTTTTTTCTCTCTATGCTTAATTTATTTCTGGTAGAAAATGAGAAAAACATTCATAACGTTATTAATAAATCCTATAGTTACTTACATTTTTTAAATAAAAGAAAATTAATGTAATCAATCATTTAATTTAGAACGACACATTTTAGCTGTATGAATAAATTTATGGATAGTTTTATACAATATCACAATAATGTTAATTTATTGATAAATTATTTTTTATTGATTTATTATTTTCAAAATCAGAAATTTTTTACTATCGTTAACTATTTAAAAAGAAAAAAAATTAAAACAGGAAAGTACATATTAAAGTCTAAAAAGCTTAGTGTATTATTTTCTATAACGGAAACTTGTATTATTTTGATGTATCATTAGCTTTTCTAATACAATAATATATTTATTTATATATAAAACATTGTTCGTTTCTCTTAAACTTGTAACGTCCTACCTAAATTTAATTCAGATTTAATATTCCAAAGAGCGGCCGTCACCTAGCGCCCCTGGCGTTTTACCTCTGAAACACAGAATCAGACGTTTGGACTGTAAACTGCCCTCAGGCTGAAATTGAACCTTGAGTCAGGCTCTGTTCTTGAGATAACGGGACAAGCAGTCACTCTAGTTCTTTGTACAATGTAAGTCGCAATTTTTCAAAATTAAAAAAAGAAATGAGTCGACTACGAAAATGAAAAGTTTTCTTATTTAAAGGCGCGTAAGAATTAAATCTTCTAAATTAAAAAAGTAACCATGTTAAATTTTCATAGAATCGACATCGCTTCGCAAACCTTTTCAGCAAAGTTTTCCAGGATTTCGTCATATAAAACCCAGGTAAAACAAGATTTCATTTTAAACTTTATTGAGTTGTCTATATTATAATATATTTACTGTTCATAGAAATAAAATTTGAAATTGTCTTTTTAATTGTAATTACACTTTATGTTATCTGTTTTTTTTGTTTTTTTTTTAGAATATAACTTGATATAATCTTTTAGGAGAAAAACCAATAGGTTTTATTTTTATTTTAGTTATTGTAAAGTAAAACCACCTATTAAAGAAATCACTAAATTTAGTTTCAACTGAATTTTAAATTGTCTATAAATCATACAAGCTTAAATTCAAAAAATCTTTAAAACGAAAAGCTTCTCTTCTCGATTCCCTAAAAAAATTAAATAAAGTCATTCAGTAAAGTATTTCCACATATATAATGTTTTGTTTTCAAAGAAATTGCTTTTATTAAAAATTAGTTACAAAGAAATATGTTGCTCATAAAGCTACAAAGGAAATGTTTTAAACTGTCAAGAAATGTCTGTTCTTTGTGTAATGCGACACGTTTTTTTTTGTACAGCAATAAGCTGGTTCCAGCAGGCTAGAGAAATCTTACGATCTTGCTGTAAATTCTAAGTCAGCATAAAACCTAAGTACCTTTTTATTTAAATTAACAAAAAAAGGTAAAAGTGAAAAATAGAAGAACAATTCGATCTGTGAGTTTTCATATATGTTGTTCATTTTTGTTTTGTTCATCACTGATCTATTCATCTGATTTATCACGAAAATCATTTAAGACTATGTACTTAACCATATTGATCTACTTTTGATTTGGTTTTTTGTATAATTTAACTCTTTGTTAATTATTAGTTTTTGGATAGTGAAAAGAATAATTTATTTTTTCTTTAACTCTATTTAGAAAGTGTTTGTTGCACTTAGAATAATAACTGTTCAATTCAAAGTCCCTAAAATAACAAAAAGTTTGTTTTCAGACACGTTTGGAGAGAAATAAATCTAATTATTTTGTGAGAAGAATTTATATTATGACCCATAATGCGTATACGGTATATTCATTGCAATGTACAACATTTGTGAAGACTAAAATATATAAGGGACAACGTTCCACGATTTAGTATTTACTTCAATGTACAACATTATTATTTTTTTTCCTCAATATTTTATTTTATATTAAATGTTGTATTTTATTTCATTTGGTGATATATCACAAAGTAACGAAAGATAAAATAATTCTATAATAATAATTTTTCTAGTTAATTTCTAGTGCATTATCATCTAACTATAAATAATATCCGTATGTTTGCTTATAATTTCAAATCATGTTGACTATGATATATACCATTATGTTTGCTTATAGCCCAACTGGATTGTTAATAATTAATTACTATTTAATTACCTTGTTTGAGGTGTTGCCGTCGAACAATCCCTAATTGAAGTTTGCACTATCTTATATGACGCGTTTCGACTATTTGTCAGTCATTTTCAAATATAAAAAAACACATATGAACACTTAACAACACATATTAATACACATTTAAAAACACGATTAAAAACATATGTGTTGTTAAGTGTTTATATGTGTTTTTTATATTTGATATGACTGACAAATATAAGATATTTGTCAGTCATATCTTATATGACTGACAAATAGTCATATAAGATAGTGCAAACTACAATTAAGGATTGTTCGACGGTAACACCTCAAACAAGGTAATTAAACAGTAATATGATATATAAATAATTACTTTCTTTTCTCTCATTGTCTTATATGCAATTAAAAAGCATCTAAAGGATATATACATTTAATCTCCAGTTAGATTGCGATTGTACCTAATTTTCAAAGTATATTATAAACAAATGTGCACAAAATTGAAATAATTGAAATACTGTATGTAAATTAATATCTGTCAATATTTACAATGTCTTATGAAAAACAGAATGGTATTATAGAATTGAATTATGTATGAAACTGTTGTACGTACACTGCTACACACAAAAAAAAATTGCTGGCAATGTATGCTACACTGCAAAAACAAATAAATAAAAGTGCACTAAACACAATAACAACAGTTTTTGTTATAACTAATTGAACGTATTTAATAAATTGGCTCTTGTTAAATATTGTCTCTACTGATTGATTTAAAAATATATTTATATAGGTGTTAACACAATATATAATACAATAGTAATATGTTGTAGTCGATAGATATTGATGTTAACATATAACACGTAATCTTAAATTTCAAAACTTTTTTTCCTATAAATATATATATTTTTTAATTAGAAGCAAAACAACCAATATGTTAAAAAATAGATTTAAATATATATTAAGAATAATCATGTATATTCTTTGAGAGAGTATATTTCACATTGAGAACATTTTATAAACCAATGAAAATTTAGTAATAATCACAAAGAGATAATAAAATACATTTAAACATATATGATTTGATTTGGAGCTTCTCTAATCCAGTCAGTGAACAATGCTAAAATCGGAAATACTTAGCATGGTTACAAATAGATTATATTCTCTAGGTTACAGTATTTTCAAGTAGTTAAGTACCTTTATAAGTTCTTTCACACCATACCATAAACGTCGTCAGATCATTTCAGTAGACCATAGATATTATCATATCTCGGAAAATAAAGGCAATACAAATAATCACCTACATAGTATTTCACACGTGAATACCAGTACAATTTTTGAATTTATTTATTTATTTATTTTATGCATAATAAAAATAAATCACGGAGATTGTTAATATGTATACTAATTAAAATACGTTTTGTACATAATTGTGAATGAAGCAATAATTTATCTTCTTTGAGCTGCATTACGAATGAATAACTATATTAACCTCTAATATAAAAGTAAGTTTACACTTTCGAAAGTATTAGCGTCCACGCATTGAATACAAACCAACCCAATGTGCAAAGTCTAATGACTAAATCAAATTATGACAGGTAATATCTGTATGAGATGGTTTAAACAAGGCAGTAGCTCCCTCTCTAGTTGTAATTAATACAACTTTGAAACGTGACTATAGGCTACATACAATACAGTATACCTGAAAATGAACATATATGTCGATAATTAATTAGATTTAGCTGGAATGAATTTGAAGAAGGTATTTAGACACAATATCTTAAAGGTACTATATACATTAAAAATAATATAGCTGTTACAAGAAATAGGACAGCGCTGGTTGCTACTGATTATACCATTTGCGAGGAAGACTTGAAAATGCAGAAATTATCTTAAAGCCAACAAGGATGACTAAATACAAATTAAACGTATAGGGGTAACAGGGAAATGGAAAGTCGTATGAGGTGTCTTCTTTTATGAGTGATGGGAGGATGATACTGCAGTTGAATGAATGATAGATATCAGCCTATCATTGTAAATTATAGTATACATTTTTTTGTTAAATGCTGAAAACTCTAACTATAAAAGAAAATTAGTGCTGTAGAGTGTACTAAATACATTATAAAAAAATGTTACATAATTCTTTGGTGGCTAGAAAAAATATTTAGAAGTTTGATGAGTTGTTTAAATATTAAGCGATTGTCTAAAAGTTTAGTCAATTAATTGTACTAAGTATAGTTGTAACCTTAAGGGTATTTTGTATATTTTATATATTTATTTATAATTGAATATATTTATATGTATGTATTTGTGTGTGTGTGTGTGTGTGTGTGTGTGTGTGTGTGTGTGTGTGTGTGTGTGTGTGTGTGTGTGTGTGTGTGTGTGTGTGTGTGTGTGTGTGTGTGTGTGTGTGTGTGTGTGTGTGTGTGTGTGTTTGTGTGTAGACAGAGCTTCTCAAAAAGTGTATACAGAGTATCAACAGTTATATTGTATCAAACAAAACAAATAGAAAAATTCCTTTTCCATTGATCTTTACCTTAAATAGCAAATGTGCAAATTTACAAAGATTAACCGTTTAATCGTGTACATCTACTTAAGTGTTTATAAAGTACGACAAACAAACTGCATTGAAGCTGAATTGAACATATTAACACTGTATTTTCATTCCAATTTCTCCGTTTATGGAGTGTAGGTTTTAACCAGACAAATTGACTTCAAACCATGCCAAATATAATATTCCATGCCTGTTACGTATGAAATTCTATTATTCCCAAGCACTCCTTCTTAAACCTGCCCATTATTCACGAAAGGTGTTGTCAAGAAATCCCTACACGACACAATGATTGTGGATGATCAATCATCCTTTGTTTAGAGAAAGTACAATTCCTAATTAACATCGATATGTTATATTGTATAAGAAATGCTACTTCGTAGGACTTATAAATAGGGTATTTCGATGCGAATCTCTTCAAAGAGAAATGACAACATTACTCGATGAAAATAAACCAAACTATACTGTTCGTCTAGGTAAATTTACAGGCTTCTAAGTAATTGTGTTTGATTTCCGTTATGTATACACAGTTATACCTATTATTGTGCCATTAAGATAAAAGGTTACTTATTTGTTCAAACTATTTAATCTTAAAATTTATCATTTGTTTCCCTTGTCGCGATAACAATAACAAAACTCTACTAGCGTGTCAGTATAGATTTCACTTATGGAAATGGAAGGTATTGGGATGTGTGGACTCTACTTACGACCTTGTAGTATTATATAACTTATGTTTTTTATACAACCACTTCCACGAAAACATTGTCAATGCGTTTCCTTGGTTATCGTGTATGGGTATGCATTAGTAAAGCGGCAGTTTCAACACTCGTTGATTATTTCCTACCTCAATACCCTCCATTGTTTATATTTTTGACTAGTGTGTAGATAATCTCAAATATATATTCTACGACTTTAAATTGAATTATTTCCGTATACTGGAATCTAAACATTGTCGTTCATATATTAAATCTCCATATATTAATGCAAACAATTGAAACGTTTCTGTAGTAATTTATATTATTTTATAATAAACGCATAGTGATTAATGTCCTTATTAGATGAACAAGTAGCAGAAAATAAATACTACATCTATTTATCGAAAACCTGTTCCCACCCACAATACTAAACTTTATATGCATTTATGTGACTAATACGAGGTTATCATTTATCATTCAAATTGCTGGTTCTAAACATGTCCAAGATCAATAAATTATGGTTATGAATTTAAGACCTATAATATACCACATTTGGTCTCTTATCACGTAGGAGAATGACCTGTATACGTGACCAATAAATATAAGAAAGAAATTTTCAACTGTAAATAATATTTATTTAATGCTCTGGCGCCCGAAAATGAACCTGCAGAGTCTGTTATAATATTTAATATTTGTGACATTTTTATTAGTATAACTGCATTTATTCTTGATCGTACTGTTTAAATTATTTAACCTGTCATTTGTGTGTGTTTATAACGCAATGATATCTAAACCTGTTTGAGGAGAATATATGTAGGTGAAATAAAAAGAAACAAGTTTCAAAAATGTATAAAACTTTTAGGCCGGAAAAAACAATTACAATATACCTTTTACCATCGTAAAGAGATAAATATAAAACTTAAATATTGTTGAAGTAAATTTTAAACATTTCACTTCTAACTTAGGATACACTAACTTGGTTTTAAAGTATTTAATACCAGAACTCAAATAATATGTGTTTATACCCTTAACGGATTGCTCCCCTTTTGACATATATAACGAAATTCTTGTCCGTACATAGTTGTTACCAGTGAATATAAAGTTATCTATTGTAACGATCTGAAGATGGAAAAAGTGAATACAGAATATATTTTGGTCGATTTCATTTGTGTACCATCTGTGTGTCTAAACTGTTAATTTTATGGTATCTATGATAATAACTGCTTCAATGTCATCAATGTTGAATATGGTGTTAGATGATAAACCATCCCTTGCTTCGTTAAACTAGATAAGAGTTGAATAAATGCTGTTTAAGTACCAACATTAAAATTGATGCATGAAAGGAAAACCATATTCATTTATCGTCTCTCTTTACTGTCCCTATAAAATACGTATATATATGGATGTGTTTTATGAAATCTATATCAAAACTGTATTGCTGCTTTAATGTTTAGGTTAATGTCTTTATCGTATCAAGGACAAAAGTAACGCAGAAGAAACAGTTATGCAAGATATATTACGTTTTTCAATTATGATCACAGGTTACAATATGCAGGAATAAACAAGAAAATTTTAACCTCCATAGGCGAAGTCAATTTTGAAACAATAAATAGGGAATTAACTTAAATGCAATAATACCAGCTTATATCGATATTATAAATTATCCCCAATTCCAGTGTAGATGATTGAAAAGTATACTTTATTCAAATAATGCAAAGAAACTTAGATTATAAGCCTTATTGTAAAGAGTATATACACAATAAAGGAAGAGGAATAAAACTTAAATCGTAGAAGAATGTATGGGCTACTTGAATTAAAATCAAATTGATAATTATAAAATAATTGCTTTTTTAAAACAAATATTTAACTTTGATTTGAGTATTATTATTATTATTCAGGTCTTAGGCTGTGTCAAGAAAATAAACAAGATTGTGTTCGATTAATTTGAGAACAAAGTACTCCCAAGCAACGTAAACCGTAGTAAATTAGTAATGAAATCATCAATTTAATACCTTCATGCTGACACAGTTGACCATGAGATTAGGATATTTGATGAGAAGCATGATCATTTCTTGTAAGAAATCTTTCGAATATCCACATAATTCAAGTACTGGATAAAAATTACGACGCTTTAAGTGAGCGAAACAATGTGATCTGGTTTTGTGAGCGGAAATGCTAGTTTTGTATAACAATAGTATAATATAAGCTCCTAATTTATCGATGGTCTGATATATCAATGGTCTCTATGATGATGATTTTATTTCAAAGCGAAATAACAATAAATGAAAATCATGGAATACCATTAGGATTAGTCTAACAGATTTTACAAAAGAATAAGAATTAAATTGACACCGAAGTAGCCATTGCAACATCTTGATTGTGACATTTTCCAGTTTCCTGCCTATTATATCACAAGTATTACATAAACTTGATTGTCGACATAATAATAAAGGTCTGTCCACATGATTTGTACATCTCAAGTATTTCATAGAAATTTTCAGTACATTCCAACAACAAATTTTGGTTTCGGGCTATTTTTAGAAATATGCAGTATATATTTTAGTTTCTAAACATGATTTTAAATTTTCCATTTATTCCGTGAATGTGTATTATACCCAAAACTAACATTCTGGTATTAATGTTTTCAATTTTTATTCAGTTTTATATTTTGAGAAGCAGTTACTACACTAATTATGTATAAATAATGAAAGAATTTTAAATAATTTAATTGTTATTGTACACTATTTCATTAGATTGTGTAAATTTGATTATCTAATTTACTTGTAGCTTTAAAAAACTATTACACACTTCAATCTCTATATTACCTTTATCATAAATGCAAGTATCTTAATAGATATAAAATAAATATTTTCGTATTTATCCTGATTAGAACTTTGTATATTGAGCGCTAAATATATGTTTAATATTTATCTTCCATAGACATTAACACAGGTATTGCAAATATTTTAATTTTATTGTTCTAATATAATTTCATTTCCTGGTACCAGATGTACAGTAAATATATATGCATTTTTATCTCTTACCGACATACATATAATCTTAAAAGTATTGAAGGGGTATATATAGTAAGGTCGATATTACTTCATTGCTAATTTTATGAAAACATTTCTAATATATTTCTATTCTAGTTATCAAATATTTATTTTTAAACTTAATTTAAATATTCAAATATCTTTCTACCCACTATCTTCTCATGATTGTTTGACCTATTTTAATATTTCTAAATTGTTAATTAAAATAAATTTAAAGTTAGACACATAAAAATTGCTATCTCCTATTTGGGAACAGTTAGTTAGGCTTCTTCTGAATGATGTTAAAACTAAACAATTGATTTTCAGTTTGAAAAATTTTGAGTCTTGTAATGCAGAGGAGAGTGTTAAATATTTGGGTATTTATGTTGATAGGCAGTTGACATGGACTCCACATATTAATTTTGTGGTTGGGAAACTTTCAAAAATTGTCTTCTTGTTGAGTAGGCTACATGAGGTTATTTTAGAAGGGTATTTTAGAAATGTTTATTTTGCATTTTTTCAGTCAATTATGTCATATGGGATTGTATTGTGGGGAAACAGCTGCAAAATAAAAGATGTACTGATAATACAAAAAAAAGCTGTAAGAGCTATGACTAAGTCTCATGGGAAAATACATTGCAGGCCTCTTTTTGTTAGTTTGAGTATTCTCACAGTAATCAATTTGTACTTGTATGAAGTGGTTAGGTATACGATAGGTAAACTTGATGAACTGCCCAAGAGACATGAAATTCATAAATATAATACAAGAAATAGAAGAGAAATAAACTTGAGATATATAGGCTGAAGAAATCATCAAACTGTCATTTTCGGTGGGTTTAAAAGTATACAACAAGATTAGTAATAACCTTGATGCTACCCCAAGTAAAAAATGTTTAAGAAGGTATTATGCTTGGCTTGTCGAGAACCCCTTTTATTCATTACAGGAATTTTATATACTTAAGAATGATATGTTAAATTTGTAACCTATTTTTGTTATGTGTAAGTAATAGTGTATGTGTGTACAGATTTTTAATGTTTAGAAACATGAGGTTAAATTAAAATTTCAATGTTGACTATGTCTATTGTACTAAATGTATCTAATGGCAAATAAATTATTATTATTATTATTATTATTATTATCCTACCGCGAAATTAATCACTCTAAAAGTGTTTCGCGGTAATCACACTAAAGAAAAGGGTTCGTCCGAGAGAAAATAATTAGGTAGAGTGCCCTTGGGATAAGCCGACAGACCAATAGGAGGTTGGAACGTTTGTCCTGGAGCGATCATTCCTTAGACAACGAACATGGAAGTCCGTGCTGCCAACAGACCAGGAAAGGAATGGCAGTTAAGGGACAATAAACTAAACATGATAATTAGGTTACAAGAGCAGAGAGAGAGAGAAAGAGAGAGAGAGAGAGAGAGAGAGAGAGAGAGAGAGAGAGAGAGAGAGAGAGAGAGAGAGAGAGAGAGAGAGAGAGAGAGAGAGAGAGAGAGAGAGAGAGAGAGAGAGAGGAGTGTTGCAGCTTAGTGTGTGAAACAGAATGTTTTTGAAGCAAGCCACACCTATATTTAATGTTCCGTGACCATATTCCTTAATCTGCACGGCCATCATCCATCTCTGTGGTCTCTCTTTTGCTCTGCGTAATTTATTTACGAGTATAAATAACAAGACTTTATATATATATATATATATATATATATATATATATATATATATATATATATATATATATATATATTGGCGCATAGTAATGATTGGGTGATATCCTAACTAATTTCTAAAGGAAATAGTCGTGTTTCATACTAAATGTGTTCAAAAGCAATAATAACATTTGCGGTTTCTACGAAAATGTCTGAAATTTAAGCAAAAATCTCGTATATAAGTATTCCTTATCAAATTAGTAGTTTCTCAGAGATACGCCCTAGTTGCTTAGAGTTTAAAGTTTACATAACTAGAACTTCCTTTAAAAAAATAGTCTTAACAACATATACGTCATTATTGCTAAGGACATAATATAACAGGTGTATCACAGTCTTATGATTCCCGCTCAATATCTCTTAATATCAACAACAGAAAACTGGTTGAGATCGATGTTATTTGTTATTATTTAGAGGACAGAATCATAGGCTATATTAACATTATTTTACTTACCTAAGCCCTAACAAACAGGTATGATAACTTTAGTTTACTAATAGGTTTATGTTTTATGTTTTTACTTTAAGAGTGGGATATCTTATACGCCATATTATGAACATAAACTACTATTTGTTCATACTTATTGTTTGTTCAAACTATTGGGTCATGGCCTACGTCTAATTTACTCTATTTTTATTCATTCTAAAAATTTAATAGGCTTAATTATTGTAACTTATTATTAATCAACTCCACATACTGAGAGTTGAGTAAGACAAACTGACAGGTTTGTTAAGGTTCTTAAGATATAAGATTTTAAGAACAGCGTGTTTGTGGCATCAGGCTAAGTTATGGGTTTAGTTTTTATTTTGTAACTTTTTTTTTATTATTGACATATTGCATATTTTAAATTATTGTCATAAAAATAAAAACATAACGTAACCTAGCCTGACTCTGTGGCATGCTCTACCTTGTTGTACTCTACTTTTAGCTGTTGACCACCCATAGTTCTTAAGTTCACTAAATCGGAATTGAAATATTAAACGATGGTTATGGTACGATAAGCTTCCTTCAAAAAACTTATAAAAATTGATAATAAAATCATAATAAAATTGATGAATCTCTAATTAGGGAGCATATTATTTCTTTCCAGCCAACCATTTCTCATTATCGATGGGAGCAGGCCCAAAAATAAGTTACACTTATCAAATGACTTATCTTTTACAGACATGAGTAAATACTTTTAATTAAAAAAATTATTTATGGGCTGATGAAAAATAAAGATCTTTTTGAATATTTTTGTAAAGTAATTCCTTATCTGCTTTTGTAGAGCTTAGTTTATTTTACCTTTAAACTTGTACTTTAAATATTTAGGTAATACTCTAAATTCTTCAATATCCTGTTAATTCAAAAGTGGTACAGTACGATAAGCGCACTGCAGTGATGGAGTACTCAATAGATTGATATATCGCGCCTTCGTGTTATCCTATCCTTTCATACCATAACGCCGAGGTGCAATATTATTATGTTATGGTACTCGATAGTTGCAGGACGCTTACTGTACCCTTAAACGTTTTGTAAGATAAAAGGTATTAATTAATTGTAACCAAAATAAAACAAGTAAGAAATATTTTGTATTTAAAAACTTCTTATAAAATAAATACAGCCATCTTAGTTATGAAATAATAAGAAAAAATGTCGTATCATGTATATTTACGTTTTAATATTAAGAAAGTCTAATCAAAAACGACGAATCTCCTACCAAACAGGAAAAACATAAATTTCGCAAGACTATCTTCTCATTACATTTTTTAAATCGTCATCTACATATTTAACCTACTGATTTCTGGGAAACATTTAAACCATTTAGAGTTTTAATTCCACCTATGTTTTCAGGGGGGAAATCAGTGCTCATCGACATGTCGAATGACTATCTCTTAAAGAAATCGGAAGTTGAATCCTATATCTTAAACCTCTGGTAAGTCCCAATATTTCAGCCTACATCAAAAGATTGAGTTTCCTCCTATATAATGAATGGTATCATTGAAAAAAAAAACACTTTAAATATAAATTGTAGAACAAAAGTAGGAGGGACGGGACTTTATAACCACCCGGTAAATAAAATAAACTAATCTGTATTGATGATGTGTGCTTATGTAATTAAAAAATCTTGCAATGTAAATCTAGATTTATTTAGTAATATACATTTGGATATACAATATTATTTTTGGATAGTAATGTGTAGAAAGTTTCAGCACTTATAATTAAATATCGTAGATGTGACTTTTCTTACAAGAAATAATCTTTTTCTTATAAACTCTGTTGACAAAGAAAACATATATATTTTTTAATTTGTTATTATAAAATTAATTACTATATACCATATTATTAGTTTTATTCTTTCGACCATTATTTTAATGTTTTTGCTCAAATGTTTTTAAAAAATAATACAAGTTTTACACTTTATGCAAAGTTTTAAACTAATTATACAAACATCACTGTATTTGTCCTACTATAGGTACCATCCTAAATACGAAAACTGTCTTAGTTTCGAGAAATGTATATTTCATAGATTTTTTTCTTAGCTTATTCATTTTTAACAAAATACATTTTAAGCAAAACTGGTTCAAGAGCTTATGAAAATAAGGCACAATAGGACAAATAATAATACAAAATGAAAAAGTCCCCAACGCCATATTTTTATCAGGACCAAATAAATAAGATTTTATAGAGATAATTACAATATAAATTGTGTACTAGCATCACATTTCATTCTAGATAAAGTGTGAAAATATAATCCTTTAAATTTAATTGATGTGTATTTATAGTATTTTTATTAAAATAATAGCTAACATAAAACACAAACCAAACCAGATATTAACCTCGCTTACTGATAGTTACATTATAATTATTTACTTAAACATATTGTTTTTAAGTGCAAACCTCTTATAATATATATATATATATATATATATATATATATATATATATATATATATATATATATATATATATATATAATCGATACAAAACAGCTTATGTAGGTCATTAGTTAATTGTAATTACTCAAAGACATTTAAGTCTTTGAGAAGAAAAGTGTAGGGGGGGGGGGTTACCCTTGGAGTATCTTACATTTAGCCTTGCATAATTTACTTAGTAAAATAAAGGCCAAACTACCACGAGATTAAAAATATAGGACCCAAATGTGCTTGTATTTCCCTCCCCATATATTCCATAATAAATTTAAAATATTAGAAAAGATTTCCCCCCTTACACTTTTTTCGATCGTTACCTTTATTACATTGTCACATTTATTGCATATTTTGTGATATTAGTTAATTTTTGTTCATCCGAGTAATATTGGCTAAATTTGTAATCACTTCACCCGTGATTACCGTTATTCACAGGTTCTAAGCTAGTAGTAACTATTGACTTAATAACAGAAATATTATGGGTTTTTATTAGTCAAAAGATACACTTAGGTAATAAATAATAAAATTGGTCAACCTAAGAAAATAATTTAAAAATTAAAAATTAAAATCCATAAAAGTTATTGATATTATTATAGGTTTATTTACTATTTACTTTTCTTGCTTATTAGATATATTTATCTTGTTGGCGGGTATTTGCATCTTGCCCAATCTAGTAGGTAATAGTCAGATATTGGGAAATTGCTACAAATTTATTTACATATTATAATAAGAGACAAAATGTATTTTTAGGACAAACCATCAGCAAATAGGACTTTTGTACGCAAAACACACACACATATATATATATATATATATATATATATATATATATATATATATATATATATCTGCAATTAAGTTTACAATTATTATTTTTTGATTAATCTAATTTTTAAACTTACAAATAATCAACATATACATTGGAGAATAAGGTAGTTATAATTATGTTTGTTGTATAGAAATATACGATACCTTTGGAAGGGTGTGTTTAAACACTATTTAAAACAGAATGATACATACTCTAACCTACGAACTTACGTATAGTAATAATACACAATTAATAAAATTACATGAAAATAGTGAAGAAATTGAAAAACAATTCGCGGAGTTATATAGAAAGAGAATCCAATGTTGTGAAAAATAATAATGTTAAATGTATTAGGTTGTAGAATTTAATAAAGAGCGGATTAACTTCTACATGTTTGGCTATCTATTAACTAACAAAAAAATTAAATAAAAAAAAACATTAAGAAATAATATTATACATGACTCAATAATGAAAAAAAACACAGTATAATTTATTATATACTTATCGATTATTACGGTCATTAACCTACTTACATTGAAAGTGTGCTTCATCGTACGTAATCACTAAACGAAAATTGTATATTTATTACGTAATATAAAGTAATGGTTTAATAATTATTTTAGGTATGAAAGGTTATCTGCCTTCATGTATAGGCCCTATACTCTCTGTTTTGAATACAATTTGATAATAATAAAAAAATCTATATTATTATAGAAAAATATTAACGAGAATTAGATTTCTATTACATAACAATTAATAACAATACAATTAAACAACAATTATTAGAATCCCACACAAGTGTTTGGTAATTATTAAGCAATTTTGTGATATACTACGACAATAATGATTATTTAAATTACTTAAATGTAGTGTAGTAAACAGGTTTTATATTTCAAATAACTTACGTTAAACCAAGAAACCTAAATATAGCTGAAGATGGGAGTAGATGAATTTAGGGAAACGAATTTATGTTGGTAAAAGTATTGATAAAGAGAGACTAAGGTTGAATAAATATAAAAGAAAAAATAACGAATATTAATACAAATTGTAAATGAAATACTATAAGAACTCAATTATATGTGTGATAAAGTAAATGGGGAACTATAATTTTCACAACTGGTAAATGGAGGAAGTGAATTTATTTAATAGACAATTGGAACATATATTCACCAAAGGGAACTGAATATCTGATTAGATTATATCAACTCTACCTCGAAAATGTTGAAAAGCTAACACTACGGTTAGGGTTTATTGAATAAAATATTTTACAATAGGGATAGAATTGAAGATTGGAACGATAAACCAATATTATAACCGATAACTATATGTTAAGAAAACGTTATAATAACGTAATGATTATATGTGTATGTTTGGAAATTATAAAAATATCTCCATTGGATATATATTTTGATTTATTAAGAATATCCACATAATGTACCTCTCAATATGACGAAGTAAACCAGCAAATCAATTATTAAATAATACTATTCCTGCCTCTTAAAATTATTTATTTAATTAGATATCTGGAGGTAAAGTATACATCATAGATAAGAACAACATTGATAGAATGAATAAATTTGCCCTAAAAAGTATTTTATTTATGAGATTTGTACGAGTTCATTGAACGTAGTATGATATTATGTGTAGTACGGTAATGTATTTTTTGTAGATATTATGACATGCAAATTTAAAAAAAAAACAAAGAACTTTTTTTGTGATTTAAATGTAACAAGTGATGAAAAAAAAAGGTATTTAAAAAATACAATTTGATTTAAAAGAAGTAGTAGTTACAAAATACTTAACTAATTAGGTGATTTATTAGTAAAAGAGAATGTATAACATTTTCTAATCGGGTGGGAGCTGATATACTTTACTTATTCTCTTAAAATAACTTACTTATTAGTATGATTTCAATTGAAAAACACTCAGTAAGAGAATTTTGACCGCCGCACTTCTCTATTGATGTCGGGAGTATTCCGGTTCACCACTTAATCCATGCTATACTTCTAGTGCTCTAATTTTATTTATTAATTATTTTTTAATAACTATTACAACCAATCAATAAATACAGCACTAATTATTTCTTATCTCATATTAACAAAATTGCATGTTGGATTGTTATTACAATAACAACTTCCTCCGTTATTACTGTTTCCTTGGTATTACAGTTAATAACCGAGTGCATTTAGTTTTAGTTATTTTAAGTCTGCACACAAACCTCAATCTCTAATTACTGCAATATCATTGTGTACATAGCCGTTTATGGTGCTAATTGAATATCTTGTAATATCGTTAGTAACCAGTTTAATATATATGTGCTAATGTTCTGAAAACGCCGTATAGCACATCCAACAACATTTTCTAATACTAACTGAAGCCAAAGCTTTTGAATCCGATTTAAAGTCTGTCACCATCTCAACCTAACTAGATCTTGTCAACCTGAGCTCAATTAGCCGTCTTAAAAGTATAAATAGATAAATCTGTTTTAATATACAGTAGAGTGTCGCTTCACAATAATGGGTTTTCCAGCTTTATCTTGTAGAAGAAAACATGCCGTAGGTGGTTATTGATATATGATTTTTGCAATAGATTTTAAGCATGCTACCCTCTCTGTACATTTTAATAAATATTGATATGGTACTGGTATCCATTAGAAGCCCGCCATGATTCAAAATTGTTGCAAATTGTTATATCAGTTCATTATTGATGAATGCTATAGGATAAGGAAAATCACAAATTGTTAGTCATTCGTATTTCTTTTATTATTTACACTGCCCTTTTTATAAGTCAATAAATATACAGTCTTTACTTGTATCTTTAACATTAGACACAATGCCGACTGATTCTGAAGGACAGGCATTAACACATTCGGTGTGTGTCTGAATTAAAAATTACTAAAACTATATATTTGTATAGAAGTTGTGTCCTATATTTAAAGATTGATTATGACAGTAGAACAATCCTTTGTTAATAAGAATTTATTATATTGTTACTTAGGAATATAAGTAACATGTACTATACACATTAAAAAATGCTGCAAGTGAAAACAAACGCTTCCAGTTTTTATCAGCAGGATATTTTGGTACCAGGATATCTCTTCATCAGTGGATTTAATTTCTCCTGGGATATAAATTCATTAGTCTCACTTATTACAGGTATTTAGGGGTATTAAACTTGTATTAGATCTTAATTACCCTAATATATATCTTTATTTGTATTGTGATCAATTTATTATATTTTGTGTATATTTTTATTTTAATAAATTGGTTAGGGTTTACATGTATAATTAGTAACTCATTTTATGTCCAAATAGTCTCTTTGTTACTATATTTTTAACATTTAAAAATCTTACATACAATACTAATATACCTCTATCTTTAACACACTAACTCATACACACACACACACACACACACACACACACACACACACACACACACACCACACACATACACATAAAAATATTATTATAAAGAATGAATAAAATTACCATTAATTATTAAAAAATTTCCAGTGATAAGATGTAGCAATTTTCACAGTTTATTTCCATACAAACATTTTTAGGAATTGCACGATAAAACTAAGTAAATTCATGGATATAATATAACAGAGTTATTAAATCAATCAGAGTAACAAATAAACAACAATTTACTTGGTTCTAGTATCGACTTATTGCTATAGACATAAAAAAGTTATTATGTTTTATGCAAAATAAAGAATATTATTAAGGTTAATTTGTTATAAATTTAGTATTAGAAAGTGACTACACAGACAGTGCCGATAAAATACCCTATAGTGACAAACAAAAGTACAGCTAGGTGTAACAATTCAATGAAACTTAGATACAACAATTAATTAATGTAAAGTTGATTAATGTGTAAATAAAAAAAAAGAAAATGCATTAAAAATATATGTAATCATAACATAAGGTTTTCAAAACAGTAAAATGTATAATTAAAAATAAAATAAAATATACCATAACGTTCCACCCTATAAAAAAACAAAAAATAAAACACAATTTTGACGTGTAAAGTTTTTTTTTACAATAAATCTGAATTTAATTAATTCTTTTTTAAATAGTATAAAAGTGTTCCTTAAAAATTCACAATACCTCATTTAAGTACTTCATTGTTGTATATTACATTACTTTAGGTATGGTATAATATATATATATATATATATATATATATATATATATATATATATATATATATATATAATTTAAATATATAATAACCATATAAAATTAAATGTTGGTAAAACTAGTTACCATATTATGGTTAAGATAAAAGAAGATAGGCAATAAAATATCTATAAAATATCTACATAATATATCCAATAAGGGAATAAGAAGAGATGATGAAGATCAATATGTCCTCCACAAATAAATAGCGAAGGATTCATCTATAGTCTAATGTATGACTTTTGTGGCTGCTATATTTCTCCAAGGAATAAATATTTAATATTAACCAAATAAATCAATGTTGCTGTAACTAGTATTGAAAGACTTTATAAATCTACTTATTCTGAAGCATTTAAAAGCAACATGAATAAAATATGTTTTATTATCTTGTTCAAATCCTTTGAAGAATTTGCAGGTTATGTTTACTTAATCCCTTAAATTTAATATAATCTACAACTTCATACTTACTTAAAACTTCTATATCCACGTAAGTTACATGTTGTAAAATCATATCTTTGTTATCGAAATAAATAACATAAAAATGTATTATTTTCATGAACATTTTGTATTTCTCTAAAATTAATAATTTTATAAAAATTAATTATTCATATTACAATTGTGATAAACATTAAATATTATTCATTATACCACCTAAAAATCACTGCAAATTAGTCTAGATTTCAGATTGAAATATGAATACCATTACAAGAAGAACTTCAGTTTTGTCCTAGGTACATGGTTCTGAATAAAATTTGTAACAACACTCTTTATTCATCTTCAAATTTTTAAACGTGAAATGGGTGATTTATGTTATAATAAACCTAATGTCTAAATGTTTGAAGAAATTGTACAATTCACATTATATAAAACTGCCACCCATTGATACATTTACGTGATTAGAATGAAGTTAATTAGGATAACAGGTGTATATACATCAAAAGATAATTTATTCTTTGCCGCGATAAGTATTATTAAATTTTGAAGAATAAACAGAGATCAATAATGAATAATATGTGCAAATAATTTGGCATACTTCCAATAAGTTGTGATAACCCTTCCTTTGTTTTAGCTCGGAGTTGGTAAAGGACCAACCAAATGTCAAGAGCAATAGTTCCTCTAAAATTTATTGCGAGGAATAGGATGGTTATAAATCTTCATAATATTTATACATGTGAGGGAGAATATATTAGTGAGATATATATATTGCATAATTTCATTCATGATTTGTATTATAATAATCTCCACTTTTGATTGAATATCACGAAGACAATTGTTATATTCCTATACAATGCTAAAATTTCATTTCTCAAGGATAACCGTGGTAATCTAGTTTTAATTTCTAAAATTTCAGTTAAATAAGGAAGAGTATTATTTCACTCATGTTACACTTTGGTTCGCAGAGTTTCCCTTGTCTGGTTATGTAGAGGACAACATATTAGAATATGTTTTATGGTAACTTCCGCCCTCAAAATTATTTTGCGTCTTGCGTTGATCTTACATTGAAGGTTAAAAGGTAACCACCTGTTCCAATGTGGCCGGTACTTGATTACTCTTGGTGCGAATGTGGTTACGGATATTGGGAAATGATCAGTGACAGTTGGGTTTCAAAGGTTATTTTTGGATATTGAATAGTAATGAACCCGTTATTATTGTGACCCAACGCTCACCCCGTATAGATATGTTACGCTTTCTACTCTGCCTCATACCTGCATCTATTGTGGCAATATTAGGAAAATCGTGTAGGACTGATGTAAGTGGTTTCTTTGACTATTTCACCTACCCTTCCGTAACTAGCTACCCTTAATGGGCTGTGACGCACTGGAAACCTATCTGCTTGTTAAAAATTCTGAAACATTGTTAAGATTTTTCACAGTTCTACTATTAGGAAATAATAATTCACTTGGCTACTGTTTTAACGAAACTTCTAAAACATGTTTTTTTTTTTGTTTTTGTGTATACATATATTCCGTTTTGGCGTAATAACCTAGGAGCTTGATGGCAGAACTATTCAGTATGCATACTAAATTCTTAATTTTAAGAAATATAGTAACTTTACCTCATTTACTTAGATCTACTTAGATTTACTTAGATCTACTTAACCGTCCTTATAAACTCATGAAAGTGGGTGTCAAGCATGAGGAGTGTTTTATTTCGCAGAGCCACTAAACTCCAATACCAATCTATCACAATTTCCTCTAAAGTGTGAACCTCATGCATGTCCTTAGGCTATAAACAGAAGGTTCTCGTCTATCATAATCATTGTGATTGTTGTTCTGAAGGATTGAGGTATATATAGTTGGCTGAGTTTTTAGCTCAATTTTGATGTTAATCTTGATTTTTCAAAAAGCTCAAATATTTTTTACAAAACTGGTTTTCAATATGAAACTCCACTATGTCTACACCAGTATAGTCTTCAGTTCCGCAATTAGTGGAAAATCTTGTGGTATCACAGTCATGATTGGCCTAAACAGTACTGTTTGGAACTTTCTTACGTTAATGCTAACCGCTCTGCCACATATTACAAAGCAATGTGTATACATTGATTTAATGAATGTTACATATATCATCTATTACCACCATCAACTGCATTGGCTCTACACTCAAAGCCTGATTTCGTTTTTATTACATTTAATCCATTACTAAATCAATCATTTATATTTTAAATATGATTATTTTAGCGAAGCTTTTCTGTTAGTTTCGTGTGAAAGGTTGAACAAGTATAAGAAATTATAACATATTTTTGATTTTTTTAAACTTATGTTAAAAGAGTAATAGGACTAACATTCAACTATAACATAAACAAAATTGTTAGCTTATTATTAATGTAAATAACATAACACAAAATAATTTCGAAAAAATCTACAGTTTGAAATAAGGATTATAACCGAATATTAATATGTTATATTAAAGCCAATAAGCGATAAACCAATTGTGAGTAAAATCGTTTTTTTAATAGTTTTTATTTAAATGAGATCATCTCATGGCATTTTCATTCATTGACAGTTTTTTCTGTTGTAAATTTTACTTTTGTTAAATTATATCGAGTGGAATTATACGAAATACAATAATATCACTTGTATATTTTTTGCGATATTTAAATATAAATTCAAAAATGAAAAGACATAGATTTTCGAACAAAATAGAGCTAATTAAAATATTTTTATTGGTAGAACGATCACTGTTACGTATATGTAGGTAAATATAATCTCTGAGGGATGATTAGCTAAAGAGGAAAATGTGAGAAAAAAAAGAAGTCAAAAGATAAAAAATTCTTTTAGTCAGCATAACTTTTTAAATTGATAGTATAACTTCAAATCAAGTTTCTACCGTATCAAGGGAACAATATTAAGAAAATGGCGACGGCTATATTAAATAAGGACTACATGAATAGTCAATAGAGGTGAATCAGTAAAAAACATTTTATGATATACATTTTACTTTATTATTTACATCTCTCTCGGTTTAGTCGCAGTATTAGTTCTATTGTTGTGTTCAAGAGAATTCTCGAGGGAAATTTAAGTTTAATCATTATCGGATTACAGATTGGTTGGTATATTGCGCTTGATCATAGAATATGGTAATTGAAAATAACGAATATTATATAACGTAAACGTCACAGGATGGCGTTTTAAGTTAATTTTAATTGATATTTATAAAATGTTTACTTTGAATAAGTTGATAAATTAGTTGAAATAAGTACACTAGTTTCTAACAAACAAATAATTTCGGAATATTTATAGATTATGTTAATTTATTCAGTGAATATGAAAATGAGTTTATTATTAAATCGAATTTTTAAAATGAAATTATCAAATTTTAGAGAAGAAAATTTTCCAATTTTCAAACCAATTATTTTATTTCTAGATTATATGACATAATTAAAATCTTTCACTATTCAATTAAAGTGTTTTAATTAAATATCGATAGTTATTTGAATATAAATATTTAAATTAAATAAGTGAACGCAACCAATTTTTATTTAATAATTAAACATTTCTGGAGAAATATTTAATAAAATAACACGTACAAAGAATGATTTCTGTATGATAATTATTTGAATTAGGTAGTTATATTTTCTTTAGAAACCTATTATTTACGGGAAACAACAATAAGTTATTTTATCCAATATCAAGAACAAAAAAATAAATATATGAAATAAATAAATATGAAATCTGCCTTGATAAATGTCATTAAAATAAAATTCAATCACTAAATATAGTAAGTTACGAAAAAATTAATATTCTTTACACTGATGACCGACTGTACTTAATAGTGTTCCTGTTTTATTTAAATAATAAATAGGAACAATATTTGTGATATGTATATTCGATGTTGGTGAATGCATTTTTGTTGAATGACGAACGAAGAAAGATATAGATTGGAACCCTAATATTACAAAGAGTTATCGGGCTGATATTAAATTTATGGAACTTGCTAATAAATAAGTAGAAGTAAGAATACCCCAGGCGTATAATTTTTTACTCCTATTAAGAAATTTATTTGTTTTATAAATGAGATAATTGAAGAATAGTTGAACACTGCAGTAAAGTTGCGTAGTCGTTTAGTATTCAACTATACTACATAAATAAATGGTTTCTTTATTTGTACTTATGTAGACACTAATAATTCACAATTTATTAAATAATGTCATGATAAAGATATATTTCACAATATTTTTTCATCGATTGTGATAATTGGAAGTTAAAAAAAAAACTATATCGTAATAATAGTAAATAATATGAGCAGAAATGGTGGCATTCAATCTTATCGGAATAAAATTAGTAATTTCATACAAGTAGTTTGAGCCAATTAGATGCTGTGTTCAAATAGGCGAATTAAAAACGAAAAGTGAAGATAGCACATAGCGTTTATGAAAACTAGAATTATTTCAATGTTCTGTTCAAAAATGTATTACTAACCTACTTTTAAGTTGAGTACACTAGCAAAATGGTAACAAACACTGAATTTAAATATAAAGGAACTTATATTTAGTTTCATTCAGGTTGTACAACAATCTTTCTGTTTTGATAAAATATAAATACATAAATATTTTTTGATAAAAATAAAAATAATATTTTACACAATGTACATAAACAGCTAAGCTTTTATCGAGACAATTCCTAATATAATTGAATATTAAACTTAAAAAACTTTAAATATTATGCCTCCAGAAATTAAAAACCGTATTTAATATTAGTTAACCTAAATAACTCCTATAAATATTAATTACACATCAAAATCTAAATAACACTTATAACTAACATTAATAAATTGCATGTTATTACATATTTACGTTTAATAAATCGTTTACAGTTTCAAGTCTTTTTTTTTTTTTTCTAAACAGATATATATATATATATATATATATATATATATATATATATATATATATATATATATTTATATTTTTTTTTTATTGTGTGAAATCAAATTATTATTTATTGTTTAATACAATATTTGTTTTTGTCATATCTATATTTAGGGCAGAAATTAAAATTGATATTTTAAATTTGATAATGATTTAAAATTTGTTTAAATGTTTTGGAAATTACTAAGAATTATGTTCTGCTCGACTAAAAGAAATTATATCCATTAGAATCACACAAATAATATCGTATTATAAATATCGATAGTTCATTAGGTTCTAAGTTTTGGTTCTGAAATCTGGCTTTTCTAGCATCCTTTCAATATTGATCATACTTTTAAAAGTCCTTTTTCGAAACTCTTTTTCTGGGGTCGTTACAAATAATCACATTTACTTTTTACATAACTGGTATTTTAGAACATTATATTTTCAGGTTTACTCTGATAAAATGTTCTTTTACATGATAAAAAAATTATCATGTTTTGCATATGTTATATTATTTTGGCTTCAAACAACAGCTTATTGTCTAGCTTTTTTGTTTATTTTGGAGTTTGTTCAATTTTATAACTTAATCAGTGTTTCTATTTATTTCTTTGTTTTGTAAGAGGTATTTATATAAAATGTTATTCTGTAATTCATGTTATACACAGTTTCCTTTTTACCTCACTCATACCACTTAAGTGATGATACCTTGAGAGAGTCTAAAATCAAATTTAAGCATTTGATTGCAACACCTAATTTTTTGAGTATGATTTATTAGTAAAGAATATAATAATAAAATATACACGTACGTGTAATATTGTGAATAAATGTTTAAGTCAGAAAAAGGGCGATAAAGTTTTTCTATTTGCACAATGAAAATGTATTTCTTTGTACCGAATATATCTAATTCAGTCCGCTTTCTTATTGTTTTCCTGCGAATATAATATATATATATATATATATATATATATATATATATATATATATATATATATATATATTGAGTTTATTTATTTGAATATAATTCTTGATACTACAAACGGAACGCATGTGAAGATTTTAAGCGGAATAAAAATCGTTATAGGGGATATTTTTTTAATTGAGAATTCCTTGGAAATCAGCCAAAATGTCTACCCCATCCTATCTCAGATTTAAGAAGAACAGTTGGCTCCACATCAACAAAACGTCGAAAGCAAATGAAACAATATTACATAGGAAGTTTTTGAGTTGACAAATAATTACGATAATTCCGGCCTTGTTTTTTAGTAAACCTGCTAGACGCATTTTTAAAGAATCGATTATATCTTGAGCCACTAAATGTGTAAGAGGGGGCTTAAAACAAAAAAAACAAATTAGGAAAATATATTGTACACGCAATGATAAAGCTGTTTACAAAATCAAAAATAATATTGTTGCACAAGAAATATTTATATTACGATAAAACAGAAAAGTGTGTGGAGAATACTTATTAATGTAAATAAAACTATTTTAAACAAAATACAGTGTAAAAGTAACTATGAAGATAAATAATACACTACATTAGAATAAGTATTAAAAATTAGAAGCTTTACAGTAATTATATATATATATATATATATATATATATATATATATATATATATAACTATTATTTAATGGTATTTTTACAACGAATTATACGAAGGCGAAATACGGCGAAGTCGTAGTTGTAGAGGTCTCTTGACTTTTATATTGAAACAAGACTATATATACATTATCAAGTTAAAATTTCTCAAGAATATGGTTATATTATGGTTAAATATGGTTAAATTATAATACGTGGAATTACGAAGACAATTTTTTTCAATTGCTCAATCCGATGAAAATAAAACCTTAAATAATTTTATTGCTTAATTACAGTTTTGTGTAGTGATATATAAGATATTTTATTAAAAAAGACGTAAACAAAAGAGACGTGCCACCTTTTTTTCACTGTAGTAATTGGCTTTGACTTGAAAAATCTGTGAATATGGTACGAGACTATTGATGTAGTTAGTAAAGTAATTGAATATGTACCTCATGTAGTATGACAGTAATGCTTAAATGATTATAATTTTAAGTATTTAGTTTTGTGAAATGCTCAAAACAAATGACATAATAAATTGTTATTAAACCAAAGACATTTAATTAGTGTTTCAACCTGTATGTGGTTAAGTACTAGAATGGCAGAAGATCTTACACATGAAATTTGTGGTTACACCAATCTAAAATTTGTCGAGGTTAATTGTTTTTCATTTTTTTTTATAATTACTTTCATTCATGTACTTACTTTAAGATTATTATTAAAATTTTTATTATTTTGATACTAAAACAATTATTTTACAAGAAAAATTGGATTTGGTGAATGTTTTTCAAATAAAGTAGCATTGTTTTCCTAATTTTATTAAATAAAGTTATCTAAATTTATTTTTTAATCTAATTTTTTGGTTATATACAGTAATTGCAAAGAAATACGAATAAATAAATCAAACAACAAAAGAGATTCTTGGAAATCCCCTGTTGTCTGGAGAGCTGGACCTTTTATGTTAATGATTCAAGGTTGTAGAATAAAATGTATTGTATTATATATCCGGTAAAGATAACAATACACCAGATCACACCGCCATCTCTTTGACAACGGAAAAAATGTTGTACGAGCAGCAGAGACTGAGTTTAATTGTAAATTATATGAGAGCATTTACTTGTGTAAAGTTCAAAAGGTACTTACAACTCTCTCTTATGAAACGATAATCCCAGGAAAACATGGAGATGGACTCGTACATTAGAAAGCAACAAGTTTCAGCCACATTCCTCTTTCCACGAGTGGAGTATGCTTATGTCTGCACATCGTCATGTTACATGTCGTGAATAAATAATGAGCAAATTAGAAATACATATATGTAAAGAAAACACATATCAATGGACACTAAAATTGTTCTCCGTCTGGATCTTATCTAAAACGGATTTTACTCCTTAATAAAATAACGTAAGTGTGCTCATCTTGAGCAAATATTCCATATTTTGTGAGAAGTTGATGAAATATTTCAGAAGTATATATGACTTCATTCCACCAGTATATATTGTTGGTGAGCATCTTAATTATTTTAACAATACAGTAAGTTTTTTAGCTAAGAAACTAAAAACATAAACCAAAATATATGTTATATCAAGGGAAAGATATCCTATGTATTTTTTATACGATAAAAAAAAAACTTTCATATTTAGGATTTATGTAATAGAGGATTTCAAATTGGGTGAACCACGTAGTTTTGAGCTTAGCCGAACTGAATTTTAGTCAAGTTTATTATTCTCCGAACTCAAATTATGATTCTGGCACTTGACCTTATCATTGAATTTGAAGTCCATGTATGTCTCTGGTTATTTTGTAATATCTATTGTGGGCTCTGTTTATGGTTTGTTAGTTTAGGATCTGATTGGTATATGATAATGAACATGATAGGAATGATTTATGGGAGAAACGGTGACGAAATATATGAAGATACCTAAGGCCGAATAATTTACCGTTTCAATATGGGCAAACATAAAGACTTACTTTAACCTATTTAGTGTTTTGTAAAATGTATTCTGGTTATAAGTAGAGTATGCAATAAGTGTTGATCAAAGATATCCGTTAAAACGTTTTGTATTATTAGAAGTTAGAAGGTGATATGGTGTAAGAGTCCCTTGTTTGATGCTAGTAGTAAAGAATAAATTGCCGAATGCTCCGTAAGTAAAACAAAAGACCTTATTATTATTTATTTCACAGATGGTTTTCAATCTATCCAAGTTACTAATTAAGGGTGAATCATGATAATTTCAATTGCCATTTCGGCAAAATATTTTGTTAAATACAAGTAAATACAAGTGAGTACATAATCTTAAGTGAAATTTGATTATATATATATATATATATATATATATATATATATATATATATATACATACCAATACGTTATTTTTCATGATCACTATTTTAAACAGTTCTTTGTTAAAAATAGGTTAGCTATTACAAGATCAGAAATCTGGTTTCTAGGAATATCAATGAAGTCAAATTGGGTAATCTCACTGCTGCAAAAGATTGATTCAGAAACTTGATATATCTCACCATTGGTATTAGGTTTTGAAAATTCTAAAAACAGTGTCGGTTGTTACGCTTGAGGTACCAATTTAGGTAACCGTGAATATTACCTAAAAAAATATAGCTATCCCAAAGCCCTAGTTTACCAAGTTTGCAAGACAGGAACTATAACCAAGACAGGGTTAGATCATCGATTTCCACGAAATATTGGCGATGTTTCTAGTTTTAGCGGAACTTTTCACATCTCCAAACAACGGCCAGACATTCAAGTTCTTAGCAGATGAAATTGTTTCGGCTGAGGAAAGAAGTTATGATGAGTAAAGAATGGGTTTTCTCTACCCGTCCACTTCCCCTTAGACTTCTGATTAGAAGGCGTCTGAACTTGTGTAAGTTTGAAAAAAGTTTTTATTCATGAATAAATTTATAGGCTTATATTAAATGAGGTATGACTTTTTTAAAGTAATAAAAATTGTTATGTAAGGTAGCATTGATTTGAAATTATTGAGGGCGAGGATATTCTCTAAAAACAATAGTACGTCGGAAATCTATGGACATTGCACTAAGTAAACTACGCACTATGTAAATTAAATTGTGTACTAATTTATCTAATTGTGTAAAAACAATACAAAATATATGTAATACATTACAATTAAGTTGTACATAATATATAAAACAAATCAGAAATAGAATATATTCGAAATTATTATAAGTATCTATTTTTAAACAACTATTTTATAGTATACCGAAAAAAAAAATCAAAAAAATTATGACATCAAAGTAAAAATGCGTATGATTTACGCTGTATATATTATTTACAGCTTATTATGATGAACAAATACGGGTAAATTTGATTAACTAATAATATTGAAATATTTAGCAATAAAATAGAAATTACACGATTCTCTATTGACATGTAGAAATTTTAATGTTTAAAATATTATTTAGGTTAGGAAATAGTTGCGTATTCTAATTAAATTCAATTAAGTAAATACCTAGGGCACTAATCATTTCACGTAATATTTAAAAAAAAAATCGATATGTTGAAAAAGGACAAATGCGCCAGTGGTAGTGACAATAGCAAAGATACAAATCATCCTGCTTTTTTTCGACTAAGTAAAACTCTCCCAAAATAATTTCAAATTAATGTAATTAGTATTACTACTCTCTCTCTGAGTAGTTTTTAATAATAGTTATAAATTTATAATATTTTAATATCTTTTTAGATAATTGTAAATAAGAGTTGAGTTTTATAAAAACGTATACACAATAATTTAAAATTTTTTAAAATGTACCTTAATGAAAATTCAATATTTTAATTATTTAAAACAATATTTAGGGTTTTCTAAAATTGTTAAATAATTTAACGTTAAACGATATCTCCAAAAATACCTGTTTTATTATTATTGCAGCAATATTTTAAAATAGATATTTAAATCAAGAAGTACCTAATTTTGTTACTTCAGTCCATTCAATCATCAACTAGTGAACAAATCGACCAATTACATAATGATAAACTTTACTTGAAAATAATTCAACCATGAAAGTTTAGTGAAAATATTAGTCATGTCGTATGTGTCGATAAATGAATGTTGGACTTAACTTAAATAGTATAAATTTTTGTTCCGGCCACTTAAAGTTTAAAGTTTAATGTTTAAAAATGGCCTTTAGCTACTGTACTAAGCTGGGGTAAATGTTAAACCCACAGTCAAGGGGAGATTTTTTATTTGGGTCAGTCTTTTGCCAGGTAGCTACGCTTGTAATTCTATCTTTTTTCTAAACATATAGGTTTTGGGTTTACGGTTTCGCTTTGCTCTCGCAGTTATTTTATGTGAAGTTATATGTCTATGAATATTCCTTGTTGTGAAGACAGACTTGGTTCTGGGATTATGAACTCCAGCTATGTACAGTGGAAATTTATGTTTCAATGTCATTCCTGAATATATATGAAATATTTTTGGGAATCCTAATTTTTGTTTGAAGAATTTTAAAAGATTAAGTTCAGTATAATCTTTGAAAAAAATATTTATGCAATTACCAGTTATCCTGCTTGATCAATCTAAAAGAAAATAAACAAAAACGAACATTAAAATTTTAATATAACAATATATAAGTCAAATTGTCAAAGAAAATTAGTGTAAAAGAAAAAAGAAGTACAATTTAATAAGTAATTAAATTATTTATATATTCTATCTCTTTTTTTATATTTTAATGATATTAATAACAACACACACACGTTTGTTTTAGTATATTTTTCATTATCAAAATATAAAATTAAAGTTAATAAATTTATAAAGGGTTAATTCCTCTATATTTAAAAAAATGTGTTTAATATTGCATTTCGGGAAATATACATTTTCTGCAAGATTTAATGAAATTATTTATTGAATTACTTGTTAATAAAATATTGTTATTTTTTAAAAATACATTTCAATTAAATCATTTATTAACAGATAATAAGCTATACATATTCTTTGAAATAAGAATGTGTTTGGGTTTCAATTGAAGAATATCTTGTATAAATTGACAACTCTAACAAGGCACTGTCGGAATACATTTTGGTAAGTTTAATCAGATTTATGGTTTTGGTGTCTTGAAGAACTAAACGTTCTTTCCTCTCGTTTGTATCGTTGTAATTTGTAGCCCTCTACAAGTTACATGCCAAACATACCATTAATAGAAGTTTAAGCTTATTAACTATTAGAAAGTTGGATAAATTTGTATAAAGGTTGTATTTTTTTAAATGAAAATCGACTATTTACAAGTTACAATAATTAGGTCTATGCGGATAAAAACATAATCAAAATTACATTTTTTATGTAAATAAAAATAAAAATCATTTAAGAAATGTACTCCTACTTTCCAATTAGTAATCATAAAAAAAACATAATATGTATGTTAAATATTCATACTAGACCTATCACTGATTTTTGATGATAAGTTGACTACGTGTTTTAATTAAACTAAGTAATTTCAGTAGTGGAATTGTAAATAAAAGTCATATCCTAACTGTAACTATATTTCTCAGTAACAACCTACATTTGTCAAATTAAAAAAGAGATAAAAAACTTTAACTTTTATTTAGCTCAATCTACCACCTTAATAAAGGATATAATAAAGGAAGAAGCTGTCTCATGTGAAATATCTTTCCAACACGACTCCTGTAAGGTCGTAACCAAACAAGTCTAAGTTCAGTAAAGTAGAAAACCATGTTACGCTGTCATCAATAACAAAATGTTGAGTGTCCAACTTCGGTCTTATATGTTAAGTAGAGAAATATCAGACTTAAATCTGATAGTGATCAGGCCCTGGTGAAAGTAATTGAGAAATAAGTTGCTTAAAGTTATATATTCCTTACAAGACTCTTGATAAATCATACCTAAACTACTAGATATTCCGTGAAGTATAAAACCAAATTACTCTCTAATCCATAACATGAACTCCGTATCCTTATTCGTCTTTAAAGGTTAAGTTGAAAAAGATTTGTCTGAAATAAGAATGTCACAAAGTAAGATTTAAAAACGATCAGGGCTTTAGTGAGATTAGGAATGGAAGAAGCGATCCAGTTCAATTTGTCTTAAAAACATCAACTCTTAGATGGTAACTAAATAAATCAACGTTATTTAACACAGTCTTACGTTCCCATCTGATACTATTGTCAGGGTATTTCGTTTCCGCTTTAAATGTGAGTAGAGAACAACAGCAGACCTAAATCAGATAGTGATCAGAAACTGGTGAAAGTAATAGAGATTAAGATAATGGTTCTTTGATAGTTCTTAATATTACTCTTGATAAATCATAACCTAACTACTAAAAATTCGGTAAAACATAAAACCTATTACTGTCTCATCCATAACAAAGAACTTTGTATCCATCTTCGGCTTTAAAAATTAAGTAGAGAGAGAGTTGTCTGAAATTGGAAAATAACAAAGTTTGATTTTAAAACGATCAGGGCTTTTGTGTGATTAATAACGGGAGAAGAGATCCAGTTCAATTTGTCTTAAAAACGGGTTTCTTAGATCGTAACCAAATAAATCAAAGTCATCTAAACAGTCTTGCACTCCCACCTGATACTGGATTTCTCAATTCTGCTTTCAATGTTACCAGACTCAAATGGCAGAAAGAGAACGGTAAATCTTTAGTAAAGAGAACTTTAGTAAAAGTAATAAAGAAAATCTGTAACTGGTTCAAAATATCTTTACCACGACTAAAGCATTTTGACACCAATCATCTATGTTTATCAAACTGAAAAACCGTATTGGTGTCTCATCCATATCATCTTTTTACATGTATGGTATTTCTGTGTAGACGGGTTGAAACTTGTAGACAGACAAACAACAAACACAATTGTGGAATTATTATAGGCCATGGTGTTCCCTACTAAAATAAACATAACATAGGGTAAACGTAACTGCAAATGACTAATATCAGATTAAATTTCCCACATTCCCTCACCTGCCTGGTCAGTCATCCACTCAACATTTTGGTAAACAGTTTATGTTGATAGTAACTTGGAAATCCATACTAACTAGAATTAGCATAGTTCTCTTAAAATATTCTCTTGCGACGAGATGAACATATGTATTTTTTAATTTTAATTGTTTAATATTTAGGTTGTTTCTAAAGCTTACTGTGTATTCTTATAAAGTTTAATTTTATATTGTCGTTTGATCTAGCGTATTGATTATATCTTTTCACAATTAATAATTCTTTAACTTTGATTAGATAGTATCGCTAGATAAATTAATTTATAAATATGTGAATAATATTAATAGCCCTTGAAGTGTGTATATATGACATTTTACCGATTTTAGTAGATTATACTATGTACATAAACCACATTTGTTTGGTACTAAATCTAATCTGTCTTTACTGTTTACAGTTGAAAAACCCATATTATATTTGTAAAAAATAGCTTTTGCCTTTACAGTTAGGGCAAAGCGATGTTTATGATATTATATATTTACTATTCCTTATGTGTTTTAAATAAATTAACATCGCTCATAAAGGTGTTATTGTAGTAGTTTTGTATAATTTATAAGGTTGCTATACATTGTATGCACAAACATACAATATCGGTATAATTGATTATATTGTAAAATGTATAGCAAAATGTAAAATCTACAATACTTTTAATGCAAAATTGTACTTGTATTGTTTAACATTTAAAAAATGTTTTTTACAGATTATGTTTTTATGATATTTTTGTCTGTATTTTGGATTGTTGAATATGACTTCGTTTATTAGCGAGATCAGTAGGTTTATGGCTATTGTGTAAATAACCATTTTTATTCTATTTCATATATTTCGTTCTATTTACTTACTTCCTTTTACATTTAACTATTACAGAGAAGAGTAAAATGTTAATTCAGAGTTAAACATAAATATATTCTTTCGAAGTATACTTTGACCAAAATTTAACTCTTAAGTTGCTTCTATCTAACATTCGAGTAGTGCCTTGCAACCTAAATAATTTCACAGATTTTGATTAAATTCATAAATAATTAGGACAAAAAAGTATACACCATAAATAACACCATATCTTAACATACATATTCATATATAAATGATTCCTTCTCTATAGTGCTTTGAAAGATACGCCACTTTAAAGAGAATAAGGAATAAGTATGGGGGAAATATTTTAGCACTTACAATAATGTGTATATTATATTAATATTTAATTACGAAAATACACGGTATTATTTCGGGGGTTGATAAAGTTTTTATTTTATCTAACATTGGTTATTTATATGCATCTTTTTTTTCTGTCAGACATGTTGTATTTTTACAGAAACAAAAATTATATCTTTGATAGTGATAAGATAATAAGTGACGATTTATGAAACATTTTACCTATGTGAGATAAAACAGGAATTAATTTTGTATGCTTCAAAATATTAGATGCTTTATATATTGAATGTCGAATATTTTAAAGACCGATAACAGCAAGAAACAGCTAAATCCAACAAAAGACTTAACAAATATATAGAGATTCTTAACAATAATTAATGATAAAAACAAAGACACCATCACATTTAGTCTTTTCCTCACTTTTGTCTATGTTTTACTGTTTTATTACTTCTGATTATTACCGATGATATTACTATTGGGTTTTTCGTTAATCAATAAATATAAATTTATATGTTTTAGGAAAATAAATTTATATGTTTTAGGAAAATAAATTTATTCAATTTTGAAATAGAATAAATAATAAATATAAGAATGAGGAATAGAATTAAATTATTTAGGGGTTAAACACCTAAAAAATAGTATTATTCTATAATTACTAAAAATCATATAATTTATCATAAAGCTTTGTTTATATATTTCAATTTGTCATTTCTTGCTTATTGAAGATGTTCAAATAATTGATAATTGTAATATTTATTTGTGTAATCTTTATAAATCTTAATAAATCTTTAGAAAACTGCACGTTTTTAACTTATATAAAAAAAAATACAAACCTGAAAGTTTCATAAATTCTCGGTTCCATTATGTATACAAGATATGGTAAAACAATGTCTTGTGAAATTTGCTTATATATATATATATAACTATTTTTGGTTTGATGCCAATAATTTAACCGTGATGTATGTAAAATATACATAACCTCTTATCAATATTCCTTAAATTTTGTATCCACCTTCAAATAATGAATGCATTTTTACTTCCAATTACACCACTTGCTAATTTACTACTTACAGCATTACACACCAACAAGTATAAAAAAGTTTAGGAATAAGTTATAAAAATGTCTTTCGAGTCAATTTTAGCAGCGTAATCTGATTTTGTATACGTAATATAATTTACTAAAGTGTTGCATACAAAAATGAAACAAATTACGTTAAAATAATTTATTTTACATTGTCATGGATTACCAAAAGTCAATTGAAACATTAAATTTATCTTTCAGACTCAAATGCAGAATACCATTTTAATACATAAAATTATGTAAACATTTAATAAGTGTTTTTAATGAGTAAAAATCAAAGGGAAAATCTATTGTATTTTACACTAACTATGCGATATTAATCTGTTGTATCTTTGATGTTTGAAGTTACGTAAATTAGAACTCAAGCCACAAATTACGCCGTGGTGTAATTAATCTTGTTAATTTAACTGAACAATGAGGCATGTAACCAATAATGGACAGACGGCATAGCATAATAATCTAACAATTCAATAGTAAGTAAAATATTTAGGTGCTCTTTATTTCCTATTAAATAGTTTATATTTACTTCTCACATCTACTGTAAAGAAAAGTTATCAAATATTTGTATTTTCTTATATAAATGACAAAGAACTAATTTACTCGGTAAATTGGCATTATAATAACTCTAAATAATTGTTTATTTTGTAATAGAATATCATAATAAAATATCATATCGCAATTTATAAATTTACCTACTTATTTATGCCTTTTTGAAGCTCTATAATACAATACGCGTAAACAAGTGTATTATTTATTATAGGTTGGAATATAAATTACATAATAATGTTTTTAATTGATAAATTATTTAAGAAATTTTGTTTCCATTTTATTTTACATGATTCTCAAAATCAACGGAATTGAAGAACGAAGATTTATTTCCTGCGTTACAAGAATATTCCCTTAACATTTAAATTTTTCATAGTTTATAAATATTCATAGTTTGTAGTTCATCTGTTACCGAATTAATCTTACATGTTATCAGTTTCCAAAATCTTAAGGCTGTAAGATAACCGAAGAGATGAACCAATCCTACTTTTGTAAACAGATAACAACGATTAAGTCGAAATTTAATTACATTCTAAAAGTTTTCAATTATTTTCTATATACGATACACAACATACAAAAACGTCGATTCCTTCCAGTTATTAAGATTTATAATTATAACTGACCTAGACAATAAACATATTTACGATTTTGTATCAGATTATTTTATGTTTGCATACAGTGACAGTAGTTGAATTTATATTATTATTAGAGATATATTTTCATTACTAACTAATTATAATTATTTATATAGGCTGATAGCATTAACATACGAGATTCTGAAATTGTGATAATAATTTCTATAGCATATATAAAAAAGGTTTCTAAATTATTATTTTACCTCCAAGACGTATGTATTATTACAACATCGAACACGTTTCGTAGGTATTAGTAGTTAAAACTATCATCACTTACTAACATTGTAATTTAGGTTTCTAACTAACGCAAATTTAAATGAAAATCATTTTGAATAGAATATCTATTGTCTCCAATCTACAATATTTACAATGCGCAGTGTTTATTGTAAGAATAGTAGATTTTAATGTATTATCGTTAATCGTTTTATGTGGTTTGTCCAGATATTAAAACTATCTGTTTTAAAATTTGGGCTTTATCTAATTGTAATGCCGGAATAAGGAGTAAAACATTTTTAAATATTCTTATTACATAATCAAAAGTTGCTTTTCATTAAGGAGTAATTCAAATCTCAAAAATGTTATGTATTTCTTTTAAACAATGTTTCCAAAATAAAAACAAAAATGACAAATAGAAAAAGATATACGTTAGACAAAATAAAATAAGAAGGCAATAATAGAGCACATGTAAATATGCGTCCGTAGAAGGTGTTAATAGCTAATATGAATACACTAGAATTCATCACAAAGTGAACACAAAATACACATAAGTGAATACAGAAAATAAGTATATTACTTTGAAGTTTGATGGTTCAAAACTATAGCGAAATGATTTAGACAACATTATAAGATTTGTACAATAATATTTATCACCAATTGCAATCAATGTGTACACATGTAATTCCAATTGTATTCCGCGATTAATTGAAATATTGCAGAATTTTACGTCAGTTTCCAAAATATAGCCCAAGTTTAATTATTTGTTGATCATAAGGAGTGACATATTAGTTACAAATTATTTATTGCTATTACTTATTTTGGAAACAAATTTATTATATCAATTATAAGTTTAATACATAGAATGCTTTATCAGAATTAATTGAAGTGAGTTTGTTAGTAATAGATGGGCATATTATAATGGACGTAATATATACTTAATAACAACGTAAAATCAAAAAAAACATTGTTTTTTTTTTAAATATTTATATTAATTTAAAAATATATACAAGTTTCTATGTACTGTTAGTTTAGTTATTGCATTATAATAAGTAAAATATAAGGACCATAATCGTATATTTCTAAAAGCAAACATCTATTTTTGAAAGGAGGATGTATCTTTGGTTTATTACTAACACTAAAAACATTTTATAAAACAAATCGGACCAACGAAATAAATGTTAATTTCAATTACAGTTTTGATACAAGTATGACATTTTATCATATAAGATTTTCCTTTTATCAAACACTTATTTAAGTTTTGTAAGCGTTACAATTATCATTGTTTTTTAAATATTAAATCTTAATATTGTTGCAATATATGATATAATAATACTAAATTAGTATTACTCGTTGTATAAATATAAATTGATTTATAACTGAGACATCTCGATATTTTCATAAAGGATGAATACAATAACCCCTAAGGGAATCGTTGTGTTAAGTTTACATTGTAGCTAAATGTTAGAAGATGCAAGCAATTGCATCTAAATGGAGGTAGAATTGTATTTGTACTTCCAGTGTTATGATGATTATATTCTTAGTAATAACTATAATCCTCAAACACTATAAAACGTGACACTCAAACTATTAAATATAATGAATTACAATTAGTAGTAAAATAACTATTGAAATCTACATTTGTGATCCAACAAAATTCCATTATATTCTAATGGTAAGGTCAAATTTTATATAAATGGTGTTCAAAGTAAGGTCAATAAACCATTTGTGATTTAAATAATCGAAACAGACAGGTAAAACTATAAATGTATATTCGAATATTCACTAAGCGTTAAAAGAGTTTATAATATCTAACAGTTTTCCGTCTATCTATATGCTTTACTACTTTTGTTAAATAAAAGGAATTTACGTTTACCTATAGTTAGACTATACATTTAAATAGCAGGGTACAAAGTTAAATCAAGTAATCCATTAAAATGTGCATTATAATCTTGTATTCGGAAAATATTTTAATAGTAAGCAAACTTTCAAGTAGAAATATTTATTCAGTTTAGCAATAATCAACATTATCATAAATTGAACGCTGATTCTACACGTTCATCATTTTTAAATCAAATATTTTGGTCTTGAAAAATATCCAACCTCATATTATAAAACTCAAAAGTACACTTTCTCTACTTCTTTAAGTTTATATTGTTATTTTTAGGCAAATTTTTGTATTAAATATAACGTTTCCGCCTTTTTAATAAAATTTAACAATAGCCAAATATAACCCAAAATTTACATTTTTAATAAGTCGACGGTTTACTGAGTTTTCATATAATTTGTGTGCTTTAAAAAAATCCTAATTTTAGAACCAATATAAAAGAAGGTTGAAAAAAAGTTTTAAGAAGATGACATCCAGTAGTGAATAATAAAGTGTTTGTTGGGGGAAAAGTATATTTTAATCGTTGATTAAATAATCCATATTTATTTGACAGTTTACGAAAATAAAAACAAACTTAAATATATTCACTTAGGGGTGTGTTAAATTAATTTAAGATTTCCTCAATTAAAAACATTGTTTATTTCCAAATTTTTTATATGTCAGATTCACTGATGAATAAATTATTTTAATAACTTTCAGAATATCATAATTCGAGGAATTATTCTGAAAAACAAAAAAAAATAAAGAAAGAAGAAAAACCTATTTATAAAGTGGAAAAGAATAAATCATGTACTCTATATTCTGGTAAAATAATCTAATACACTTTAGGAAAAAATACTGTTTAAAATGTAGACATTATTCGTCGATGGAATGTAATTTGTAAAGGTAGGCCTACTATAAGTAATTGAACTACAAACAGGGTTTAGAAAATAATAGATTTGAATGATTGTGAATGCGTACTTAAATCTTTCACTTTCATGAACTATTGAAACTATCTCCCAAAATAATATATAGCTCATAGGATAATTATTGTAATAATTACATTTTTATGAAATATAAAGTAAATTATTATTTTAATATATTTATTTGTACACTTTGATGGCTTTTAAATTCATGTTTGTCAATTTATGTTCAAAATGAAAATCCAATTAACTTATTTGTTGGAAAAATATAGATCTCTTTATTTGCACCATATACAACTTTCAGGCCTTCAACCCGCTACACCGAATACGTTATCGATACGATATTTTTCAAATCATTTTTAAAGGGATATGATCAATATTATGTCTACATACTCAATATGAATCAGAATGGTTGGTTCAAACTTCAATTATTAATAACCTTCTTCGTATGTATCCGACTTTATTATATTCACGATGATTTTACATATATGGGTTTACAGTAGTAGTAGTTTTGGTATTATTAGGTAAACATTCAATAACTACAAATGATATCGAAACTCATGAAGTCTCATTGGTCGTTGTATGCTTTCAATCATTTGTATTAAAATTGGTAATGGAAATTTGTTTTAAGTAATTATGTAAATGATAGTGTAGGATATATATAGTTACTTTAATAGTTAACTGTATTATACAAATGTATATTAACGTATTTGAATTTTAGCTACCTGGACCATCCATTGCTACAGGTTATAAAAGTTCAAATCAGTTTATTTCATTTTATTTAAAAATGTGACAGTGAAGTGAACATGCATTTAATTATTTTACTTCTAATGAAGAATTTTACTTATTATGTGGTCGCTTTACTTGTCGTGATGCATTATTCAATGCTATGAACTTCAGATTACATTATTATTATAAACACATGTATTATTGTATAAAGTAAGGAAACATAACAAACTGATAGATATTTAACACTTATAACAGGATAAAATCAATAATTAATACACACAATTTTGAGAGGACACGATTTTTGAAACTAATTTAACAAATCAATGATTTTAAGGTTTGTACAACATAATTAGGAATATATCACTTTCAAACTTTGTTCAATGTACAGAAAAATATGTTTCAATATTTTATTAAAACTTTTAATGTTATGTTAATCCATTACTTATGATATGAAGCTAAACAAATACAGCAAAATAACAGTGAATAACGTTAAAATATAAAAAAACCATTAAAAGAAATAAGTTGATGTGTTGCATTTGAGTTAACAACAAATAAGCTTTATTAATAAAATTATATAGAATAAATTGAAATAATTTTTGGAACTAGCACATATAGTTCAAAATAATTGTGTTAATATTATAAATACAATATTTACAACAAAGCGTTATATACAGCGATATGTGTTTTTTTGGAAATATCTTGTCAGGGTAATTCATATAAGTAGTTAGAAATTAATACGAGTATAACAAGTAGTTAATTCTCTAAGGTTCGTGTGGTCTACAGTGATACTGTCTTCTCTTATAAATACAACTCAATTTATGGTTTTATCTTTCGTAACACTCGGTATTATATCTTCCACGTATTATTATTTTGACACATTTAATTTAGTACAAAATGCTTTTGACACTATGGCCTATGTAATTGTAATTTTTAAGATTTTTATACAATATTTAATTAGTTATAAAATATATACGTCATTGGTATTAAAAATGTAAAACTCTAGAATTTAATAAAATGTTTATTCAAATAACAAGAAAATATATCTATGTATTTCTATTATTATCACTAATATATACTACAATGGAAAAACTGAGCTATTCTGTTGTACATTGAGCTAGGCTGTGCGCCTTCCTCTATTAATTACCGTACTTTCCTCAAATATTGTAATATTTATTACAGGCTTTAATTTCAAGAGTATTTGATAGATTTAGACGGTTCTTTGGAAGTATAATACTTATTCAATTTTTAACTGAACTTTTAAATCACTTCAACAGTTTAGGTTTAGCTTAAACTATTATTAACCCCCTTTATAACACGCTTCCAATGAATATTATTAATTTTCCTTTAGTTCAATGAGCTCAGGAGCAAATTTTATCTATTTTATTACCCTTCGCTATAGGTAGTCTGATGAAAACTTTCTCGATCACAATATATATTAGTAACTTATAAAGTTGTTAACCTGTGTGTTGAATTATAAAACAATTGCAAGCACAATTATTAGTTATATATATATATCACTTTTTGCAAAAAAAAAACTTTTGATATTTAAAAACAATTATTTTTTTCATCAACTTTTTACAAAAATATGTTCTTTTGTAAATTTATCTTCTGAATTAGTATATACAAATTAAAATTGAAAATTAATAGCAGGTTGGTATTGTACAAAAATTTAAAGCAATTAAAAAGTTTCATAATTTGATTACTTTTTTCTTTCTAATTTGAAAATTCGACTTTTCAACCATTCTTTTTATAATAAAAATATCCACACATTAAATACTTATTAAACGTACATATAAATTTATTCTCAAAAAAATTATCGTAGGAAAATTATCTTATAAAAGTGTCAAACCTTGAAAATTTATTATTATAGATATTACCTGTGTTATAATAGTGGTAGGTATAAAAAGCTTGAAAATATATGAATGTTTTAGGTTACTTTTTTCCTGTCATGTGTGCGCATTGTAAAATCGAAATTTAATCCTCTAACCTGTGTAACAAATATATCAAGCTATCAAGTTGGAATAGAGTGTACACAGAGCTGTAACTGAAAATGATACGTGACATTTCTATTGTACAAGATTAATGAAAAGTCATATCAAATACAATCCATGTATGTAAATACAAAATTATAATAAAAACTTGTATTTAAATGTGTTCAACGTATATTTTTGATAGCCGATAGCAGTAATTTCAATATTTATGTTATCCAACTTTAATAACAACAGTTTTAACGCATATTATATATTTCTTACAATTATTTACGTTAATAACCTTTATATATATATATATATATATATATATATATATATATATATATATATATATATATATATATATAAAGGGTAAAACACAAATGCAATAGGGTAAAACACAAGAATTGGGCTATAAAAAACACAGATTTTTGTGTTTCGTAACATTACTTTGAAAAATGGTTAATTAAGGTGTATTTTTTCATAATTACATGTATAGAAAATTTAATTCTGAAAAGATTCATGTAAATTAATTAAGAAAAAAACCAATAATAATATTGAAATTTAGTTAATAAAAAAAAAGTATATATAAAAAATAAATAAATAAATAAAATTAAAATCAAGTATTTATGTTATTTATTATTACTCAACATTACTTATTTCAAAATATATATATTTGACCTAATACTTCATTTGAGGGTATGTAGTGCGTCGTGTCGCATGCAAAATGGAATCACCAGTTCGGGAGTTCCAAAGTGCAATTCCCAGTCTCCCAATCCAGAAAATGAAATAAGAAACGTGAAAAGATATACCATATAAAAGTAGAAAACCAACATTCTATAAGTATTGCCTTTTCCTTCTAAATCAAGTTATTTCTTCTCAAATAAAGCTACCAAAGTATTAATATTCCTTAATATCTGAGAGGTTTGCATGTGAATTAGATGTGATTTTTTGTCAAACATGCTTAATTAAATTATTAGTATTTAGAATTGTTTTTAAAATAATTTCAGTGAAAAGTTAAAACTATTATATGGAATTACATCTGTGTGGATATTTTTCTGAAAACATTTAGTGACTTACATAAGCGACATTTCTCAATATTAAATAACAGATATCAGACAAAATTTATTATGCTACCTACTTAATCTTGTTTAAAGTTTCATGGTAATTGACTAAAGTTCATTCATTAAGTGCTTTATTTCAAATAGTGTGAAATTATTAGACATTATAGACTTGAAATATCTTAATTGCCTAAACCAACCAAATCATCTCCATAATATTGCGAAGCCTGTGGATCCTCTGGTACAACATTTATCAATTCTGCGAGAGTAAATAGACAATGAAATTAATATTAAATTAATTTAATAACATTGACTTGTCCTTTTTGACTGCAGGAATTTATGTGGAATAGGTTATTCCGGATATATTGGCATTTTTGACTTTTTGGATATTAGTGTTTTTGGCATTTAGGTTTGTAATGAAATATACAATATTTAGTTTTGCATCATACGAGATGACAAATATTCTAAGATAGTTTCATTTTTTTTTTATAACACTTTAGAACAGATATAATAAATTTTCATTGCAATTTCACGTATTATTTGTTGGTTTTCTTTATTTAGACTTCTTAGGACTTCTTTTGAACATTTCTGCCATACAAATTTTAATTTCATCTAAAAAACCTTCCTTAACTTTGAATCGTTTGTATTGAATTAAAAGAACATAATATGGTTAAAGCCTTTTATAATTACATAATTTATTTTGCATTTGTTCATAACACACAAGAAAAAAATGTACAAATATATATGTAATATATACAAAATTATAAAATGTTAAATATATAGTAAAATATATATCGATAAACTTAAAATTATAATGATAAAGAAAATATCAGATAAACTATGGAAAATATTGCAATAATATAAAATATATTACACTTAATGGACTATAAATTTTACAATTCCTAATAAATACTTTTCAAAATGCAGATGAATATTCTAGACAGGCCATGGGAAGTTATAGTAGACGTTCTGATGAAGCACTTTCTTGTTGTGCTGGTTATTAAATTCCAGATCAAGCGCCATACGGTAGATCTACAGTAAAGTTTAGGAATAGGACACTACCTACAGTATTGATAACCATAATTCTCTTTACTATGCATAATTGATAACTGTAATAATATTACGGAAATAATTATTTTAAATTCTCTGGTCAGATAGCACATGCTTTTGGTTAAGAGCAACCGTGGAAATTAAAGTATAATGTATATAATTATCATACTGCTAATTCTCAACAAACATAATTACCCTTCTTTCTAACGCAAATATGATATTAGTTTCAACGTAATATTTCGTTTATGTCGATTCAATAAATTATCTATGGTAGTTAAAATCAAATTGAAATATTTAAAATCTAATGATTTACATGCATCCTTCCTAAAGATGTAAAAGTTTCTTTTTTTAAGTGTACAGAATATAAAAACTTTGCTATAAGGTACGTTTTAATATGGAGAGGAATAATATTACTTTCTTTGTATTAATATTCCACGATAAATATTACCAACCACCAACAACCAAATGAGTTTTATATAAACGAATTTTCATTTTATCCCTAACAGTAAATTTAATTTTGTGATTTATTAAGAAAATGTCTCTATTGAGGAATACACAATCGAATTAAAGTTTGATATATATATATATATATATATATATATATATATATATATATATATATTTATATTATTTTAAACTCATTGCTAACTATAAAAATCCAGTTGATAAAAAACACGAATGAAAAGTTTTAAAATATTACTAAAAAAAGTACATTAGAGGAAGTAGTTTTTCCGAAAAAAAAGGCACATTGTTTTATTTTCTTTTTCAGCCGTTTTAGTGCTTCCAAGAAGCATTTCTGCTTTTAAATGTCGATATATAACATCTCTTGCTTATTTTCTGTATTTTTATTTACTTCAAAAATTGTTTAATCTTTATCCTCAAGTACAAAATAAAATACACGTTATTATGTTAAATATGTGTTTAATTTCAAAGTTAAAAAGAGGTTGGATTATTAGAAATGATAAATAATCAATAAACAATGCCAAGTAATGGAAAATGAATATAAAGGTAAAAGCTCTAGTAACATAACCATTTCAAATTTATTAAACTGCGAGGCTGTAGCTATTAAATTATCAAGAACCAAGAAAATATTTTTAAAAAAACATTAAGAGGATGATTCACCCTGAATGAAGCGATTAAAACTCAACAATTTATAGTAAATTAGTAATTGGAAAAAATTAGCTAACCTAACATATATACATCAAAGTAGTAAACTTGTAAATATATTATTATCACTGCAATTACTTGTTTCATTTTGACTATTTGCAAACCATGTGTCATTCTGTATTATTATAACGAGTACCTAACCAAAGTGGAATATTAATAACTATAAATAGACGATTATTCAAGTGGTTTATAATACACTCTTCCGTATATGATTATATTTTCAATATTATGAGTCTTTCCTTTATACTTATATAAATATATATACTTATATATATATATATATATATATATATATATATATATATATATATATATTAACTTATATAAATAAGTATATACTTATATAAATATATATATAACCTTATATATTTATAAACCGATCTGTTGTTATCCATATGAATGGAAAATAATGAATAATATTATAATCACAATGGAGGAGAGTGCGTATTAAAATTTATAAATATGTCTGATACATATTAATAAATACTATTAGTAAAGTACTGCTAATGTACTTGTTAGGGTAATACGTATTTTTAATACTTTGAGAAATTGTACAAAACTTTAAAATATGTTATTTAAAACATGTTATTTTCGACTTTAAAATATAATAAATTTGAGAAAGGAATTGATTGCCAGTTTTAAACTAGGACGGATGATATTCTAGTTATTAATGCAATTTATTACTGGAGCTCTAGTTTGTCTTAATTAGTTGTCTCTCTACTCAAATTTCTTCACTTTTTTAAATCTATTATTCTGAAGTATGTCTAATTTCACAAATGTGCATAGTTTTTTTAAACTTTCAAATAACATTAAAACCTAATTATCTGTATCACGACTAACACGACGATTTCACTTGAATAACATATACAACTAACGAGTTGTTATTTATAAAGAAGAAGTATATAATGGATATGCATATGTATATAATGCAATCCATATACATAATGTTACTTATTGTCTGTGGGAAAAAAAAATTTTAGAGGAAGGTATGTGAACACTTACAATCTATTAGCAATGTTATATATTATTATTTAAATATAAAATTACTACAATTAAAAATCGTTTTAGTAATATTAACATTTCAAATTGTTTTTCATTATTATGGTTTTACTAAGGAACATTGGTTTAAAATAAGTTGCCATTTCATTTTATTGTTTTCGAAATAATCATTAGAAAGTATTATGAAGTACGCATGAATCACTAATATTTTCCATATGTCATATTAAAAATCAATAAATTATAGAAGAAAAACATTTGCCAAACATATATTTTCGTTTGAAACTTAAAAATATTGCATTTAAAATAAAACATAATATTTGAAAATACATGAAATAAATTAAACCTTTTTTAAGATTTTTGATAGTTATGAAGTTCATATGATATTTTTTCCACAGGGATTTAATAAGTATTTGATATATAATTTTACCAAAAGTCATTTATTTTACGTTTTACAATATGAGAGAGTTTTAATACCCAATAATATTTGTATTGGTTTTACATTCGAGAGTATAAATCAACTACTGTTATCAATTGCCTAACTAAAAAACTAAACCATGCATACAGAACACAAGCCTAGATGTCTAGGCCTATGTTCAGAAACTAAACGTAATGAAAAAGCACCCAGGGCAAACCCTGAACGGTCAAAAATAAAAAAGAAAGAAACTCACATGTGATCAGGAAACCACAAGTCAAAAGATATCATGAACGGAGTACCCAGCAGCTGACAAATAATAACTAAATTAGGTCTGTCCACAACCACAGTCACAGAACAAATCCTGTGAATGTGTTCTGACCACCCCCGACAGGAGTTGTTCTGTGACTATACATAATAAGTAAATACTTTTTGTCCAAAGCATGTATGAAACTCATTAAATTTTGTACAATATAAAATTCAATGGGTAAAATTTGTCAATTATAATATATATATATATATATATATATATATATATATACATATATATACATACATACATATATGTATATATATACATATATATACATATATATATATACATATATACATACATATATATATATACATATATATATATATATATATATATATATATATATATATATATATATATATATATATATATATATATATATATATTATGAAAGACAGTGCTTAATTCAAGGACCGTTTAAGTGGATGATTTCTTATCGTGACCCTTTAACAGAAGTGAGTAGAGGATCCTAATACTCGATTGCACACCCTAAGATATAAGTAATAAACTACTTCGTTTCTTTGAAATTGAAGAAGTACGTGTTTCAACAAGAGCCATTGCATTTGTAAACTATACAGTATTTTTCAGGCGATATTTTTAATATTTTATAAAAAGTAACACTGTATCTAATGAAAAAATATGTTTTCTTAAACAGCCTTGAAGTTTGTAGATTTAAGCGTGTTTGTTTATGTTTAACATATGTTTAGAAAGCTTAATAAATATAAATATTTATATTATAAATGTCAATTTAATTTGCTTAATTAAATATACAACAAAATATTTATAAATGAAAAAATGTTTATTTATGCATTTCTGTCTGTAACGTTCAGTTGAAAAATCCAACAAATATATAATTAGCATTGTACACCTTCGTAAAAATGTATATTTAATTCTGTTATTTATATGAAAATTTACAAAATAAATCAAGATTAATATTATTTATTTTATATTTTTTGAAGAAGAATGAGATTTAATTCCATTTTCCTTGAATGGTATAAACAAAAGCAATTGTAAAACGGTCTAGTTATTTATTATATTGAAATCGGATATTGAGATAGTAGTGTAAATCTATGTAAACTAAATTTGTATCTATATCATACTGCTCCAAACGGTTTATTTTGTTAAAATTTAATATTATTGTAGAATCATATAAAGGTACATAATAACTCACAAATGATCATTTAATATCACAGTTGTTTCGCAATTAACATCTTTAGACAACTATGAACTAATAATAACAAAATCCAACTTATTTACCAACATCTATACTAAGAAAGTAGGGGATGGAATGTAAGGAAGGAAGAATGAATCAGGACCAGCTTAGAAGTTACTCATGTTAAAAACCAAAACCAAATGTTTCCTAATTAAAACATATAATGTATAAAAAAAATATTTTTTTTACATATTGAAGAACAAAGTTCAGAAATAGAATGAACACATTTATTCAGTGACGGCAAATGACACAAAGTTAATTGTGCAGCAAAACAAGTAATTTAGTTTCACGATTGTCTTCTGGCGCCGGGTTTGTGCTGTAAAATCGATTTATCCATGCAATTAACCAAGTTCTCAACAGATCGAGTACAACTGAGGGCTGATTATGTTTAAAAGTGATTGAACATTTTTAGAGTGTTGTCAGTATAAACAAATATATAAGTTAACAATTGCTTTATGAAAAAGTCTATGCAAATGTTATACCTTTTCAACATATTTTACATTACATATTATTCTTGGTATTACAATAATTACCATATTTTTTTATATATAATAAATAGCAATTATTAGTAAAACTAAACAAATTAGGAAATTGAACGGTATTTAGTTCAACCCATAAATTGATATTTATAACCTAAATATCATATATTTGTTGTACTTACGTCTGCTCATCCAAAATTGTTTCAAAGCATTACGGCCGTTTCGACTATTTATTCAGCCATGGTCACATGCGTTATTTTCGGTACTATATATAGCATATATATATACCTCGTCAACGTTATTATAAAATCATTTAAAACACTAGTACGTATTTGTTACACATTTATTACACTAACACATTTATTTATAAACTTTTAATTTCTTTTAAAAACACACTTTTTTAGTTTATACGGAAATAACTTTATATAATCGACTGTATCCGGCTGTGATTAGAACTGTACTGACCTTGACGAGGTATATATATATATATGCTATATATAGTACCGAAAATAACGCATGTGACCATGGCTGAATAAATAGTCGAAACGGCCGTAATGCTTTGAAACAATTTTGGATGAGCAGACGTAAGTACAACAAATATATTATTATTTAAAAGCTCTCCAGTAAGGTGAAGAATATTAAAACTTAAATATCAATTTAACATTTTATCTTTTAGTGATAAAAGTAACTTAACGTTTGTGATCTTTTAGAATATAAATTCTAAAAAATATTTGTAATACACCAATTTATTTTATAAAATAATTTCAAATGTATGAAAAATAACTCTAGTAATTGTGCTACTAAAGTATCGGATATTGACATAATAATAACGAATAAAAATGTATTATTTTGCATTTAGTATTTTGCAAGTAAGTGGAGGATTATGCTTAGAAGATATTTTTAATCACTCTAAATAAGATAGATAATACTGCATTTTATAAATTTTACACACAGTATTAATTTTAAAATATGTACAATGTACTTTGACTGTGCCAAGAAAAATATTTGTTCCCCAAATATAATTTCCACGAATTAGTTGAGAATAACAAATCATAATGATATATCTACAAACTTTGAACCCTAAAAAAAGTTATAAACGAAATTATTATTAAATCTGCTAACTAAGTGCTATGATAATTCATATTCCAATAGATTTCTTTTCAAAATTTGAATAAAATATCGAATAACGTTTTTTTTTTTTTTTTTTTTTTTTTTTTTTTTTTTTTTTTTTTTTTTTTTTACTATTGAAAAGGTGTTAGTTTTGTGTAAATGTGGGACGATAGCATATCGTGCTGGTAAACACCATATTATTTGCATATACTGTTTAGTTACTCACTTTTCACACATAAAACAAACGTTAATTTACAATAACAACATTATTCAAGGATTAGGTAAAGCAATAAAGCTAAAGTTTAAACATTATTTTAATAATTCAAACGAGCTACAATTGTTTCGCTTTGCTAAACCTTAGATGCCTGATGATGCCGCAAGGCGAAACAATTGAATTTCATTTATAATATTAAAATAATTTTGAATCTTTACCTTTATTGCTTTACTTATTTCTTGAATATGAGTTTCAACAAGAAATATCTGCTGTTACATTAAAATTAACAACATTATTACATTACTACTAAATATATTCTTCCCATCAAACATACTTAAAAATATATAATTATAAAAATAATTGTTTTAAATATATTTATCATGTTTTGGTACAAGTTATTAATAAATCCATATAGGTTTATAACAGAAACACGAGGAAGGTTTATATAATAATTCATATTCAAGATTTGTATTCAAATTTCAAGTCTTACATGCAGTAACGACTTGATCATACAGGCATACATCCCAAAAAATTTGTTTGTATCAAAGATTTAGAAACATTAAGGAGAGATTGACATTAGTTTATTACGAGGTAACACATTAAATTTAAGATAAATGCATAATCCAAATATTTTAAATTTTCATTGCTTTGTAAATAAAACTTATGCCCATTAGTCAAAAACAATTTCAAAAGGAGAATTATTTAAAATGTTCGTCAATATATTGTTACACATTTCGTTATAATACTTTACTTAAATATTTTAGTATTTTATATGTTTATACACTGCGTTTACATTGGGCTACAAAAAATCATGTTAAATACTCATATTTAAAAATGACGTAGGTTCTAATACCAGTCATTCAAGAACAAATAAGAAAAGTCTATTTAGTGTCGTCGATTTACCATTGAAGTTGATTTCCCAAGAGATTTGACTATATTTTAAAATGTTGTTAGTCTTGCTAAGATTTTGAATATTCCTATAAGAACAAAGCATCATTTTTATCACAATGGTAACAAATATTCCTACCCTGAGGATTTTAAATTTTCATATTTTGTTGATAAAATGAATACCAAAGCATAAACAAATTACCCAAGACCGGAGGTAAACAACTTACAATCTTTAATCAAATGGCAGTTTGGTTATCGACAAATAAAGTTAACCGATTAAAATATTTCTTTGGTGCCGAAAAGAAAGATGGATTTTCTATAGGTAAATTGTAAATTTTGTTTCTGAATTGTTTTGATTATCTGAAACTATTATGGAGGGTTGCGTTTAAACTAAATATTTAATGTATTTTGCAAATGTAGGACAGTATGGCAATATATTTTCCTGTATCTTCAAAAGTTTGTTTATGAGTTATAGTAAGTATCTTAAGAGTTATGGTGAATAAGTTTTAGTTACATTTTAAATAACGGAAGGTTGTTAAAATAATGGTTAGTAAAGGTTTGATTTTAATAGTTACGAGGTTCAAATGAAATCTATTGTAATTATTGAAACTGCCGACTATTATTTATTTACGAAAAAAACGCAACACAACTTATGATGGCCTACTGTTTTTATGATGTTGATATGCGTATTTAAGTAATATATAAAATACCTTCTTAAATAAAGAATTAAAAACAATTACGAGTATATTTCAAGACACTATTATCCTAATATCTCAAAAACTAACGACAAAATTACGCTTACATCTTTTGAACTCATACAGACATGTTACGTAAATTACCAAGTGTTCCATATTTATTATTGTTTCAAAATAATGGTATGTGATTATCCTCTAAAATAGAGAACTAATGAACTTTGTTTATGAGTTAATCATTTTTCTCAGTATCAGAACAGCATAAATTTTGATAGAAATACTGGTACACTTATTTCTTAGATTTTCCTGTATCCCTATCCCAAATACGTGTATTTTTCGATATCAGTTGAGGGACCAAAATCTAATTTCTATAACAAATAACATTAGATGTCTCTTATTAGTATTTCATTTTAATTTTCGAACGGTATCGATTACTATTGTAAGGAAAACACAGGGGTGGGGAATTGAAAGAGAAGTGTTATGGTGGTAGCTGTCTGTAAATAAAAGAGAAATACCTTAAATGTAATGCGATTATAACGCAATAATTATTTCCTACAAGGTTAGTAAAAATACATAACAATAAATTTTCTATGTTTTAAATTAATTACATCAAAATGTTTTGAAAATTACCTCAGTTCCTAAATTGAACTTCGATGGTAAGAACTTATCATATAATCGATATCCATTCAAACGAAATAATGTAAATATTTGTTTTAAACCAAAAACAACGAAATAATTAAAGTTTTAATGTTAGGTTATGACCATTTTATCGTTTTATGTTTTATGTTAGAAATTCTAAAATGGTATGCGACAAAAACCAAATAAATTTGTACGTGTCTTTCGATGATCATTGACTGTCACCGTCTTTAATATTAAGGTAATACTGTAAATAATTGTCTAAATTTATTCAATTGTATAGATCAAACCCGTTTTAAAGTAAATTTCCTACCTAAAACTATAAAAATGGGAATAGCGCCATCATGCCATATAACTAAGGCCATGTCTTAAACCACATATTAAAAATGTCATAAAAAAATTACCCTAGTTTAAAATAAGGCATAATATATTATTACATATATATATATATATATATATATATATATATATATATATATATATATATATATATATATATATATATATATATATATTATATTACATATATATAATTAGGCATATACGTAGTACATATGTAGTACAAATTATTAGCTTCGACAAATACTATTATTATTGTGAAAACTAATTAATAGCAATTAGTAATTCATAATTATTTTAAGAAGTAATTACTACTCTAATACAAAAATATTTGCTTAAAAATGCAAAACAATGTAGGTATTTTGTTTTTACTAAGTAATATAGATACTTCATTTGATATAACTAATCAACCATTTACCTGAATTAACTTCATTGTGGCTGATATTTGTACGATTAAACTGTTAAATTTACTAAAGAGAAAACATATTTTTCTTCTTTTGTAACAAACAAAACATTGTTTTTATTCATTCCGTAGCTTAAAGGAGAAATGAGTCATCTGCAAGAATCATTGTTTTTATCATCCTTCTTGTTGATTGTTTACAACAAGCAAGATTAACCTAAAAAAAATTATATAAGAGTTTTCTATATGTGTAAATAGTGTGTTAAAAAAAATTCTATAAGATCTTATTTTTAGCTTGAAATAATTTAACTAACTAAGCCAAAATAATATCCAAAATAAATTTATTCTATTTAAATTTATTTTATTATTGATCAAATATAATATACATAGAAAATAAGAACATATATTCTATAAAGAAGAATACGAGGTTCATTGAGTATTATTTACAGTACTTGTCCAGCACCAGAGTTTCTCAGAAGGAGTTTTGTTTGTAGCTCAAAATAGAATTTCATGTGATTGATATCCGCAGAGAAGAGACATCCATGGACACCTGAGATCGTGGGGAATATTTGTGAAGTGTGCGACCAGTTTCAAATAGAATGATTATTGGTAAAGATAGAACGATGAACTTTTATCATTGCAAGAGACAGGGATAAATAAAAAAGAGTCGTGAAAAGGATGGATGTTTTACTGATTATGCATCTCACATGTTGGATAGTACTACTCATTTTACATTCAAAATAAATAACTATTTCCATTGTTTGGATTGAAACTTAAATATTATATGCAGCTGATTGAATGATTGTCATAATAATATCATGAATTTTGTTTAAATTCATTTTTTCTGTGTGTGTTTAATTAGTGGTTCTTTAATTGTGTGTTTTGAATTTTTAAAGTTTTAATTGTTGTTTATAGATGTATATATCTGTGAATTTATTTATGGATGAATAAATAAAATAAAACAATCAAAATGGAAACGATAATTTTTACAATATTATATTGTCTTTTGTGTAATTTAATATTTTCAATTAACTAGTTGTATAACTTAGTGTCAAAAATTTATAATCCAATAGTTTGTACTTCTGGTGTGGTTTAGTTCATCACAATTGCAAATTACAATAAGATAATCGGTGGTAAATCATTTGATACTTTTGAATATGCAGTCTTATTCGCATTTAGAAAAAAAAAAGTGTAATTGATTGATGAATTGAAAGTTATCTCTTAGGATTTGTATATGTTTCAAAAAATGATTGTGATTAACGTGTTTTTAATAGTGTTTGCAATTATAATTCGGAGTGAACATTACACTATCATATCAAGCACTACAGAATTAATGTCTGAAAAATTATAATGTGGTAAAACATGGTAACACATAAAACAATATTTTATTAGATATTGGGCGTCATTATGATGTCGGTTTTGTCCTTATACAAAATACCAAAGGAGTATAAATATGGATCTTCTTTGATTTATACATTTTCAGACTCATTACATTAATATTTATGACAATAAATGTTGATAGGCTTAAAAAAACCTTATGGAACAAGATAAACTAATACTTAAAAAGAAACTGGTGTTATTTTTAATGCGCTTCTAGTACTCTAAAAGTCCAGCACTATTTACGCCTATTCTGGTTCTCTTTAAAAATACTTTTGACAACGTGATTTTTACAACAGTATTAAAAGATTATTTTTCACACCGAATTAAATTTGTATGGAGAAGGAGAACGTAATTTTAAAGAAATTTACAGAATGTCGAATTATGTTTTCAATACTGACAGTAGGATGTTTTTTCTTATAAGTTTCAAGAAAGAAAAGTATTAGTAATTTACGATGATGCCATTTCAGAGGGGTCGATTCATGGGTAAGATACTGTAAAACTTTGTTTCTGAACAGTTCCAAAAATTTAGTACAAGAGTTCACCTAGATCAAATAAAGAGACCACGACTCTTGAAGGTTTTTATATGCAAATTAATTTCCATAATGATTAAGATAAACTGTATTGTGTGCATTTTTAGTTTTTCAATACACTGAAGCATACAAGAGTGTTATGAGACATACTGTTATGTACCATTGAGGTGTTCACAACCTCTGGTTTTATTTTTAACGGCAGCCTTTTTATTTGGCAGCAACAAAAATAGTGATAAAAGGATAGTTTTTTCTTATAACCATTGTTGGTCTCGGTGCAATATTTATGTAAATTCCTTACAAAAAAGTAGAACAAATGGTGAAGTATGTAATTGGAAAATCTTAATATAATTAAACCCTTACATTGAATAATGTTATAAAAAATATGTGTAATGTGTAATTCTAGGTACAAGATATGGGACAATGTAAGTTAAACTTATATTAACTACATGCATTTCATTATTATTCAATGTTTTATAATTTTAGAAAATTATGAAAAATTTAAGCTTTTTTAAACTAATAAAACGGCGATAAAATATTCATTTTGTTTCATTTGTTTATTTGGATATTTTTTGTCCTTATTTACTCTGATGAATGCACGTAACTTTTCTCGTGTTTAATGAGGCGACACATGTGTTATATTGTTAGCGTTGAAAAGACTTAATGACGCATTAACTTCTATAGTTTACTATTTTTGTTAAATGTAATAAAAACTTTGTACATTTCAAATGTTACTAAATTATGTGAAATCTCAAATAATGTACTATTCTATTCCTTAACTCATTAGGTTCGTTATCTACACATTTTAGAGCTTCAAACAAAATATAAAGTTTATAAATTCATATTTAATACTAATGATATTAATAAACCAGTACTTTATCTATTTTCAATAATTAAACTTAAACAAAAATACAATAATTATATAATTGTATAATATAATATTCACAATTATATATATTAGCTTCTCTATTAGCATTTTTATCGTATGAGTATATTTATTTATAAATATGTTACTTACGTCGTCTCATACACACTGATTATTGTCTCCAACCGGTTTCGCTGCTTCAATTAGTCAGCATTATCAGGGTTTATCTGCTACTGCTTCGTCATTAACATAAAAACACTACACAACACACATTACAGACACACATGCGTACACTTTATTATTTGAAGCAGCGAAACCGGTTGGCGACAATAATAAGTGTGTATGAGACGACGTAAGTAACATATTTATAAATTATATATATTTATATATATAGTTATAGGCCTCATTAATTGTGACACTATTATACCAATGGGCCGTAACGTCTTATAGCTTGTAATTTATTGCACATAGTTTGAAGTAAATGAAATATAAACATTTATATTTCTGTTTAAAATCGTTACACAATTCGATGATACAGAACATTGTAATGGTTTTTTAATAAATATTGATTAGTTGATATAATTAATCTAAAACTTATTTAAAAACATTATAACTCTTCACAAAACAAAAGTAGCCTACCTATCACTCTTTTTATTTTTTAAGTTAAAGTTTAAATTCATTTATTAGATCAAATTTAATATGTTTAATACATATTAATACATTATTATAATTGGTAAGCAATCCCATTTAAATAAACATTGAGCTCTAGTAAGTTTAATTTACATTTGTAAAACATTTCAATGTATTTCGAGTTGAAACTGAGCATTTAACAATTAAGTGCTTCTTATTTTAATTGTTTTAAAAAAATAAACTTTTTCAATATTGCCTAACATATTATAACAATATATGTTCTCTCTATTATATTTATACCACAATCAATCTGAGAATATTGATTTACATCAAGTTCATGTAGAAGAAACGCAACAAGAAAATGGTAATTCGAATGCTTATTTTTTTAAATTATTTTCTCACGTTATTTTTTAATATTTCTATAGCAAAATATTAGAAGAAATTCTAATCGTAACGAATTTACTAATCTAGTAGTGGTGCCAATATATCTCTTTTACGTATATATAAATTCAATAAATGTGATCACAGGTACTGAAAGAATTATAACGTTAATACAAAATATTATTGTATTTATTTAATTATTGTATAGTAAGTTTAATTTTGATATATCATTCGAAACATTCACTCTTTGTGAGATAACATATGTATCTAGCACAGCTGTGAAACTTGAAATGAAAAGATTATGTAAAACAAGTCCACTGTGACCATATCTGTTCCATACTCTAGTAAACAGAGGTACTGCAGTAATAAATGTATACAACAATAAATACAAAAATACATAAAAGACCAAAATTTTTTGTGTGGTTAGATTTTAAACTATATTTTAATAATTTCATAGACTTAGGAATTATATACCTAATATATTTTCGATATGTCATAAATACTATGTGATGGCGACACAGAGGTTGGGGGTTAGTAAATATGGCATTATAATTTGTTTTGAAGTGCCACTGATACTTAATTTACATTAATTTATTACTAAAGAAATATATAGTTTATCTTACTGTCCATGCATACTTCCCAGTAAAATAACCTGGACTAAGTGGAATCGAGAAAAATTGATTTTATAGTAAAATCTATTCAAAACAACGGAATGACCGTATACATTTGGGTGTTAATAAAAATGCTTATTTGCTTTAAGGAAATGTATATAAATATATGTATATACAGAGAATTTCCTACTAAAGATTAATATTAACTTCGTTACTATATTTGATATGACATATCGGTTATATGTCATTTATTTCAATAATGACAATTTACGATTACATAACAATCGTCCAAATGCCACCAATCTGATAATGGTGAATAAATGTCGAAGTAAATGAATGAATTATTATGCAAAACACTATTTTTTTATTTACAATTTATTCCCTAATGATGTAGTGTTCAAATGTTTGATATCATGAACGTATCATTTATCACTTTTATAAATATTTTGTTATGAAAAATGTTTATAAAAACCCTAATAGAAACTACCACTTAATGTTGCTATAATGATATTGTTAGTATAATTAATTTTCAAAATAGTATTAAAATATGTATTTTTTAGAATAAACACGTACCTTACTGCGTTAATAATTATTCAATAATTATCGACTAGAGTTTATATATATAATGTATTTTGGTATAAATAATTGATCTGGTATTTATTTCTGATTATGACACATTGTTAATAAACAAATGCGTGTCTGTGTTTTTCATGTTGGCGGAACACAATTGTAGAACAACAAAAATTTTGTATCAAAAACAAAATTCTGTATTGTATTTTTTAGTGTTCTTTGTTTTCGTGAACACACGTGTGCATTGTGTATAGACAGATGTCTAACTATAAAATAATGTAAACACATTATTAGATGAATGATTATTGTTATTGACTTTAAATAGTCATGTTGGATGCAGAACGGAACCCTCTACTGTATTATGTAATTATAGAGAAGGAAGTATTATGATTGGGATGAAATTAGGGAAAATGACAACTGTTGTTATGCATTACTTCAAGAGCTAGTTCTCGAAATAAACCAGAAATTTATTGTTTGGTGCGATATTGATGATCCTAGAAATTTTTAATCAATATTGTTCTAGAAATCTTATAAAACAAAAGACACAATTATTATTATCGTTTATTATTATATTAAGTATTATGAAACGTGGAGTGTACAATTTATACTACTTTTATATATATTTATATATATATATATATACTTCCTTCTCTCTCGTTTAATATATATATATATATATATATATATATATATATATATATATATATATATATTAAACGAGAGAGTAGGAAGTGATTGTAATGAATAATTTCAATAACGTGTGTTTGGAAATATTCCAAATGTTAACGTTTAGTGGAAAGTACTTCCAGACTATGTTTTCCACAATTATAAAAAACGATGAAGGTAAGAATGAAATAAATAAAAACAGCTAAATTTATAATGCAGGATAAAAAACAATTTTAAGAATTCGTTAACTTTGCCAAGATGGTTTGAATTGTAAGTAATGAATATTGTTCTCTGAAGTGATATGATGAATGTTTCTAGAAGCATGAATCTCTACCTCATTACGCGTACATTTAATATCCTGTTTAACAGCGTGTGAGGGTGCAGAGTCCTGAGGGATAAGGAATTTTTACTTTCATAATATATTCTATCTTTTTCCAATTTTTTTGTTAATTTATTTCTAGAATGTAAGTATATAAATACATATTGAAATTATCATAATGAGACAAATATTTAAAATAGCAAATAACTTTTTTTTAAATACATTCTTCTTGTTCTAACGTGCCATGTTTAGTTAAGGTAATAGAAACGCATAAATATATTTATTTGTCTATTTTGTTAGAATTAAATAAATGTAAAAAATTTAATGAATTTAGTTTTATTTGTTAAAAATATATAAATAAAATTTTAAAAAACTTGGTAATACAGATGATTTGTATACTAACAAATATATATATATATATATATATATATATATATATATATATATATATATATATATATATATATATATATATATACGTGTGTGTGTGTGTGTACAATGTATTATTAATTATATTGATTATTTCGATATTTAAATTATATTCCCATAAAACTGTGATATCACGTACTGCCAGTAATCCTTTTTGGTAGATATAAAACCAACTTATTCATTACTAGTCTTTCGTAAATACTTCCATCGTCAGGAGTTCAACAAAACAAATGTTTAAGAAGAAACTCAAAACAAAATGTTATAATTGCGTTAGTCACATTATGTTAGGCTTTTATGTTAAACTTTTACTGCGTTTTAACACACGTCGATGAGAATAATTCTTCGAACTACGTGTCGTGCGTGTGTAAATTATTGAAAATAACTTCAAGTTATTGCTGGCGTTAACGGACATCATAGTTCTACATAAACATAACTCGTTTTTTCTAAAGTAACAATTATAAATTTTTTGCATAAATTATGGAATAATTACGTTATATTATGTTGTAATTAATGATTTTAATGTAATATATTTTGCTGTAATATTCTTATCTAACAGTTATGACGATGTATATAGTTGCTGATCACTAATATAAACAACAAATGTATCATAATAATTAGAATGATTTCTAATTGAAAAAGTTACATGTTAACAAAATAATGCTACTTTTTCAAAGTCTGTCTTATGATCAAGAATACATTCTATTGCTAAATGAAAATTTTCAAAGTTACCAATCCATATAAAGCTATAATTTAATAGTTTAAATAATGTTATATATATATATATATATATATATATATATATATATATATATATAGAATTCAGTGATAAAAATTTCCTTTTCAATATTTTATTTAAATGTCAATAACATTGAATGCTTAAAACATATTTATTTCAAATTCCCTAGTTCACAGTATATAACTCCATAATTAGTAATATTTTAGTTTTCCCCCTGTACAAATGGTTATCTAAAAATTCCTCAATTCGTATTTCAATAATAATAAACATACAACATACAACTAATTTTGCTTTAATGCATAATTTTAAGAAAATAAATAATTTTTATTTGCTGTTGTTTACATAACTTCTTTTCGATGATACGTAAAATATGTTTTTAAATATGCCAGCAAGATAAGGTATGATATCTTTCCTCAATTATAAACCTCATTCGATGAATCAGGTAATAATTTTGTGAATAATTAAAATTAAGCATTTACAAGATGATATATTGCGTGACCCTCTGTATTAGCAACTCAAAAACCAATCCTTTACAAACGGAAAATTAACAAGGCCTCTCTCTCCTTGCCTGTCAGAACACGTTATTAACCAGGATGCCCAAAGTTTCGAAACGGAAAAGTTTGACGCATGACCATTCACAATTTACTATTTTTTTCCCTTTCACTGACTTCACTGCAATTCACATAGATGTCGTACTTTTAATAATCTTTAATTTTTGTTGTCTGCGAGACCCACGATAATTGACCTGTTTGAGATGATATTAATCTCAACACAATTCCCTGTTCAAAATTCGGTTTTCCTACGTAAACTGTATTTCAATTCAATGGAGCCATTTCAGTTTAATGTTTAATGTTTGGGTGGGTGTGGTATATTTATAATTAAAAAGATTGTTTATTTAAACTTGGAAGTTATTCAAATGGTTTTAAATATTTTCTTATCGTTTTATTTCTTTTATTAGTATCGCATACAGTTGGAAAAATACAACTCGAAATAGTCACGGATATGGTAACATTTTCAGAACGGTAGGTGATTTAAGATATCTGCTTGCGTCATCTCTTTTAAAATAAAATGACGGATGTACATTATACGTCACGTTGTTACTATAAATACTAACTTCTACCCTACACAATTTATAGATATGAACACCTCATATTTACGTCATAAAACAGTGTATTCGATATTACAAAGACTTTTTACGTCAAAAATAAATCTAGGAAAATATAGAGGAAGTTTAAACTTTTTTATATAAATATAACAAACTACACTAAAATAACTATTCAATGCTAATCACTAATTAATAATAAAGAAATGTACAGAACTACATTCTTAATAACACTAATTCAATTATTCAAACTTGTACCAAATGAATTTAAATATTTTAATATAAAATAATAATAAATATTATTTGTAATTAACATGCAACAAACCTACAATAACTTATTAGTATTGGTCTACATCCATCTGAAGATGTTAGCTACGTTACCATAACGTAAGATACATTTTAATCCTTTATGGGGATCTTTCTTTCATGATTCAACACACTAAGACATTATCTAAAATATATCTTATTAAGGGACATATCTTCTTGACACTGATAAGTCATTCTTAAACAAACTGTATTTAAACTACTTTATAAATCATTTGAAGTATAGACTAAAAACAATGATTAAAAAAGGAAAAAAATCATGAAGTCTAACAACCTAACCTATTGTAGTAAACTGCCCACCACAATGCCCCCTGCACTTGGGGTGGCAGTCACTTGTCCGCATCCGGTGCCTTACCAGTTGCTTGGTGCCACAAATGCAGAGGCAGCGGATAATGACTTGCATGTCCTCTCCCCCATTTGGAACTCAGAAGTCTGGTCACGCACGAAAGAAGAACCAGTTGTGCACCAGATTCGGAAAGAATTGTACCTGTTGGAATGCTGCAAGTAACACTTCAACGCGGATTCATCATTGTATATACCTTTTTGTTCGTAGTTTATACCCCCCCCCCCCCAAATAATAGCTAAATAGTCAAATAGGGTAGGTCAGTCGACCCCGGGTTAAATGGTGCTCAAACATTCGGCTTTCTGCGATCGCCGGTGCAGTGTAGAATGGCGGCCATCTTAGGCTAGTGTCTACATCGGGACCGCTATATTTGTTAGAGTCAATCACTACTGTATATTGATAAGTACGTTAATTATATTATATCTAACTAATTGTAGTAATTATTTAGAGTATTAGTAATAGTACCTCATCACGTGCTGGCTGACTGAGTGGAATTTAGTTTTAGTCGATAGGTCTGGGCTGTGACCGTTGTGCCAACCAAGTTTTAAAAGATCTACGTTCCTCTATCACTCACATAAATTAATAATAATTATGAAGATGTTTTTATTTGCCTCACTGTGTACAATATTTAACACATATTTTTAATATAAACAGAAGTGCTTAAATATATTTATTTATAGTTTCAATAATTAAAATTACTTACATGAAATATTATGGTTAAAATGAACTAAATCATATAATATGTGAAGCTTAAATTACATACAAATTAAAAATATATTTTTAAAACTATTTATTATTAAATTATACACAACTAACGAAAATTAATATTGTAACTTAATAACAATAACTACATATAACAAACACTGATTTAATTACCGGTAATCAAATAACGTAATTTAATTCATATTAAACTATATTTGAATAATAATAATTCGTGCACATTAAACTGTATATTCGCGCAAAAAACATTTACTCGTTAAATTAATTGTTACATTTTTGATTGGTGAATAGTATACCCAAGTTATTCTTTCTAATGTAATAACGCATTCGCCTTTTTTTGTAGTTTTTTATTATTTTTAATTTATTATTTTTTTATTTCGATTCATATTAATTTACCCATATTATTATGTCTGTGTATTGTAGTTTATACAAAAATAACTCCTTTAATTAACAAATCTAACATTTTTCCTACCTGCTATGTATGAAGTGTTTTGTGTAAATTATATTTCAGTTTTATGAAGAGTAAAATAAAATGCCCTTAAAAAATACAATTGCGGTAAATAATCTATATTGTTCAGAATTTTATTCCGATTAACGTGGCAGCTTGATTCTGCGATAGTGGGACAATGAATAATATTATTGTTCTGAATTACACAACTTCAATTTAATTGTCGTAATTTCGAAACATTTAATAAAGTATTGTTTAATGTTATTTCAAGCTATTTTAAAACTTTGTCGGGCAAATATTTCCTATGTATATTACAAAAAATATAGCATAATTATTAAATGAAAACGATGATTTTGTACACCACTAATTGTTACACACTAGAATAATTATATTTTTACACAACACGTACAGACTAATTTGGAAGTTAATAAATTACCTATGTGACTAATAATATAAATCAAATAAATATTTCTTACGTATAAACTTTTACATATTCAACTTATCTTATATCCAAACGCACACAGTGTAAGAAATTATGTACAATTTCAATTTATAAAAATAAATTTACCTATTAGTTAGTGTTAGTCTACTTCAGTATTTATTGAGCTAAACCTCTACACTATCCAATTCAAAGTTTTACTTGCCTTCAAAGTTTATTTCTCTTACTTTGCTGTGACTAATGGTAGTTTCAGAACTGACTTTGGATACAATCTAGATAAAAGTTCAAGAAAAATTGTTTATGTTTTTCATTAGCTGTTATATTTACCTTATAAGAATTTTAATATCTTATTAAAATGTAATGCATTAACTGGTTTTAAATATACGTTCAAGTGATATAATTATTTTTATATTATTGTTTAGTTATATTTAGTGTACAATATGGTAAAATATATTGAAATTATTGTATTACATAAAGACAAAAAATTTGGTTTTTTTTGTGGGGGGGGGGGGTAGTAAATGTACTTAATATAGAAGAACATTCCTCTCTTTATTAAAGGATAGGCACGAATTGCACGACTTGGGACAGGTGAAGTAGGGTAGCCTTACGTCAAAGGGTAATGATGGACTGGGAGGAAAAGTACTTAAAGGCAGATAGGGTCGGAAATGATAAAATTCCACCAAAATTTTCTTTCCTTATCGGGAGGATACCACCATCTAGTACTCGTGAAGACCTAAAATAAAGTTTATATTGACGGGAATTAAAATCCTAGGCGATTTTTTAGTGTGTGCCAAATAATCATAACTAGTCATTATTTTTTGAAAACACTTTAGACATTTATTGTTATTCCTATTTAATCAAATTTTTTTCGATAAAAATGAAATATTTTTTTAGAACTATAATTTTTCAAATATAATAATATTGCGTTTTTGGTTATTACATGGTGGTTTGTTATATGGTAACTATGAAATTATACTTTTATTATGAGAAAAAAAAAATCATTAAAATTTTTTAAACCATTTTGAGAAAGTACAAATTTTGTTATGTTTCCTAGTAAGAAGTATTAACTATTTTTAACTACTACATTAATTGTATTGCAATTTCTTAATGATAAGGAAAACCAAAAACGTACTACTTGTATAAAATTGAATTAAACGATATAAAAAAGTTCTGTACAGATTGACATACATTTAAATTGATAAGTATTTTTTTTTAATAAATATAATTGTTTTGATTACGTGATGTAAAAAAGATAATTGTCTTACAATATACAAGTTATTTTATATTCAGAATTAGAAGGTAGCAGTGGATTTTAATCCACAGTAATCCGATCGGTTCATTATGTCAACTCTTGACTTTACCGGCCATGGATTTGTTTATGTTTAACTCAAAATATTTGTGTATTTTGTACAAAGCGTTTATTATTAAACACTACTCAATTCGATATTGATCATATTTTAAAATACTATTGTCAATGTTACCTCCTGTATAATAATACATAATTTGGAATAAATTTTTTGGTTATTGATTTACATATTTCACCAAAATTATTAAAATCAGTAAAGCTGGTGGCGATTTATAAGCCATTTAATAACAGAACCGCTAACATTTTTATTTTATCAATTTACTAATATATCCTAGATAGGCATATTTCTAAATAAGGCTACCTCTATATTTGATATATTTTAACCACAGTACAGTGTTATTGTTGTACAATTGGGAAAATATAATTAAAGCCGTTGTAGAAGTTCATTAGTAAAATTTAATATTTTTGTTTTCATCTTATAGCAGGTTCACTCGAATTACTACTATTATAATAATAATTATACGTTACAATATATTTAGAAGTTGAAAATTCCTAAGTACAATTACGAAAAAAATTGCTCAAATAAAGTTTCGGACATTATTTAAGGCTGATACTGATATAGAGACAATAGAACATTTTGCAGAAAAAAATATTGTATTGTACGGGTCTAAATTATAGTGGAGGGGGGATGACTCATTTAAACTCATTTATTCATATCACTATAATTTATTGCTAGAAATAAAATTATACACCAAACAAAAATTGAGTTAGGAAAGTTTTATATATTATATATGTTGTATTCGATCTTTACTTCATTGAAAGAAACGATGCAAATATGACAATAATGTTGTAAAATTTCAGACAATTTGGTTTTGTGAAGTTGCAAGTAATACAAGTAATATTGCTTCTCATAGTTAGTGACAAAAATATAATATTTTAATCCCTAACAGTCAAAAAATATTATACTTTTATTTGTAAAACAATATATTATTTTAGAAAAAAATAAAATTAACTAGTTTGTCTTGTTCAAATAAGTTCAAATATAAATTGAAATGAAATGAAATATCTTTATTAGTCACTATATACATATACATGTTCAGATTACACACTTAACAAACTTAAGACTAATAAAGTCTGACCCCGAGGTTTATAAAAAAAAAAAAACCTGTTTGGGGTGATACACATGAAACTTACAATCTATGACAAGAGCTAGAGATAAAGGTGGCGGCTGATCGGTTACATTTGATGATTCACCGAACTTTGTTAAAATTACATCTCTCAACATGGAAGAAACAACAAAAGACAAAGGCTACTTATTATTTATACAGGACAAACAATTTTATTTTTTTTTAAATATATAAATAATATTAATTATGCCAAAATAGAAAATATATATCTTAGTTAACACAAAAAAAAACAAAAAAAAAATCCTACCCTAAACAATTAAGTAGGCTATTCTTAAACCTAACAATAAAACAACACAAAAAATATTCCTTATAAGTCATATCTTATTCTAAACAGTCATAAAACAAAGAAATATTATCATGAAACAGAAGATATGTTTTTAACACTCTTAAGAATTTACTTAACTTTTTAACAATTTTAATTTGACATGGCAAGTAATTATAAAATTTCGGAGCAAGATAGGTGAAAAACCTTTTATATAAAGTAAGTCTAGGTCTTGGAACATACGCATTCAATCTATTTCTAAGGATTACAGTAGGATTTCGAATATCTTCTCTTTGTTTGTTACTCTTATTATAATAAACTGTTAATACCTTATAAATATACAAATTCTTTATAGGTAGAATCTCAAGTTTTCTATAAATAGGTAAAGCGTGTTCTAATTTTGATTTATTATCTATAATACGAATAAATGAGTTTTGTTGAACAACAATTGTTTTCATTGTAGTATTATAAGTGCCGCCCCATAATGTCAAAGCATACTCTAACTTCGAATTAACAAAGGCAAAGTACAAAGTTCGTAATAGGTCCTGACTACAAAAGGGTCTAAGTAAATAGAAAATCCTTGTATATTTAATAACCTTATCTTTTATGTAATTTATATGAATCTTCCAACTTAGTCTGCTGTCAACAAATAATCCTAAGTATTTAATTTCATCTACAAGAGTAATAGGTAAACAGTTGCAGTTTGGTAATGTACAGTCAACTTCATGGTATTTGAGTAATAGGTTTACACGTTTTTTGTCTTTTAAGTTAAAAATTAACGCTTGGGTTTTAGGGCTCATTGCTAAACAATTTTCGGTAAACCAAAGTCTAAGCAAATTAATATCGTTTTGCATACTGTTTTGTAAATCTTGGAGAGTTTTAGATCTCTAAAAAAGTGAAGTATTATCCGCGAATGCTGTTAACATTCCTTTAAATATACCGTCACATAAACTATTTACATATATAAGGAACAATGGCCCTGATAACACAGATCCTTGCGGAATTCCATAGATTACTTCAACTTCCTCACTGAGCTTATCTCCGACTTTCACTCTCTGCTTTCTTCCAGAAAGATAAGATAAAAACAATTCATATGCTACTCCTCTGATTCCTGCTTTATACATTTTATCTAGGAGAATAGTGCGATCTACTGTATCGAAAGCCTTCATCACGTCCACGAAAATTCCAGCACAAAAGTCTCCATCGTTCATTCCTTCATAAACCTTCCCAAAGAAATCCAAAAGGGCATTTTCAGTATTCTTTTTTTTGGAATCCATATTGATTTTTACTAAGGAAACCTTCTTTCTCTAAAAAATTTACCAATCGAGATTTTAATATTTTTTCAAGTATCTTAGAAAAGATTGAAAGCAAAGCAATCGGTCTATAATTACTAGGGCATAGTTTATCCAATTTTTTATACAAAGGTACGACAATAGCATTTTTTAAATCATTTGGGAATTCACCTGAGGACATGCTAAAACTAATGAGATAAACGAGGTGTTCAATTATATTTTCTGCAATACCTTTAACTATAACCGGCGTTACTGAGTCATACCCCGGAGCTTTGCGAGCACTTAGAGTGTTAATAATATTTTGAATCTCGGTACAGTTAGAAGGATATAAAAATAGTGAATTTTTTGAATATTTGTTTTTAGCGAAATCTAAATTAGTTCTTGCATTTCTAATAAACGTTTTGTGTCGGTATATATTCAATCGTAAATCATGTGCTACTGAACTAAAAAAATTGTTAAATATATTCGCAACCATTTTTGGATCTGATACTACACTACCGTTTGTATCTCTTACACTTAGCTGAGTTGATGGACTCGTAGATACTCCTATAAGTTCTTTAACACACCTCCACTGGCGCCTGGGATTTAACCTATTGCTTCCGAGATAAGTTTTATAATATTCATTTTTCGCATTTGTGATATCCCGTTTCAGTAACGTTTTGATTCTTACATAACGGTCTTTTAACAGCACATTTAGTGGTTCTTTCAAGCAATCCTTATACAATGCATTCTTAGTGTTTACTTTAATCAACAACTCCTTAGTCATCCACGGTTTCAATTTTTTAAAACCCCTCTTATAATTTGGCAATCTAAAAGATGATTGAATAAATTATCCGTTAACAATCAAGAGGATTGCATCTTTACAAATGATTCACAAATTGTGCTAAACCTTAAGATATAATTCATTCCGTAATAAGTAGTAAGCTACATTGATTTAAAGTAAGTAATAATATAGCTTCATACCTACTGTAAAAATGTCACTTTTGAAAAAGATGGGAGTTATTAAAACACGAAATGTAATTTACTGGTTAGTTATCAAAAAAACCTAGGAAATAACAATAACAAAATAATTTCAGTAATAAATATTGATGATTACATCGTTTAGTGTATTCTTTAAACTGAAACTTCCTTTAAAATTTAACTTCCACAAAAATTCTTTCAATATTAGAACTAGGTGATTATTTGGAATAAACTGTGAAACTATAAAAATTATAAGATTTTTGTTGTTTCTCCTAAATACAGATTTGATGTTATATGATGATAAAAAATAATAATAAATTTAACCTTAGAGACAAAAAATCGAATTTTTTTTAATCTATGTGTCCTTTTATCATAAAAAAGAGTATGGTTAAAGTAAAATGATATATCACGACGCCATCCGGTCTATAAAATGAACATAGTGTGTGGTACTGTAGTGAATTCTCTACCCCTAAATATTAGAATAAACTTTAATTCATTTAATTATTACTAGGAATTGTGAAAATAAATGTATTATCATCATCAAAAACGTGCCAAATTCTATATTCCTGTTGGACTTCAAAGAATCTAAATATTTTGTTATGTCCTGGGAGTTAAAAAACTAAGTTACCCTCCCTTTATGAAGCATGTTATGTCACTCTATAAGTGATAACACGAATCTTTTACATAAAACTATATACAAAGTTATAAAATTTAATTTGTATTATAAAGGACATTTTTGTTAGTTCCTGTATGTTATAATTTTGTTTCTAAAATAAATGCACCTGCCACGTAAGGCTTTTCGATAAACTCGTTTATTTTATTAAGATATATCCACCATTAATCCCTGTTTTTAGTTATTTGTAAACAAATTAAAATAATCAATTCACACTGACTATTAAATGACACTCAGGTCATTTATTTCATATCTATCACAGTTTCCATATACGTTTTAATAAAAATGGAAAGGGTTAAGGACACAAACGACTTTTTTAAAATAACTCCTACAAAAATAACGTTGCAGTAAATTGATAAAACGAAATAAACAACCATAATCTTTATTGATTTTGCTTTTATATTTATTTTTATTCATCATTGTTCATTTGTATCTGAACAATATATTAATACTTTATTGAATAGTAAATACAGTTCACTATAAGTATTAAATGTTACGTTTTTTAATACATATATTTAAAATAGTTCAATTGTTATTTTCAGCACTAAGAAGTCTATAGTTTAATTTATTAATAAGTAAAAAAAATAATAATTCTTGTTTTTTGTTGATTTTTCTAAGATATAAATCAACAAAATTACGACAATTTCAACTAATTTTTAATCAAAAGCAAACAATTAAAAATTTATTCAGTCTTTTGCAAATGTCTCTGATACATATGGTCAAAACTTTTAAAATGTTCGAATGATGAGCGCAAAATGATAAGATATGAGCAAGGATTGGGAAAACCAACTTGCTTACAATGTGTCACCTCTCATGTCGTAATACTAGGAATTAAGGTGTTGGATGAGCTGGTAATGACAGGCACGCAACCCCAATATAAGAAAACCACTGCAAATATAATGTCGACCAAAACAAAGATAAGAAGAGACACATCCAACGAGTTCTATCAAAAGTTGAAAATCGCTTCTAAAGGCCAAGGAAATCATGCTATTGATAAGACTTGGGAGGAAAACCGATGTTAAAGTAAAACCGCCCGACTTAAAATTGAAAACCGATTTAATCTAGTAAAAGGCTTTGGCCACATCCCTCCTGAAAACAGAATAAGACTGCCTAACGTCAATCTACATACCATGAATATTCTAACCTGTGTTTAATGTACTTTGTGCTGTACCACAAACTGTGTGATAAATAGAGACCACTTGACATTATGTAGTGTGCTCGACGGTCATCAAATAAGGTCACGGAACATAGATAAGTTATATTGGGATGCCACATGACTGATGGACCAAGGTCCAAATAAGTCGCCATAAGAAACAAACACAGTTTTTATGAGAGTTATAAAATATGAAAGTATTTTAAATGAAAGAGTATTGATTTTTCTCAAATATCTTGTAAACATACTTGGATTTAACTTCATACAATATATTTTGAAACATATAAAATTTAATATAGTTTGTGTTTGTTTTTATTATAAATATCTACAAAATTTATTACATTTATGGAAAAAACTGTTTAAAAAATGTAAAATGTAACATAAAGTTGTATAAAATATAAAAATACAATTCATTTAGCTTTGTAATTTTTCTATGTCATAAAAATGAAATGGGTTGTTGCATATTCAAAGTATGCACACACAAATTCGAAACACTCTTTTAAATATACATGTAATAGGGCAAGATAAATTAGAAATAACTAAAGTATAAAGAAATTAGTTAAAAGGAAAATGTTTTGGCAATTTTTATATGAAATCGGTATTAAATTAACTACTGTATATACCACATGGTTTTTAGTACTCTATAAACAAATGTGACAATAGAAACTTTATCTACAATAGTTAATTGTTAAGAAAAGATAAATTTATGAGAAATTAAATAAATGGATCTCCTAATTTTCATTTTATAACTAATTCAATTACTACAACAATAGCTACTGAGATAAGTACAAAACAATACAAACAACCTGAGATAAGTACAAAACAATACAAACAACCTGAGATGAGTACAAACAAACTGAGAAAAGTACAATATCTTTGCAAACATAAAACCTCCATATGAACATACATTCTAGACTGCACATTTAGGTCAAATTAAATGTAATTAAAAATTTGGTTTTATAAATCACAATATAGGTATGTTATTTTTAATAAATTATAAACTCAATCAGTTAAAAATTTGATTGAAATTAAACACCCAAAACCACAATTCAATAAACAAACTTATTTTCTGAATAACAAGTTTAATTTTAATCTCGAATTTCGCCACACTGTGCTAAAAAATGTAATTAAAAAATTTTGTTTAATATATTAAATTCCTGTTGATTTGATGATTGTAAAATTGACTAACAAAATTAATCTGGAATTATCTAATATAAGTATCTTTGTTATTTTAACAAAAATAAATAAATTTTGATTTGACTAAATATTAGTTTGTTATAATGTTTTGTTTATACAACTAATTCTTATGTAACGAGATACGCTTCATAGTAAATAATTTGTAATTTCGCCTGGTCAATATTAGTTTGTAATTGGTGTCTAAGAGAGTTTCAATATAAATAGACCTAATAGACAAACAATTTCATAATATCTATATGAAAATTATTTCTTTTGAGAGTTGGAATAGCTTAAGTTTGTGTGCTTTTAGTAAACATTCAGTGTAAGATGTCTAACGTTTACAGTTTAGTACAATCAATACTCCAGACGTAACACAGCAAGATCCAACTTCTACATAAGTCAACTCCCTTTACCTGCATCTGGTGCTACTAATTAATAAAGTTGTATGTACTCCTGCTCTAAGTTTTAGTGCACATTTATCCAAGCGGCACTGAGTAATAGATCTGTGTTTATTATGTGATTTATCATTGCATGTTATTGTTTTAGTTATGTATGATAATATGCCTAGCTGTCTTGGTGGATCAATCAACTTAGAATTTTATTGTAAGAGTCCTTATGTTTTATTAAAAAATATAATAATATATTGTAGGACCGTCTAAATTTTACTAACTTGTAAATTGAAGAAAACCCACAATCAAAATTGTTTTATGGTTTTGGTTATTTATGGTAATTTCATACTGTATATATTTTAAATCAATTACCTTAAGTAAAGTAAGGGTCACTGTGTTTTGGTTAAGAATAAAATAATGTAAAAAACAGCCTAAATTTTACTTGTAAACAGATTTATAAATATAAATAAAAAGTGTTAAGCACAGGTTAAAAATACATTATAGTGTAACTATTTGCATTAATAATATATTTACCTTTTGGTTGTTATGAACATATATCAAGAGTAATTCAGGAAAAAGAGCTGGTTGAGAATTCGTTACACAGAACTAATACAACTTATTTCAAAATAATACAAAATATACGTTCTTTACGTATAGACATATACGGTTTGAACTAGTAGTTAATATCAATATCTCTATTTTCAAGAGACCTCATTTGTATTATCATTTACTGATATTTAATTTGTATTTTTTAAAAACACCTCTAATGCAATGAATGACTTTACATCAATATTTTAGGTAATGTGCAATCCCTTTTTTCAATGAAATTTTTAAAATGGAATTGCAAAGACGTAAATTATAAATTAAATACATGTCATATGTCCTAACATAATAATAGCTTAAACCAGTTGTTTTGATTGATACAATTCACTTTTATGTATACTAAATAAGCATCTCATACCATTTATATTTCTTTCCTTTTTTTTGCTGCGAACTTTATTTTACCATTTACAAATTCATGATTATATTTCAAATTAAGTTTACATTTAAATAAACCAAAAGTTACCTGTAGACGCTTAAAAAACATATTAATAGTAGCGATAATGTGTAAAGGAAAAATAACTATAACAAATTCAGTTATCGCTATGAAATAAAAGGAAAACTTTATGTTTGTACTTTATGAGAAGTACTTTTTGATTTTGATTGTTATATATATATATATATATATATATATATATATATATATATATATATATATATATTCTTCAGTTTCATACTTATGAACTTTTCAATCCTGTAAAAATAGTAGTAATAACATTTTGTTTAACATAAACATTTTATTAGCAATTATTTATTTACTTATTAATATGTTTAAATAAACTTTACACATAGAAGTACAAAGTTATAGGATTATGTAAGGCAGATTATTTGAAAAAAAATTATTCAAGAATATTGAAACAATAGATAAGATATTAAATTAATTAGAAACCGACCCAAAGTACGGGATTAGTTGAGTTTGGTTTATGTTGTAGGTCTCAAGTAGTTCTAAAAGTTATTAGGCTATTACACAAAGTCTAAACCAATTTATATATATAACGCTGAGATATGGTGCTAATAAACTTAAATTACTGATCTTTAAACTTAATTACATAATGTTGTTAGGCCAATAGCTGTAATTTTCCCGACATTATAAGGCTGAAATATTTATTATTATTGGTTTTTAACGATAAGTACCAATAATTATGTATTACTTAAGTTTTTTTTTGGATTTAAATAATAATTATTATTACATTTGATGTTTCTGATTGTATTGACAGAAATAAGTCAAGTATAATTAAATTAAATATAATATAGATATGTTCTTTTTTTTTTTTCTTTTTTTTTCATAAAGTTTGGAAATGATATAATGATTTTAGTTTTAGATTGTAATAGAGAAACTAAGGTATTAAAATATCTTTGGTTCTAATAAAAGATTATCATTTCGTAATAGAATTAAACAAGCTTTTATTTATAAAAATATAAATTTTTAAAGTAAATAGGCTTACAGTTAAGCTTATTTTTCTAATTTAAGGTTATGTAAGTCACTACTATATGTACAAATTTAATAAATTATTTATATTTACTGCCTCTGACTAATAAATATTTACAAATTGTGATATCTTCTATATTCTAGGTGTATTGTTTTAATAAGTTTTATTTCATCACAGGAATAAGATCTTTATTTATTCTGTTCATATGAAGAAATTAGCTAGCTAGTCAAGGTTTACTGGATATTTACAAACTGTATGTTTACTGTACAATTACCGACGTATGTTTTCTGCATATTTACGGAAGTATGTTCGCGTGACATTTACGAACGTATGTTTACTGCATATTTACCGACGTATGTTTACTGCACATTTACAGAAGTATGTTTACAAGACATTTACGAACGTATGGTTACTGATCATTTACGGACTATGTTTACTTGCAATTTGCTGACGTATGTTTAATGACAATTAATTTACGAACTTATGTTTACTGGGCATTTACGATCGTATGGTTACTGATCATTTACGGACGTATGTTTACTGGCAATTTTCTGACGTATGTTTAATGACCATTTACGAACGTATGTTAACTGGACATTTACGATCGTATGGTTACTGATCATTTACGGACGTATGTTTACTGGCAATTTACTGACGTATGTTTAATGACCATTTACGAACGTATGTTAACTGGACATTTACGATCGTATGGTTACTGATCATTTACGGACGTATGTTTACTGGCAATTTACTGACGTATGTTTACTAGCAATTTACTCACGCATGTTTACTGGAAATAAACGGACGTATATTTACTAGACATTTACGGACGTATGTTTACTAGTATAGATGATTAAAATAATAAATATTAGAAGCATAAAAACCCACATTAAAGTTATGACACGAAATAACATTTACTTTTACAATTATTAATTTTAAATATATTATCATTTTCAATAATTACTTAGAATTTTATTGTAAGAGTCATTATGTTTTAGCAATGACTACATAAATACTGTGTATTTATGTAGTCATTGGTTTTAGTAAAAAATATAATAATATATTGTAGGACCGTCTAAATTTTACTAACTTGTAAATTGAAGAAAACCCACAATCAAAATGGTTTTATGGTTTGGTTAATTATGGTAATTTCATACTGTATAAATATTATACAAAATATATACAAAATGATGTTAAAACAAAACTTATATTATTTCATATTTTTTGAACAATCAGGATATAATATAATTTAATATGAATTGTAGAATATTGAATATTGTCTAAAAATAATAAACAAATAAATAAATATTTACACATTATTACCCATTAAAAAAAATTAGGTAATTATAAAATCATACCTTCTAAAACATAATACACGAATAATAGATATCTTATAAGGTTATATAAAGTCGTATGTATAATATAAATACTATAACATTTAGCAAAACGGGTTTATACTTAAAAAGATAAATGTTTACGTTTAAAAGTGAATACTTAATTCAGGAAGGCTTTAAGCGGAAGAGACATATTTCCCCTATCTCAACTTCTTAACTTAAGGAGAGTTTAATTCTCGTGCTGTGCGTTTACAGATAAAATAAAATGTAATGGGCTCTAGGTTTGTGAAAGAGTATGCTATAAAGCACCTTTTATAGTATATTCTTTAAATTATATTTTTCGTTGTTTAAAATAATAAACCTATATTACTATTTATAATAATTTATATTTTTCAAAATAAAATATGTTATTTATATGTAAATCAATATACTGTACACGTAAACATATTATGTAAAAACTATTCAATACTGAATTACACGGTCAGTTTTAATATAAAGTGATATGTGGTATGAAAGTTGAAACCAAATCAAATGTTTCGTTTGTAAAAGTTTACAATGCTTGAGAAAATATGGAAACCACTTTTTATGTCAAGAAATACTTTAAATAGAAACATAAACGTCTCTCTTTTTACAACTCTTAAGGTGAATTATCAGCAAGGTGTTACAATAGTTTAGTAGGATTTACAAGTGCTCAAAATATTACAAAAAACGTCATTTTTTAAATGTTGTTTTTAAAGTAACGCTGATATTGTTTTTACATATTCCAGATACTTAAAATATGTTTTGAATATTCTTCTTAACGATCACTAATAGAGTGTATATCATCTTACGTTGATTCATTGTTTAAAGGTTATCTTCGAATATAAAATGCAATAATCTATTGATAATAAGGCAATGGAGGTTCAACAGCCTCTCTGTTTTAAATAATTATAAGTTACATCAATTCTGGTCTACTACACAAATACATGGACAAAATTCGGAAAAATTTATATTTTTTAAGATTGTCACTTTCTTGTTTGGCATGTTTTTGATATACTTTTGATTAAGCAACATAGAATTGAAAGGTGAAATATATGTTGAAACATTTTTGTTCAATAATAAAATTCACATATACGTTTTTTTTCCAAATTACTCATATTAAAAAGAAAGGTTTTCATCCATAGAAGATGTAATAAAACTAAAAATTCGAAAGGTTAAAAAGAGATGTACAAGTTTGTATGTTTGCATTACGAAACTTGCCATTTACGCACATAAATAAGAGAACTCGAAAATTATTTCTATTCCTGGTAAAAGTGTACGTTCAATAGATTCCAATATCCTAAATTATAAATTTAAAGAAAAATCACTTATTTAGCGAAAGAGACAGCACCAACCATGTCGTTAAAGACGAAAATTTCAACACTGCAATCGTTACCTAAATATTAAACACAACAATAATAATCCGGCATACAAAAAAAATATCCTAAATTCAAAACAAAGTACTGTCTCAAGCTAAAAAGGTTAATACATTCGAAAATTTGCTTGCAAAGAACTTCAATTAAATCCTAAATTAAAAACTTATTTTCGACACTAACAAGTGTTATTTACAACTTCTAAAAGCATAAAGTACGTTTTTGCTACGGCTACATTGGAAAAAAAATAATAATGATGATTAGTTTTATTTTCATCAGTAAATCTTGTTATAAACAACAGTCTGTAAACTGAATATTCTCAATCATCTTCTTTTTTGAAGGTATTGTAACTATAAATGAGTTATTCGCTTACTAACAACATAAAGTCAAAAACGTAATTTAACAATTTACTTGTAACCATTTTGAAAGACTATGTTGGGATAATATAATTATCAAATTATTTACAATACGAATTATTGATCATTCTTATGATCATATTCATATAAATGATGAAAAAGACATTTTGTGGCACATGCACTAGAATAAAATAACTAGTTTTTTCAAACAGTAATAACTTAAAGCCCATAAATTTATTTATATTACAATAAAAATTAGTTATCATTTTAGGTAAAGCTGTAAAAGTATTCGGTCTAAAACGACCTCATTGAATTATTTCTGCTTTTTAAATACGGATAAATCTGCATAATATACACACAGGAAATAATATAATTTATTATATGTTTTAAGAAATTATATTGAGGTAAAATTTTATTTTAAAAAGTACGCATTGTTTTTGTATACGCTTGACACTTGGTACCCATGGGTAATTTTAGGTTTACTTGTCGGCAATTTACCTAGTTACGGTTGCATTACATATAATATCTATAAAGTTTTGAGTAGACTAATAACATGTGTACACCTATCTGTGTCAATAATAACAGTAGTCTCAACAACCTCTGCTTGGAAATGAAAATGTTATATTTTACCTCATATATGTAAGAAATATTGTATTATCAATTGATATGTTACTTTTTTCCATAACCCCAACTATACTGAAACAGTAATTCTTCATTTCCGCTTTTCATAATCCACAAATAATATCAGTAGTATGTTTCATATCAAAAAACATATGATCAATGGAAAGTTTAGTTTTCTCTGACCTTAGTAGAAAGATTTAGACAACTAAAAAAACTAGTACCATGCAATATTACTATAACGCTGCAATATATATATATATATATATATATATATATATATATATATATATATATATATATATATGTGTTTGTGTGTGTGTGTGTGTGTGTGTGTGTGTGTGTGTGTGTGTGTGTGTGTGTGTGTGTGTGTGTGTGTGTGTGTGTGTGTGTGTGTGTGTGTGTGTGTGCGCGTGTGTGTGTGTGTGTGTGTGTGTTTGTGTGTGTGTGTGTGTGTGTGTGTGTGTGTGTGTGTGTGTGTGTGTGTGTGTGTGTGTGTGTGTGTGTGTGTGTGTGTGTGTGTGTGTGTGTGTGTGTGTGTGTGTGTGTGTGTGTGTGTGTGTGTGTGTGTGTGTGTGTGTGTGTGTGTGTGTGTGTGTGTGTGTGTGTGTGTGTGTGTGTGTGTTAACACTATAAAGGTGTGTTGGAATGTGCTATACTTATAACGCCCTTTAATCTCATTTCCTTATGACTTTACATGCAAATATGTATACACATATGCAATTACTTTTAATAACTATTTCTAGTGTCTTTTTTTATAAATAATTCATAACATACGCAATAATAACACAACCCTCATCCATCTAGGTCTCAGTTAAGATTAGAATGTTGTAAATATATATTTTTTAAATACTAAACATTAAATAATATGTTTTTTTTGAAACTCCGTATATGCACAGAACGAAATATATTGTTTTAAATAATAAATTTAAGTAATTCACGAAGAAAACTGTATTTATTATGATTTCAAAATATGAACTAAACAATCGAAAACTGTACAAATGATCTGTATAATTGTCTGTAATCCACCATTATAAAATATGTTAAAATTAGTAGCTTTGTTAGTCTTTTAAATTTTGGCAGACCTTCAGTACTATATTACACCAAAATTTTTATTAAAATTCTTAACACGTTTCCTCAAATTACTTAAAGCAAAAAATACTTTATATGTGCAGTCGGTTTAATAAACGCTCGGTGTGTCTTGTATGATTAGGTAGTTACGACTTACAATATATCATCAACCAACTTTATTAACGTTAATAAATTTAGACCAATATATACATGAAAAAATAACATAGGGTTTCTACTTTATGTATGAATATCTTACATGCTTATATTGAATAAGGGTTTGATTACCTCAATAAACTTCGTTCTATTTTTTACATACATAAATGTATGTATGAATATGCAGAGTTATGTATGTTTTTAAACATAATTAAAAGAGATATTTTTGGAACAATTTTTTTTTCACCAAAAATGGTAAGGGCTCCGATTCACTACTTTATGGTTATTGAATTTTACTTTCTACAAAACGTTTATAGATTTTCTTCCATTTGTAAACCACTTTTCAAGAATGAATTTTCCTACAATTTACGCAAAGAATTTCTTTTAATTATTAATCCTTTTCTACTTATTTTTTCATTACCTCATATGGGCTTTATTTGAGTTCATTTACTTGAGTAAATTTGAGTTTTTCAACTTACTGTTTTCATTACTATAACTTTTTAATTAATTTTGTTATAACATTTCATTTTATTATACATTTATACATCATTTGAATTAGTGAAAATAAAATATTGAGAAATATTTTGGATATTCAATAAAATAAGATTAGCGTAGTATTTGCTAGGATCTGTTTTCTGGATAGGAAAATATTGATGGTGCTACAAGAATGCTGCCTAATATTAGTATAGGTCTACATTGAACAAAAACGTGTACTTTTCTATTTAAGATTTTCTAAATGTAAAATTAATTTTAGTATGTATTTTTTTTTTTTTAATTGTTTCCCTATTTAATATTTTAAGACATGATTACTTGATCCAAACCACGTCATTACGTAAACAGAATTAAATTTTATTAATTTATTATCAGTTTAAAGACTTACATGTTGTAATCTATATACGGTTTAACAATTTTAATGCTTATGTAACACTTAAGTAAACTGTTATATCAATAATATGTAAACTATTTTTTTACTGAGTTAGTATTAGATTATACTAAACTTCCTATAAAAATTATATATATATATATATATATATATATATATATGTGTGTTTGTGTATATATATATATATATATATATATATATATATATATATATATATATATATATATATATATATATATATATATATATATATATATATAACGATTTGAATGACTATGCACGTATTTAAAGGAGGGCTCTGCAGTTATCTAGGTCCTCGTTAGTGTATACAAATTGGTATGGATTGACAGATTTACACTTTTGAGCAATTTTATTACATAATTTTTTTATTATTTTCTAAAAATTGATATGTTTAGTGTAACTTCTTATTACACTCTTTAGTGGTGTATATTATTGTAGTTGGATCTAGTACAACTCACTAATATAATTTTATATATATATATATATATATATATATTGAAATTTATAATTGTGTATCTTTATTATTACGAGCTATATGTGTAGTGTTCATACTTAATATTGTATTCGAATTATAATTACGTTATGTGTTATCTTGTAAAATGGAAATATAAACATTTTATTGGTTAATCCTTTTTTTAAACCGTATTATGATAGATTATAAAATTGGCATTTGATGATTGTTTATATGTCTGTGGATGTCTACCACTCCTGGTTTACCAATTACGTTTTTTAAAAAATAAATTTTGCTCTCAAGTGCATAAGGGCACTTTATAATTAGGTTTATTATATAATTTGGTTTTTAATATATGATGATTGTTAACAATTATGATAAGATTTTAGTGTACTTAACTATTTTTGTTTATTTTTAACAATGAGTTAAAGATTCACATTATTTTTCGTTAGGTACTGAATACTGATTTCATTAAAAGTACATTCTATTCATTAGAAATTAATACACATTTACAATTTTTCATTTAGTTATTACTTGTGATGATGATATTTTGTAATAATATTCTCATTCCACATAAATTTATCATACCGCACACTCACATTGCTCATTCCAACTTTTTTGTTTTCACGTTTAAAAATATATCTGAATTTCAAATTGAATGAAATACAATTGGTGTACTAAAATACATTTCAAGTTTGAGAATATTTTTAAAATATATTAATACTCATCTTTTAGTATTTAGAGATAAAATATCGAATATCTGTATTTTTATTTGTTTTAAGCTTTTGTCCTATTTATTCCACGAATTCATAAATGTTGTATAATTTAGTATTAAGATTGAATAGGAAAATATTTACAACGCAGTTATTATTTAATCTATATATATATATATATATATATATATATATATATATATCTATATATATATATATATATATATATATATATATATATATATATATATATATATATATATATATATATATATAGAATCAACACCTTTGTTTTTGATAGACATCGGGACGACTAGGGCAGAACACTGTTGATGTGTGGTGTTGTAATTAAAAACCCACGGGTTGTTTGTGCAGTAGTATCTATCAAGGTCGGGATGACAACACAATGACTGATTGGATTATTTTTAGTATGACAGTTTTTTACGTGTTCAGTTGAATACAATTACATTAATAATGCGGAAAAGTGTTAAGTTGGTATCATGAAATAATAATATTAACATCTTATAATTATTTTTAAAGATGACATTAATTCTATGTAATAAAAAACTCCAAAATGTAAACGTAAAACAGAAAGAGTTTTTTTACCGAACAGTAAAGGTAAAACAGTTGACTGTATAAGGTTAACCTGAATCAAACTAACATAAAATTTATAATAACCGTATTTATCTATTCGTTTTTTTTTGTAATATATAATGAATTAACTAAAATTTTAAAATTCTTCATGACTTATTGTTTTTTCCTTTACTTATTATTATTATTCAATCAAATAATATGTGATATATAAACATAACTATATTATGACTGTCAAAACACGGTAATTATATTTGTTTTGTTAATACAGCTTGTCAATGTTCAAATTGAATACTTAAAGTTACAAGTTTCTTTAACAAAATATTTAGAGTCTACACAGTGAATTAAAGATACCGAAATTTAAAATTAGGTTTTGTGATCGATATAATAGTTTAACTGGAAGTAGTATCATCTAAACGTCTACAGTAATCGCCGAACACCCAGTGAAGTTGTGTACCAGAGATCAGTTTACTGTCACTTTTAAAAAGATACAAATTGACGTAATTGTGGATGATATCGGATCGGTGTAGGTACCGTTGACATAATACCGAATCAAATTCATCACACCCACAGTAACCAGGATTTGTTACGAAGATTAGATAGAAAGGTTTTATAGATTTTCACATTACGTTTCATTACTACGTTAACTATCATAAGAGCGTATTGCCTCATTATTTACTTAGGATTTCGTAGTATGTTATTGGTAAAATGTGCACTATGGTTTCTCGGTTCTCAATAAAAGTTATTGGAAATGTTTTGGGTGATATACAGAGCAATAGATGTAAGCAATAATCGGCAGTTATTTTGTGAAATGGAAAATGGAGGTTATACAATATCATTGTTGAAAAAGTATTTGAATTAAGAATATTTAATAAATGTAATCGCAATGTTATGATAAATGGGGTTGTGGAGAATATAATGGTGTTGGTTTCAAGCAACAATAAATCAGGTAGGTCAACATAAATTACAATGTAGGAAATAAAAATTTCATATCAAAAAAAGAAAAATCCAGAATATGGGACATGCAAATACACGTATAAAATAGAAGTGGCGGATATATAAATAAAATTTGCCGAAAGTTACAATAAATATTAAAATAGTCACAATCATAGTAACCGTAGCACTCTTTTACAATAGTTTAAGGAATCTGTTGTAGATTTTCCGTGTTGATATGAATAAACTCTTTATGAAAGATACTAAGAGATGGCCTATAGTTCTCTAGATGTTGAACTTTATACGTAATTTTATTGTTCTATCTGCACAACAAATCAGCGTTGGATAATAAAGTTTTATCACCTTACCTTGGTCACTCTACAACCATGTATACATAAATGGATATTTCTAAAGTTTATTTTATTGTGACATATTTTTTTAGAATTTTACTTTGAAATACAAATATTAATCGATAATCAGAATGTTACAAATAATGAAGAGCAATTAATAAATTTTTGGGGCTATTAACGCTAATTTATAGTTATAACAAAATAAGATTCATATAGAATGAAAAAGATCAATATAAATACAGGCTAATAAAACATTATACCTTAAAGAAACATTGCTACTTAAGTATCACTGATTACATTGTCTGCAGCAGTAATTAAACTGTTTTAATTGGATTATTTTCAAAGTAGAAATTAATAATCTCGATGAGCAATTGTAAGGTATGAAAAAAATTACACAATACTAAGATAAAAATTTTGTACATTGTGAGATACTCAAAGGACATTAATATATTTAGCATAATAATGATATTGTAAAGAGATCTAACAATATACAGTAGAAGAAAACTTTTACAACTCGATAAATAATTGGTACGAAACCGTATAACTCGTTTTAAAATTGTAAATCAAAATTACCCAGAAATATACGTTGAAATAATTTTATGAATATTTATTTCTCCATGAATAGTCGAAACATTTTTTCTAACTTCATCTTTGTGGTGTTGGCCCAAGAGGGCTTTGATTGTCAGTCCTTGACGTCTTTACAGCCGATGAGAAAAGACGGTCTTACAAGTAAGAGAACGATGATAATATAGAATAAATTAAATTATACTCATTTGTGACACATAATCCCTTTTATAAAATACAATTGAACGTTTAATAAATAAATTATTACATTGCAAATAATTGTATTGACGCTAAAGTTTACAAACTTTAGCATGCTATATTGTTTCTCTACCTGTTAGGTCAAGAGTATAGAATAATTATAAAATCCTCTTCATAATTACAATATGACGCTCCAAACCAAAACTAGTTGTCCGTATAATATTACCAAAAAGGAGTGAATTATTTAAACAGAGCCTTAAGAGGATTGTACGATATTTCGTAAAGAAATTAGATAAATTATGAATATTCTGAAAGAATTATTTATAGAATATTTGAAATAAATTTTAATGAATATTCAAAAAATCATGATATTCATAATGGTATGATAGCCTTAGTTAGGAATTTAGCTCAAGTTCTTTTTAGGCAGCCAGTATGACAACAATTATTGTGACAGACCTGGAAAAGTGATGAAATTGTATACCTTGCAAGCTTTGGGAGGAAACTTCTTTAGTAGACAAGGATTGATTAATTAAAGATGCTGCACGAATTCTTGAAGATAGCCTTGGAGTAAGAGCTCCCTTTTAGAATAATTCTTGAAGGAAGTTAGACGGACTTGCTGACTAAAAGCTTCCTAAGAATATTGAAACTTATTTCTAGTATCCACAACAATAGCAAGCAGGGGGAGTAAACTTAGTGTATAAACCTAGCAATTATTTCTAAGTCAGATAAGCAAATTATAACGTAGGAACAGATCTGTGAGTTACATCAATTTGAGTCATTCTGGATGAATTATAATAGGAATAAGGTAATGTTGTATTAAGACCAGGGGATTGTTATTTATGGTAACTAAATAAATATTATATTGAGTATTGAACTATTTGATATTATTAAAAATAAAGAACCCGGGCAGATAGGAACCAATCTTAACAATAAGTAAGTATCGTATTATTTGAAATGTAATTACAATCGTCATACATATTATTGTGGAAGATTGTAAAATGACAATTGCCGACTAATTTTGTTTTGTATATTAAAATTGCATTAGTTTGTATCTTAGTGAATACTTTTAAGTATGTAAGCTTAAACCTCCTATCTTATATTTCTTTATAATAAAACATAATCTATGATCTTAGTAAGGTAAAAGTAGTAGTCTACTTTTTTACAATTTATGCAAGTAATCCAACAAAAAGCACGACTGTGCTATATATCGTGTCAGACCATCATCAGTCAATGTCAACTCAAGCGCCATGGGTCCTTACAAGTGTTAACTTATTATCGTTTCCATAACACAATGAAGATTAATATTGTAGCTTTATAATAGTATTGCAATCTTACATATAATTATAAAACTTGAGCATAAAAGTATATGGTTTACATAATGAAACCCTTTCACATAATGATTTATACATATACATTTTTAATATAAACAACAGTCATTTCCTAAATATCACCAAAAGTTATTTCTTTCAAATTACTTGCAAACATATTTGAAAGATCTCACATCTAACTTTTTATACAATTGAGCAACACAATGATAGAATAAGGAATAAATTTTAATTTCTAACTGAAATCATAGTTTTAATCTAGTATATAATGACAGAAGCAGAACAGCATTTGTACAACACATTTCTGATATTAAATATCAAAATTTGTCAGTGTTAGTTCTATTCTGAACAAACTAAATATTAGGAAAGGATTGGAACCAATTTTATATAAAACGATGGAGCTATTGGTATAATAATAACCTTAAAATAACCTTCACCATTTTTTACTGCCTTTGAAGGTGGGGTTGGAATTTTACACTTACGTGGCATGGATTCCGTTGTTGTTGATCGATAGGACTTAAAGATTGTTTTCTAAGAAAACATAATCCAAAATGTACAGATTCAACAAAAAATTATTACCTGCAGTGTTATATCTGACGTAACTAAGTTGTTTTTATAATGAAACTATGTATACATTCTTAATTAAAACCATGGGTATATTATATGGTCTTTATATAATAATATACATCTAAAAACTTATCGTGTTTTTTAGGGGAAAAAAAGAGACAAACAAATGTATAATATATTGGAATTTTTTAAATATTACTTTACGATATCTTTTAGAAATAAGGATAAACCCATTTGAATATTTATTAAACAATTAAAACTTTTTATTATTACTACTATTAATAAGATTACTATAATTAAACTGAAAAGGGGAAACATTCTTATTTTAACATATTTTTTTTACGACTTTTAAAATAAATGTTTACGAATTTTTTAAGAGTTCCTGCGGAACTAAGACCTAAATGTCGTTAGCAGTACCATAATTTTGTGTTTGATTCTATGTTTTCGAAGAGATATTCAAACAATTTCTTGTTTTTATGTTAAATTCCAGATGAAATATAATTTTGTATTTAAAAAATTACAATAAACAATAATTTAAATTACAAAAACTGAATTGAAACAAGTGCATAGTTGTACACTTATTAAATTAGAAATGAGAGATATATTTTTTACCTGGATTATAACTTTTCCAAGGTGACTTGACTCTGACAAGTTGAGATGTTCTTCAGATATAAATTTGCAATCTGCCATTTGTGCGTTTGTTTTTATTTTACGACTAAATCTGTATACGTAGATATTATGCTCAAAACACATTACTTTTAATTTGCTCTCTCTCTCTCTCTCTCTCTCTCTCTCTCTCTCTCTCTCTCTCTCTCTCTCTCTCTCTCTCTCTCTCTCTCTCTCTCTCTCTCTCTCTCTCTCTCTCTCTCTCTCTCTCTCTCTCTCTCTCTCTCTCTCTCTCTCTCTCTCTCTCTCTCTCTCTCTCTCTCTCTCTCTCTCTCTCTCTCTCTCTCTCTCTCTCTCTCTCTCTCTCTCTCTCTCTCTCTCTCTCTCTCTCTCTCTCTCTCTCTCTCTCTCTCTCTCTCAATATAATTTATTTTCTCTCTTTTATTTACTCAGTCTACTTTTTGACAGTTTTAGGCTTTTATATAGTCTCTAATTGTTTATATTGAATTTTCGCATATACTTAATTGTGATATATTATTTGGTATATACGTATTGTATCATAAGTGTTGAATATTTGCTTCTATTCCGTGAATTCAATAAATACGTACCTTAATATGTAGAATTCACATCCAACTGATTATCTCAACAGTATTATCAATGCAAAAATACATTATTTATGGAAGGAAATAACAACTTATAACAATTTGTAACAACCAATAACAATTGGTACGTTTAAAATGGTATTGGGTCAAATGGATGGCACTCCTTAAATAATCACTAAGATGTGAATAGCTCACATTAAGGTAACTATTTAACGATTTTACAAAATCGTATAGGTTATGTAATTTACCTATTAAATATGTGGAATAAATTAATCGCACAAACACATACCAAATAATTTTATATATTTAATAAATGATAATAATATACAAAGAGGTTAATAATGTTAGTAAGTCTAAACCTATGATTATGAGCTTAGAATTAAAACGTCACTGTTTTGGGATGAATCAATTCTAAGAAAACTACAGTTTTTTGTAGGTAGTAATCTGAGGCTGAGTTTATGTTTTTATTTGAAGAGGTATAAAATTAATGCTTTTTCGCTTGAATATTAACTTTCACAAAAAACCATTTGTATTTTTAGCAACATGTTTTCATTTCATTATTAACATTAAATTTATTCCTGCGATTTATTAAAATATTTCATTATTTACTTTATGCAAAATCGATTTGAAGTTTTGTAGATATGAAATTATATATATTGTATTATCCGTCTATTTACTTCAACATTATTTTTTCCTTGCGTACTTCAAAAAGTTTTTGTTTTATTGTATTTTTGAACCGATCACATTCATAATGAATGTCCTTGTGCATCCAGTATCAACTAATATTTTTAGTTTAGTCATGGTATAGTAAACTATTCGTGTCATTTTCTATTTGGATTATGAACATTTGATTTATTGTGGTGAGCACCCCCCCCCCTTCATAAAAGAAGATATATTGTATGTTAATCCGTATCCATTGTCTTCCGTTACAATGTTATTTACTGGTTTGTTTTCGACTTTTGTTTCCAGATAGTATTCCACAATATTATTATCGATTCCAGTTTGTACCGATAGTTAAAAGTTCGCCAATTTCTCCATCATCTGATACATCAAATTGCTTTCATTAACCTTATCAAACCGGAAACCTAATCAGACACAATATGTTATTTCAAATAATTACCACAGCAAAATAATTATAATAGAAACAAATTTAGGTATTAAATACTGTCAAATATTGCAACATTAATTTCATAATGCATTTTTGTAGTTACAAACACTATATATATATATATATATATATATATATATATATATATATATATATATATATATATATATATATATATATATATATATAACAAACAAAAACTTAACATGAACAATGGAGAGGGAAGTCAGAATAGAAATATAGAATAATAAACTTATCGATTTCAAAATCTGTAAAACAAGAACTAATCAATTAAATGCTGCAAATTGCAATATGTTAAATCATTAATAAATAAATATTAATAAATATTAAAAATATTAATAATCATTAATAATAAATTAGACATATTAACAGCTGGAGCAGATCATAATGAATATAAATTTTAGAAAGGAAAAAGGACATACTATAATAATTTACGAATATTTTGATATATTCCATCAAGAAAATAATATTAAGTCGTTTATTAAGCAAATCAATCACATGATTAAAACAACGGACGAAATTCCTGTTTACAAAACACACGTTGGTTACCCACAATTACACTGCATGGAAGTAGATAAGCTAATTTAGAAAACGGTCCATCATACAGTAATTTACAACTCGCAATTACCATGGAATTCAACCGTATTACTAGTTATATATATATATATATATATATATATATATATATATATATATATATATATATATATATATATAATAAATAAACAAATAAAAAAAACAGACACACTAAACAGACACTAGATTTTGCCAATAATTAATTTCAGGGAATTAAATTGAATAACTATTGATGGAAAATTTCTACATACGAACAAATACGACATATTATATCTATTGGAAGATCATTATATATGCCCACTATGGATCATGTCTATGGAACTCCACAAATGAAGATGCATCCGTTCAGCAATTATAAAACTATCTCTACGACTGAAACTGGCCTTTATGCGAATTTGAGAATGTCATTTGAACTAAATAACTGACTGGCTTGATTTCAACGAAAAATGAACTGTATAATATGAGAAATAAAGAATGGGAATTGCCTATTTAATCGTAGTGTAATTATAATCTTCTTGACCAACTTACCAGATCATGTACAGATAAAAAAGATTTTTATAGATAAAGAAATTTTAATTTGAAGATACAGTTAGATGTGACAGAAATTTTAATAAAGTAATTCACATATTTAGTCCATTTATTGTTACCATTCTTAAGGATAAAACCCTTAGAGAGATGCTTCTGGAACCAGGAATGGTAAATGTTTGAAAGAAGAGATCTAGATAATTTCGATTGACCTGTAATTTATTTAACCTTTTTTTTTAAAAAAAATTTAACGATTCCTTGAGTTAACCATTTACATAAAAGTCAACATATAACATTGATTAGTTGTTTGTTTTTATAAAAGAAATATTTGCAAAGTAACAATTAACACTTCATCTATAGCTAGCGATTTACATTTTATATGCCCTTAAGAAAATATTTAGATAATATTAATCAAAAAAACCCCCTATATACTGTATAATTAATTACAAAGTAAAGTCTAAAAAAAAAATAGAAAATGAGAATTCATTAAAGTATGTAATGTTACAAAGAATTTAATTTAAAATTATATATACTAAAAAATAAAATTGAATTAATTAATTACACATTTGTATATATAAGTTGGCCAACTGTAAAAAAAAGGATTATTTTTTATATATTTATATTTTACATATTTTAACAAAATGAAAATATTAATTATTTATTGACGTCAATTTAGAATTTAGAAAATTATCCCCTTTGAGGTCGTGAGATACTCATCCCATCCAAAAGAATTTTATTTTTAGTTTTGCATTTAACTAGAAAAAAAATTATACTTGGTTTTACAAATTTATTTAAAACATCATTGCACCAATTCACTTCAAGTTTTCGACTGATTGAAATACACAGGTTGTTCTTTTGTTTTCCCTTTTGCTTTTCTAAATTAATTGAAAGAGTCCTCAGGTCTTAGCGTGGACTTGAAATTTACAGCAAGAACTTAATTTTTTAATAGCCTGCTTGAACCAGCCGTATACCTATGCAAAAAAACATGTTGAAATTAAACAATGAACAGACATTTCTTGACAGGTTTAAACATTTCTGTTGTAGATTTGTGATTTGACTTTATAATAACTAAAATAAAAAGAAATGCTATTGTTTTTTCTTTTAAAAGATTATATAAACTTATACTCTTAAAAAAGAAATTTACAGATTACCTAAGGTTTGATTATAATTGAAAACAGATTTCAAAATTTTAGATTTATAAATATAATACATATTTTAACATAGTTAATTCAATAAAGTTTAATATGAAATTTTTGGTTTACCTGGTTTAGCGGAGTCGAAAACTTGTAAAGCTGAGATGAAATTGATTGCAATAAATAAGATTAACTCTATTAAAAAATATTAAAACATGATTCATTTTTTAAATTTAGAAACAAGAAAGATGGCCATTTCAGTGTTTGAAATGAGTTTTGCACGCCTTTAGTTAAGAATTTAGACTCATGTTGAAACTTAGACTTTATTTTAATTTTGAAAAGTTACGACGTGCATTCAAAAGCAAAACTAAGATAACTGCCGTTATCTTAAGAACAGAGACTACCTCAAGAATGTAGCCTCAGGCAAGTCTACAGTCGAATCGGCTGATGCTGTGTTTACAGAGTTGCACGCCAGGGGCAGCACGTGACTGGCGCACTGTAAAAATTAAATCTGCAATGTCTTTGCACATTTAATTAAATTAGGTAGGACGTTATATTACTAACACCAAACGGTAATAATTTAACTCGGAAAAACAGAAGTAGTAATGACTTATCCAATTTCCAAAAAAACCATACAAGTATTTATAAATCATAATAATTAATGAACCATTGTTGCATTTTAAATGAGAAATCACATAATCCACATACGCAAGCACTTTACACCCAGTTAAACAATTGAAACATAATATCTTAAGTTAGTCAAACATTAAATGTTAAAAATCCATACTACTCTGCAAAAAGAGTTTTCTGGGCGGAGTAGCAATTAGAACTTTATTTATTTTGAAGACAATTCAAAATGTTTTCAGATTATAAACTTTACGATAGTGGGTTTAAGTTAAAGAACCATATTGTAATACAGTATTTGAGATGGTGGATAAAGCTAAAAGATTATCACTATGAAATATTATATAAAAAATAAAACTAGATTGCGGATAAATTATAGATAATTCAGTTGAATATGACGTATATATTTTGACAAACAATCAAAATATCGTGGTTGACGAATTACATACTACAACAGTTGAAACAACTCGACTTTGGGTATTAGAAGTGTATAAACAAATAGCCAGTTCACAATAGTTGGATCAATTCATGGAGCCATTGATCCAGAGGCATAATACAACGCAGTCAACAAGGAAGAAATAAATTATCAAAGTGGTTAGGCCGGTCAATTGAAAGTTTGGATACACGTTAATGGAAATACCATTTTGTAACGAATCTTAAACTTTGCATAAAAACGAATCTGTTTGTCGCTAATAAAATACGGTAATACTAATAAATTATTAGGAGTTTCGAATGTAAGGCTATTTGTTGAAATGTCTAAAAATAATCTAGGCAATGACGTTTTAAAATTCGCAAAGGATTAGCTAGTGGACAATAATAAATATATATATATATATATATATATATATATATATATATATATATATATCTTTTATTTGAGAATGATTTTTATGCGATTTCGTGACAAGCATAGCTGATGATTTAAGAGCCGAATCTTTCATTAGTTATTTGTAACACAAAACGTTTAATCATAACTGTGGAAGACGAAATTCAAGATAGTAGTAATAATTGACAAGTAAGGAAACCCAATCATCGTGCCATTCATTAAATTTATGAATAAATCAATAAGAAATATTATTGGTCTAATATAAAAGGACATATTTAAGACTTTATATACAATTCATAAATTTGTTTATTAACAAAACATCATGAAGAACCCTCTAGACTTGAAACGAATCTCATGCTAACATCAAGAGAGTATTAGAGATTGTTTACATAGATACCGTTTCGCTATAAAAGAAGATATTTCTCAGTTTAGTAGATGGATTTTCTTGTTAAGCGAAAGTATAAATTGTGGAAAGAGCACAATCATATAATCTAGTGAAGTCGCTGATACACTTTCATACAACTTTAAAATTATGATGCCCTAACCTTATTGTTTTGAAAAACTGAAGAGAAATTAGTATTAAAAATCCTTAATATTGAAAGTACACAAAATAAAAAAAAAAAGTATGTTATATGTATCCAACACCCCCTTCTAATGGCTTATATCGAACTACCATTTCACACAGATTTAACATGCATAATTTATGAATGATAATATTTCGAAGTTAATAGAATATGAAATAAATACATAAAATAATAGCATAGATTATGACTATATTAACATCTTTTGAACTACTTTATGGATACAATAGCTGTAATCATATTTTGAAAATTGATATTGACATACCATTTCACTTATTGCTATAAATTAACCACAGGATAAAAGAAACAAAAATATCTGATCATATGAGGATATTTATAGGATAAGCTAGGAATATATCCAAACAAGAACGATTCGCCCGAGAAGAGCCATTACCCCACATTCTAACTAAGTTCTTCGTGGAAAACATGCAGAAGCAAAGTAAGTCAAAAATAAAGTACAACAAAGATTAAATATTTATAATATACAGGAGCCGATAACAGTGGAAATAAAAATCAGGTGTTTTAACACTAAACAGAAAATTCATTTTCATATAATTATGAGACGGTGGGAAGAATTGAAAGTTAAAAAATTTAATACTATTTTTAATCATGTTCAAGTTTACTCTTGTTTCTTCCTAGCGCCGATACCGACACCACATAATTTAATTTAGAAAAAGTCAAACTTTATAGCCCCTAAAAAACCTTGGTGCACTATTTAAGTCAAATTGTATATTAGAATTTAAAATTCAAATTGCAAATAAACTTGTTGTCCGATTGTAATGTTAAATTTTATTTGAAAAATTCATAAAATTATTTAGATTTCTTTATTTTTTTTGTTCTAACTCTATGCCTCATTGGAAAAATGGGATTTATAACAAATAATATCAACATAGCTAGAAATATATTAACCAGAAATTATATTTATTAAATACATTTATTTTTTATTTTAAATATATATAGTAATAGACATTGTTTTTATGAAAAATGGGTATAATATTATTGGAAAAAAATAGTAGTAAAGAACGATAGAGAGCGTTATCTTCCATGTAGAAGAACTGTGTTAAAAGGCGTTACTGGCAATTTAAATACAAATATATGTTGGATATAAAGGTGATTATATACTCAATAAAATGAAAGACCATCACAGTTACAATGGGAATCAATTTTATTACCAATATTCAACTATTAGCAGCAGCAATTTGGAATTGAATGCAACTTGAAGCATTATTGAAGAAACTTTTGTTAGAGTTAAAGATTAATAAATAAGATAAGTTTAATAAATTAAGATTTGTAAAAAAAAAAAAAGAGTAAAGAAGAATTTTTTGTAGAAATGTTGAGATTAGGCTAGGGTGAAGAGCAGCTATTTTACAAAATTCTAACGAGTTCAATAAATCAGTTATCAAATGTAACAACATGCAGCACAAAATATTAAATTTACTGAACAAATTTCTAAATTTGGTTAGAGTAAATTTAAAATTTTGTTACATTTGATAACTGATTTAAAGAACTCGTTAGTACTTTTTAAATTTGTTGTACTTCCCTCTAGCCCTATCTGAACGATGGAGATGTAGAGTGAAATATTGAAAGGCTATTAGTTTCATTATTATTATAGTGAAGGAATACACGTTTCATCCAAACTATACAATGCTTTATAATGATTTAGAATGCTTTATAAATATTAATTCTAAAGTACATTTTGAAAATACTACATATTTCAATTTTTTTTAAAAAATTAAACAAATTATTGATTATTTACAACTTACACACTGTACTCATTGAATACGATTTAAGATATGTAACTATTATACGCAATTTAAAATATATATATTACTTTCTTGTGCTGTATTATTATGTTTAGGCAATTTTTAATGTTTAGCCTATTAAATTATTTAATATAGTATAATAACATTAAACTAATAAACAGAACATCATGGATACAAGTAAAGTATTTTTTCAGTAATTATATGTGTTAGTGATTGTTTAGTTTTATTTGTTATATATGCGATTGTAGAGTCTATATGTGTCTAACGAAATGTAAAAAGAGATGGATTAAATATAACTCTGAAGATGGTGCCACGAAGTGTCGAAATGCATTAAATAATTAGGTGAAAAAGTATTATGACAGTACAGTAAGTAGAAATACTACAATATTTTTATATTAGAGAATAATAAAATTATTACTTACTTCTTACATCTTAAGACGAGCTTCCAGTGCTTTCCGCTCCGATGGCTCGATGTCTCCGGTATAACAGTGCCGCACTCTGCCAAAACTTGCTGTTTGATAGAATATTCGCCATTGTGGCCTCCTCACCAAGTTTCACTTTTAATATTTCTCGCTCCCAAAGGAAGTGGGATCACTGGAGGAGAATGTGTTCCAGACTTTCCTCCACCAACATGCAGACGCCACACAGATCGCTACTAGATAATTTAAAACGGTGAAGATATTTGTTTGTGACAATATGACCCGTGCGAGCTCTTGCCGCAAATGAAGACACGAATCGAGGAATTGATTTGTGTAAACGGAGATCACTTGGAGTACGCTGTAGTGCGTTAAAGGCTCGTCCAGAGTCGCAGTGCTGCCATCGATGGTTCCATGTAGTTTCAAGCCAGTTTTCAGCCGCTCTCTTGCACTGCAGTAGTGAAAAACATGCTTCAGGTGCAGGGCCAATGTTACATGCGGTGCTGGCCAACGCGTCAGCTTTTTCATTGCCTGGTATACCACAGTGTCTCGGGATCCACTGCAACACAATGTTCTTTTCCTTCAGATTCGCTAACAGGTCATGGATTTCTGATATGCGGAAAAAGTAATCGTTTGCTTGACTGGCCTGAATAGCTTGAAGGGCAGATCTGGAACCTGTGAGGATGCAGATGTTTATTTGCTCGACAGTTCGGCATAACTGCAGTGCAGCACTCAAAGCCAACAGTTCAGCATTCATGCTGGAGGATGCATCACAGGGGAACAAGAAGATCTCTTGCATTTTTGGGCAGTAAAACGCCGCTCCTCCTCTTCCCTTTGCTTTGTCAACCGACCCGTCCATGTAGATCAGCAGATATGGCTCATATCTCTCACGAATCATTTCCATTGTTGCCGATTTAAGAAGCATAGGTGACTCTTGCTTTGTCAAGGATTGCTTGGATTTTGGGTCTCAGCTATGGTGGATGTTTCAAAGTCGTTGGAATAGTCTGTGGTCTCAAACATTCAAGTTCAGGACTTGGTTTATTTTTGCAATTGTAGAACGACTGACGAACGTTATTGTATCTGTCCGCAACAAAGTCATGCAAGGTAGGCGTGGCCAAAATTTGGAAATGTTTCTTGATTTGGAGCATCCGGATGTACAAGTCCAGTGGTGCAATCGCGAGCTCAATTTCCATCGCTTGGCAGCTTGTAGTCTTTGGGCATCCCAGGCAGATCCGAAGTGCACAATTCTGCATAAGTTGTAGTTTTTTAATGTGAGTTTCAGCTGCGCCACCCCACACCTCACAGGCATAAAGCATTTTTGATCTTACAAATGAGATATAGAACTGTCTCAGCATAAATGTGTCAGCTCCCCAGACTCTGCCTGAGATGACTTTTAGAGCATTTATCCTGTTGGCGCTTTTTTCGACAATTGAGCTGATATGGGCGATCCAGAGAAGCTTCGGATCCAGCTTGATTAACAGTAGCGTAGGATGTTTGTTATATGGAATTTCGATGTTATTTATAAAAACGAGTGGCTTATAGTTCTTATGTGTGTACCGTTTTGAGAAGAAACAGACTTCTGTTTTTGTAGAAGAAATGGTTAACCCCCATTTCTTACACCATTCGATAGTGTTTTCTAAAGCTTCTTGTACACTGCTAGTCGCCAAGGCTGGTTCCCGGGCAGTGGCCCATATGGTGACATCATCAGCGTAGATTGCTAGAGATACAGAGGCAGGCATAACAATTTCTAAGTCTCAGAGAGCTATGTTGAATAGTGACGGGCTAATAACCGATCCTTGCGCGATTCCATTGAGAGTGGCCCCCTCGAACGAGTAGGTATCGTTGATTTTTGTCTTGATGGTCCTGTCTTTCAAGAAATCCACAATGAATTTCCAAATGTTACCTTTTAATCCAAGTGTGGTGCATTGATTGATAATCGTAACCCTGGAGACTTTATCAAATGCAGCTTCAAAATCAATTAAGACGGCTGAGGAGCACTCTTTCCTTGAAAACACGTTGTAAATGCTTTCAATAAAGAAATGAAGTGCATCGGTAGTACCTCATTTTGCCTGAAGCCAAACCGCTGTTGACTGAGAAGTCCAAAATGTTCCATTCGCCATATCAGGCGATTATTAACCACTCTCTCTAGTAGTTTCCCAACACATGATGTGAGCTCAATTGGCCTATATGACGAAGAGAGTTCGGAGGGTTTTCCAGGCTTCAACAGGGGAATAATAGTAGCTTGTTTCCATTTCGCAGGTATAACACCTTCTGTCAAGATATTGTTGAGATTCAAAATAAGTTCAAGAGTTAGCTCCTCAGAGCAGTTCTGCAGCATTGCATTATGTACGCCATCTTCGCCTGGAGTAGTTGCCTTAAGTTGATCTATTGCACTTTTTACCTCTACTGTAGTGAACGGGTTGTTGCTGATGATTGTAATAACATATTTAATTCAATATACTTCTGAACCTAATATCTTATCAAAAAACTAACTGCAAGCAATTTTTTTAGCAAGCAAGTTACATAGATATCAGCAAGGACAAAAAAGGAGATACCTGTAATTACACCATGTTAGTGGTTACATAAAATGTAATTAAAAGGATACCAAAAATAAATCAGTATAATGTCACATTTCCCACAAATTTAAACTTAAACTGCATAAAAACACTGAAGTCACCCTCGAAGGCTTATCTGTGAACAATCCTAATATTATGACTTCTCTACAAAAACTTGAGGATCTTTCAATCATCCGGAACGACTAAATGAAATCCTAGTGAACCAACAGGTGGAACAAAACCCAAAGTTTTCAGTCAACAGAAGGACACTAATGCCCGACAAAAATAACCTCTATGATTAATTGAAAAAATAGATGTCACTCTCGACTTCAGTTTTTGTAACTTTGTCCAGTATGAAGCCCTAGAATGTAAACTTCTTTACCTTTATGACAACTTCGAGTGCGTCAGTTACTCAAGTACTCCTGAAATCCTTCCTTTGTCACGTTAAAGTTATGTTAGGAAATATTGTCCAGTTTAACATTATTAATGAGAAGTGCATGGGTTTTAGTAATATTAACGTGTCTGTTGTGTTAGCGAAAACCCTTCTTTTATTCAGATTTCAACAAAGTTTCTATGTGTAAAAATCGGCGTATATGAGTTTTGCATGAAAAGTAAATTGTTTAGCTTATATTAAAATAAATATTTAATAAAATAAATATTATTACAATTCAACACATATTTTACAAAATGATAATTACTTACTGTAATGATAACAACTTTTGATTTAATCAAAAACCATAGATTATTTACTAATAATGAAAATTTGTATTACATAGTTACTTCAATGGTTCTAAATATAATTATTAAATATTCACATCAAATCTCTTTAGACAACCTAATCCCTTGACATTGATAGACATTGCATTATCTATTCTACTGTAGGTGCTGTCTCTGACACTTCTCTGTCAGATACTAATTTTGTGACTTGTGATATGTAACATTATTAAGCATGTATAGTACGTACCGTTAAAAAAAAGTGTATTATTTTATACTGTCTTTTATACTTGTTTATTTTATCCTTGAAACATAAATAAACAATGATTGCATTTGAAATATGTATGGTAAAGTAATATTAAATAGGTATATATGTTAGCCGGAATAAATATTACAGTTAAATTGACTAAGATTTTTTTTATTGTAAAATATAGTTGGTTTTGTTACAAAAGACTAAAAATCACAATCTATTTAGAGATTTTGTAATAACATTTTTTTTTTATAGAAAATTATATTATAATTTTAAAATAATTTTATCTTGAACAAATAATATTTTTATATTATGTACTGCAATTTTCTAACAATTTATATTTTTTTATGGTACTAAGAAAAATAGATAAAAAGTAAATATACTGTATATTGTTAATTTTATAAACAAATTTAAAACATAATCAATAAAATGAAAATATATAACCGATTATATTATGAGGAATACTACTTAATATGATTAACTGTAGAGTAAAACATATTTAAAAAAATAGATCCATTGAATAAATAAAAAAAATAATTTCTACATCTATTTAAGTAATTATTTCTTGTAAAAGTTTTCCCAACAATTCAACGCAAATTTGGTGTAAAAATAATAAAATTTAGAAATTCGTGTGTTAAAATTAGGGTTTGATAAAAGAGACAAAATTACTGCAGCAATATATGTAATCAGTGTTATATCAAGGTTAAACCATCCTATAATTTATTATTTTTCATTAAATAAATGCATCTAAAAGACAAAATCATCAAATAAAATGTAATATGGTAATTATTAAATCAATGTAGATTAATGAAGGTACATATTTAATATGTAACAAGCTGCTTAATGACTTCAAACGATTTCAGTAAATATTTCTCCTTATTTTATTTATAGGCTAATGGTTACATATTTATAATACAACATTATATACAGATATTCGTCAAAATCCTAAATTGCATGGAATTTATTACAAATATAAAAGTTGAAGAAATTTTAATTTACTATACACATACACTAATTTTAAATTTAATACTTTACAATTTTATATTTGAAAAAAAAAAAGTAATTTATCTATTATAATTATTTTATAGTTATAAATAACTACTTAAATTTAATTGTAAAGAAGTTATTTATTTTTCAAAAAATTATAAATTATGACGAGTTATAAGAACATTATTTATATTAATTTATTTATAAATATTAAAATCCCTCAAAGTTGGACAAATCATATTATATAGTCAATTTTATAAATTATAAAATAATATTATTGATTTTATTCGTACAATTCATTATATATTATCTTTTTGGTAACAATTTATTTTGAATTGTGTTAAAAAAATGTTGTTATAAAATATCTCGTGAAGAAAATTTAGTATGTGGGATTTGTAAAAAACATTGTAGATAGTAGAAGAAAGTTTGGAAAGGAATCTATATTTATTTGTGTGTTACACATCTTTTATTTACAATTCATCTAAGAATTCATTACATATATAAAGTTTAGAAGAAAAATGAGGGGACAAAATAGTTTTATATATAATTATAGATTTGAAGACTTCGGAAGTGTTATGGTTGAAACAAAGTTTCATTTTGTTTTAGACGTATAGTATTAACATTCCTACACACCTTATCCCCAAGCAAACCTACAAAGTCACAAACTGAAATATTATCAAGCATATTATATGTAGATACACAATAATCACACATAGAGTAACACAAAAACATGTGCCAACAAAACATGTGTGATTATTTGTATAACATATAAATAACAAATAAATAGATTGTAGAATCATCTTCATTATATATTTAGTTTCACGCAATTTCAATATAGTAAATGTGAGCAATCCTACAATAAAGTGTCATATAGCGATAAAATTAAAAAAAGAATAACTGCATGTACATGAAAAGTGAATCCCACTTTGAAACTGTTCTAGTAATGAAGAAAGGGGGTCACGGGGCAAAAAATGAAAAAAATTATACGATTTTGAGATGTTGTGTTTTTAAAAATAATAATTTCATGCAGTTTAATTTAATGCAAGTTTCATTCAAATCCGATAAGTATTTTTTACGTTATTATTAATTTTGTGAATGCTTGCACTAGAAATACTTGCTCATTATTAGGCACTGCCAGCGCCCACACTATAATAAGATATTGTTATAGTATATTTCTATTTTGTTAGCTCGGATTTATTTTAGTTTAGGTTAGGTTAGGTTATTAGGGAGCAGATAAAACCTATTTTTAGAGACCTAGATAACCAAGATTTACTACGAAGGTGTACATGGTGGCACACAGAATGCAAGTGAGTCACTCAACAGAGTGATTTGGGCACGCCTACCAAAATCTACATTTGTCCAGAAAAATAATTTGGAACTGGGAGTGTATGAGGCAATAGCTACATACAATGAAGGGATAATTGTGAAATGTATAATCCTGGAAAAGTTAGGTATGGTTCCTTGAACCCAGTGTATTATAAGGATGATGTATACAGACATTCTACGACTGAAAAAACGCGGAAAAGACAGTGGACGAAATCGAAAAAAAATAATAATAAAAAATGCCGCTAGAAGCAACCATCATATAAAAGAAAACAGCAGAACATGTATGAGGAAGCAGATGACCTAGACAACCCAAAGTATGGTGCAGGAATGTATTAAAGTAAGATTGTTCAACTTTTTTAACTTGTGTACTGTTTTTACTTCTTTGAATTGATTTTGCCGAAAATATCATTTTTTAAGGCGCAAGGAACATTTTCTCAGGAACCGTTTGAGATAATTGGATGATTTATTTTTTTTTGATTTTGTTATCTATTTAATCTGCACATTTTCAGCAGAGGGATTAAAAACTGTCTATTACTTTTTATACAAATACATTTTATTCCATTTTTTATATATTTTTTAAACTTTTTGAAAAAAAATTACAAAATATTTAGTTTTACAAATTTTTAAAAATCCTCTCTTAAAATTTGTATATACATGTAGGCTTTAAGGTAAAACATACTTCAATGCTCTATGACTTATACTTTTAAAGAAAATGTACCGTAAAGTTATGAAAATTAACAAAGTGAAGAAAGAACCCAGTGACTCCCCAAACCTACATCCAGTCAACATTTGCATTGTAAACCAATATCCATCATTATTAACAATGTTTATTCAAATTATGTAACTGTATGTTAAAATAAAATGTATTGTATTTGAAACAATGACCTTAAAATAAATTTCAATCAAAGTTTCAAATCACACGCCTATAAAGTCGTAGAAAATGTAAACAGCTTTGTTGATAGTAGGCGTATTACTAATTTTAAATATGTATTCAATGTAATATAAATGTTTATATCCCAGAACTGTACTTAAGATAATGTTGTAAGATATAATTCATCAAATTAATTTTTAAAAAACAGTATTCAGTTTTTAAATATTATGAAAAATTATCAATAAAGTTATTGATAATACTCGTGTTATCAGGCATGCCGATAACCTAAGACCGTTATCAGTACTTACATGTAAAACATTTTATTATTGAATTTAACATGGTATTTAAATAGATGCTTGTAAATTCTGATTCATTTGATGTAATTAAATAAAATATTATTCACAGATATTTTTTAAATAGTTGTCATGAATGTTTTGTTATCATTATTATTGCACCTTGCCAAAATTGTGCATTATTACTTTCTTTCTAATAAGAAATTTAGTCAACTCAGATATCTTCAAGCTGTTAGTTATATAAAAAATCAATAAGTCGCAGTTCATATCTGGGTTTATTATTGTTAATTATTTTCAAAATACAACACACAATATTAGTTCCTACTTTTAACAAATTTAAAATACATTTTACCGCTATATATATATATATATATATATATATATATATATATATATATATATATATCTTAACAGATTAATTATACTTGAGTAATTCAGTTTTTCTCTTGGATAATCCGAAAAATATAAAATCATTTACATACCCCTACTAAAATTGACAAATACAACGTCTGTTAATATTTCAAAAAATATAGAATCTAAAATTATATTATTTTTACAAGTTTATAAAAGGGTTTCCTATACATCATAATGTACATTAAACGTTTGGGGTATTTACTTAATAACAATACAGAAAATGATATCCAAGTTGGCTTAACAAAATAGATTTTTTCTTCTTCTTACCATAATTTGTGACGTAGAGAATCCGATTTAAAAACCAAGGATCTTCTTCATAGATTCTTAAGTTTTTAAATCGTATACAATCAATAATCTCATACGTTTTCAAATATTGTAATTACGTTTCAAAATGTTTCAATATCAAATAACATACCATTTAATAATAATTGGTAAAAATCTCTTATCAAAATTAATTCTAGATGCCCTTTTTTGCAATAAATGTGATATAGTGTTGCAGCCAAGTGCTCTAATAAAACTTTAAAATACTAAGTATTTTTACTTCCATTCAAGAAAGACCATTTAATATTGCTTGGTTCAAAAATTCATGTAGTATCAAATATAATGTGTCGTATTCGTAAGTGTTCCTAATAAATTTTAACATTTTCTTTCTAATAAAAATGTTAAATTGATATGTGAGACATGTAACTGTTCTGGATTATCTACTGTATATGGCATTCAATAATATCGCATTACTTAGTTGTTTAAATTTATAATATGTTACATGTTTTAATTTCTTATTTCGTTAAACATTAAAAATTGTTTTGAGGCAGAGCTTCCACATAGCATTGGAATATAATATGTATTCATCCAAAAAACTAGAAATGAATTGGGTAATTTACTATTACTTGTACTGAAATATGGATTTTTGGCTTTAACATGGCGTCTAATGCTCCTTTCAATCAATAATTGCATATCATAGTCGCTATAGTTATATTTTTATATTGGTAATTTTATCATTTCATCAAATATTCGGCCTGGTAAAGTAAAATAATGACCTGGACAAAGTTTATAATATTCTATATAAACATTTTAAATTATCAGAAAACAATTAGTCATCTGTACGTAAAGAAAAGTCACTGTAATCTCCAAACTTTTTACAGTTAAAATTAGTGCTTGTTTTTTGAACAAATTTATAATCTTAAACTGGAATATCTTTATTGCTTATACTCTTGTGAATCTTGTTCCGTTGGGTATATTCCGGTAATCTAATTTTGACCATTAATAATATGAACTGGTAATCAACTATGTTAATACGGATAGATGGCTTTAAGAATAATATTATCATTTTTATTTAAATTTATTTAAATAAATAAATAAATCAAAATTGATACAAATAAAAGCTCTTATAAAACCAAAATATAAATATTTGATTTCAAAAAGGCTATTATAATTAGGATTAAATATATGTAACTCTTCGTCTTTAAATGGAATTTAATTATATATATATATATATATATATATATATATATATATATATATATATATATATATATATATAATTAAAAAATATGAAGTGAATGAAATTGCGCAATATATATTTTATTCAATTGAAGAAATTGATCAAATTTGAAAATATAAAACCAAACCAAATTTTACAAAGTGCACTGAATTAGCTTTTTGAATAATGTAAAATACCAAAATCTTCACTCTTCTGTTTCATGTTTACTTGTGCAATGAGATTTGAATTGATTTCTATTTGGATAACGTCTTTAACAGATATACTTGAAAAAGAGATTCTTAGGTAAATTGTATATGTCATATAAAATTGGGGCATGAGAGGAGGAATAAAATTTGTATTACTACAGTAAATAAATGTTTTAAAAAATCGCATTATACAATTTATTTACTAAGTGGTTTTAGTGGTTGTTAATCAGTAAATTAATTTTTCACAAACTTTTGTTGAATATTGTTTTCGGTACATTTCCTTTCAATAAGTAATTTAAATTTAATTTATTTTGAACCATGCTCGCCTGTAGATGTTTATTCTACCCTTTTACCATTCTCCTGGAAGTTGATTTATTACAATATCTTAGATTGTGTATTTGACCTTTTAAATATTTTTTAAATTTATCTCCATCATCCGAATCATCTAATTCAGATGACTAATTTGATTCTGGACGAAATATATTTTGAATAAAATTGTTCCAAAAAAACGAAAAATCATGTTGTGATTTTGATTTTTTTAATAATTTCCTTGTTTTGTAATTAGTAACATTTTTGGATTTAAATGTTTTGTTAAAATTCTTCTAATAATATTTAACAATTGTTGTACTGAAATGGTTAAAAAAAAACTTGTCGTTAATACTTTTTTTAGTACTACCTGAAATACGCGAAATTTCTTTAAAAGACATTTCCTTTTCCTTTATCAATAACATTTTATGTTGTAGTTCGATGCTTAATAAAATACTATTAGATAACTTAATAAACAATAGCATTATTATAAAATAAATATTTATAATCTCTCCGGTGTTGACCAAACGTCCGGATCAATTTTAAGTACATTTCCAACTGTCTTCAATATATCAAGCGTACAAGACCCAATTAATTAAAGAACTGCATAATCATATGCTCTTCTAAATCATAACCAGCAGTATTAGGTGTTCCTTTTCAGGTGTGAATGCATAAGATGTTTATCTAAGAAATCGTCAAATTGACTGATAAATTATGACTGCAAGAAAAAAAACTATTATTTTTAATAAAATGAAATGACTAAAGCCGATTCATGACTGCAAGACCCAAAAATTGTTAATTATAAAAGTGAATAACTTATTCATGATTAAGCAATTATTACTGAGTTATATTTTGATTATTGCAGTTAACGCATTATTTAATCATTGCCGTTGAAACACGTTTGATTTAGTGCAATTAATGATTATAAGAAAAAATATGATTGAGTTTTATTTTTATTATAGATATTATAATGCTTTTATTTTTTCAATGAAATCTAGTTGTCCTGTTAGTATATTCATGTGAAAATCAGTACATTAAAAGCAATGTAAACCATCACAAAAGAGAATTGGTCCATCAATCACTATAATCATATCTCACACCAAACAACAATCTAGTCGGAATGCAGTGATTGTTATTTGACTAATGTAAGTTTTCTAAAGGTTTTTCTCAATTGACATTTCTAGACAAGTTAAACTGATCTGTTTCCGTAAACAATACGAAACATAGAATGGTTCTTCAATCTTTGAAGATATGGTATAATTATGAATTTTAAATCTAACTAAAGCTATGCATTATTGGTAGTAGTGAAAACATTTATTTTTTCATATTTCTTTAGCTGTTGTGACGCAAGATTTTAGACCAGATATAATGTTAATATCTCGGCAGCTTTATAACATGCCTCAACATGTTTTCGAGTTACATACCTTAATCAGGTTAGCTATATCAAAGAAGATTTTATAGATTGTTTGTCCACCATCAACAAAGATTTGCCACATGCCACATACCGTTCTTTATTATTAATTTAAAACAATATTTTTCTTATTTCTGAGATTATAATTTACGTTAAATTTTAAAGATTTGAATTATAGTTTTGTCTTAATGTTGTTCGTCATTTCTGGAAGAGTTTTGTGATTTAACCTAACTAACATAAAATTATCTATGATATATTTTGTTTACCTTTCCAGAATTACATACTTTATAATTACCTTGATTAGTTTAAAGTGGTTACTCTATCTTTGAACCAGACCAAGTTTCTCCTTAACAAATTGTAAATACGTAAATAACCACCAGAATAGCTTATTGTAAACCATAAATATTTGTTTAACTAATTATAAGCCGGCTTAGTGTATCAGCCACTTCTATTGTTATGTGGAATAATGGATAATTATTTAGGGCCCCTCACGCTTACCAAAACCACCAAGTTCGACATTTATTACGAAATATATACTAAACATATCCCAATTATAGCATACCATCACAAAATCGTAGGCCAGCACTGCAAATGGTAGTAGACAGAGTTAAATGGCAAAAAATGTCTCATTTAATAAAATTAACCTAATTAACCCCTGAGCAAAAATTACTGGAAGTCCTTATGTATTGGCGTTGAGTCACTGTGCCACAACAACCTTGTTTTTCTTAATCAAAATTCTATATTGCCTCCCATACCTGAATCTTTAAGCTTTTTTTTCTTTATAATATAAGTACTCAGTCATAATCTTACATTTAAAAATAATTTTTAACATTAAATGTGGTTATAATTCATGACTCCAAAATTTTGTTTTCCTTTTCAATAAAGTCACTTGCGTTTAAAAAATATTATATTACTAACAAATAGAAAAAAAAAATCTTTCCTCGTGGCACTTTACTGAAAATATTTAAAGAAGGAGATATCCATTCTTATATTTATCAAACAGTTCTCACATTAGGAAATCATGGTTCTTCGAGTCTTTAATTTATTGCCGCCAAAAAAAAAAAGGTAAGGAATTTATAATATGACAATATACTTATTCATATCATTAATTTGTAAATGTCAGATTCAACATTTAAAATAGCATAATGTAGCCAATTATTTATATTCTCCCTTACATTTAGATGTTATAAATTATCCTTATCCATTGAGATTTCCCTACCATCACAGTTGTAGTATCTAATCTTAATCACGTTATTATTTTATTCAATACCTCAAATATTAAATTTCAGTAATAAACATCTGATTCACATTCCGGCTAGCCGAATATTATTTTGATTGGCGATAGTCACGTTACTCGGTTGGTGCGATTTCATATAACTCACTATTGAACTGATCGAATTGTACGGATTTTAGATACGCATACTTTCTGCTAGAGAATCTGATTGAGTCACGACAACATCACTACTTAATTAAATCAAGGTAAATTGTTCATAAGTCGTTTTTTGTGTTTGAAATATTTCAACATATTCCTCTAATCTTTATTATCTCGCTGAATTCTTGAGTCACCTATAGAGAAGTGTTGTTCACTACAAAAGAACTAAAGTGAGGTACAGAAAACAGGGATTATGACAGTACAGTAGTTTCTATCCCGCTTGTGGAAACCTTCAATCTTACATTAATTAACAAAACAATTCCCGACAACTATTGTGAATCACGATTGCTGTTTGGCCTTTAAAATAATGAACATTCGTTACTCTCCTAGAATACTTCACCTTCTAACGATTATACCAAATTTTGTTTTAATTCTGTCTCTTCGTAATTACCGTAATTTAATTTAATTTAATTATACATAAAAAACAATTTGCCATCGTACATTACAAGTTACATTTCCACGACATGAGAAAGATGGAACTTGAAGAGGCTTCCCATAATAAACTGGATTATATTTTAAGGTCGCCTGAGAAAGTAAGGCGTATGAGAGATTTAAAATGATGGGTGACAGGGGGGAGGAACAATCACATTTGACTAGGGGAAGAGCAAAGAGAATATGTAGAGGTGGTTACTTTGCAAGAGAACGAAGGCATGCATATATTCGAGAAAAAAATACCCCAGTGTAGCGTGGAATATTTTGCCAAATATGTTTCTACTGAACACTATTTTACAGGTTTCGCTTCTTATCAAAAGTATACCTGTAATACTCGACTTAATTATGTATGTAATATTTATAAAACTATGCTTACTACGGATTATTAGAACTTTTATATTAGTAAATTTTTTTTTCAATGTAAACATTTACAAAATGATTATTTTCCAAGAGTTTTTCATTATATAATAAATAAAAATGAAAACTACATAAGCGTAATATCAAATATCTATCATCTTCGGCCGACTATAGAAAAATAGTAAAAAAAAAAGTATTTTTTGTTTGTATCAATTTTCGTTTTTCAAGTGATAACAATTTTCAAAGCAAATTAAATTTAAATATTTTCGGCAGTATATTATATCAAAACTGATATCTGTTTACGAATCAGAATAGACAAAACAATTTGTCGAATATAGAAAAATTCTACTTTTTTTCACAACTTTATGTTTACCGGAAATATTAAAATTTACCAATTTTTTGAAAATATTAATAATTGAGAAAAACGGAAAGGGTTACAAAAAAGAAAAAGAAGTTGAATTTGTCTATAGTCGCAAAGAGTTTAGAGCTTCCATATTATTTTCATATAGTTTTCACTTTTATTTATGGCACAGGAGCCAAAAAAGTCTACAATATACAATATTCAAGTTTACAATATACAAAAAGTGTACAAAATTGAAGGTTTCAAAATATTCATAGTAGGCTAAGTTTTATAACTATACCATAACATAACAGTCGATTTCAGATAAAATTTATATATAGAAGGGAAAACTTGTAAAATTGTCTATAATAGTAGTATAAACGTCGACTTCAACTCAAGTTCGTGATTACGTGTAAAACAATTTGTATAACAAGATTATGTACCAAAGATAATAGTTTTAATTGATTTAAAGCAACAAATTGGGTTAAACGTCACTTCTTCCCCTATTTTTTAACCTACAACTAAATGGTTCAATCTTAGCAAACAATAGATTCGTAATCAGCACCAGAAAAAACATAAGGAAGTCAAAAATTAAAACTACTTAGTGCACCAAATGAATGGATTAGGAGAGACAAATCTAGTTACAGTAACTAAAAAAGAACATGTAGCTAAGTATTTTACCGCCACTACAATTGTTCCCTCTGACCTTCTTATATTATACTATGATCATCTTATAATATCTTATAACAATATTACATATAATTGAAATCTTGTAAAAGATTTTTTTAAATATATTTTATATAGATAGATAAACATTAGTTGGTAAATTACATGGTACGATAAAATCGTGTTTCTTTTTCAGATGTTAATTTGAATATTGAAATTGTAGGTTAAATGTAAAGAGTTAATATAAAGTATCATAAGGTTCACTCTCTTAATAATAACTTAATTGTTATCAGTAGTTTCAAGATGGCTTCTTGGCTATCTACATAGACGATGGGGAGAATATCGTTGTAGTTATTATTAATAGCATATTGTAAACGCTCCTTTAAATGTGTTAAGAAGTAACTTAAAGATAGTTTGCTTCATAACGACATAAAAAAACTTATATATTAATGGAGAAATAGTAAGTAAATATCGTTACAAAAACTTCAAGTAGCTTATTTTTCTCCTTCTGCTACAAGTATTAATAATTTCTATAATATGAAAAATTGGTTTACGCATTATATATATATATATATATATATATATATATATATATATATATATATATATCATCAATTAAGTTTATATTTGCGAAAAAGGTGCACTATTACTGCATAACTAATGATTTTGTTTGTATTTTTCTTCATAAAATACAATCAAACCATAAAAAACTAAGAAAACATGAAAAAACAAAACATTATTATGAAAGGAAAGAGTGAAAATGTAACTACAAATGAAGAATAAGAAATATGAATATCTTATACGTGCCAACTATTAATTATATATAAATAAGACTGAAATTAACAGTTTATAATCAACCTACATTATAAAATGTTTTAAAAATATGTTTTAAGTATTTTAGATAAATATGTGAAAATAGCATTAAACCGTTTTATATAGCCTACTCTATTTAAAATTCAGTTTATGAATAGTATATATGAATTGTATTTTCAAAATACAATATGCGATTTGAAAAATAGTAATTTTTCTTTTTTGTGTTCTAAAGAAAAAAAATATTTAGAATTATAACACGTTTTCAAAGTAATAGAAATCCTTAAAATATATGGATAATTAAAAACCTATCTATACTTCGTATCTTTAAAATATAAATTTAAATAACTTGATCATGAATTACCCTTTAAAGTACAATGTTTTCTCGTTTATTATCCCACTGCACATCAAGACATTTATAGTTATTTCATAATCTAATATTCGTTTATTTTTGTATCCAAAATAACGTAAAACGTTAAAAGTTTACTTACCTTCTTATGTGTCCGTTATGTGACAATTTTTTTCTACTATAACGATTTTCGGAGATTTACTCAATCATCAAAATAATTTTCACCGTTACGAAATACAATTAAATATATTGCTACAGCCAAGGGTTATAAGTGTTCTATGATGAATGCCTTATTAAATAAAAAACAAAATACAAACATTTATTTATTTTCTTTTTTTTTAACCAGGAACACTAAATACAAAGCTTGAGAATATAAAAACAAGCTACCGAGTATTGCTTCAAATAATTAAAAGTCATTTCAGAATTTCGAACCAATAATAATATATTAAAAACATCTTCCCCAAAAACCAGAAAAAAGAGTCGAGATATAAGATTTGGATTTATAAATTATTTCTGAAGAATCTAATTTATTCTACATAGATCAATCAGCGAGAGTGTTCAATTAAATATTCAATGAACATTAGCCGAAAAAGAACACAGGTGGTAATAAATCTAATTATACACGTTCCCTGATATGTGAGGACCATAACTATTTCGATTATTAAACCAATTTGATACCAGTACATGTGTACAAAAAATGCAAAATTACGAATGCTATCGAGGAAAATGAAATATACAGAGCTTTCAAAAACAAATAATGAACGACCATATGTATTTCTCCTCGAACATGTTCTACGACAGTATACATGATAACGGGTTATCTAGTACACTTCACCATGTGATTAGAAAATGTTGAGAAGGCAGTTGTCCTTTGACTACCATACTGAATGCTTACCATGCTATAATATTAATGTGTTTTCGTGTTGTAATAAGTTTAACAGAATATTTTTATTTCAATATAAACTTTGCTCAAATGTGTTTCTATTTTGAATGCCAAAGCTAGACAACGCGATAAACATTAAAGGTAAAACAGTAGGGTAATAAAAAATACCACTACTAATATAATTTGCTAGTCATTTAATATAGAGACATTGAACAATTATAAATACACTGTTATAAATCTATCTATAGGCATTTAGTTTTATCAGTATTAAATATATTCAATGATGTTTTATATTTATATACATAATAAAAGTAATATTTACAATATATAAAAGTAATAATAATGATATATATATATTTATATATATATATATATATATATGTTTACAATAAGGGAAATATAACCTAAACTAAAATAATGGTAATTTAGTATTTTTCGATTTGAAAACTTATTATTGAAATATAAAAGTAGTATTCCGTGATTATTATTTCTAGAATAACTAAAACATAACTGAAATGCAACACATTTTATATCAAATATAATACTTATATAATTGTATTTAAATAGTTAAATTTTTGAATTCCATATAATAGCAAATTGTAAAATTACTTGAAGAGCCATGCGAACAAAAACCAATTTATGCCACAATGTTTTGTAATTAAAAATTGATTCATTTGCCTTATCTTAATAAATAGTTATACATAAATCAAATGAGTAAATATAATTTGTGAATGGTATTACTATCATAATATCTGTATACACCTTATTTAAAATGAAATATAATTTCGTTTATATATTTCAAAAAAATATTGTAATTTTATGTAATATATTTTTATCAAATACAGACGGGTTTATTAAATAATAATATATGTTTCTGAGTATCAACTTCTGAGATTGATAGTCACAAGTCCCATGTTGAAGGTAAGTAATCACACTTCTCAGGAGTTGGTTGAGAGAGACAATTATTCACTGTCAGAAATAAATTATCCATGTATAGAAACATTGCTTCTTGTTTCACCTTTAAAATTTATCATGGTTTTATTCTTATACAAACAACTATGATTAAGAAAATGTATTCAACTTATAAAAAAATATAGAGTACTCAGATTGCATGTTAAAAAGGGACTAATATTTTATATTGGGGTTTTAAATTTAAAAGACGAATTTATTTACAATTTTACTTTAAACAAGCGTCTATACTTTTATTAGGTATAACACATACAGTTATGCCATAAACCATATCAATTTACACAAACGTATTTTTAAACGTTTGATTTGCAAGTAATGTAATGGTAATCATTAATTAATTAGTATTCAAATAGCATTTAGGTGTATAAACAAATATATATCTAGGCGTGTTAAATATTCAAACCGATCCATTTACAAGGAAATATTATTAATAATAAATAAACCTCTGTATATATGTATGAAAATATTTGAGTTGTTTACGTTATATATATATATATATATATATATATATATATATATATATATATATATATATATATAACTCTTGTAGTTGCGCCTTACAAGCGTGGCGAATTTAATTTTAAGCAATGTTTTATTAGGACAATACTATTCAAGAAAATGATCTACTGTAAGAAACATTTTTTTTTCACCCACATTGAACTAAGCTGCAATACAATCCTGTTATGTATCCCTATGATGTTTATTTGGTATTACAAAACAAATACGTTGTTTTATCTTCATTTTTGTAATTAAAATTTACTTCAAACATGGAATTCAATAATGTTAATAAACAAAATAGCCATGAATTAGTCAATTAAATTTAAGAAATCTAGTAAAATCACTAAAAGTTAAATTTGTAATTGGATACAAAATATTTAATAAACTGTAATTGAAAGCACAATTAGGTAAAACAAATTTAATTTTTTGACAAATTTCGAGCAAAACATGTGGTCTGAGAATTGCCAGAACAAGATTCGTTTACTTATGCTTTACTTTTTGTTTAAATTTACTTTCAAATTAATACATCATGAATCCTCTTAAATGGAACAGAACTCATATATTAATTCATCGGTAAGCATGCACACGGCTAGGAATTAAGTATAATTTTTGTAGCTGGTTTTAAAAACAGGATTAGCATCTTCTTAACACACGATAGTGAGGAGGACACCTTTTCCCCTTGAATTTCACGACGGTAGCAAGAACTTTTATAACAAGCTATATAATTTTTCACTAACTATGAAAGAACCAACTTATTCGTTTTTACCTCTAGTAATTTCGCGGTGGACAGAATTAAGTTCAAATGAAGTTTCACTAACGCATACTTTTTTTGTCTGTTTAAAAATGCATATTCCATGAAGTGTCAACTTCTAACATATTGCATTTATAGTTTTATTTACGATAATGGTAACCTTGGGAATCTAAACAACTGTTTTCAGGTATACAACGGGCGGAATTTTATGTGCGCCACAGCTCTCCCCCATTAATCGACGGAGGCGGGGAGAGGGGGGACACAGAGAGAGACCGACAATTAAAGTAAATGATACCGCTGGATATTTGAAGATGTCGCAAACAAGGTGGTTGAAATTGAATATGTTAATGAAGCAGTATGACTATGGATGTGTAGGGGATCATCCAACCCTTGGCTGGCCCTTAGACTCCTCGGCATAACCGGTGACACTGAGAGTAGAATATGGATAAAAGTTGTAAACAGTCTGTTTAATTATAAGTAGCTGTACATCTGTTCATGTATAGTGTACAATTTTGATCATATTCGGATTGATAGTATGTTACTAATATCCCAAATGCCCCGACATCCAGCAATCCATTGGCACACCACCTATATGCAACACAACACTACATATTGAGTATACAGGGATATTCACCCTGATTGCACCAACATCATGTAGTGCAATAGGACACCGTGTCGCTAATTAGGGGTTAAAGGGAAGATATGCTTGAGCAAGCAAGTAGTTCTCACGCCAGAGTACATCTTGGTAACTATAGGATACTTTAAACATGTCTATGAGAGTGTATAATATGTGTTTTATTTTATTAGAGTGTATGGTATTCCTTTTCTTAGATTGGTCCAAAATTAAACATCAATTCATTCTATTTCCCCTAAAACGATAAATGGGATAGTGGTGCTTTCACTACTGAAGTTAAATATTTTGTATGAAATTAATCTATGTTCATAATCAAATAAAAAATATATAAGAAATGAAGATACCATAATAAGAAAAAAATTGAGAACAAGTTATTAGCAAGTGGAATGATTTCAATTTATATTGTTATTGAGTGTTGCCAAATTTTATTTCTCCTTTCCTCCTCCCACTAGCCGGGCAGAACTTTTAAAACTAGCTTGCAGACATTCAGTGACTTAATACATTTGGGTATATCCCGTGCTATGATCATTTGATGTTTATTAGTATTTTTTTTTGAGTGTCGCCAACTTCCTTCATTTAACTTGCAGTTTTCTACAGATCAACTGAAACGCAAATTAAGGTGACCAAGATGAAGAAGCAATTTTTATTTAAAGAAAACATTATAAAAAAATACAAAGTTTTTACAAGTTTCGAGACTTTGTAAAGAATAGTTTATTTTAAATAAATATAAATAAAATTCATTCAAACAGCAAGTGACCAGGATACATTACACTTACAAATGATCTATGATTGTTGTATCTTGTTGTTTAAACAAGCTACTTCCTCATTGCAGATATTAGTCAACTGGAAATATGCATTGCCTCTCGTTATCTCTGCGTGGTCAGATTTACATTCCAAACAAGTTTCGCTGTTGGAAACATTTATCTGTTTCGAATCATTTTTAAATAAAATGGCACCATCTATCAAACTAAAGATAAGTAATACTTTAGCTATTACTAACCTTGGGATTCAAAAGAAAATTATTTTTTTTAAATATAAAAAAGGGTAATTTAAATATTGTCATACATGGAACAATACATCTACTGTTGTAAATGAATTTACCTCTGAAAAATATAACCTACTTATACAGCTCAGTATAGCTGAACATAAATCTAACGACATTCGCCTTAGTACCAATTACCAGAAGTATGAAACTTCCCAACCCGATAAATATCACATAAGATAACAAAATGGTGAAGATTAAAACCTGCAGTATATGCACATTAGCGTAGGAGAGTTACACGATATATTTCTACCTAAGTGAAAGACAATATGCATACAATGCAGCCGAAAAGTTGGCGTCTACTGTGCATATAATGTTACTTGGACATATACAGATGTACCCATGATGACAATTTTGACACTCTATTCCCTGACTTTTAAATAATGTGACATGTTCCAAAATGTTCTAATTACAAATTATAAATATATCTAAAATCGTTGTTTTTGTAGTATTTTTTATCATTTCTGTATCCATTTGAAGACGTAAATCCCTAATATCAATAATTTAAAATGGTGGCCTCTAAGACCTGATAAATTATATAATTTAAGTTTAACCTTAATATGATTAGGTTGTTAGTGAGATTTCAAGGAATACCTGAGTACCTGTAATCAGACTTAGTAGTGCTTTGAGGTTTTAAAGTCAACCCTTTTCACTTACTGAACTGTGAGGCAATAGCTAACAAAAGAACAATACTTTGGGATGATACCAAATAGAGGTGTAAGATTTCACTATATGAATCCATTTGTAATCCATAAATTTTGGATAACTTTTGCATTGAAAACATCCCGTATCTCAAAACCTCAAAATTAATGAAAGGGTTATTCAATCCATATCTTCATTGGCAGCAGTGCTGGTGCAAATGGAAAACATTTACGCTCACGCACGCACGCACAAACACACACCCAACCACCCAACCACCAAACTACCCCCCCCCCCTACACACGAGTATATGGAATTATAGTTTCGAATTTTAATACTTCATATACCATCTTGTAGAACAAGATAATATATAAACTATCCTATAAATCTATTTTTTTATAAGTTCTTCATTTAAATGGAACATTTAATTCTCTGATGTCAGGATTTATTAAGAAAATATTACAAAACACATACGTCACAAGTTTTTTATTAATTTGCTTTCGTCTCTTAATTAATATCGTCCATTCCATTTTTTTTTATTTTACGCCATTAATACATTATACATTATTTTCAAACGTTTTATGTTTGAAATTTAATTTATTCATGGAACTGACACAATTGTTGTTGCTAATGTGATTACATACAAATAAATAAATTTTAACTCGTATTTCTAACCATATATGTTTATACCGAAGTATATTATGTATTTAAAGTTTTTGTACACATTTTACGTGTTTAAGGAAAATTTACAAACTTAATATATAACGTAACAATCGAAGTTAGTTTGTTTCACATCTGAGAAAACTGCCAGTGAACAACGAATCGGAGTTTTATTATTAATAATAAAAAATAAAACCTACAAAGACTTCCCAACAATAATTTAAGTAAATTGATTTTATAATAAATTCTGTTGTATGTAAATATTTTGAATGGTTTGAAAGTCTTTTTCCTATCTCAGATTTGTGGGTGATATTTATATACAGTTAATCCGTAACTTTTGAAGGATGGACACATTAATAATGATTCTGAGATCAACTACTTTCTATGATTTCATCTCTATGTACATTATACAATTAACTAATTAGTCCAATTCTTAGTCACTAACAATTAGTGTTTTTCATAAATATTTATTATTTATATTCAACCACCATTTGAATAAAGTAACAGTGGTTTTAGTTTTGGAGGCGTGATTTTGTGGTAGTGATCATCTTGTAAACAAATTAGAACTACTACAATATAAAAAGGACAAGTTTCATTAAAAGAACATGAGACATTTAATAAAATGTGATATAAAGTTAAATATTTTGTGTTTGTTCTTCCTTAGAAGAGAAAGCAAACATATCCCTTCCATAGCATTTATTGAAAATGTGTTTTTCTTCCACATTGGAAATAAAAATGCCCCAAGACCTAGGATATTTATATTGCGTTCAAACAATGCATTTGTGTCCATCTTACAGAATGATTATTTTATCTTTTCTTGTTAAGAGACAAATATACGAATAGTTTATTGCACTGAATAAAATTATCTATCTAGTTTTCTTTCTCCTCCTCTCTCTTACTTTATATATTGAAGTACAATATGTATTTGTATATATTATGTAAAATTCTAACGATATGATCGTTAAAGAATTTTGAGTACATGAAAAAATTAATTTGAGTCTAAACCTAATTTCCATTGTATCTTATTTTGATTATTGTAAAATATCACCTTTTTTCTAAACACTTATTTTGAACATGTAATTTTAATCATCTTATTATTGAAAATTATTCATATATCTTTAAATGTTTAAATATGTTTGGAATAATTGAAAAACTTTAGTAGTTATTTTTGTAGGTTATATTATATTGGTAAAATATGTATCTCAATCGAAAATATCATAATAAAAATACCATATACCTAAATAATAAAGGTAAATTAAGCAATACTAAGCAGTAAGGAAAATGTGGCTTGGGTAAAATGTTTTCATTCATAAAGAACAAAAGAAATAACAATAATCTCTTTGAAACAAAACATTGTCTCGAAGAGGAGTTTTACTGTAAACAATAGAAATTTGATTTTAAGATGTAGCTTGATACTTAAATAAGGAAATAGAACAATTAAATAAGGAACATATTGAATATATTCATATATCAACTTTATTATGTGGCCATATATTTAGTTTTGTTAAATAGTCTGTTAATCTGAAGGGCACATAATTATAAATTATTAGTTTTTTTTTTTAAACGCAGTATAGTTGATTGTACTTATGGTGCTGATAAAACACAAACATAATATAATAATAAAAATAATGCAATAGTAAATTATTACCAAAATAATAATCAATAGTGCACCACAACACAAGCAATCAAAATGTACTTTAATTTAAATGTTTGGAATAATAAACAAATAGTATTACTAAACCCTTGATGATATGTGATCATTCATTAATTTGATGTAGGGACTGTCTTTGTAAAATTATATAATATAAAAACATTTATATATAATTCTAATTTATTTTAATTAATCATGGGCCAAAACTGGTATATCGCTATTATAATATACACTATTAAATCGATGAAATGTTGTGGGTATAAATTTATGTTTATACCAACACACAATTTTGAGCATCAATGATTTGTAGATGGATATATAATATTTTACGACTATCTATTTTAACAATTGTAATAATTGTGATAACACACTTGTGTTGTAAATATTTTGCGATGTAAAATAAATAAATAAAAGTAATTAAATAAAGTCTATTTTATTTTATTATATCTGATATGACTGTTTTCTACTCTTCATATTATTTTTTATTCTTTACGAAATACCTCTTACATTACTATGCATTAATATGTATGTATAATATCAAATATGAGAATTGATTTCTTCTTAAACTCGTGGTAAATATCCACAATATATTCACTATTTTATCAGTAACAATATCATAGATTTTAATTTAGTTTTGTAGCTTTTTGTCACAATAATTAATAATGTATTCGATAGGTAAAAAAGTATATTTATTCAAATAATCTAAACAGTATAGTATAATCGGTGACATATTATCACTTACAATGGACATAGTGTTATGGTTGTCTAATTAATGGAATGTCTAAGATGAAGTTGCCTAGGTTCAATTTTGTTTTCTATTAGTTTTTAACATAGAATCCTGAATATGTAATAACTACATCAATTTTTAATAATTTGCTACAAGAATTCATCTAAAACTTACATAATAATTATTGTATGTAATTCAATAGAGCCACACTGAGTGCGTTTGCATGATGTTATTGCAATGTGTACTGGTGGGTTAAGTATTAGTTTAAAGTTACATTTTTTTACTAGTGTCACATGTGCTGTAGTCTCTCTTATCACATAAACTCTAAGTTATCCTGTAAGTAATTTGTTATGGATGAGAACGTAACATGGTTTTCTACTTTACCGAACATATAGTAACACGGTTACTATATAGCAAGTGTCGTGTTAAAAACACATTACCCTAGGGATTGCCCCTGCCTTTGTTTAACAATAGTTTACCTGATAACTTTATATATCAGTTAGTGCTTTATTTTCTTTGAATTTGAATTTCTTGAAGAGATGGAATATTTGTAGATAATAATATTTATTTAATTATACTGCAAAAAGAATAAATGATCATTCAAAATCTTTGTGAATTTTAGAAATTTATATATATATATATATATATATATATATATTATATATCTTTTATATATTAAAAATATATATAAATTTGTACTGCATTTGATTAAGCAATTGGTTTTATTACTGTATATTTATTAGTTTCCCAAGATATTTTTACGATTAGTAGCCATTAACAATCCCTAGTCCTGTTGAAAGGCAACAAACAGTGACATATGACCACTCGTAGATACATTTAACAATATATTTTCTGTCTTTTCAACGATACGTATGAACTGTGTTCTTAAATTTTTAAATATTTACAACAACGAAACCTAAAACTAGGATATCTATTTTATTTTTCTTCTGTATAATATTTTATTAGTAATATAATTTAATGTTTCGATTTATTTTATTTTACTGATGTCATGTTAAATATAAGCCATGTGATATAAATTATGAATGACTAGAATGACTAAATACTGTACTTTAATATATATATATATATATATATATATATATATATATATATATATATGTCTTTTTGAGTTTGCCATGTTTGTATATTTTCAATTGTTAAAATTGATTAAAGCCCAATATCGTAAAAGTAATAAATTCTTTAATGTTCGAGACTTGGCACATTTCGGTTTAGGATTTTTCGATGATGTGAAAACACCGATCTATAAAGAGTGATTTATAATTAATTCTTTTCGATGTAGTGATGATGTAGCACGGTTTAGTTGGTAATATTCAAAAGTTGATTTATCATAAGATTATACTACGCTACCAGAGGAAGGTAAAATTCAAAACAGAATATAAAATTATTTTGGTCATAAAATAAACCGATGTTAAAACTTTGCCATACCAATTTAGTAAAATGGCAATGTATATAGAAAATTATTCCTGAAGGATCCAATTTGTTACATTTTGATATAACTAATATTTATAAAAAATTGTAAATTAAACATTATTATTTTCTAGTTACTTTCCAAAAAAAAAATAAATAAAATAGTTCCACAATCCCAAACGCTCGATAACTCTATCTTCAATTCAATGCTGGTGAAATTTTAATTATTCGAATAAATGAGAATTTTATCCTGATGAGGTGATGAAGTTAGATATTGTAAATGGTGATTATGCAATCCCGTACAATATGTACAAAGATTTTCAACGTGTTTACTCTGATAAGTTTATATTCTATTTCGAAACACTGTTCATGTTCTATTTGGAAAATTGTGTGTACGTTATCGATACGACTAAACAAAAAGATAACATTTGTAAATCGTGGAATAATATTATGCTTTATTTAATTTTCTTAAGTTGATATGGTGGTTATAAATGTAATTTTATCTATTGCAAAATTATTATACGATATTTAAAAGAATACCATAAAAGTAGTTTAAAAATAAAATTATAATAGTAAAATATATTAACCAAGTAAAACATTTAAAATACATGTCTTCCACTTTTAATGAGAACCCATGAGGATCCGTGTTCAACGATGAAATGTTAAATATGGCTATCGGGTTCTAACTTTAAATGATACAGCTGATTTAATACTTGTAACACCGTAACAACCCACGTCCTTCAGACTTGCATCACAACATTTATTAACATATATAATAATACATGACATTATGTTTACTCTTATTGTTTTTAATTACATCATGGCAAACCATACAGAATATGGCACAACTCTCATGCATCAAATCCTGAGTCAAAATTTTAACATATTTATTATTATTTAAAATTATAAAAGGTTATAATTAATTCATCAATATGTTGGCAATAACTTCAATTAATTAATCGCTACAAAATTAATTTTTTTTCAATAACTTTTTTTTTCCAAATACATGTAATTTATCAAAAAAAACAGTATTTATCGTCATCTTAAATTTTAAACTTAACCATATATGACCGTACATGTGTTTTCTGTAATTATCTGGAAACCACCATAACAAAGTAGGTTAAACTTTTGAGTCGTGTATGTCTTTAAATTTATGAGAAACTGACAGCTCATTGAGGTTATTACAATAATTAATGTTAAAATAAAATTAATACGATTTTCCATAAGTTACTCATCAAAATTAAAAATGCATTACGCTTGTAATCTTATAAATGAATGCTCATCTGTCTTGCGTTATGAGATAGTTATGACTTAGGAAATATGCTCAACTCACTTTGTTATCAATTTACGTTATTAAATATATACTATTATTTTTTTTATATGACAAAATAAAACAGGAGACGTTCCTTATTAATTATTATGTTATGTATTTCAATTTAAATCAGTGGTTGAGATAAACATTAGGTCTTTTCATATCAATCATATAGAATTTTTATATTTCACTAAATAATTACTATTATTGTCACGAATTATCAAAACACTTATTATTAATCTGTAAATTAGATTTAATTATGTGACAAAAGTTTTATACATACGTACACAGTCCCAAATAAAAAATATTTTGTAATTATTATTAAAAATCCCTTCATTAAATACATTTCTAAATCGTTATTTATTTCCTTAATAAAATAAAAATATTTATGTTAAAACAAGAGAAACTATTTTTGATATTATTTGTAATACTTTTAATGTTTTATGATAATGTTTTCAAAATTTGTAAATATTGTATATCCTAGAATATATTATATTATTTGCTATTTAAAATTACTTCATCGTAAATCATCAAAATTGGTTCCATTAGTATATATATATATATATATATATATATATGTATAAACGCTCACACTCATGCTTCCGGTAAAACCATGAAACAGAAATTATATTTTGTAAATTTAAACGTTTCTTAAACAATATTATTTATTAGTAAAAGATATTCAAGAACCAGGTTCATCCATTTATGCAGTTCCTATTAACGACCATTCAAAACGTCGGTGTGGATGACAGAGTTCTTGTGACATGGAGAAAAGTATCTTTAGACTCCTAACAATCCAAGCATAAAGTGAGAATGGCAGAATTAATAACTGTTGAATCAAAACTTTAAGTAAATCAAGTTTTTTTTTCCTTGAAACAAATGTATGTGTGGCATTAGAGAATAAAAAAGGATATATTTCATAAGACGTTTTTACAACGTTGCCACATTTTATATGTTGATGGCATGAAGAAAAAAAAACTCCCTACTTTGTATTCATGTGGTTTTCATCAAATTAAAGATGTATTTATGTTTTTGTATCTGTGATTATAATTATTAATAGTAATAAATAGTATTACATTTCTTAAATGATAGTTATACTTTATACCTCTACCAAAGAAAAACACATTTGTTGCATTCAATATATAAGCACAAATGCTCTTCATCGAAATTATGTACTGATATCATATATTACCGGTAGTTTGTGCAAACGAACAAACCTCGTGGTATAAATACTTAATAAAATATCAACATAATAATAGCGTAAAACACGTTTTAATAGTTATAGAGTACAACAGTTGATTATACTGTTGAAACATGCAATTGATCAACTATATTAACTATCAATTAATACATGCAAACTATATCAACTATTATTCTTGCTCAAATCTCATGTCTCAAAATATTCACTCTAATATTGGTAATTTCTTCATATTAAATAAGTTTTTAAAATTCTTAAAATATACAGTCTTTTAAAAATTACATTTTATTTCAAGATTTTATAAAGTTTGATTTATTTTAGAAACTAAAGTGACTGTAGTTTGTTTCCTGGAACATTAAAACAAATTTTAAATAGAATAGAATATATCATTTAGTTTGTGAAGGTTTATTTAATCTACGCATCGAATTGTTATATTCCAATTTTTAATATTAATAAAATAAATGGCTTAAAAAATCACTTATTTGCGTCACATTACATTATATACATTTTTCGGCATCACCACGTATCCATCCTAATAATAATAAAATTAATTATTTAAATAATATCCTAAATAGGAAAAGCATTTGGTTTATAATATATAAATTGGTAAACTTTTATATACATTTACGTAGGGATATACTGTATATTTTATTTCTAAAGTTGTGTACCTTTGATTTATGTAACATACAACACATTTAATATAGTCGGAATTATTATATTTACATGTGTAACTAAAAACAATTAATTTTTTGTTGTATTCTAATAGTTTAAGTACTAATATTCATGCAATAAATAAATTTAACTTATAATCCTAAGTATCTCAATAATTCTAAGTTATGTGTTTTTGTTCTATAATAGTATATGATAGGATAGGAGTCATTATATGATATTTTGTCATTAAACATATTGTCTTAATACTGATGTAATTTTATGTGGGAATTTAAAAAAAATATATTTTTGTGTCATTGGATATACAAAACAACACATATTAGTTTTTGAAATAATATTTTTAACTGATGAATATTATTTGAAATTTAATACATACAACATTAAAAAATTGTAAATAAAATTAGTAAGGTACTTGACAAAGCGTCTATACACCACAAAAACATTACTTTTTTCAAATACAATAACTTAGATTTTATGATTTTTTAACGTTACATCTTATTTAAACATGAAAAACTGCCACATAAATAAATACTTTTTTTTAATGTGAAAGTCCGACATAAAACTTATAGGTTTTACTATATAACCATACAGTTGGTTTTTAATACAAATTTTTATCTTTTGAGACGCTGAAAGTATTTGTTCCTTTACTATGAAAGATGATTGTAAATTCATAAAGAGTTTTATTTTTCAGGTACACAATTAAAACCATTATAGGTAAATAAAAAATTATTACATGATAGAAGTGAAATGGAAAATTAAGAATATTAGTTATTTTTTTGAATGCGTAGAACTATTTGTTTGATCTTGTAGCAAGTTTAAAGATGGAATGGCCAGCCCTACAGGTACTCATTAAAATGTAAGAGTAGGGATATTGACGCCTTACAGATTTAAACATTACTCTTTCTTTTCTGTTAATAAGTGTTCTTGGTTAAATACTGATTTTTTTCTGTCATCTTATTACATTCATTGGTGTTATAATTACACCATTATAATATTAAATTTACACAGTAGATGAAAACTCTGAATTTTGTATTTACAGTCGTTATATTAAATAAAAGAGTATTTTTATTTGGCTGTTGCTTTTCTGTTCATTAAAAGATTCACGATTATTACCTACTTAGTAAAAACAATTAATTGGAAAATATTTAAAATGAGTTTTAATTTAATCTTTAAACATTCACCAACGTTTCCTTTTGATAGACAGCGAGTTAACTAGAGCATAAAATTGAAGATATGTGGTGTTGTAATTACCAGCCAAGGGTTGTATGTGCAATATTATATATGATGGTTGTGATTAAAACACCATGACTGATTGGATCAATTATCATATTGACAGTTTGGTGTTTGTTCAGTTTGATATAATTGGATTATTAAAACAGAAATATGTTAAGTTAGTAACATTCAATATAGATTTAATTTAATATGTTGTAATGACTTTTATATAATGCAGTATAATAGTTTTCCATAGAATATAATTCTCCAACACATAATCATAAAAAAGGGAGTTGATTGTATAAGGGCAAAAATTATTATATAAGTTACATATTATAACCAAAAAAGTCAATTTGAAAACCTTTCATTTTATGAAGCTTTTAGTGCTCAAATTTATCATTTTTTCTACAGCCAAAAGGCTACGATATGAGGTATTAGATACACTCGAAACCTTACAAAGGATTTTAACGTGATTTTCTTCACTAAACGCCTTTGATGGTCTACTACTTCGAACATCATATTTTATACTGAAAGTGTTTTTTTTTTTTTTTTTTTTTTTTTTTTTTTTTTTTTTTTTTTTTTTTTTTTTTTAATATTTATTCTCTAATTTCAACATTTACTTTACGGTAGTTGAACACACCTTATGTTCGACAATACGCAATCTCACTACTTCAACTTATTTGTTCAACGCTTACCTTACAGAATAATAATTTCTAATTTGTCTCCTCCATAGAAATTCAATGTTTAATTAGTATTAAACAAAAAATAACCGTTCCATCTATACTCAAACAGCAAATAAAATAAAAATAATGTGGAATAATGTTTTAAAAATGAAAAAGCTTAGAGGAGATAAGAAGTTTTTAATTAAAACTGGGCTGTTGTAAAATAGGATGTTTGAGTTCTTTTTAATTTTGCTTTATAAATCTACAAACTGCTGTGCTCCTAGTGCTGATATTATTAGACAAATATAACTTACTAGCAATTTTTTATTATTTTCTATCATTTGTAACATTTATGATTTTGTTACCAATCATCCTATTAAAATAGAACTGTACCAAGGTATTTTTTAAACCTCTTCTAAAACCCATCCGCAACATAGTTCATTAACCTTTACCTACCTGCTAGGTCATCCCCCTACCTTTCCCGATTTCTCTATTCTATTTCAGTTTCCTATTACTTATGTTTATATAGTTGTCTATACCTGTAAATTATCAGTTGCCCGATGATGCCGCAAGGCGAAACAATTGTAGCTCATTTATACTATTAAAATATTTTAAACTTTAAGCTTTTGCTTTATTTTATCCTTGAATATGGAGTTTCAACAAGAAATATCTGCTATTACATTAAAGTTAAATAATTCATATTTATTAAACTTTACAATGATTAACGTTGCATAAAGTTAAATGTTTCATTATTTATTAGTTTTCAGTATAATGGTTATTTACGCTACTTAACCCATAAAGCGAAGTCAGCCAATAAGCAATTTGTTATCTATGAGAGCGTAACACGGTTTTCTACTTTACTGGATATCCAGTTTATATAGTTACATTCCAACAGGAGTCGTGTTACAAACATATTACCTCTTTGTTGACAATAGTTGTTTTGAAGATAGGTGAATATCAGTTTACTGAGCCTGTTTTACTTTTAATACAAATTCCAGAAAAAGCTATAATGTGACATAATAACCTTTTTAATAATTATATGATAATAAAAAGAAAACAGTAAAAAATGTTTAGAGGGTTGTCTTTTGTACTTGTTTCTGTAAATAAGAGGAATTGTTCATAAGTTTGACTAAATTATAAACAAGTAATTTTGGTCAAAACATATGAATAATGCTTGACATTTAATTATTATTGTGATGTTTAGTATGTCCAATAATTACTATTGAAGTAATTTCATCTAATTTTATCATAAACATTGAATATTATGCTAATGCATTATACTTTAGATTAATATAGGTTGTTAGATTAATATAGGCTTGATATTATTTAATAATAAAATAAATACTAACCATTCATAACATATTTAATATATTTCTATGACACTGTCGTTTGACATTTTTAAAGTAATATATGTGTGTATGTATACATTTAGTAGTATTAACTCGTTGGCTTCCGAGTGAAAAAAATACTACAATTTAGACCAACATCACATATGTGTGACTTGAGTTTCCTATACAGTCGTACGTCACACAATATTTACAGTGGAATAATAACATCACATAATCTCTACGTGTAAAGTAAATTATAATAATCCTTCCTTGGAACGGTTTTAATAACAAACAAATGTTACACATTATTTCTTATTCAACTGGTAATGAAAAATCCACAAATATTGTACAAAAAGTTTTTCCAAAAAGACAAATTAATTGTTGAAAGTATATAAACTGAGAACTATATCCTTTGGAATATCATCAAATAATAACTCATGTCATTATTAAAATTCCTTACAGAACAAACTAATAATCTTACAATGTGATGAGTTAGGATTGTATTTATTTTTTCAAGTATCTTATAATATGCTCAATAGTAAATATTGAATTGATATTATAATATTCAATGAAAATAATATAATATTCAATAATTCATCTGTAGTTAGGTACAGATGAATAAAACTAGGGTTTTTTTTTTTCCAAATAGTTTTAGCCTTAATAATAAACGAAAAAGATATTATAATAAAATCAAACACGCTCACAAGAATAAATGGTTATTTGTAAAAAAATTTACCTTGTAAATCAATTGATAAGTAAATAAAGGCCTATGACAGATGGTAGTTTGAAAATCATCTACATTGATTAGCGGTCGGTAACGCCAACAGACGTCAAATTATTTGGTAGAATTAATAATACTTGCCTTAGTTCATATAAAAATAATAAACACTTTTTTTTTTACAGACGTACCGAGACTGCGTGACATACTTTTTTAGACATACGGCGATAAATACTCTAAAAATATAAGTTTAGAGGTTAAACAAAGTCTACGTTTTAGAAGACAGGTTAACGACGTAGGACCCTTGTATATTGGATGGTTGCCATTTAGAGGAAAACCGTCCATAATTTATGTGTTTGTGGGTTTGAGGTTCGCTACAACTTTAAAAAAAGTTTAAGAACGTAAAAGTAAATATATTTGTTATAATTATTTACACATATGATTTTGATATTATTTTTTATTGTTGTTTTTCTACTAATCTGTACTATTCGTAAAACACAATTTTGCGTCTTAATAATTTCACGTAAACTACAGAAAGAATAACGCACTGAATAAATTGACAGCCAAAATTCAATTATACTTTGTAAAAGTTACAAAACCAAAGTTCTGTATATTTTATGTAATCTTCATTTGTAGAGAATTATGTAATCGATTCCAATGTCCGCCAAGGTCACAGGTCGCCATTAGAATAAAACTGTTATTATTACATTGAATAATGATGGAAATTACCCGTTATGCCCGTTACCCGTTATACAAATAAACGACATATACACTCCATTATATTGTCATGTTTGTTCTACACCTTTGCAAGTGCGATACATTGGGTTTATTTTATAACTTGTACATTTCAATTTTATTTTTCTAAATACATTACCGTACCTCCTTTCTTTATATACAATTCAGTTTTTCAGGTACAACAATATTCTCTGATATAAATTTCAATAAGTACCAGTATACTTGAAATTCCTAGTTAAATATGCCAAACAAACAAAGAACTTACAACTTGACAGTCTGATCTTTTTGTTGTACAGACTATTTGATTAAAGTCTGATTTTACAATATGCACACATGCAGGTAAATAGTATTGAAACAAAATTTAGATATTTATTTACTTCCTATACCTTCCATTCTTATACATTAAGGTTAGATAATTGAATAACAGATTTAAAATATACAAATATGTAGGTGTATAAAAATTGATAGAAATGACATATTATTTCAAGAACGTCAATTTTAAACTTCAATGCCAGAACCTCTCAACAGGGTTTTACAAAAGTTTATTAGTATATACAGATCGATTCAAAAATGAAATAAATACATTTATCACAACTTTTATATGTAACGTTAATTTTTTATAAAAATATATGCATAGCTCAATTTTAAATCTCAAAAGTAGTTTTATTTATATGTATAATAAGATACGCATTTAAAAAAATCATCATATGAATTTTTGTGGCGAATCCACTATCTGTTTAATTACTGCTTCTTCCAAAATTATGAGATAAATCTCAACCTGTTAACTTACTGTTATTTAAAAATGTAAAAAACGTACTGAACCTCTTGGAAAAATGACTAAATTGTCTATATAAGGAGCAAATGATCCAGTCATGTCAAAAGTAAATACTTAATCAAGAATCAAATTTCAGATTACAGACCGAAACAAACATTCATTTAAATGAGATGTGAATTTTTCTTAAACTTTCTTTAAAATAAGTCCGTTAAAAAAAATAAATAAAAACAATCAATGATAAACGTAAATGTAAAGATATCACGGAGCAAGAAAAAATCAGAAAATATCTTTTCACTTGAATTTTAATAGTTATTTCATTTCCGTAATTTATTAATTTTATTATATATCGCCCGGAATCAAACATCTTTTTTTTCATTTTTATCGTCAATAGTTAAGTTATTCTTCCGAAGAATTACTTGAAATATGTTTATTTATTTCAAATATTATACAAATATGAAACTTGTAACATCAAATCTTGATAACTCGAAATAAATAAATCATCTATTTAATATTCATAAAATGTGTTTTGAATATTTTGAGCTACCGGAGGATCACGAACGACACGGTTCAAAATTCTGTAAGAGAAAACTGAAAATAAGAATTTAAATTGATAGAATTACATAATTTTTTCAATAAACATGTCGACTTTAAGAATTGATTTTCTGAATATTTAAATATATTTTTCTGAATAAATAATTTTTTAAAGAATGTTTACATTATAGAGTCAGTGGTATTATATATTTATAGATTCCAAATCTGTTATTGTATTTTTTTAATAGTTTTTTAATCCTCTATTCTATAGAGATATCAACAGTTACTTTAACTGCAAAAATAATTCAATCTGCAAAAAAAACCGCCATTGATCTACAACGGAAATTCGTTGTATGGGGTTATATTTTGGTCAAAAAAGAAAAATATCAAAAAATAATCCCAATGCAAGGTTTGGATGTTTTGTAGAACGTTTTACTGATTATAGCCGGTCGGTGAGATTGAACTATGAAATGGTCCAAGGTCAACTCTTGCCGGCTTGTTCTAACAGTAAATCCCTAGGTCGGCAGATTTTGAATTGAACAATCATTTTTTATGAATTTTGAAAATGTTAAATAATAATGTGTAAGGATATGTAGTTGTAATACAAGTTGTATGCAATACATAACTAGTACTGTTATTTAATATTAACTAACAGACGTTACAGCATATTTAAATGAAGAATTTAAAATTTTTTAAAATTATTAAAAAATAAAAAACCTTGTTATTTCTGGAAATAAAATGTAATTTTAAGATAAAAATATTCTTGCTAAAATTTGGAAAAAATTGATATTTAAAAAGTAAGCAGAAAAGCATAAATATGAAAGTTGATAAAAGTAAATAAAAATAAATTTTGAGAAAAGGATTGTATAGAAGTAATTAAATAAATAAAGTTATATCATAATTTATAATTAAAAATCAAAATTTAGTTAAAACAAAAGAGTTATAGTTTTCACGTTATAGTATGAAAACGAAAAAAGATGAGAAGTGGAAATTTTGCAAAAATTATTAAAAACCTAATATCTAAGAGTTGTGTAAATTTCAGGAAAATCAGTCAATAAATAAACCCCAAACCCAAAGGTGTGAAAAAACGCGCTGGATTACATCACTACGGGAAGTCGCAGTGTTATATTATCACGGCTAGTGCGTTGAAATCACGGAATAAACAAAGTGACAAAGTTTGAAAACAAAAACTTTAAAGGTGTGAGAGTTAAAAACTGTAAATTACGCAAATTCTTACGTAAGCGATTAAAGGCGAATGAATAGTCCGACAAATGTCATTCGAAGTGCGGGAAATTGCGGTCGAGAGCTACAAGACACCGGTTACGTAAAAACGAAAAAACTGTTAGGAAAATTGTTATAGACAATTAAAAAAAAACAATGAAGATTTTTACATCGGCCAGTTACAAGTTGCAGAGTTTAAATGTTCAAGGATAAGTGACGTAGTCGTAGGCGGTGCCAGAATACCAACTTACAGCAAAAATAGATTAAAGGATTAATAGAGCAAAGTAATTAAAAAAGGACAATTAAAACACGGTAAACGTAATAAATAAAGTAATAATAAATAACTGAATCACCTACACCAAAAATAATCAAGAAAATTGCATTGAAAGACACTATAAATGGAACTATCTTATCGGTCCAGAGAGGGAGAAAAATTGGTATCGATATACGATAGTTTTTGGCTATAAAAAGAGCCGCACGAATCTCATTGAGGTCTCTCTGAAAAAATAGTTTGAACAGGTGCTAGGGGTGACTATGCTCGATGGTCAACTCAAAATTGTAAAGTCTCTCTCATAAAATCGTTGGAACAAGTGCTAGGGGTGACTATGCCCGAAGGTCTCTCTGAAAAAATAGTTTGAACAAGTGCTAGGGGTGACTATGCCCGATGGTCAACTCAAAATTGTAAACTCTCTCTTAAAAAAATTGTTGAACAGGTGCTAGGGGTGACTATGCCCGATGGTCAACTCAAAATTGTAAGTGCTCTCTCGAATAAAAAATTGTGGAAGAAGTGCCAGGGGTGGCTATGCCAGTTTGCCGACTCAAAATTGTCAGTAAAGAAGTTTAAGTGTTACTATGCCAAAGTATTAAAAAAGTGTCATCGAGAGTGATAGGATGTGATAGATTCGAACCTACCAGCCAGCCTTCTAAACTCCATGGAAAAGAAATGAGACAACTGTAATCGCTAAATACAACCAACCAGACACCAGAGGACCATCAGCATCCCAGGACTCAGGATCTTCAACACGGCGGTCAAGGTCTGAGAAAAATCCAAATTTCCTTTTTAAAGGGCAAAATTGGCCCGATTTTAGAGTATCACTGATTTTCCTGAGATAATTTTTTTTTATGTATTTAAATAAATGTGTTAAAATAGATAATGTTAAACTCATGTGTGGATAAAAATCTTTATAAATAAATAAATTTGATAAATTAAATTATTTGAATTCATATAGAAATAGAAATCTTTATATAGATCAATTTTAATAAAGTTATGAGTGATTGCCTTCTGCTCGAAAAAAGAAATATTTTAGTTGTTATCAGTTAATTTTCATTACAGTAATTGTTTTTGAGTTATTTGTTGACTTGTGTCAAGATTATTATTTCCAGTTGTTTTTGTTTCAAGTAATTAAAAGAATTAATTTTTTTATATTCTCTAAAACTGTGTTTTATTTAGGATTGGTCACACAATTATATGCTATATTTTCAGGTTTGTTATTATAAAAAAAAGGTAAAATATATTGTATCAAAGAGGTATTCCTAAGGACACGCACCTACGAGATTAAAATTAGAAAATAAATTAAATTCGTGTTCTCCCTGAGAAATAGGGTAATCTTAAATACAGTTACTGGAAGTCATAAATAAAAAGGGGGGTACCGGTAATTTGGGGCAACTCAAATTATCGAAGAAGTTATTCAATCCAGGCCAGCAAGATAGTAAGCCAAAAACTTCCAGTGGATTGAATAATTTATTCTTTTTGTCACGCGAGAACTTATCCTGTAGGATAAAAATCTCAGGATTCGAGACTATTACGTATTAATAAAGATAGGGGGCGTAATTAGTCTGACTCTAAAAAAGGTAGAGTTTTTTCGTTGTAGATAGAAGATGGCGCCCATACGGTGAAGCCCGAATAATTGTTTTTAGATTAGTAGTTATAAAAAGTACAGGGTAAGCGATTAGTACGTGCTATTGAACAAAGTAATACGGACAGGTTGTTTGCATTGTATAGTGTATCTGCTGTTTTGGAAAATTAGGCTAGGCTTCAAAGAATACAGATGCAGTATATTTTACCTAAATGTGTATGCTAAGTATAAGATGTATAGTTTATAAGTATACCACATACCTTAAATTATGGTGATCTGTGTTGGTTATATAATTTGGGAGGGAGTGAAATAAATAAATAATAATAATAATAAAACATAATGAAATAATTAAATTGGGTATAAAAATAGAAAGATTAAAATAATTAAACTACATAAAGATAGAATCAATTAAAAATAATTAATAAATCTCTTAATATTAAATAAAAAAAATAAATAAATAAATAAAAGAAAAACAAAATGGCGGAAAAGACCCAAGAAGGTAAATCGTTAATGGCCTACTTAGAAAAGAGAGAAAAAAATGAAAAGGCGTTAAGGGAAAAAGAAAAACAAGAAGAAAGGGCGTTAAGGGAAAAAGAAAAACAAGAAGAAAGGGCGTTAAGGGAAAAAGAAAAACAAGAAGAAAAAGCATTAAGGGAAAAAGAAAAACAAGAAGAAAGGGCGTTAAGGGAAAAGGAAAATGAAATAAGGGATAAGAGAGATAAAGAAGAAAGGGAGAAGGAGAGAAGAGAAAGACAACAGGAAAAGGAAGAGAGAAGGGCACTCTGGAATAAAATAGAAGGGAGAGTTCAGGGAATAGAATTAGAAGTAGCAAATATAGCGGCTCAACAAGAGGTTTTTAAAGCTGAAGTGGAGGGGGATTTTAGAGAAGTTAATAGTAAAATTGAATCATTAGCTGAGAATAGTAAGGTAGTAAATTCTAAAGTAGACAAATTGGAAAAAGATAATAAATTGTTAGAAATTAAAGTTAGTAGAATTGATAAAAAGGTAGGGGAAATAAATTTAGGGGGAATCAGTAGTAGAAATATAATAATAAATAAAATTGATAACGAAAATGTAAAAGTTGAGTTTTGGGGTAATCCTAAGGAAAGGCCCATGCAATTTATTAGGCAGATAGAAAATTTATTAGAAGAAATTCAAGTGGGAATGGACGATAAGGAAAAATTAAAGGTTGTCAAACGACATTTAAGATCAAATGCTGAGTTATGGTGGAATGTGGTGAAAACCGCGGATATGGGTTATAGTGACTTTAAGAAACTATTTATAGATCACTATTTGAACTTGCAGTCTCAAAAAATAGTTCGGAATAAAATTGAATATGGGAAATTTTATGAAAACGGAAATATGACCAAGGCCGAATATTTTTGTTTACTTGTAAATAAAGCCAGTGATTTAGAACCGCCGATCCCGGAAAAATATTTAATTTTCACGATTATGCAGCATTTTAGGGAGAATATTAGAATGACCATTATGGGGAAATCTATGGAAAATATTCAAGAAGCACTCACGTTTCTAACTAGTGTCGATACGATGGAGGAATCGCGTAGGGGAAACTGGAATTCCAATCAGGAGAGGGATAATAGGCAAACCAGAACCTTTCCTAATAACCCTAACCAGAGATCCTATGGTGACACCCAAAATAAACCTCGACCTCCAAACCTTTCTAAACCTGGTCCATCAAAAAACCATCCTAACTCGCCTAGGAATTTAAATGGATAAAAGAGGCTTTTTTGACACCTAATAGACCATCGGATTACACTAAGGCTGCGGATAAAATCATAAATAATAAACAAAGTAGAAATTTAATAAACTATGAAAAAATTAATAAAGAAAAATTAGAAAATAAACAAACCGTTCATCATAATAAAAATAATAATATTGGAGGAAGCAAGAAACCAAATTATCGTGTCTACGACTCTACTTATAGATTAGGGGGAGTAAACAAAATAATAAATGTCAATTGTTAACATTCGAGTCAAAAATTAAAAACAGATGTGATTCTAGGGAAAATCAACCAGAAAATAAATGTAAACAATCGAGTTATGTAACGTCAGGAGACAATCCGCGTCATAATGTCGAACCACTAGTTTACAGACAACCCACGAACTCTGATTTTAATTCGAATACAACGAAAGAAAAAGGCGGCTTCCACTACGGAGTGCGAGATAGGGACACTTCGGTCTCTACAAAACAAATTGTAGAGGAAAAACTAATCCCGAGTCCGCAGGAAACATCTAAACTGTGTGTCGGAGGATTGCATTTAGATTTACGATGGGATTTATTAGAAAAAGATAAAAAATATTTCTTAAAAGAAAAACCGATTGAGGAAACTCCTAAAATACCCGTAAATCTAGGAAACAATGTAGTTATGGTAGAAATAGATACAGGAGCCGAAATTTCACTAGTTAGTGAAGAATTATATTTAATGTTAAAGAAAGAAGGGCTTGAAATCTTGGAACTCCCTATAACTGGGGTGGAAATCGTAAATGCAGTTAAAAGTAAACCATATAAAATAAATAAACAAATTATGATATCAATAAAAATAAAAGAAGTAGAAATCGAATTAAAATTATTAATTGTAAAAAATTTAAGGTCCAGAATAATAATAGGATGTGATGTTTTGTACGAATTAAAAGCTAAAATTAATATGGAAGAGCGATATATAAAACTGTATGTGGAAAAGGAGGAAGTAATAATATATTATGAAAAAATAGTAGAAACAAAAGGTCAATTAAAAGAAAAGAATTTTAAAAAGGATTCTGTATATTTTAAAAATAATGTTAAGGGGATAAATGTGTACAAAAGGATTCAACCTGAAGGCATATTTAAAAATACAGGAAATAACAAAGTGTTGGTTAACAATAAAATTCAACAAACTTTGATAAGAGGGAGGGAGAGTGATAAAATGTAGATAGAAAACCGGATGAGACTACCAGAACGTGACAACCCCGAACAGTGTATGCAGGAGTCGGTCAGGGTCTTAGTTAGTAAAGAAGGGGATAAGATATTCAAAGGAATTGGATACTTATCGGAGGAGGAAAGGGAAAATATAAAAATAAATAAATTAAATAAATATAAATCGACGAATAAGGAATTAAATAAAAATAAATCGACGAATAAGGAATTAAATAAAAAATATAATAATAAGGACATGCAGAGTAGGATAAAGGTACTGCCTGGAATGTCTATCGACGCGCGTGAAAATAAAACTAGATCCAAAAACCACACTCGTAACACGAAATCACTAAAAACACTATCCACTAAAGTAAACGAAACAGATAATTGTAATCCAGAATTATCTGTTTCTAAGGAAAAAGACACCACCGATGTTGATAAAACCCGAAGACGACACACCACGACGGACGGACAAGAAAATCTACGTTACAAAGAAGAGTTCCACATACATGTTAAAAATTCAATAAGTAATAAAAAATCGCGTAATGAAATTAAATTAAACAAAGGAAGAAATAATAAAAGCAAATCGAACAATAGTTATAAGAGTACTTCGCATAAAAATAAGCAAAATTATAGTGTTAAATTTAGTCCGAACTATCACAGAACACACGTGAAACTGAAGACAAATTTAAAACGTTATACAGCCCATACCGTTAGAAAAAGAGAAAGTGGTTAGGGTCCAGAGTAGACAGTCGAGCGATAAACAAACAACCGAACTTTAACAAAGGGTTGTAAATAAGAAATGTTTCTGTCGACTATTCACATGATACTATTCCGACAGCAATAGGAAATACAGTTACAAAATTTAATAAATAAATACCAAAGTATTTTTTCAGAAATTCCAGGTTTGTCCAATAAATATGAACATGAGCTTAAATTAGGATCAGATAAAACATTTGTAAGTAGGAACTATCCAATTCCATTAAATTATAGAAAGCAAGTAAGAGAAGAAATGTTTCAGAAGTTTCAAGATGGCGGCCTTACCATGAAACCGAAGAAAACTTTATTTCGCCAGGAGAAAATTTAACTTTACAATATTTAATACAAAACTTTGCACTTAAACAAGATGAAAATTTAGAATGCAGTAATATTAAACATAATATAAATAATTATAATAGAAATTACAGAGTTGAAAATGAATTGTTATATAAATATGGAAGAAACCGATGGAAATTAGGGATTCCAGCAGAAATAGAGACGGAATTAATAATGGAGATACATAAAGCTTATGGACACCTGGGAAGAAACAAATTATACTACATGATGAAAAATATGTTTAGCTGTAAGGATTTATTTAGGAAAATACTAGAAATTATAATATACAGGTCCATTTGAAATTGTAAATAAAGTAGGTAGTAAGACTTACATTGTAAAAAATATAAATAATAATAAAATTAAAGGGAAATGTGACATAAAGGATTTACGAATCTACTATGGAGCATGAATTAAAATTTAAAATAAAAATAAACAAGTGTTTTGGATAGGACATAAGTTATGAAAACCCTGTATAAATGTAAAAAGAAATATAAGTGTACAACGTTTAATATAAAAATGACAAATAGTTAGAAGAAAATTCAAGATATAGTATAATTAAGCTGAATAATAAATAAAAATAATAGGTTAATGGATTTAACATGCTGCAAGGCTAAGTTAAGTATCCAGATGCATACAGAAAACTGGTTTGATGTCATAACGGGAACCCAGCCCTAATGAAGAAAACCGTAAGCAGATTAAAAACATAATATTTAGATTCAATGTGTAACGGAAGCAAGGTTGTGTTGACTAGGTCAAGGAAGACAATACTGACTTAGGATATCTACTGTAAGTCTGCTAACGGAACTAAGGTCGCAAGAATACAAAGGGAATGGAATGACAACAATCACAATAGATAAAAAATGCATATAAAGTCAGAACCAGGTTAAGTGCTACATCAATGGATTCAGCAAATTAAAACGAACAAGCCTATCGAAAAATAATTAGAAGTTAATAATTAAAAATAAAAAATTTAATAATAATAATTAATAAAAAATCAAAGGGGAAATTTTAAAGTAAAAAATAAAGGGGTAAGTTGACTAAGGGAAAACAGTAAATAAAATTAAAATTAAAATCAAAACGTTTTGAATGGGGTAACTTTGTTATTAGTAAATACTCTAGCCCGAAGTTAAGGTATGGAGATTATATAATGGTAAGTTATCTCAGGAAAATGATAGGCCCCAATACAGTGTGAAAAGTGAAGTGAACTAAATAATTATAAGAAAGACAATTAAAAAACAATTATACACAATTAATTAATATTAGAAATAAATGTCATAAAATGTATAATATAAAGATATATGATGTATTATGTTAGGAATCTAAGAGCAGAAAAGGCAAAACAGGAACAGGATAACAAGGTAAGATTAATTTTGAAGATTAATGAAGTTTAAATAATGGGTATCGTATGTTATGTCATAACTCATGAAATATTGATAATATTTCAAGGTGGCTAACATAAGGAGGGAGCTACAACGGAAATTCGTTGTATGGGGTTATATTTTGGTCAAAAAAGAAAAATATCAAAAAATAATCCCAATGCAAGGTTTGGATGTTTTGTAGAACTTTTTACTGATTATAGCCGGTCGGTGAGATTGAACTATGAAATGGTCCAAGGTCAACTCTTGCCGGCTTGTTCTAACAGTAAATTCCTAGGTCGGCAGATTTTGAATTGAAAAATCATTTTTTATGAATTTTGAAAATGTGAAATAATAATGTATAAGGATATGTAGTTGTAATACAAGTTGTATGCAATACATAACTAGTACTGTTATTTCATATTAACTAACAGACGTTACAGCATATTTAAATGAAGAATTTAAATTTTTTTTAAATTATTAAAAAATAAAAAACCTTGTTATTTCTGGAAATAAAATGTAATTTTAAGATAAAAATATTCTTGCTAAAATTTGGAAAAAATTGATATTTAAAAAGTTAGCAGAAAAGCATAATAATATTAAAGTTAATAAAAGTAAATAAAAATAAATTTTGAGAAAAGGATTGTATAGAAGTAATTAAATAAATAAAGTTATATCATAATTAATAATTAAAAATTAAAATTTAGTTAAAACAAAAGAGTTATAGTTTTCACGTTATAGTATGAAAACGAAAAAAGATGAGAAGTGGAAATTTTGCAAAAATGATTAAACACCTAATATCTAAGAGTTGTGTAAATTTCAGGAAAATCAGTCAATAAATAAACCCCAAACCCAAAGGTGTGAAAAAACGCGCTGGATTACATCACTACGGGAAGTCGCAGAGTTATATTATCACGGCTAGTGCGTTGAAATCACGGAATAAACAAAGTGACAAAGTTTGAAAACAAAAACTTTAAGGGTGTGAGAATTAAAAACTGTAAATTACGCAAATTCTTACGTAAGCGATTAAAAGCGAATGAATAGTCCGACAAATGTCATTCGAAGTGCGGGAAATTGCCGCGGTCGAGAGCTACAAGACACCGGTTACGTAAAAACGAAAAAACCGTTAGGAAAATTATTATAGACAATTAAAAGAAAACAATGAAGATTTTTACATCGGCCAGTTACAAGTTGCAGAGTTTAAATGTTCAAGGTTAAGTGACGTAGTCGTAGGCGGAGCCAGAATACCAACTTACAGCAAAAATAGATTAAAGGATTAATAGAGCAAAGTAATTAAAAAGGACAATTAAAACACGGTAAACGTAATAAATAAAGTAATAATAAATAACTGAATCACCTACACCAAAAAATAATCAAGAAAATTGCATTGAAAGACACTATAAATGGAACTATCGTATCGGTCCAGAGAGGGAGAAAAATTGGTATCGATATACGATAGTTTTTGGCTATAAAAAGAGCCGCACGAATCTCATTGAGGTCTCTCTGAAAAAATAGTTTGAACAGGTGCTAGGGGTGACTATGCTCGATGGTCAACTCAAAATTGTAAAGTCTCTCTCATAAAATCGTTGGAACAAGTGCTAGGGGTGACTATGCCCGAAGGTCTCTCTGAAAAAATAGTTTGAACAAGTGCTAGGGGTGACTATGCCCGATGGTCAACTCAAAATTGTAAACTCTCTCTTAAAAAAATTGTTGAACAGGTGCTAGGGGTGACTATGCCCGATGGTCAACTCAAAACTGTAAGTGCTTTCTCGAATAAAAATTGTGGAAGAAGTGCCAGGGGTGGCTATGCCAGTTTGCCGACTCAAAATTCTCAGTAAATAAGTTTAAGTGTTACTATGCCAAAGTATTAAAAAAGTGTCATCGAGAGTGATAGGAGGTGATAGATTCGAACCAACCAGCCAGCCTTCTAAACTCCATGGAAAAGAAATGAGACAACTGTAATCGCTAAATACAACCAACCAGACACCAGAGGACCATCAGCATCCCAGGACTCAGGATCTTCAACACGGCGGTCAAGGTCTGAGAAAAATCCAAATTTCCTTTTTAAAGGGCAAAATTGGCCCGATTTTAGAGTATCACTGATTTTCCTGAGATAATTTTTTTTTATGTATTTAAATAAATGTGTTAAAATAGATAATGTTAAACTCATGTGTGGATAAAAATCTTTATAAATAAATAAATTTGATAAATTAAATTATTTGAATTCATATAGAAATAGAAATCTTTATATAGATCAATTTTAATAAAGTTATGAGTGATTGCCTTCTGCTCGAAAAAAGAAATATTTTAGTTGTTATCAGTTAATTTTCATTACAGTAATTGTTTTTGAGTTATTTGTTGACTTGTGTCAAGATTATTATTTCCAGTTGTTTTTGTTTCAAGTAATTAAAAGAATTATTTTTTTTATATTCTCTAAAACTGTGTTTTATTTAGGATTGGTCACACAATTATATGCTATATTTTCAGGTTTGTTATTATAAAAAAAAAGGGTAAAATATATTGTATCAAAGAGGTATTCCTAAGGACACGCACCTACGAGATTAAAATTAGAAAATAAAGTAAATTCGTGTTCTCCCTGAGAAATAGGGTAATCTTAAATACAGTTACTGGAAGTCATAAATAAAAAGGGGGGTACCGGTAATTTGGGGCAACTCAAATTATCGAAGAAGTTATTCAATCCAGGCCAGCAAGATAGTAAGCCAAAAACTTCCAGTGGATTGAATAATTTATTCTTTTTGTCACGCGAGAACGAATCCTGTAGGCTAAAAATCTCAGGATTCGAAACTATTACGTATTAATAAAGATAGGGGGCGTAATTAGTCTGACTCTAAAAAAGGTAGAGTTTTTTCGTTGTAGATCATAAACTATAAATCAACATGTCTTAACAATGCTACAAAAACAATTCTTGCATAATGTGTCCAAAATTAATTCCGTTGTACTTTTTTTTAAAAAGATTTTATACTCTAAAATAAAAATACTGTATATAATAAAACATCCCCAGTTATTACAAATAAATAAAGATGAAGTAAATTCCATTACCTTTAATATCCTCGATTTATGTTTAAATATCGGTTTGATTTATTGCAACAAAAGATATATATATATATATATATATATATATATATATATATATATAACAGTTACTAAAACAATACAACCTATGATTATGATTATGATTTGAGATGGGGTGGAATCCTAACTCGAGAGGGATTCCCTGTACGTCAACCATTGGCTTATTGTACCCCCTGTGTACCGTTCCTGGAAGATTAGAACCCTGTTCCTCGAACGAGGTTCAGGATTTTTTCCACCAGGTACGTATCCTCTTCATCTCCCGGTTGCTGGATACCAAAGAGCTCCCTCCTTCTGCGCTCCAGCATCCCGCAATCGAATATGACATGTCTTGCAGACTCCGCGGCTTGCCCGCAGAGCCGACAGCTTTGGTCTCCTTCGAAGACTCCCACTGTTGCAAGATGTTTCCTGAACTGGCCATGTCCAGTGATGAGTCCTACAACTCTTTTAAGCTGTAGCCTGTCTAGCTTGATTAATGACTTCGTAAGGTAAGTACTGGGTTCTTTAATCAGCTGTTTGCTTTGTGTGAGCCCGGGAGTCCTGCGCCATCTCTGGCGTTGCTTTTCCTTGGCCCAGTTGTTAACTGCGCTTTTAGCCATACTGCGGCTGATACAGCACATAGGTTCTGGCCCCATAAAGGGTGTAGCTGCTCCTTTCTTTGCGAGAATATCTGCCATCTCATTACCTTGGATGCCACGATGACCTGGCACCCATCTCAATTCCACCATGTTCCTTGTGTAGAGCTTCTTAAGTGTAAAGAGGCAATCCTTCACCAGTTTCGAAGTGATTTGTACTGAGTCTAGCGCTTTTAATGCTGCTTGACTGTCTGAGAGAATAAGGATTTGTCTATCTCGAAAGCCTTTTGACAATCCCAGATGGGCGCAGGCAGAGATAGCTAGTAACTCTGCTTGAAAAACTGTGCAGTACTTGCCAAGACTTACACTAATGTTTGTCCTTGGTGATGAGCTGTAAATACCATAACCTGAGTTACCCTCCATAAGAGACCCATCGGTGTACCAGACAAGAGTCCCTCTGGAGGATCCTGGTTTACTGTTTCCTTCCCAGTCTTCTCGGTTACCAAGGGTTACCGTGAAGGGTCTGTTGAAGATGTATTCGGTGTGCATTGCGTCTGGCACCATGTCTAACACCGAGTTTTTGAGTGCGATGTCAACTATTTCAGTATGTCCTGCTCCAGGCAAGCCCCTCCGCCATTCGTTGACACACGTAAGTCTGTATGCGGATTTCCTTGCCTCCGACATTATGTAAATATCAAGAGGCAGGAGTCCGAGGAGAACCTCCATTGCAGCTGTTGGGCTACTTCTAAAGGCTCCGGTTATGCACAAACATGCAAGTCTTTGCAGGCTTGTTAGTTTGCTTCCTGCAGTGGTTTGGCATGATTTCTTCCACCATACCACCGCCCCGTATGTAATCTGGGGTCTGATCACTGCCTCATATAGCCAAAGGGCTATGTGAGGCTTGAGTCCCCAAGTGGTACCAATAAAACGTCTGGCTGTCATTAGTGCCCATTTCGCTTTATGGATTAAGTTGTCCAGATGTACGTTCCATGTTAGCTTTTGATCAAGGATTACTCCAAGATACTTTGCCGACATGGACATGTTCATCTGTGTGTTATCCATGGATATCCTATCCAGGGCTGTCAAGTTCCTCTTCTTAGTGAAGGGAACTATAGTAGTTTTGCTGGGATTGACGTTAAGGCCTTCCCTTGCGCACCACGACTTCACTCGCCTCAGATTATTAACCATGATATCCGAGACAGTGTAGTCGCTTTTCCCAATAACCAAGATTGCTATGTCATCCGCATAGCCTTGGATATATGTTCCTGACCGGCTGATTTCCGTAAGGAGATCGTCTACCACCATGCTCCACAGTAGAGGTGAAAGAACACCTCCCTGTGGACACCCCCTTGTGGTCGCGACCTCCAGCGAATAACCGAGCAGGGAGCTTTGGATGCGTCTGCTTCTTAGCATTGAATGAACCCATCTTGTTACAGCCGGGTTCACCTCTCGCTCTTGCAGTCTACGCACTATTGATCTAAAGGATGTGTTGTCAAATGCGCCTTCTATATCCAAGAAGGCGCACAGGGCTATTTCCTTCCTTTCCAGTGCGTCCTCGATCCTGCCCACAAGATTATGTAGAGCAGATTCACAGGATTTACCAGGTTGGTAGGCATGTTGATTTCGGTGGAGAGGTGTCCCCGAGAGCACCCCCTCCCTAATGTATCTCTCAACCAACTTCTCTAGTGTTTTCAATAGAAATGAGGATAGGCTGATTGGTCGATAAGCTTTGGCATCACAATAACTTGCTTTGCCACGCTTGGGAATAAACGTAACTCTGCTGACCCTCCATGCCTGCGGAATGTAGCCGTATGCTACGCTGGCTCTGGAAAGCTTGCAGATCAGTTGGATCAAGGCGTCAGGTCCTTTCTGCAATAGTGCAGGATAGATACCGTCTCCGCCTGGTGATTTAAACGGGCTAAATTTGTTTATTGCCCATTTTAATTTAGACATAGTGACAATTTTCCTGGCTATCTTCCAGTCTGCCCGGGATGCTCTTGGCCAAGAATTGTCCCCAGCTAGACTTAGACCGCCGTCTGTATTGTCACTACTTTTGTTACCAGGGAAGTGAGTTTCAAGTAGTAACTTGAGCGTTTCTTCCACTGTTTTAGTATACTCTCCTGTTGGTTTCCGCAAGGTGCCTACAGGATTGTTTGGTTTAGAAGCCATAACTTGTTGCAGTCTGGCTGCCTCCTTTAGACTGTTCACTTTGTGAGTGAATGCCCTCCAGGAATCAAGTTTGGCTTTTTTTATAGCTTTGCTGTATGATGTGAGAGCTAAATGGTACTCCCTCCAATCACCGCTTCGCTTGGATACATTAAAAAGACTTCTTAATTGTTTTCTCTTACGGCCGAGATCCTGTGACTACCATCTTGTGTTAGGTCTGCCTGATCTCGTACGCGGAGGACAGTTATCCTGATAGCAGTCCATGATGGCGTCGCTAAGCGAGGTCGCCACCCTGTCTACATCTGGAAATGTTGCAATATCACCTTGCATGGACCCAAGTACCGTCGATAGTTGGTCCGAGTAGGACCCCCAGTCCGTCGCTCTCGGGTTCCGAAAGTGGGATTTGACGGTAGATGTTTCTAAATGAAACATGATGTATTTGTGATCTGAGAGGGAGGCTTCTGTTGAAACATGCCAGTTCCCTATCAGATTTACAATGTTTTCTGTGCAAAAAGTAATATCTATCACCTCGTTCCTGATTTTATTGGAAAAGGTCGGTGTGTTACCTACATTAACAATTTGTAAGTTATTAGACAAGAGAAAATCAAATAATGACTAACCCCTTGTGTTTGTGTCAGAGCTGCCCCAGCCCAGGCGATGATGAGAGTTAGCGTCACATCCCACCAGAAGCTGCTGCCGCCTGACAGTAATTGACTCCACCAGAAGTTCTAATTCTCTTGATGGAGGAGGAGTTCTGGCGTCATAGGGTAGGTAGACGGAGCTAAAGATTGGACCATCATTTTCCTTCCCGTTGCGCCAGTGTATTAACACCGTTGTGATATCTCTGGAACAGAAATCCATTAGGGGCAAGCATTGCAAACCTGACCTTACTATTATGCAAGTTCGGTTGTTATTTATATTGTTACAGTATATGAGCTTACCTTTTGCATCTCCTAGCCCGGCAATCCGGCCTCGGTGGAGCCAGGGCTCCTGGACCAGTGCTAGGTCGATGTTGGACCTAATGAATGTTTGACAGAAGGAGGCCGAAGCCGCCTTACTGTGATGCAGGTTTACTTGCAGGACCCTCAGCATTGTCTCTTCCTGACAGTAAGACAAGAGAGACTTGCCAGAGTCCCACATGCGCCTTACACCCTGCTGCTTTGATAGCTGCAAGGGAGAGATCATCTACTAGGAGAACAAAGGTACGACCCTTCGGGTCCTCTTTTGTTGCCAGAGTTCTCCACTCTCCGACCCTTAGTCTCAGGTTTTGTTTGCCAAGCAAATCAAGGATCCTTTCAGGAGACTCTTCCAGCTCAGCAGGTGCTCTGAAGAACACCTTAGTGGCCCGAAGAATATCCTTCTTATCACCAACGATAAGCTCGACATCTTCACCGAGGGGTCTAATGCTGGAGATGATTTTCATCAGCCAGGATTTGCTGCTGAGATTGGAGCACGAGATTATTAGTGCTCCTTTCTCAATATAAGAGCCTGAAAAGACTGGATATGATCCGTCTTCCAGGCATTCAAATTTCGCCATAATGGCCTTTTGGACAGTTCTGCCCTGTTCCTCGGAGAGCTTGTCTTCGGGGAATCTTTTGGGCACAACTGCCATTTTTGTAGAGGCTAGAGCTTCCCCAAACGAGGTTCTGGGTTGCGCCGATGTCGATGCACCGTGCTCACCAGACTGTTTGTGTCTCTTCCTCTGGGTTTCAATAGATGGGGGAGTCTGAGCTTCGGCTCTGCCGCGCTTCAGGCCCCCCTCTTTGTTTGCAGGAGGATCGGTGGCTGTCAAAGCAGCACCTTTGTTCCTACGTTTATCGAACTTCTTCGGGTCAAAGTCCTTTCCAAACTTGGCCTTCAGTGCTCGTCTTCTCTCCGATTTGGACATCCTCGGCTTACTTTGTGCCATTTTGAGCGTGACCAACTGCTTAGTAGCGTCCGTCAGCTCAGCTGTAAAGCCGGGGGTGTCAGGATTTTCCCGGAGGAGGTCTTCATCCAGCTTAAAGCCCGATTCAACCTCCTCCATTAACACCTCCATGTCCCCAGATTATGAAGCCTGCTTAGTGGCCGCTTCTAGTCCGTCTTCATGGGGCGTTTCTTTGTTTGGTGGTTGAACCATGAGAGCATGCTCTGAGGCTGCTTCTGGTTCTGGTTTGACGGCCGAGCTTCCAGCTTGTGGCTGGTACTGTGCCGAGGTTTTTTGTTTATTTTTTTTATTTTTGATTTGGTCCATTTTGGTGCCCACGATTAGTGCAGGGTTCTAAAAGGTCCACCACACAGAGCCCGCATATGAGGTAAGGCTAAATTGAAACCGGAGGTCGCCAGGTATCCGGAGTCCGCATACTAGAGTCTAAGCTCCCCCTTAGACACGCATCCTTCGGCATATGCTGTTCCACCTTGGATTGGGTCCACAGATTGTGGAAATAGTGGGAATTAAGAATAAATGAACGTCCACAGGAGCCTCAAGCTTCTTGGGACAGAAGACAGAAGAGAGATAGGACAGATTATAGAGAGGTCAAAGAATGGTTGACGACCTCATTTTGGTTGGGGTGGTGAAAGAAGAAACAGGAGGGGGAAGGGAAGGGGTAAGACGTCCCATGCTTTAGCCGCTTTCGGTGCCGCCATCCGGCAAAGCATCAGGCCACACCGAAAACGTTGCCCATCCTGTACCGCGGGGAGGCGCATGAGTCCGCTCTTGCTGCCACCATCTGCATCCCCGGACCAAGGACCGCCTTCCAGCATATACAAATGCATTGATATTTTATAAACATAGACTACTTTGTCTAAAGTAGTAATTTAATAATTTTACATGAATTCGTCTCAAATATAGAAAATAACATACTCCACAAGAATGAGTAATGTATAACAAAGATAACTTGCACTAGATATAGATAAAAAGTTTTGTAAAGTTAATGAAAATATAAGTATTTATTATTTGTTATATCGATTCTTTATAAACATAGAATACTTTACCTGAAGTAGTTATTTTAAACTTTTACAAGGATTCATTTCTGAAACATAATATAACCCCCTGAAAGATTTATATATAAATGAGATAAATTACACTGAACATAGATCAAAGTTTTGTAAAATCTTAGAAACTCTCAATTTTAATAACTTTTAAGAATAAAAATTATAATGCACACAGATCTAACAATATATACTAAAAGAAAACTTATACAAGATGTCAAGCGATCGGCACAAAGCTTCGTGTTAGTTAGTATTCAAATTGTAAATAAATTATATTCCGGTCAAAGTTAAAATAGTTTTACGACAACTTGATTCCAAGAGAGGCCGTTTTTTTTATGTAACTCTATCTTTTACTTCATATGAAATGTAGACCGGAGTAACATATGATTATGCATTCTTAATTTGACGTCTATAGATCTAATTTAAGAAATTGTTTTTACAAATACGAGAACTATGAAATAGAAGACCTTAAGTACATTCATTTCTGCAAAATGATGAGGTTAATATATTGGACAATGAAATATGTAAATATAAATATTAACATTAATTGTAGTTGTATTTACACACAGACGTTTGCATGCTGTGTTTTTCTATACCCCCTTAATTCAAGAGTGTATTGCAATTTTAATATCCTAATTTAAATTCTGCTATTATGACTCTCCAAAAAATTGTGTATATTACTTACAAAGAGAATAATTATGTTTAACCTAATTTTACAATAGATATAGGATATTGTATGAGAAACATCAAGGTAAGATATTAAAATTTTGGATCATTTATTTATTGTATATTTGAAAGAAGTAACAAGCGATAGTGAAAAATCTTTACAGGGTGTAAACGTTATTTTCTTACAAAAGTAGCTTGTAATTTTAAGCGTATTAACGAACTTCATAAATATTTGCTTAGAATGTAGAAATGACAATAGACATAAATGTGTGTTATAAATATTACAATAATAACAGTTTATGTTTTAGTGATTACATTTATGTTACGTAAGTTTTTGCAACTCATGATAAATTACTTTCTAAAAAACATGATCAATTATCATACTATGGTATAATGTTAAGTATAAGTAGTTTTCTTTGTGTAATGTATGCAAGCAGTCTAACAAAAAGTATGACCATGCTATACATCTTCTCAGACCTTCATCAGTCAATGTCCACTTAAGCTCCCACGGGTTCTTACAAGTGTTGACATATTATTATCTGTAACACAGGTATGGCTTAAAATCTTATGTTTAAGTTAGTGTTTTAACTTTGTTTTTATTTCGTTAACTACAGTATAAATATCTATTATTTATTTAACAAAACTCTTTCAAATAATACTATATAATTGTAACTGAGTCCTAAAAATGTTGGGGATTTTGCGTATATCCCATCATTCAGGTTTGTTAAATATTTACTTATTTACTAACTGTCATTTATACATATTTTTAAAACACACAGCTAGCTAATTACACAATAGAGTAAAACAGTGATAGACGATCAATCGACTATAATTTCTGAATGAATATACATTTTTAATGTAGTATATATTGACATATGCAGAACAACATTAGTACAACACAGACAATATTAAATTGTGAAAGTTTTTGTGTAAATTTTGTTCTGAGCAGCCTAAATGTTAGAACCGAATTGGAGTTCAAGATTTAGAGCCAATGCAACAAATATAATGTTGAAATAAACTATCGCCTCTCACTGCCTTTGATGAATGGATTGAAATTTAACGGTTACTGAGCTATGAATACATACAAGCGTTAGGAATGCACGTTAAATTTTGCAAGAAACCACACACAAAAATGTTGAGATACCTCTAAATAATGTAATACTTGTAGCGCATGGTTAAACATCCATTTCCGCATTTGGTTCTTGAATTGAAACCTTGAAACCTTGTTTTAAACATTCACAATATGTAAACATAGTACAGAAAAAAAAACTTAGTGTGACAACAAATAAACAATTTTAAATTTGCTTTCAATTAAATAAACTGTCAACAAAATTGCGATTTGTTATTGTAATCCATTAAGTGTAATCCAATTACATAATTCAATATAAAATCAGTAACTGGTAATTGACTTAATAATTCCATAATTATAGTCAAATTGCTAAATAATATTTAAACAATTAACTTTGATTTATGCATGAAGTGTATTTATACAGGAAACTCATACACCCCAGTTCAAACCGTAAACAATTTAGTAAATAAATATTGTAAATGTAATTCATTAGTAAATGAACAATTTATACGAAATTATACGTATTTTTAGGGCTATTTATAGGAACTTATTAAAATTTTCCATAAATCTGTTATACGTTACATTGTTATTATTCGTGTATGTAGATAGTATGTATTAGTTACATGACAGTTACCTGTCCTGTCTTGTCAGTCCACGAATAGTTACATAATTCATAGTCCTTTAAGTTACAAAGTAACAAGATTGATTAAGTGAAAAATATGTAATATAAAATTTATATAATATTCATTCAAACATCAACAGCTCATGACAACATTGAGAGACACATCTCTTCGGCCTTTTTATTGAACTTGTTTTCTTAATAGCATTTGTATTATATTCACAAATTTGTGTTAGGCTCCCATATTAATTTTTTGTATATTGTGTTTGTTTTATTTTACTGATGATGTTCCTTCAATACTAATGTTTAAAATGAACGATAACATAATAATAATAATAATAATAATAAAAATAATAATAATAATAATAATAATAATAATAATTATTATTATTATTATTATTATTATTATTATTATTATTATTATAAATATTGTATGATTATCTACATGCCCGGCTATATCAAGATTAAAATATTCTATAATTTTTTCTTGTTTATTAAAAATATATAATCACTTTACATTAGAGTCATATAATACGTATTTTTTAAATATTTAAATCAATTCAGACCATAGAACCTATATATTTTTTTTTAAAAATAACTAACTTTCTACATATCTGCTTATGTAAGCAATAATAATAATTATTGTATATTTTATTTTTACTGTCACATATTAATGGATATTCAACAATAAACAAAATTCAATAGTATTAATTTAAAAAATAAATGTTGATAATGCTTTACAATAATAAACAGGAACATTAATTTTAAAGTTCAATATTTAAATAAATTGATGAATTGCCTTCGTGAATAAAAATTTAATTAAAGTTATAAATTAATAATAGAAATATTATCTCTAATCTCAAATTTGTTTTTCCCTAATAACTTTTTTTAAATTGCACAATAATTTAATTTCTTAATTTAATAGAAATTAAAATTAAGAAACTATTAAATTTACAATATTCATTAAATTTGTATTGTTCCTTACTTGTGCATTTATTTTCTTATTTTGTAACAATTTATTTTAAAATTCGTTATAAACAATTCCGTTTAGACAAATTACATGTAACATATAATAAATTATTTACATTTTACATACTGTACGTAGTTTTAGCACTGAATATCTATTTATTTGTGTTTCACAATTTTTTTCATTTACGTTACTTCTCTGATCATTCATTGTGCACAATGATAATTTATATAAAATAAAGTAGGAAGAAGAGTGTAATATACTTCGAATGGTTTTTAGAAGTTCAATTTTGCTTTAAGCGTGTAGTTTTTAAATCCACCACAACATATCTATTAGCAAACTCTCAAAGACACACATTCATTTGATCTCTTGTGTAAATATATAAATACACAACAAAAAAGAGACAGATTGTGTTACGTAAACATGTATCAACAAAACATCCACTGTTATTTAAAGACAATATTGAAATATTTATATAGATGATAGATTCGTCTAAATTAAATATTTTGATTAACTCTACAGTATGCAAATATAGTTAGTATGAGTAATTGTAAAGAAAAAAGAAGTTATATAGTGATAAATAAAACAAAACAAACCTTTATCAATAATCCCTCTTTCGTGAAAAGTGAATCCCATTTGAGATTTATTCTAATACAGAAGTTTAAAAGATTACCTCCAGTCTTCATTTGCATTACAAACCCATACTTTTACTGTTATTAACAATGTATATGACGTACATTTAATTATAGATTTGAAAAGGGATTTATATGAAACAAGGCTGTATGTTGTGTTAAAAGTTGTTGCAATTAAATCACTAATTTCAAGTATAAAATGGAGTAAATCAAAATTACATTGATTACATTGTTGGTGAAAAATATATAGCTCTTTGATATATATATATATATATATATATATATATATATATATATATATATATATATATATAAAGTTCTTTTAATTATAATTTCCAGGTTGTTAAAACGAATTAATAAATTGCAGGTAAACGTGGCAAATAATAGTACAATTTGTGAAAGAAAATATGTAATTTGTAAGATATATTTAAGTGTAGATTTATTTTTGTTTAAATAATTTTAATTGTTGATTGTAAAATTTACCATCGTTCTTGCAACAATTTAATATATTTACATTACATATAGTTTTTTTTTATTTTAAGGTAATTTTTTTGTGCCACTACAGTATATTCACAGTGTTACATATTTTCTTCAATTTTTAAGTTATGACATTTATAATTTCAAGTTAAATCTTACCTTAATTCTGTGAATATATTTGGCTAAACTATTTGATGTCTCAAATTTTTTCTCCAAACATATATATATATATATATATATATATATATATATATATATATATATATATATATATTTAAAAATGAGTTCAAAATTTATTTACGTTTTTATTTAGAAATTTTAAGGATTTACATTTCTTCTACGTTTTTATTGCTGTGGTTGTCGTTTTCATGAATGCATGTAACAACAAAATGTCACCTACACAACCATTCACGTAAACTTCTTTATGAACTTTTAGTGTTAAGTCATTTACTATAACTTGTTTGTAATTTTCAACATTTCCTCATTATTTCTATCACTTTATCAATATTAATATATTATTATAATAGGTATAAATATTCAATATGAATTTGGTAAATTAAAAATTATTGTACGATTATATTCCAAGGTTCTTCTAAAATTATTACCAAAAATGTGTTTTTTTTTTTATTTTGTTAAAACTTATTAATACTTGGTACGATGTTATTAAAAAAGAAAAATTCAGCCTTATATAATCTATAGAATGCTTCGTAATTTGAATCCGTTTACATTCCATCCAAATTATAAGAACGGACGATTCAATCAATTTCTGTTATTTTCAATATTGATAATATTTTGTTTGTGACAACACCAGATATCGAAAGCTGATATTTGTTTATCTTTAACTTCAATCTGTGTAAATGTTTGTACCGGAGGTCTTCTGAATACTTATAGGAATTATTTTTAAAATGAAAATTTGAAAATTTATTTATTTGACCCTCTTTTATACATATTTTAACAGGAAAAATTTGACAATCTTATATGCTTAATAATAAAATAGACAACTGTTCACATTATAAAATGTAACACATATAAAATAAATTTCATATTAACATAATAAACAATAATATTAATAATAATATTAAATAACAAAAAATACTTCCTGCTGTATTACAAGAAAATAGCAAAGGGTCACTTCATCCCGAGGTTAAAACCTGTTTGGGATGAAAATACTCTATACATTTCTAACAATATAGCTCGATGGGAGAGAAACAATGTGACCGACCAGTCCAACCCACATATACACACACAAATTACATTTAGAAAACTAGGATTTGGCTTTTATGACAAACCATTTCAAATCAACATAAAACACTAAAAAAATAGAAATACAATAATAAAACTATACAAATACATATACATAATTCACACACACACTTCTACCATTCATATTACCGGTGAAGAAGAGAGCTTTCAAGAATAAAATACAGTCACTTACTACCAGTTTATTCTCCCTCACTGGTTACTGATAAAAAACATATAGACCTGCTCCTGTTCTAATAAATATTGTTTCACGAATCTACAAAACTCGATTTTATTTGTACACGTTTTAATTTTTAAAGGCATCAGATTAAAAAATTTTGGAGCAAGATATAAGTAAAATTTTTTAAAAATTGTTAAATTTGGTTTTGGAAAAACTACGTTTAAGTCATTTCGTAAAGTCCTCCCTCGTCCCCCTGTTGTATAATTCCCTCCGCTTCTATTGTAGAATAATCTTAACACTTTAAATATATATAAATTTCTAACCGGTAAAATTTTGAAGATTTTGAATAATGGAGCAGCGTGTTCCAATTTAGTTCTATTTGCCATAATTCGAATAAAATGCTTCTGAAGTACAATGACTGGTTTTAAAACACTGTAGTACGCACCTCCCCAAACTTCAATACCATATTCTAACTTTGAGCCAATCAAAGCATGGTATATTGATTTTAATAATTTCAATTTAGTCACCGACCTTAACATGTAAAAAAACCTAATATATTTAATCAATTTCAGTTTGGTATTATCAATATGCGTTTTCCAGGAGAGTCTGGAATCCATGAATAATCCCAAATATCTAATGTTGTCTACTTGTTCTATTTCTAGGCAATCGCACGTTCCGCTTTCTTTACAGTTAATGATATGATATTTTATGTTTGTTGAAAAATAGGTCTTACGAGCAACATTATATATTATATATTTGGTCTTAGGGCTCATTACCATATAGCTCTTGGTAAACCACCATCGCAAAACATTTACGTCATCTTGCATATCTTTTCTCAACTGTTCTAATGAATCCGCCTTGTAAAAAAGTGCAGTTCCAGCACTAACTATGATCTCAGCAAAAGAGACAAGGTTCCCTTTGAATCGACCGTTACATAAGTTATTAACATATATATTAAGAATAATGTTCCAGAAAGAACTGAACCCTGCGGAATCCCATACTTCAATGTACCTTGATCACTAACGACATCGTTGACCCGAGTTCGTTGAATTCTATCCGTTAAATATGAGCGAAACCATTCAAAAGCCACTCCTCTAACACCAGCATCATACATTCTTGACAACAATATTAAGTGGTCTACTGTATCAAATGCTTTCATTACGTCTACAAATAACCCAGCGCAATATTTACCGTCATTTATACCGCTATATACCTGAGACACTAAAAAAACTATTTTTATCTAGAAACGAAACTAACCTTTCTTTTACGACCTTTTCTAAAATTTTTGCAAAAATTGACAGAAGTGATATCGGTCGGTAATTTGTTGGATTTGTTTTAACACCCTTCTTATATACAGGTGTTACCATTGCCTTTTTTAAAATTTCCGGGAATTCTCCTGAACTTAAACTATAATTAACCAGGTAAACAAGCTCATCTATTATGAATTTCGAAATGTTTTTAATAATAAAAGGTGTGACATTGTCGAACCCGGGAGCCTTTCTGTTTTTTAAAGCTGTTATAATATTTTGATTTTCTAATGCCGTTGCAGGATAGAGAAACAAAGAATTTGAGCAAGATTCGCTTCTAAAAACACTGTTGTAATTTTTTGAATCCAATTCCACTCCAATCATATCGCACTTAATCTTTCCTCTAAGCTCGTCGGCTATATTACAAAAGAAATCATTAAATACATTTGCCACCCGTTCTAGGCCTACTATTGGTTTGTTGAAATTGTCATTTAGAGCAATCTGCTCTGCATTCTTCTTATCATCTCCAACTATCTGTTTGATAAGTTTCCATTGCTTCTTTGGATCACCTTTGCTTTCCTCAAATAGACACCTATAATAACCTATCTTAGTCACTCTAATTTCATTGATTAATTTATTTTTAAAGGTATTATAGGACAACATAAGCGCAGCGTTATTAGGATACCTTAGACTTTTTCTGTATAAGGAGTTCTTTTTATTTACTAACTTAACAAGCGTATCATTAATCCATGGTTTTAACTTTCCTTTTGACTTTGTATTTACATTTGCCAGTCTGTATGATTTAGAAAAGCACGATTCTAAAATTTCGAAAAAATTTGGAAACGCAATAGAGACACTTTGAGCCATATAATACTATACTTTGAGCCACTAATAGCCACTTAGCTATTTTAATATATTCAAATAATAATCTATAATTCAACTTTGGTTTATTGGGCTGGGTTACTTGTTCTTTATTTTAATTACCACATTTCATACTCATTACAGTCATCCTATGATCAGTCACTCCACTCTCAATCACCCAACTTTCATACTCCACACTCAAACCAATACTACGTCTAAACCAAACATGATCGATAAAAGAACTGCATTTATTATTAACTCTAGTTGGGTCGGTAATTAGCGACATTAACCCGTAACTTGCCATTCTGATTAAAAAATTATCTAGATTTTTTTAATAAATCTATATTCACATCCCCACTTATTATTACATTTGGATTTTTTACTGATTGCAAAAACGTATCAAATTCAAGCGTAAACTGATCGGCATTGTATTCCTGTAATCTGTACAAGGCAATAATTTCGATAATTAAATCTTGGCCAATATTTACTTTGAACTGCATGATATCGGCAGTCGACAGGACGGCTTTCTCAACGTTCAACACAGATAAATGATCAGATAAGTAAACGATTACTCCTCCCGAGCGATAACGATTGTTACAATATTAAAATTAGACAAGCCATACTGATTAACCTCGCTATCTCCTATCCATACCTCACTTAATATAATAATATCTGGTAATTTATTTAATTTCTGTAATTTTAAGGCAGACAAATCAAAGTTTTTTCTTACACTTCTAATATTTTGCTGTACAACTATAAAATGATTGTACACATGGTCAAAACTATTACTCTTCAAAACATCAATCATAAGGTTTTAAAAACAATAAAAATATTCTAAAAAGAGCTAAATTTAAATTGTACAACAATTTTATATTATAGATTCTCTGTATTACCAAGTATTCAAACCAACAAAAAAACAAAAAACTCATTTCAATAATAACAACTCTATAATAATATAACAAATTTAGAGCATCTCCTGCCAGTAAGTCTAAACAAAGGCACGCATTTTTGTACAAAATAAGGTTTATAGCTACCAGGTCCATTTAAGTAGTTTGTTGAGGTGTCACAATCAGGTTTAGCGGTTTCATGTGTTGTAGTTCAGCCACTTGTTCCATAGTAGTTATGGTTATTACTTTAGCTCCCTCTTCCGTGCGTAACAAAATTCTCCCATTACGGACCCACAGGAAGCGAAAATTCTTCTCCTTCTTCACTTGTCTTACAGCATTGAACACACGTCTCCTTGCCTGACTAAAACTTTCATTAATGTAAACTACATTCCCAGAACTGTCGCTTAGGCCTATATCCTGAGTATTTAAATCTCGCTTGACCTTTCTTTTCCGCAAAACCTCTTCCTTTATCGCTCTCCTGGTAAATTTACAAATTATTCCTCTTGCTCTTCCTACATCCATGCCCTGCTTAAGACCTAAGCGATGACAAGCGTCAATCATATCTTCTTCAATTTGAATTCCTAAACTATTCCCTATTTTCTTGACTACGTCAATCACGTTCTCTTCTTTTTCTTCAGGTACGCCACTTATTTCTATACAGTTTGCTCTCGAGTACTGTTCCATATCTTCCAAGCGAGTTTCCAAATATTGTAATCTTTTTGACAATATTATATTCCCCTGTTTAAGGTTTTCGAATTTTTTTTCATAATCTTTTAAAATTACAGCTTGCGATTCAATTATTTTCATTAGGTCTTCTATTTTACCGTAGCACATTTCCACAGACTTCCCTAGCTCTTTTTCCAGGTCTTTAATTTGTTTTTTTGACTCACCCCGCATTTCATGCAGAAGGTTGATTACATCTTTAATACACACATCGTCCTTCTGAAGTTCTGATTCAACATGCATGCTTTTCCTTTTTGACTTTCTACAAAGTTCACAACGCCATATATCACTATTTTCAGTAATAAAATCAATATCTTCCCTTGACATTTTAACACAGGAACCGTGAAAAACATTTCCACAGTCATTACACTGAATTTTGGGTTGTCGACTTTGAACAGTTTTAACACAAGCTTTACATTTATCACTCATATTGAACTTGTAACAAAAAACAACTATTTCACAATACGTAATGGAAACAAAAAAGTTACTTATTTTCTTCAAAGCTTTATTTCCTAAATACAAAATTCTTAGAAGCCGTAACTCAATTATTAAACACGCACCAAACGTAATCACGCTAGAGATAAGGAACCGGTCGGCCACAGCACATCCATCTACCTTGAGCTCTGATTCATAACTGAAATGATATCCTGGGAAATGATATAGAAATGATTATAGAAATGATATCCTGGGAAATTTTGCAGTTACATACGAGTTGTCCCAGACTTTTGCAGTACACGCAAATTAATTGTCGTTTTTGGATTAAAAAAGGGTTATACTCTGGCCTACAATACAAATATCAAGAATAATACAAAGAATAATACAAATTAAACGGTTATTATACATTTATTATTTTATAATGATATAACATAATTATCATATACAGATATGAAATTACTTATGTCTTTCTATGAGTAAAATCAACACAATTGTTGCATTTTGTTTATTCATGGTGGCAATTGAGTATCAAAATCGCTTCATATATCATCTTCGTTAAGACGTAAAGTATCACGCAATTGTAAAATTATATTGTCTATATCTAAACTATCTTCCAGTTGTGAAAAATGTATTTTTCAAAATACAGGATGTTTCAAGAATTTATAAAATAAAAAAAATAAAATAAAAAAAATTGACTTAGGTCGAGTTTATTATTTAATATTCGAATTCTTTAAATAATAAAACGTTAACAGACAGCTAGTTCCTCTCTAAACCAACAATAATCAAATTGTTATTAATTTTCATCGCTATATTCTACAATTTAAGAATTGTTTTTCAACTACATATTTTACTTGAGTATAATTTAAATACTTTTTCACCATCAAGATCCAATTTTAGTAGTACGATTTTATGTTAATCTAGACCGTTTAAGCCCCTCCCTTACCTTAGTCACCAATATTTTGTGTTTTTCAGTGGTTATAAATTCTTGGACTTTTATTCATAAATGCCTACAACTACATTGTAATAGTACAAGAAATATATGTTTTCCTTTAGACATCAAGGTTAGCAAGTTATTGTTTCTTGGTTGTTTCATCTTGTTTACAATTGCATTATAAGACAACTATGAAACTCTCAGAAACCAATAGAACTGTTTACTAATAACGTGTAGAAATAATGATCGGATTTGATGTTAATACGAGGTGACTGACTTAATTCACTCCATATTTCAAAATATATAACTCTTATCAAAATCAACAATATTACAGTGAGTAAAATATATTTGGGAAAGTTTTTTTGTAAAACATCGTTTCCGTTCAGGGTGAAAGATGTCTGCAACTGATAATTAGACGACTCTAAATGCACTACCACCTTTTGTAGAATATCACTAAACGTCTCTTTAAAACGTGCACTCAATGTGAAGTAGGTATATTTTTCTGTACTCAAAATTCTACTAATTTATGACACACTTCATGAATAAAATTCCAGAAGATTATTTTTACAAAAGTATTTATTACTGTGAAGTCATGATGGAAAAAAAAAATGCAGTTCAAGAATTTATTTTAGATTATTTTTTTCAAATGAGGCGTCTTTACGCTGACCGCCAATGTAAATAATGATAACTGCTATTTATAGAGAGATTAAATATCGTTTTGGATTGAAGTTGCCACATGAAGTTTACAAAAATAGTAATTGTATGAGCAGAAATAGAGTTCAACATCTTTGATTTATATTTATTGAAGACATTTTTGTTGGAAATACTTACCATTCCATAGACGTAAAATATTTTTTTTCAATTGTTCAAAATATTTTCCGCATGATGAATACCACCTATTGAAGTTGTGCAACTACATGCTTTTAAATGCAATATCTCCATAATAATAACTGCAATGAAGATATATATTAGGGATCCCAACCCGCTTGCTTGACCATTGACCTTTGAAATGTTTTTTTTAGGGTTATATAAAACAGTTTATCGAACTAAATCCGCAGTAATTTATGATTTAAGAAACCGTATCTTTTCAAGAATCAACAACTGTTATTTCCTATATTATACAAAAAGTCAGATTGTCTCATATTGTATTGTTTAGTCCCAAAGACTTTCTTTAGTATTTTGTTATATTTTATTTATCATAAATGAAAAACATTTCATTAAATTATCTTACCAATGTAAGATAACGAATAAAATCGTCATTCTAGCAATTTACGTACAGAGTACTGAGCGACACACAATATTCTATTTGAAACTAAATAAATTATAAAATATGAATACTACCTGTTTTTGTTGTGTGTGTTTATTAACCTAAATAAAACTTTATAGTTCAAAATAGATAATAAATTACTAAATCATAATCGTTATAATGTACGATGACTGATTATCACATAATCTGTATTATTTATATCTATTAATAAAATGAAATGGCATCATTTATGAAAATCTTTTCCTGTAATTTGAAGAAAATTATAAAATTATAAGCTATATCCCCCATAGCACTTTTAAACTGCAAACTAAATAAGAGTTTATGAATAATGTAAAGTACACAAAATGAAGCTTTACCGTTTCTAGTTCACTTTTCTAGTGCATTAAAATTTGTATAGTTTTCGTTTTTAACACATGCAATTGCAATAAAACAATACCTTTTTCGGTAAATTGTATCTTACATAAATTCTGTAAACGAGAAAAATTAAATTTATCTTATTACGGTATAGAAATCTCAAAAAAAAACACATTTTTATATAATTTATTAGGCGGATTTATAATTAATTAATTAGGACAATATGTATTATTATTACAACTTAAAAGAATATATTATATTTAAATCTCAAAAAAAAATATAAGGAGTCTTTAAAATATCTAAGGTAAATGGTGGCCTAAAAATAAAATGTATAAACGAAGTCGATAAGGAATTTTTTGATATATTGAAAGCATTTTCTCACGTTTGTAAATAAGATCTATTTATTTATTTATTTACTGTTGGGGAATAACGGATCACATATAAATATATTTCTATTTCTATTACCAAAATCAAGGTTTCTAAACCAAAAGTTATACCCTTAATATTTATAACCACACAGATGTCTTACAATTAACACTAATGAAAATAACAAATATTATTATGTAACAATAATAAATTATGTCATTTCAAAAAATAACATTATAGTTAAGTATTTAATTTATACAATTGAAGTTAATCTATTCAATTAGTACTTAAAAATTACGTTATATACATTAAATTAGTACATTCTCTGTACTTAACATATAAAGGCGAAAGTCACCCATCAGCAATATGTTATCGATTAGAGCAGAACACGATTGTCCACTCTAAACAACAACTCGTAACTCAGAGGCTAATAGGAGTCGCAATAATAACAAACATTCCCTGCCCCTCCTTAGAATTTGTTTCCATCTGTATATAATAATTCTTGGTAGTGATACAATAATATTATATTTAGTTAATGAAAATTTTTCACTACGCGGTTTTAGTATGTATTAATTAACTTGGTTTGTAAAACAAATTTTTTTTTTTAAGTGTTTTTAAACAATACAATATAGGAAAATTAATTTGAATATTTACACTTAAAAAGATAAACAATAAGCGAGTTTTACGTAAGACATATAATTTCTTGTTAACATAAGATTTATTACACATTATGAAAAATATTAATTTATCAGGTGATTGATTTTTTTTTTTTTACTGATTGATTTTTAAATTACAACTGCACTTCTTCAACCCACTTCTTAGATTAGAGTAAAGTTAAGGCAATTACAAATTTAAAATGAAAAATATAAAACCTAGGCTTTTCTTTAAATATTTTTTTATTAAAATTAACTTTAAAATTTAAAAAAATAAAACGTATTGATAGAAAGGTTTTTAGCCAGTTACAAATAATTTATAATCAAATCATTAGAACTAAAATATACATTGTTTTGTCTGCTTTATACATAAACAAATATTTTATTTAAGTATCTCTTAACATGAACATAGACCATATTTGTAATGGAATTTAAATATAAATTAGACGCTAAATATAATAATATTTTGCGTTAAATCGTGAGATATTAATAAAGTGGAAGGAAAAATATCACCGTATTCAGTGCCGCATGAATTGAAATAACCAAACAATAACTTATTACAGAAGGCTTCAATTTTATAGTTATATTTTAATTATTGTAGCTTATGCGTCTCTTAAACATTGATGTTAAAACCTGTTTGATATAATGAATTTTATATTTTTGTGAGAATTACATTGAGGTTTTATTTATTTTTTTGTAATTATAAATCTCAATGTTATCAAGTTATAAAATAAAGAAATTCCAATTAATATCCATTCATAAAATTCAATGTAACATTTCGACAAATGCAAAAAGGTTCCATCAGTCATCGCGACATATAACTCGCACAAAAGACAGTAAGTTGAAATATAGTGTAATTTTATTCTTTTTAACTTTCATGAAAATAGTTTTACATAAAACAAAGGTATAAACATAATAATAAGTGTTTAACAATATTACATTATACCAACAATAAAAATTTGTATTATTATGTATTTAAATAGTTACGTTTTAACTTAAAAGAGTTACAACTAGTTGAAATAAAATTGCGGAAACTACCCAACAATTTTAAAATACAGAAATATAAATAATTAAGCTCAAAGGTGTTGATTTATGGTAGCCATTCAGTTGATCCTATATTTACCTACTTGATTGCAGCTGACTATATTGACTATTAATGATTCAACCTAATTAACAATATTACAATACTTGAAATAAACGTTATCAGAGATTTTAAAATTCTATTAGAATTGAAAATAGTACAACTAGTTGAAATTTAGGAATCTACCCCACAATTGTTAAGCAATACAAAAAATAAAAGCAAAAAGGTGTTAGTTTAAGGTGGTCATTCAATTGATCCTTTATTTACTTACTCTAATGCAGTTGAACATATTATGATGTTCAATATTACATTCCAATAAATTTGCGTATGCTTCTTAATTAAAGTTTCCCTCAAACGATATAATATATTCTAATAAAGTTATCTCTCAACATTTCCCCCTAAAACATTGATTTTGTAAGTCATCGGGACGAACTCTTAACAAAAGTAATTATGATTTATCCTTCCATAACGGTTGTTACTTTTATTTACAAACCCTTTTAAATGAGGTGCTTACACTCGTTTATAAAGCAAATATTGTGTGATACATTAGGGTGTACAGTGACAAGCTTGCTACATAAGTGATTTCGCTGTTCACAACAGATCATCTTCATGTCTGCATGAACCGTCTATTCTTCTAAGTCTCCAATTTTTTTCAACTCTTTCTGGACCATATTCTTCTTCTCAGTCCTTAATGATTTCAACCAACACTGCCTAACTACCATGACGGTTTATCACTAATAATAGTTTATCCTATCAAAGTCTAATTACTCCTCTTGTTAACACTAAATACTAAGGAGAGAACATACAAAGATAGTGTTTAATTGTATGTCGAGGTATGTTGAATAATATGATAATATACATACTATTATAAAACTTTGCTCTCCTCCAACACAGAATACCTTTTTCTCTAATGAAGAATGAAACAATTTTGTGGAAGGGTATATTAGGAAGTAGGCGCCAATTAAAAATATTTAACCTTTACACTATGCATTAAGCTCCTTTAAATATTTCTGTACATTATCGAAAAACATAAACGAAAAACTCATTTTTATTTTATTAAATTTTATACCAGAGTTAAATATCATTTGTTAAAACGCATTCAATACTAACCTAGGCTTATATATAATTAAATATAATTTTAAATTCTTTAATAGTGAAATGGAACCCTATATTTTGTTAAGTAAATGAGAGTTACTAAACTAAATTATCAGACTTTTTTCAAAGTTTTGAATTATGATAAGAAAAATTTTCTTGGTTCATCGATTTACGGAAGAAGTAAACACAATGTGTCCTTCAATAGATAAACTAATATCCTTATATTAAAATATATGTTATTGTTAAACGAGATACAAACTACTTGCCCTAACTGTATTCATTTATTTAAATAATAAATCATGTTATGAATTGAGCGTTGATCATTTTTAGCTCATCTTTGTGATTGAATAAATTTATCTTTTTTGTATATATATATACACCATTGTATTTTTCTGCCATTGTTACTTTTTTATATTACTTTTTGTATGTATTATAATATAAGTAAGGTTATTACTTATACTCAAGTAAAAGTAACAAAATAGTTATCAGCAGCTTCATTTTACTCCAAACAATCCCTAAAATATATTTAGTTTTTATTTAATTTGTTATTTTCGATTAAAATTGTTATTGAAAATGTTATAGCTTGATTTTTATTCAATGAAGAGAATATCGTTTTAGAGTGAAGAGATTTATATATTGGCTGAATTTCGGAAAATATCTTTCTACTTACCATTGTTATATTGTAATTGCTTTCGACATTTAGTTGGTCATGATCCAAGTGCATGTTTAATACTAAGAAATGTTGGATAAATTTTGGCACGTTTTCAGGGAGTAGTCGGTCTTAAGTAAAATAATTCCCTTTCTTTTCACAAATTCATAATTATTTGTACTCTATGTCCCAATTATCCAAATAATTTATCCTAATCACAAGACAACTAATAATAAAACAAGAAGATATAAGGAACTTTTAGGTTGTTTCCAAGGAGTAATCGGTTTTAATTACAATTTCTTCCTTTACTATTCACAAATCCATAAAAGTATTAGTACAGTATATCCGTAAAATTCAAATATTATTAACATTATTTCACCACAATTCTATTTAATAAGATATCACTTTTAAGTTCAGTTGTAGAACTAAATATGTAAAGAGTGTACAAAAATAACTCTTTAAAATATGATAAAAATTTCACATTTAAATACATTTTTAAATAAAAATTTATATTATTATATTATATTATATTATATTATATTATATTATATTATATTATATTATATTATATTATATTATATTATATTATATTATATTATATTATATTATATTATATTATATTATATTATATTATATTATATTATATTATATTATATATTCGAATGTATATTAGATTATACATGTTACGGTTCAAAGATTCTAGAGAAATTTATTATGATAGTTTATATCTACGTAACTAATTACATAATAAATTCATTACATTTTTGCCATTCCTAGTAATGTCTCTCAGTCTATTAGAACGTTTCAAGGGAAACAAGATAGAACTAATACACACATTACAAAATTTACTTTTGGTTAAAATGACAGAGTTCATCCGAAACGAGTCAAAATAATTAGGAAATTGATTTATTTGAAATAAGAATGTACCCAACTAGGTTATAATAATACTTGTATAGATGTAACGGTTGTAATTTGAGATATTTAAGTTAAAAATATTGTCCTTTCTAAAATTATGACTAATATATCCATTTAAAAAAGTATTTTACAGATCTTTCTCACAGAAATAAAAATGTTTCGCTATTACTCAATAAATATTTTGTACAAAACATTTGAGGTTGATATTGAAAAGGTAAGTAATGCGAGAAAAAATAAAACAACATTAAAAAAAAAAAAAATTAAAAAAAAAAAAATTAACATAAAGAATTTTGTCAAATTTTTTTTGAACTCAGTTAACAATGAATGTTATTCCTAGAATAATTATTATTTATTTAAATAAAAACAATTATTTTCTCCATATTTTATTCATAATAATTTACAAATGATAAGTAACCGAAGATTATATAGGAATATCTATTGCCACTACTTAATGTTGTTATTGTTATATTAAAGTGTTATTGAATACATTTATTCTTTAGAAGTTATCACAATATATTTTTATTGAATAGCAATTCCCACAATTAGTAAAACAATAAGTACATTGTTTACAATTAATTAAAATAGTATGTTTCAAAAAAAAACAATAGGATGTGGAATAATTTAATAATTTAGCATATGGTAAATATGTTAGGAAGGACTGCATCAATAAAAGTGTTTTTAGTAGATGAACTAAACACATAAAATACCTTATATTTTGTATTATTTTGAGTTTTTTTTTCAATCCCCTCTTGTTTCGTTTACTCTGATTATTTTGCTCTTATCATATTACTCACGCAATATTTCAACAATAAGTAAAAATATATCAGCGTATTTTCATCTTTTAAGTAATGATAGAAAATACTATAATAGAACAACTGTCTTACAAGTTTAAATAATTCATTTATTATTTAAAAGTTACTTTACACCCTTCGAGAGTCAATATTAACCAAAACGTTTATATTGTATTACTCTACATTTTAGTGTAATAATAATAAAAATTAATATAAACTTTGACATATTTATATTATTTTATTTCTTCACTGTTCAAAAAAGGTAGAGTATGGATCCATAAAATTAGGTACTCTTACATAGTGAAAAAAATTTTTTTTTAAATACTACACAAAATTATTTTAATGAATAAAGAACCATTTACTCGCCTTTCGTTATATTTTTTTCAAAAGACAAATAATATGTTCAACGCTTATTCAGTTGGTAGATATAATAAAACAATTTTATATCAAGAAAACAAATTTATGTAAGGAATAGTGAACCCACATTAAAACAGATAAATAAAACTATCTTTTGCTAAACTATTGTTACATATTTCTTCTTTATAAGTTTATTATGTACATTATATATATGGCGATGATCAAGAGGAGCTGTTATAGGTTGCCATTAAACTATAATATACGATTTTAGAGACTCATGGCCACGTATTACTTTTGTAGTTTGCGCTCTTTCGTTTGGCATACTTTAGGTGGACTTCAGCCTCAGTTACATTTGAAATATTTTTATTTGAAGTTTTGCTTCCATAATTAATTTTATATATTAAGTCGAAAATTAAAAACTGCACAATGTTTAACTTTTAAACCATTGTTGTTGTTTTTTAAGTTGAGAGAGTAAAATAAACTAGTATTTCTATTTAAATAAACACAATTTTACATTACCTATATTTACAGTATTGAAAATAAGATTTGATTTGTTACGTACGTATTTATTTACACACATACATATAATTGATTGCTATTTGCGTCAACAAAGCGCTAATGTTGTTCCTGTTTCGTACATCGGGGTGGCACATTTGCTATCAGAATTCTACAAAGCTATAAATTTAATTTCATTGTTATAAATAAGCATCGAACTCAGGTGCTTGATAATATTGAAATTTTACAGATAATATTCTTTACTATGAAGATAATTAGTAGGACATATATAAATAAACAAATAGTACATAAATAGATTCACACTTATGATATTGTGAGACAAATGGAAATGGGGTTCTAAACATATTTTCAGTTGTATAACGTTTCTTTTTATGTAACTTTTATATATTCCCAATTAAAAACCAAATTTAAAATATTGAAAAAAATATTTGAAAAATTATATTGGAAAATACATTTGAACTACGAAAATCCTAATAATACAGACGGGAATGATAACATTTTATGAAAATATTATTTAGAATATTGACGAATGGAATGCGATAACTGAGGAAGTGATTTTGAGGACCGAGTAAACTGGGAAGAGAAGAATGAAAATAATTAAATTAAAATATAGGGTAATGGAATTATCATTATGTGGGTTTGTGCGTATGGAAGTGATATTCGACCACCACAAAATGAGTGGACAATACCAGATATGAATATTATTGATACGTCTTTTAAAAATATTAAATATATGAAAAAAAAGGATCCTGTTACTTGTTTACATAATATACATATTACGACTAATATTTATGCAAAGTAAAAGTGTAATGACATAATTATGTATTTACAAAAACAATAAAGGTGATTCAATTTCAAGTAGCACTTTAAATGTAAATGTTTGTTGAAATGTCCATGAATATAAACATACTACTATAATACAAACATTAGACATACAGAAATTTTTATTTTCAGTATATAATTTTACGTATGTATTTTTTTATTTGTGGTGTATTCTTACCTTGTAGCTAATGAAGTTTATAATTATTGAGACATCATCTGGAAATTTAAAAAACACAATCACATATACATACCCATACACATCCAAAGCACATTTCACTCCACGTAGAGGTCGTTTATAGATTTAAATCATGTGAACGACGTGTTATATCAAGAATGTGAACGTCCAAACGGCGAATCGACACTGAGTTCGGTTCTGTCCTTTTATATCTTATCAGTATTTATAAAGGTTGGATGGAATTGTATCTTGATCTACGTGTCGAAAATCATATTTGACTTGAAGTAGAGTTGGTAGTTTAATATTATTGTGGAATCGCGTTTCGTGGCTTTATTAATTTGAAATTTTTCCATGGCGTTCATAATTCGGCCTTTGCCGGAAATATGCATGATTTCTAATTTTTTATAGAACCTTAAATATGAAACAAATGTTAATAGGGTGCACTGAACTTGTAGTAATCAGTTTTTGATGGTAGGTTTTCCTTAAATCGTGTCTGCAATGGACGCATCTCTGGCCTATGTAGTAGCTAGGACAGTCGTTGCATTTCGTCTTGTATATGCCGGCTCGAAATTTTGGGTGCAAACTAGTTCCAAAACGATGTTGTACAATTAATTCAAATTTATTGATTGTACTAAATGTAGTGATTACTCGGCTTCAAAGATAACCTCACCATTACCAACAAGCAGGCGTGGAAGAGTTACTGTTGCTATTGCAAAACAGTATTAAACAAAACAACCTAACTTTCGAAAATAGCTTCTACAACCAGGTTGACGTGCTACCAATGGGTTCACCATATTCAGGACTATTAGCTAACTTAGATTTGAATCACTAAGAAAATAATCAACTATTATGTAATCGTAACAAATACCAACACACAAATACCAACACCATTTTCTACGGTCGCTATGTCGACGATACGTTCGTAGTTTTTAATGCTTCTAACAGTCAAGCCGTCATCCTAGTGAATTACATGAATAGCGTCAATCCAAAAATACAGTTACGCTAGAAACAGAGAATAACAAGCAACTCAATTTCCTCGACTTACCATCATAAAAGGCATAGATAAATTATGCTAATATAAAATGTACAACAAGACCACTACAACGGAAGTCATCATTCACTGTCAATCATATCATCCCTACTCCCAAAAAGTAGCCTTCCATTGCTTCATGCATATACTTCACTGTCCCACTAAATAAAAAATACTACCATTGTGAAATCAACATCATCTAACACATAGCTCAAACCAACGGGTACAATAACACATTAATAGACAAGCTGATCTAGAACTACTTTAAGAAATAAAATAGAAAACACACTGAAATAGACACAACTAGTGTTTATAAGAACATTTCTTTAGATTACACCGACGTTTTGCACAACGTCTTAAAGAATATATTCAAGAAACACTACGTCTCTCTTTCGTTCCGTACAAACAAAAGTATATATTTTTCTCATATGGGTAGAACCGATACCCGTTAGGAAAAAAAACTCCGGAGTATACAAAACAAATTGTCCAGATTGTAACAAATATTATATTGGTCAAACTGGGAGAACTTTTAATTGCTTCTTCCCAGTAATAAAGCCAACATTACCAAGTCCAATTATGTACGCCACTTACAGAAAATAACCATATACCTGGTGAATTCCACTCTATCGTAGGGTCATACATTTGCGTACAAAGGGCAGGACAATGAATGCTAACGAGGAATTTGTAATTTACAGACCATTCAAAAATAGACCAGACGACATTTTGAACGATGTGCTTTTATTACAGTCCCAACATAAGTACGAATCAGCCCTTAACCACTTATCAAGAGTTAACAGAGATAAACATCTGTAGGACTATTCGCTTATAGCGGCAGTACTTCGCCGGTGATGTCAGGGTGTACACCTTGTGAAAAAAAAAAATGTTGTATTATTAAGTTTTGTGTTAGTGTAAGTGTTATTGTAAACATTCCAATGTATGACAAGCTCTTCTGAGTGAACAAATAAACGTATATCTGATGATGGTGATACGACTCTGAAACATGTCATAATGTAGAAATCAACTAAAGTCACAAGACGCACCATACAAGGTATTTTATTAATGTAAGATTTAATTGTCACTTGGAAAAACCAATTGCATCTTAATTTAATTAAATTTGTTATATATTCACATGTAGATTAGAAGTTTATAGAGTTTTATCAGTGTTGCGTAATTTTCAACTATAAAGTTGGCTGTTTTTATTTTGGTAGCTATAAGATTACACAAAACTCCTGCAGATTTAAAATCAAGTTTTATTCACGCATTTACCCTCTCCTTGGCAACCTGACAACAATATGATAAACTGCTCTGTGCGTTCACAGTATGCAAGGAGAAACCGCAACCCATATACAAAAACTTTCAGCTTATTTTTTTTTTCTTTACTCTCTGTCGCAAACGATTTAACAAATTATTTTTCATTTTAGTAAATATCCTAGGCACCATATATACAGATCTTATTATAACTTGCAAAATTCATCTTAAATACTACAAATAATTTTTAATGGTTTACATCGCTCAAATGATTTATGTAAAAAATAATAATATATTAATTATTACGTTATTGTTATCCATATTTTTTATATTTCATCTGTAATCTATTAAATTAATCGGTTACAATTTGATTAGTCAAGTAAAATCCCAGTTTTGATAACTTAATACTTCGGTGAATAACGTGTAACTTTCAAGGATGGGTTAATACAGATATTTCAATTATTATTGTCTTATATTGCAAATTGATCAAAGCTATCTCCATAATAAGTTTTACAGTTATATTAATTTGATTTAAAACTTAAATATTTTACTCTAAATTAAAATATCATGAAATTTTTTAAATGGTCACATTGTCATAACAAAATATGAGCATTATTTGTAATAGGTTACTTGTATTATTCCTATTATAAATAATGTTCATATTTTATTATGACAATGTGATCATTTAATAATATTTCTAGATAAATTAATTTAGAGTGAGATATTTAGGTGGTAAATCAAATTTAAATATATATTAGTTACGTCACGACAAATTGATTAGGTTGTAATTTATAAGGTGATGTTTTAATAAGTTTAGTTGAGTAAGCATAGTTAATAACTAGCAGTAGATCCTTTATTGGTAATGTTAGTCAGAAGCTCACTCAGTACAATTCTCAATTAATAATATTAGTTGTGACGAAAATACAATTGCAGTTAAAGTACAATTGCATTACAATGTTAATAAGAATTATACTTATTATTTTATTTATTTATTTTTTTTTACTAATGTTCTTTATGCAACTTTGATTACACAGAATATGTTTGTACCCAAACATACCCCTGAACGAACTTCTTAACAAACCCCCGAAGTTCTCTTTACCGATGGAGGAGTAACGTCACAAATAATTTTTTTGTTTTTAGTTTATAACTTGATGTTAGAATATGTTTAGCTGAGTAAGCATAAGTAGTAGTTTGAATTATTTATACTCAGTGTTAACCAGAATCTCACGCCGTACATTTTAATTTAATATTAGTTGTTAAAATAAATGATTGTTAACGTCTAATTGTATATTAGTTTGTTAACAATAATTAAACGTTTTAATTTTGTTTTGTTTTTTGTTTTGTAACCTAACGTTCCGGAAAACATTCGTAACTTATATATAAGCTGTTTTTAGATTGAATTTAATTTGGCTGTGTATTGTCGTTATCATTTCAATTCGATGATTTGTATAGGTGTTTTATTATTCATATTGTAAAAAATTTTGAATTGAACTTTGCTTTTAGTTTGTATTGATTCTTGCGGAAATGATTTACTAATTATTAATACTTGAGTTAGAATCTTAATTATTTTTATTTAAATCAAACGCATAAAATTCTAACTAAATTTCATAAAGCACTAAGTTCGTGGAAGGGAACTTTTATATCATATCTTTTCTTCAATGATTTAAATAATTCTGAATTATGCAGTGTTGGGTTTAAAATGTCTTTTAAATTACTTTTATTATATCAATAAATATGTATGTTTTATATGATTTCTACAGTTTGTCGTGTTACTAATATAATGTTGCCTTTTGTAATCAATAAAAAAAAAATAGTATCGTCACTCATAATTTGTTAATAACAGATATATCGATAGTAATTAGAAACAGCAAGAAATAATATATTATCTTCTATCAAAATTAGTTTCTCTCTCTTTCCAAAAACGTTGTTTTTAAAAATAACAATTTGGAGATGATTTTAAATGATGAAAAATACTCAATTTCTAACTAGTTTTATAAAATCATTTTCTTATTATCGTTGATTTAAAGCTTAAAATAATTCCTTTCAAGTACAACAACATATATATAATGAGGTTAGAGGTCAACAAAGTCTACATTCCAGAAGACAGCTTTACGACGTTGCGACCCTATATTTGGATGGTTGCCATGTAGCGGAAAACACCGCCTGATTTATTATTATGTAGGGTTGAGGGTTGCTACAATGCCAGAGATGTTTTGATAGTTTAAAAAAGATGGGTTTAATTATTATCTTTTACAGAAATGAATTTGCATTATTTAGTGAAATTTGTTAATTTGTAGAAAACTACAAATATGAAACATTTTTGTATTTTAGTTACCTATTTAGTTTTAGTTTTATTAATTTTTTGTATTTTGTATTTTAGTTTGTATTTTGTATTTACAAACCTAAATATAATTATATTCCACATTTATTAATAAATAACTAAAAATATTTCGACTGTAGGTCAAAGAGTGTAATTTTGAATAACCTCGTATATAATTAATCGTTAAAATGTATAAAAAAGCAATATTATAATACCTTCGTTCTAGATACCCTCTCTGTTGATTTGTATAGAAGTTAGTACCGTAGACAGATAGATATATCAAAACTACATAATATTACCAATATTCCTCTTGGTGTGTGCCTTGTGGACTTAAATATATATATATATATTTGTATTAAAGATCCAATATTTATATACACACAACAAAATCCAATATAACATATAAATAATATTCAAAAAAAAAATAATAATGTGATACAAAATGTAAACATTTTTTGTTTACTTTAACATGAGAAACAATAATTCTATTTATACAAGTAACAATCAATTAAATACAACTACATATCTAAACATATCATATATATTTCTGGAAGTTGCAATATAAATATTAGTAATTAGGCATGCTGTTATAGCGGGATAATGTGGGATAGTATGTTTTAGGCTTAATCATACTCTGTTAACTTTGCAGCAAAGCAATGTTGTGTGAAGGGAATGAAGTGTTGTTTGTCGATCATCCCACAATAATAATTAAAATATCAATCAAACTAAAAGAATTGTTTGGAATTGAGGAAGTTAAACTTTATTATACGCAATCTTGAACTCAGGAGTAAATCAAACCAACCTTGCAAAACTTGAACCATAACAACGAAAAAAGAAACCAAATAATCAAGAGTTGGAAATACGTCAAACCTAGTTCTCTATTTAGGAAAATAGGAGAGACCACATAAAAACTAATACGATTTTATTTGGACTGTAGACACAAAACGTGCAGTTAAGACCTACCCCGATCGATCTATTTACTTGGGTTAATATAACATTATTTTTATAAGCTGCAGTTTTATTGAATTTACAAGTGCATTTATGAAACTTTAAAACTCTATCTGAAACAAACCTACATATAACCACGATCTCAAGTTAACAATAAAAGTAATTTTTCAACTGATACAATGAACGGTAATATAATGAAATTCAAAATGGTTTGATACTCTTTGAAAACCTCATCAAGTGTCAATCAAAAAGCAAGTAGTTTTTCGTCTTACATCTGCCTTAATGGAGTCAATGATGAAACAGATAACCTGACTAGGCAGAAATTTATATTTAGATGAAAAGATCCTGAGTTGTTGCTATGGAATTCGAAGTGTAAGAGATGAAAAACCCACCAAAACCTGTTGCAAAAAAAACACCATCAAAGATGTTATTGCTACAAAAAGCATTTCTATCCTAAACACCTAATGAAAGTTATCTATAGTAGCATTATATTTTAAATTTATAAGAAAGTATTTTGCCTGCGATTTAAACATACAGACAAGGAATTGAAATATAATACGTTAATCGAGAGTGTAGACTACGAAGAAAAAATATTGTAATAATTGGCATATATCTGAGAGTGTCATTCTAACAGACTGGAATCTACAGTATTTCAGAGTTTTAAATGTTTTTGAACTTTTAGATGAAAAACGATTTAATTATCAATTATTTAACTAATTAAACTACTATTTTATGTAACGAGTCTGTACATAACTTTCTGGATAATGTAAATGTGCTAAGGATTGTTACTAAACAGTTGGGGGATTAGTATTACTTATCTCATTTTGTAATACAATCTTTTTTAATGACAAACTTTTCACTACAATATGAGCTATTGACCTACGATATATTATAAACTCTATTTATGATATATCAAAGTTTTATTAAAATAAAAAAAAATACACGATTCAAAATCTACCAATACAAGTCGATGGATTTGTAATGTAGAAAACATCTCACACTAAAAATTCAATTTAATCTGAAATGGACAAGTTTATTTACGTTACAGTTGGTAAGTTTATTTTATTGCAAATGTAGATTTTAATTATTATTAGCTTATAATATCCACAAACGGGGCTTTTTATATTTATGAATGAGATTCATTGAGTTTGGTTGACAGCCATAATATCATGAGATTTTCGAACTGTATTAAAGAATTTTGTTACAATTAATTGTTCAAAACCATTAAGTTCCAATAAGAAGACGATTCTATTAAACAACATAAATAGCCTATATAAAATTTAAAACTAAGTATTTTCCAAAATTTTCTATCAAATAATTTACAACTGATTCACCTAACACTGTTTCTGTTTATTAACAACAATATTTTATAAAATCAAGTATCTTTTAAACCATATAATATGGTACTTCTTTAAAATATAAAACCCAAGGTGTTCTAAAATCTAGTTTATATTTGATTTGAAATTACTTTTATTTAAAAAAAAACAACTTTTTATAAAATATTTTGTGTACTAAAGTTCCATGAGCGTTAATGTTACAAAATCAGATATTATAATTTGATTCAGACGAAGCATTATATAAATGTTATATACGGATTTTAAAACAAATAATATAATATCTAATGTTTTTGCTGGCACAAAAGAGCAGATGTAACTATGTATTAACTGCATTACAACTCGAGCGTAGCGAAATATATGTTACAATATAATAGTGATATGAAATCGTGATGTCAATTGCATAATGCTAATCTTGTTCACATATTTACTCTTGTACTGTAATATTCATAAATGTATTAAAGGGAAATGAAATTGTACAGTTTTTAAATAACCGTTAATACATCAGTTGAAAAGTTCTGTGATTCAGGGAAATGAAAATTTGATTTATTCTTCATTGTTATTAAAACACCACGGAGAGTATTTTCATGATCTTTCTTCAATTATTTACAAAACATATCGAAGAATCATAGTTAAGAAAAGAAAAAAAATTGTTAAAGTCGTGAAATTACCAAAATGTTATATAATAAATTGTTCCCAATATTCCCTATTTTAATAAGAAATTTGCCAAGACTTATTATTATGTTATTTCTCATTTTAAAGCATATTAACTAATCTTTACAACTATTTAATTTCAAATACAAAATTCATTATACAATATTTGTATTTGATACAGCCAAGTTTTTATTATTAAAAGCCATAAATATCAGTATTTTATTTTCCCTTAGAAATGTATCCACATATGATGAAACTAAACATCCCTAATACGGTATTTAATTAAATAGGTGTTAAAATGGTGTTTTTAATGTAACAAAAATCTGAAAAAAATAACCATTATATATTCATGTAAAATGAAGAATACTTACCGTTAAAAGTAAATAGTGAGCTTTACTTGAAAGATAGTCTAACTGATAGAATAAAAATACAACTCAAACTCTCCCTCAAAAATATATTTTTATTCCACCATGTTTCATCGACAAAGTTTTCATTTTCAATGCTTCATGAGAATCAACAGCTAACCCATAACTATTATATAACTATAAAGTATTTAGAGTTTATTTATTGTAACTTTTGCAGCTTTGAAGATGGACAATTTGTCGTTAAAACACAATTGCATAAGCAAATGTACTATTTTATAGAGTTTGTCCTCACGTTTATATTATAACAAATATGTAGTGTTATAATCATATGTTAAATTATGTACTTTATACAGCATTGAGTTTTATTAGTTAAACTTTAACTAATTAAATTGAATGTAAAATAAATTGTAAATGTGTACACAATAATATTAAAGTGTTATTATAAAAACAGTTTTACGTTTTAACCTATAAACTTTCTTGAACTATTAATATTAATATTTTTGTTGTATGTAAGAAAATTGTTTAAAAAATTAAGATTTATTTGCATATTCCAACGTATGACAGAGAAAAAATATACTATTGGCATTAAAATTGATTTGAAATGTAATTAATCATAAAATAATAATAACAATGTATTATCACGTTTTATTCTTTAAGTAAACTTAATGAATATAATTACTGTTCACGACCGTTATACTAGACTATATAAATATTTGTATTTGTAAAAGTAGCTTCATCTTTATTTCTAGAAATGAATTCAGTATGGGGATATATTTATTAGTTACTTGTTGATATTGAGTTACCTTTCTCAAGAGACAAGTATGAAAGCTGGACGTATACGGAAACAGTAAGATTGTAACAAATACTATAACCTGTATCTGATAACGATTAATGTACATTAGTCCTTTATAAGGAGAATCATATAGAAAAAACGTTGAATAAGCAATGTGATATGTATCACCGAATATATCCTTTATGAATACCGAGGGGTCATTACGTTATTTAATTACAACCTTTATTAATAACATGTATTTAATATACACGACCTCCAATTAAATTTAGAAATACTTATCGTTTACAGCACTTAAAGACATGTAAGCAATTTCGTGGTATTAAAAAGAATACATAAGTCTATAGGGAAAGGATTAATTTGTACTTGTAATAATGTAGCTAAATAATTCGCATCTACTTTGTACACAATATTTTATTTTAATCAAAATAAGAGCTACAAAATAATAACAATTATTTTATATGTATTATAAAAACAATTATTATTGTAATTATTTTACAGCAATAAGTATTAATTTACATGTTTCAAATTAACAATGTTTTTTTATATCATTAATGTTTATGCACACAAAACAATTTTAAAAATTACAATTTCAAAATAAATATCAACACACAATAGAATTGTAAAAATTTAAAACATCACCCATTAAAGTTTTTGAGCATCATGGGCAACGTTGCTAATATAAATTAATTTTCAATTAAAACAATGTATTTTTATTGAAGTGATTCACTTTAACAATTATATTTATATAACATATATAAAAATAAAATAATAATAACTCAAAAAAAGTATTTAAAATATAACATCAGTGAATTTAATGTATTATTATGTTTAATAGTTTTATACCTTTATTTGTATAACAATTTTTGTAATAAACTATTTAATTAAGAAATAGTAGTACACACATACCAACTATAAAGAAAGATTAGTTTAGCCACTTAGGTTCAGGAATATAATGCAAATTATTTTTATTTATGGTTTATAACATACTTACAAATAAATAACGTCAAAAAATAAAATTTATATTATTCCATGTTTCATGGTTTAAATGTCTTCAGTAATAAAATTATTCCTTTAGTGTGATATAAATCTGTCACTTTGGCATAAAATTCAAAGTCCATATAGTTTATGTCTTATACGTATTTTTTGTTACATAATCTTATATATTATATATATATATATATATATATATATATATATATATATTTTTTTTTTTTTTTAATCTTTGCTACATAGGCTTTAAGAATATCACATCTGTTTACATAAATTTCGCCGGAGTCTAGTATCAGAATGTTATTGAAAAAAAAATCATTTTGTTTTAATGATTATAACATTGTTTATAGCTGTTTGTATTCAGTTCGCTTTATCTCAATCAGATGTAATTCGGTTATTTAAGACTGGTCATTGTTGAATTTTGTAAAGTTTAACAATAATAAAAATTAGACAAACTTCAATATATTGTAACGTGGAAACTATGTATAAATGCATGCTATACGACTGGCAATAAATCATTATTCAACAGACGCGCTTAAAGTTGTATACCATTTCTTACTGGAAACTCACATGCAAATTACATAGATGTTAAAGTGTTGTATTGTAAAATAGTTATATCAAATAATTTTGTCCGTAATTCAGTTGCCTTTAGTTCGATACCCAACTGTTAAACAATATTCAAAATTTGAACATTTTATTTCTAAATTTAGTCTTACTTCCTGCATAAATCGTTGTCCAATTGCAAGAGCTTTCAACACCATCGACACTTATTCAATTTACATCTATTTGTATACGGTTTCACTTCATTCCATTAACGTCTTTGATCGATTATTACGTTTCTACCAGATCACTAAAGTGGATTTGAAGATAGTGTGACTAAAAACCGATGACTCGGCCTTGTTGGGAATGAAGAAGTGGAAGCGATGACAGAAGCCACTAACAGAATGAGTGAAGGGGAGTGGAGCCATGAAAGTCCTCTACCGCCCGTCTGCATTGCTGCTGGATTTTCACCTAAAAGTAGAGATAGTGCTTATTATTATTAACTTTATAACTATATATTTGTAGATACATCCAATTTATTCCTAAATTTATATTTGTGGATATCATTATATAATAGTAAAGAAACTAATTACTAGTTACTCTGAAATATTTCCATTTTGATTTTAATTTGTCTCTATAGGAATTAAAAATATATTAATTATTAATGTTGAGTTTTAAGTATAAAATTTGATATACCAATTTTATTCTTTGTTACTTATAGGTCACCAAGCCATATTTGAGAAATTTTTTTTCAACAAATTTTCAATGTGAGAGTTAATTTACCTATAAGACAAATTTAGAACTCCATTGAGTATAAAATATCTTCAATACCTCATAGATCTAAAAAAAAATCATATATTTATGTATTTAATTGTTACCGAGTGTGATATATTACGCTCTTTTTCATTTATTCTTACATTTTAAAAAAATGTTTTTATTATTGAGTATAGATATTCTATACAAATCGCCACACCCAGTCGAAAACAGAAAATTAAAACTAAAGTCGACCATGTACAACGAAATATTAGAACTTATCCACATTATGTTTCAGATATAGATTGTTCAAGAAATAGAAATTCATTTCCAAGTGATCCTACCGTCTAGCATTGCACGGGTATATTTACAAGAATAGTACAAATTATATACCAGCGGTATTGGTCTATATAGACCTACTTATATATTCTCACCTCTCCCAAATATAGATATAACCACTGTCATATTCAACATTGCCCGACTGAAGACTGAGATTTACTGAGACCAACACCTTGAATACAGTACCAGAAATAAATTTCAACCATTTTAAACCATCTGCTTCATATAATTAGCATTTATTGTTACCTGAATATTTTATAGTTGATTAACAACACAAGAAGTGACAGGTTTCTATTGGACAATATATCAAATCTCAGATTAATCTTGTATACAGGGCGCATACTTGAGCAAATATATCATAATAACTCAGCTAATCGAATCTACTTGTAGTAGTGCATGCTTAGTTATGAATATTAGTAGAATTTGTACTTTTAATAATATTTTAGGCTTTACAAAGTGCAATAACACGGTTAATAGTTTATTTTATATGAAGTCCTGCTATTATTATTTGAATATTTTGTCTACATGATAGTCTAATTGAAACATAACACAGATGTGATCATCTGGTACGATGTTTGGGTTCGTCCACCAAACATTTAAGACCAAAATTGAATATAATGTTATCCAAACGTATATTAATCCTGCTTGTAATAATAATTTCAGATATACATCACCAATTATTTTATAATTTAACAGTTATTTTTACAAAAATCATTAATTAAAAACAATCTTTCAGTTTATCTATGTTTACGACATTGCAAATAGCATTACAATCTACAAAATGTATAGACAGATGTTGTTGATTTAACGAATTTTAATATTATATATATATATATATATATAATACCAGTCCTATATGTTTCACTTATTTATTTACTGTATTATACAGATTTATTTCATTACCAAAACATGTTTTATATAGAATATAGAATATTTTTATAGAATTACTAAAAGTAAATAACCCTCTAAAAATGTTTCAATTATCACTTACCATTCAGTATATGAACAACTGTGCTTGCAGGCTGAGCATTATTTGGTACACAGGAATAATTTCCTGAATGATCTTTTGTAGCTGAAGCGATCGCTAAAGAGCTTGACTTTGCAGCTAGTTCTGACGTAACGTTGACTCCACGATCGTTATCGTAGTTCACCATCCGATTGTTATGATACCAGAACACATAAACTGGAGGTTCCGGACTCTGCCTTAAGGTGCATGTGAGTCTTAGTGAACTACCTAGTTTTAGGAACTTCTCTGCTGGTCCAGAGATTTCTGCTCTAGCCTCTGTTGACAGTATTAATGAATTTTTATATTTTATTAAAATATATTTGTGAAATAAATTATATTTAAATGATAATATTTTACTGAATAGATATACTACATTATATGTATATTGAAATTCGGTTTAAACAAAAATAATGAAACTAAAAATGAACGGAAATTAAACAGTTTTTTTAACATACAACAAAATTAATTAACATATCTGAGGTATTTTATTTTTTTTTTAAATTATATATATAAATGTTTAAGTATTAATTATCTAAAAAAATTGCATAACAATATCTTTCACGACATAACAATCTATATATTATAAACAATTATTAATTTTTTAGTGGAATAAACAATGTTTGTTTCAATTATTTATTATTCGTACTTTGATATCACAACAGTATAGGCATACTAATTAAACAAAATTAAATTGAACAGACGATGTTTGAGTTGAAAAAAACGTATCCTGTTTAATTAACATTTTAAATAAATATCTTGATATAGAGATACCATAAAATAATAATTTTATTTACCAGACTTTGTTAATTCCACTGAAAGATTAATGAATAACTAATAATTCGTATAAATATTAAAAAATAATAATTATGTATACGGATCACCAGTTACAGTTGAACATATTATAATAGCATTAGGATTTCGAAGATTTTTAAGTGTTAGAATAAAATTGTATTATCTACATATACAAAAATGTAAATATTAAAGTTATACATTCTGCCATTAAAAGATAAATTTCTGATAATAAATAGAAAAAAAGTTTCAATTATAGAAAACATTATTATCATTTTACCTTCACCAAATCCATCATTTAAAATTTATAGTAGTTGAAATTTTGCATTTAAAATAAAGCACTAAGCGCAAAGCATTCTTTCTTTTTCCCATTTTTTGGGATAAAAATACATTGCCAACGTATGTATACGTAATAACTTTAACCCTTTGAATCAAATCGTCTCCTGAAATTTAAAATTTAATGAACTATAGTTTTAAAATTAGGAATAATTTCTATAATAATAAATTGACTGTAACGTTAAAAATATTTAAAAGTATAAAAGTTAAATATTTGGGTTCGTTTATTATATAGACTTTAAAGTATGTTTCCTGGGGAGTGTACATCTTTATTGACAATGATATTATTTAAAGTACCTTTACCTTTCCATATTGCCAGTTTTTTCATTCCGTAAGTATTGCCAATGCCCAAAAACATTATTAACTATCTAAAAGAACATGTTATGTTACATATGATACATAGAACATATTGTATATTTAACCAATTTTCCAACGAAAAATAATGTAAACTTCACACTGCAATAATTACAGCTCTACGCCCTATATGATTATGAAATTCAGAGATTAATTGTAAGATTGATGAAAAGTAAACACTAAGAATTCATTTATAAGAATCACTAGAGCACTGTAGTGAATATACAATAGACGAAAAGATTATCCCCAAAACCGCAACTAAAACACTAACAACACAAAAACTGTATAGTTATGCTTATTCTACCTGATGTACATTTCAGTATCATAGTTACCATCCTCAGAGGTTGAGTATTAAACTAACACTCAAACCAGCTGTTAAATTTGTTGGCTTAAAATATACAAGTATATATTCATTGCCTTCTGAATTTTTGCCATTTCCTAAATCTATGGCAAAATTGCAAAACGTTATACTTATAATAATTTAGAAAAAAAATTCATTAATTTAACAATGTTTAAATTTTATAATAATGATTTTATTTTATTACATTATAAATTGAAAATATAATTGATGTTTTATTTTAAAATATCTCAATGATTCATATGCGAAAATTCAAGTGAATGTGATCGTAGACAATCCCATTTTATTAATTAGATTAATGATTAAGCAAAATCAAGAAGTAGGACTTTGTACGGGTATGATAAGAGTAAGTATAAAATATCAGTATTTTGTCGGGAGACCAGTAGTTGGTTGTTTTCTTCAATGTACATCCAGGAATTATGAGCACCTTGTACCATTATTATAAAATACAATTACAAGAACTGATCCCTTATATAATAATTATATGTTTTTGTGCCTAATAGAATAATAATAATATATCTGTTAACCTTTTATGTATGTTGAAACATATTTATTTCATAATTACAATATTATATACGCACATCAAGTTAAACAAAATTTAAATAAAGTATTATATGTCACAACTCTAAAATGAAAATTTATTACAAATTTTTACTTACCTACTACCTTAAGATCAATGAATATACTAATTGGTGGGTGTGAAGACACTTGACATTCGTAAAGTCCCGCATCTCTTTGTTGAACGAACTTAATTTGTAACGTCCAATCCTAAAACGAAATTATTTCAAATTGTAAAAATGCATTATCTTTATGTTATAATTTATAATTTAATTAACAGTTTTTGATGACAATAAAATTAATTGATTTTCAATTATATAATTATTGTTATCCTTGCATTACTTTGTAATGGACACTCATAGGTGACGACTAAAAAAATAATTATTGCTTGTTGCACAAAATATTATACAATTCACACAAAAAGTATAACATCATTGAAATAATTGCATTTTTGACACTTTATTATCACACATTGTTTTAATTAAAGGTATAGATTTAACAAGGGTTGCCAAACTTTTTTTACACTAATTGAAATTATTTGTACAACATATAGATATATACAAATATAGTTAAAAATTAATTTCCTAATATATGAAACGAATAAAAAAATGGTATAATATCTATATTTTACAAGTTATTTTCATACACAAAATTCACAATAAAAATTGAATTGTAAATACTACAAATACCTTTGCCCTTAAAATGTTAATTGCTTCTTTTTTTAAATAATGGAATTAATTTTTTGGATTTTTTTTAGATAATGATTTTCCATTAAAATACTATTTTTAAAGCAGACGATTTTTCGATTTGTATATTTTATTAGTTTGTTTTACACGAATCAATCATATAAACTGTTAACAATAATACATATATTTTATACTGAGGTTATTTAAAAGTTACAATTTATAGGAAGTATATTCCCGATTTATATGTGTAATTATCCCATTTCCTGAATTCTACTTCCAAAATCAATATTGAAATAAAATAAACAAATCTCAATGTATATGTGGTTTGAACTACAAGTCGACATCTTCATGTATGCATTCGTATAATAATAAATATAATTTCTTTTACAGGTATAAATTGATGAATGTAGAATGTATATCACGACTCATTGAATATGCCGACAGTGTCGTCCAAACGAGAATTTGAGTCTAAAAAAGTAATTATTTTTGAAATTATATAAGTTTTATTACATTTGTTCTGTATTTTATTACATTTCAAAACAAAAGTTTTGCATTTATTAGTTATGATTATTGCTGAATTATATACTTTCTTATGATAGAACACGCTTACCTTCTAAAAAAAAAAAACAAAAAAAAAAAACAAAAAAAAAAAAAAAAAAAAAAAAAAAAAAAAAAAAAAAAAAAAAAAACTTTAATTGTATTAAAGTTCACTTTAAGTTATACCTAAGTTGGATGGATGAAATAGGAGGGTGTGTACATAAATTAAATATGAAAACATAAGAGTATAGACACTTGTTAATGTACGGAAGTTTATTAGTAGTTTAATAACTAAGTATACTAATATTATTCCATTTATTATTTCCTGTGTAAATTCCAATCTAATTTACACTGGATAAATTGGGAGAGAGTTTCAAATCCAAATTCTAACCTTAGGTTATATATTATGTATATATATATATATATATATATAATAATAATAATAATTTTTAGTTTAAAATTTATCTTCATTCATCTTGAACATTCTACTTGTTTTTTATATAAATTGTAAAATATAATGAACTTCTATTTTTATCCAACAATATCAATTTTATAATAATGGGCTTGTAAAAAAATTAATAAAAAAAAAATAAATAAAAAAAATAAAATAATTAAAAAAAACCACAACAAGTGAAGGATAGTAGTATACTACTAAAAAAGATAGTAATAAGCTCAATGTTTAATTTCAATTATTTAATGGTTCATATATTGATAAAAATAGCGCTCCATATTTTGTGGAAAATACAGTTATTTATTATTTTTCACTTTAAAAGAAATTATAATTCTATAAAGCTTACTAAGTATAGTAGTATTATGAAATTGGATTTTACTGTATTTCCAAAATGTATCATATTGTTTCTAAATTATTCGTTTATTTTTGTTTTATTGTTAATGTTTTTAATATCATAACAAACAAATTAAGTGAGGTGCAATTCCTGATATAAAAATAATTTAAAAATGAGGTTACAAAGCTCCAGCACTAGTTTTTTATAAAAATGGCAAAATAATAAATTACATTCTTATGACAACAATTCTATTACTTGACTAGAAACGATCCAATACTTCATCCCAATACCGTGACCTGCAATGTATTATAGTTGTTATAATACTTTTTTTTAAATTTAAATATTCATTCTACTTATTTATTTATTTGAATTGTAATTATGTGGGCAATCTCTCGATGGTACTACATTTGTTGACCTTGTCAAAGTATTTGTATTTTTTTATAAAATGTGTTGTAATTTTCATACTTGTATTTGACAGTTCCTATTTTTGGCATTTTTATTAGGAATTATATAAGAAATTTCCATCTCAGAAACTGAAAAAATATCACCTAGTATACTAGTTTGTTTTATAATTTTTAATATCGTCTACAGTTAAAAAAAAAAAAAAAAAGATATAACATGTAAGATAAATGTGGGAAACAAATTCCGTTATGACTCTGGAGAAAAGGCTTCAATTTGAATATTATGTTGTTTATAGGGAGTTAGGTGAAAAAGGGATTGTTTATATTTATTTCAAAATCTTTTAATACGCAACGTTGTTTAGAATAGTAATCCCAACTATGAAAATAATACTAACGTGAATGTATGAATCTACACATAAGTTAAAACCTCTATTTATGACGTTAATTAGTCATACGCTTTCCATATCTTGGACACTGACATTAGGTTTCAGAACATTATGTAAAACGCTAGGTGGTGTTTCTAGTAATGTACTGCAAAATATTGCTTATCTCTTTTGGTTCTCTTATTGTGCATGTAATTGAAATATTATTTGAAATAAATAAATACCTACAGTACAAGAGTGGTATTTTACATTACAATAAGTATAAGTACCAGAAATGTATTTTCCTCTATTGGATACAAAATCCTAACAGTTAGACATATATCAATTAAAACCAACCAATTAAATCTCAGTGAAATTTGTAGGCTACAAAATTCAGTTTATCAAACTAATAAAAAATAATAAGCTTCATTTAATCAACGTGTTAACATCTCGCATGCCGTTTAGGTATATAAAACATAGACATTCTGTTGCATTTTTCCCTCGTGTCAATTCTATAAACTTTAATATTTTACGTAGAATTGAATACAAATATTCCTTATTGTTTTATTGTAATGATCATTATAAAGAGGCATGACACGTTGCTCAGAATACGTATACATAATTATAAACAAATTAATTGAGCTCTAATCTCAACGTATATAATTTTTATCTAACGTGATAAAATATATTATACATTTAAGTTACGTTTCTTAATAGAGATTATCATTCAGACCTCTTACAAAAATATTTAAAATTAAAAACAGTACAAAATTTAAATAATTTGCTTAAGCATTGTTTCCTTAAACATATTCAAGGGAATGGTATTACATTAAAAAAAAAAAAAAAAAACTTTTATTTTTAATTTTATTTGAAAAACGTCATGTATACAATGCACAGAATTTGGTCCATTCGTATTTCATTCACTGCTTGTATATCATTTAATACTTCCTCTTTAATTGTAATTTCGGATAATCAGTAGGATAAATTGAACTGAGTTTTAAAAATAAGACTTTTGTATGGGAATCAGTTATTCTATACTCATATTAATTTCATTCTGTTGGTTTAAACAATTAACTTAAATTTAAAGATTTAATATCTTCATAATACCATGAATATAAGAATATTATATACACACTTATGCAGGTTTTGATTATACAAAATGATTTAGCGGCCTTTGGTTCGGTCAAATTACAATAAATAACCCAGTTAAAACACAATAGACTTGCAGTGTCTTAATGCCACGGCGCCATGGTTCAGCACAGCTGCAATTTTTTAATTAATCCAATTTGATTAACACTGACATATTCTGCAATAATACATAATGTCTATAACAATACTCCATCCAATTTGCTTCGTAATATTTTCTTACTTACTTACAATAGTACTTCCAGTGAAGGTAAAATTTCATTGAGCACAAAATGTGACGCTTTTTATAATGTAATTTATTAGTACGTTTCTCAAGGATGATTGTAATCAAGTGAAGATATAATTAGGAAATGAAATATTGATAATTTATTTAACCTCTAATTTCAGACAACACAAACTCAATTCATTAACTCATCGAATTACTTGACTATTGAATGAATTATATTTGAGATTACATTTTCAAATTATTGAAAATAACAATAGTCACTAAGCGTTATTTTGAATTATTATCGTACTGTCTAGGTTTATAAATTTTACTTTAAAATATTAGAAAAAAATTATAATACTAATGTGTAGTGAACAAAAAATATGCATTTACATTTACAGAAAGGTATTTTCTATGATATTTAAAATGAATTTGATAGATATAGTTTATATTTAATGAAATTAATTATTCGACATTGATAAGTAATAATAAGGAAAATGATAAATCCATTTACCTCAGAATTCTGGACATGGATTGCCTGATACCTCTCATCTCCTGTATACGTAGCTAAGCCTACTGTCAAGAGATGATAATCTTTTCTACGTATCCAAGACACCTGCAAAATTAATGTATATTACTAAAATAAAATAAAATTGTTAATTCCATCGTATGGTTATATTGTAAGTGGTTAAATATTAACACTAGTACAATTGAAAACAAATAAATTTGATAGTAAAAATTTCTTTTAATCATAAATTTTGTCAGTGAAATTAGTATGAATAATATAGTAAAAATATATTCCAAACAGATTTCAAAATATAATATATAACAATAATATATTTCCATGAAATAGGTTTTAATTTTATTTCTTCAAATTTTCAATCATTGCTATTACCCGGTTCTTTAAACCTATATTACATAATAAACGACTGTTTACTAAAGTCGTTTAGACCCTTAATATTTCTTGGTGAATGTAAATAAACGAGTATAACCTTGAATATACTTTTTTGTTAATGTGTGTTTGTAATTGTACGCTAAACTTTTAAGTCTCATTTAACTTGTAAAATAATTTAGTAGAGAGAAGCTTACTTTAGAGTAAATTGATAAAAGATGAACTTAAGTGAGACTTACCATTCCATCTCCAATATTCTGAATAACACAGGGAACCAGGGCTGTACTTCCTATTTGTGCTGTTACGATACTAGAATTTTCTGTTATAAATTTTGGAGGAACAGATGGTGGAAAAGATGCTTCAAGCTCATTTAGGGACGATGCTACTTCCGTTGAAGGATCCTGAACTTTTCCATTTAGAGCTGAAATCAATATGTCGAAACAAGTTTAAATAGAAGTCCCTGTTATCTCTGATTATTCCACATTTATCATAATATCGTGCTATAGATAGATACGTGTTTAGTTTATTTTGTCGTTTTAAATTAGTACAATAACGTGTACCTTATAAAACTAGTATTTTATAAATGGTGACAACAAATAAAAGTAAAACAAACTATTTTATAAAAATGCTAATGGGTTTACACAAATTTAAATCTTGCTTTTTTTATAATAATAAAAATGATTCATACACCAAGATCCAAATACGTTGATACAATTTCCGTTACTCTACATAAAGTTAAATTAGTTTGAATTTACGCCAATAAAGTTAATAGACATGATTTTTCTAAAATATTAATTTAGATAAAAGTTAAAGTTATATTTTTTAACTATTAAAAATGAAAATTTATTATTTTACAGTGCATTTGTGAAAAGTTTTTTCTACTTAAAATCTTAAAGTCCAGACTATATATATTTTTTGACATAACACTGACTCCATATTATTCCTCAGAATAAGTATTGAAGTAAGGAGAAATATTAAATTCTGATAATAGTTCGCTTTTATGGATCTGTCGTTATGTGACATATTGCGTTTAACATAAGACATCTAAACTCAATTTATTATTTCCATAAACGTGGTTATATATAGTAACTAGGGTATATTTATTTATACCTGCCATTCATGTTTCTTGTACATTTATAATTTTACACAAGTAACTAGTCACGTATCCCGGCCTATTTTTTCACCATTTCATAATAATACAAATAATTATAATTTTTGTTTAAATATTTAAAATAATGATTTATATTACTGTAATTATATAATATCTAATATTATACAACATAAAACTGTCAATAAAGTGCAAAAATAGTACTTTTCTTTGTGTAAAGTTTATTATCACCTCATAAACCATTTTATATCCTGTTTAAGCCAACTTAGTTGGGTATGACATTTAATTTTCAATAATAATTTATAAATTTTACTTTTAAATTGCTAAGTGTCCTTTATATTCTGTTTACAAGGGTCTCTGTATAAATACATATTTATTTTCGAAACTACTTCTGAAGGACATTAAAAAGTTACAATTATCAAAAAAAAAATAAGCTTTATTTTTTTATTTTAATTGACCAGGTATTTAAAATGACTATGATGAAACAATATTATAATTTATTTTAATATATATAACACAATAAAAATAGTTGATATATACTCAATTAAGTGAAACAATAAAATCGGATATATTTTAACCATTATCTCATTTCTTTCTTATAGGAAACATTTTCTATTCCAAATTGTACTTGCGTTCATTAAGATTACGAATAATGTTAACTAAATTGGTTTCCTTTAAACTTAATGTATCTCTGACAAGCCAGGAACGTTTACATAATCTCCAAAATAATTAACAAAACAAAATGTATTTGGCTTTAATTTAATTATAACAAATTTCGATTTAATATAATAAAGTTGTTATTTATTATAATTAGTAATGACATTTGTGAACTTTAAGAGTGCCTAATTGAAAATAATAAATATTTTTATACAATTATACAATAATTCATTTTTAGTAAAATGGCGAAGATGTTCGAGACGGATAGATAGCAATAGTAATTCGTGTTTTACAAAACATAAAATAGACTTAGATTAACCAATAACATGTATTATTTATTCTCTTCAAGTTTTAAAGTTTCATGTTAACAAATAACAATACATAGCGGTTTACCTCTTTGGAGAAAAATTATTATACCCAACAAAAGAGATTTCAATAACTACACATATCCTATCATTTAGTATTTTTATTTTGATAGGGTAATTATAATACACGCTAAGACATGAAATGAGGTTGAAAAAAATTATTTTATTAAATATTCTCAAATTTATAACATACAATATGGTAATTTATTACATTTAAAAAACTACAAAAAAATATAAATTCATGTTATAATTTCGTGCAATAAATTCTAGTATTATAAAAATACTAGTTATAACACAAAACAACACGTTTTTCTGGACTACTATGTTAGAAAAAATATAAAGATCGGGAAAGTTTCTAATAATCTAGTGCGCCCGATATCACCTCCTAACACAGGTTTGAAATATTATTTATCTTAAGCCTTGGCATTATTAAGAAAAAAATAATTATTGTTACAAATAAAACAACGTAAACTTCCACCACTTTTAAAAAAGGAATTGGTAATAAACATGACAATTTTCTTTGAAGAAAATTACTAAGGAACAACGAAATTATTTTATACCCTACCAGGTTAATTTACAATCCATAATAAAAGTGTGGAAGAAATAATCCATTGCGTCAAATGACAACATTCTGCCGTTTCTATACAGAAATCTGAATCAATGTAACCAATTGAATATCAAGAAATTCAAACTATAATTAATATATGTATTAAAAAAAGTATATAAAGATTAGGGTTTTGAATAAAAATTGATACACTAATTAAAAATAAAATATACTTGAAACTTTACATCGATTACCTTAAAATCAAAATTCTCTGAAATAAAATTGTGATGCTAAATAAATAGGTTCCACGATCCTTAAGTATTATTCAATATATTATGTTTATTTAAATTTACTTATTAACAACTGCAGTATCTAATTTTTTATTTATTATAAATTTAAAATCACACAAATATTATAATATCTAATTACATGTAATTATAACTTATATATTTATACAAATTCTTTTGCTATATCATATTGTCAAATCTATTGATATCATATTTTTTGTACAAAATAAACTTTTATTTCTTAACTACCAATATTATATTAAAAGTATTTTAGTAAATAGTATTTTATTCTCAAAAAGCCGGCAAGAGAATTTTAAAGTACTAATTTGCAAATAGTAATAAAATTGAAATTTAATGATAATGAAAGTGTTAGGTAGATTCAAGTACTATAATTAAAAAGGCAGGATATATCAAGTAAATCCCGAGTTCCTAACCTACATGGAACAAAAGATTTTTCTAAGGTGAAATAGCCAGAAGGAAACTTTTACAATTGTGTCTTTGGTCATCTAATTAAATTATTAATAAACGCAGAAACCAGTGTTTTATATCAATTAACTTTGTATGCTACAGAGGCTATTTTTTCATCAAACACTTTGATTTGCGTCAGTTTCATTTATTGACCGTCGTAATACAGAAATAAAACAATATCCGAATTTTACTTACATTATAATTTACATTAATTTAAATTGTTAATTACACTTGGCATCATTTGTATATTAGGGGATCTAGTTCTTTATTTGACAGTTTGTCATTGTTATAATTTTTTTTTACAATGACGTGGGTAATAAATAATTTCATATTCACTTCACATTAACCTATACTTTATATCCCAAAAACATCATTGAATTTTCTTAAACTTTATTTTTACTTTGCTTTGTATGAAGTGATGGTCCCGATTCAGTTAACTATTTAAAATGGCTTTCGCGTTTAATTAAATTGCACTCTGAAATAAAATCAATTTTTTATTATAGTTTCATAATTATTATGATAATTTTATATGAATTTGCATCTTATCTAGTTAAAATAATGAATAATTAGTTTCATTAGGTACTAGAACATATATGTTCATCTTAATCAATATAATAGTAAATCCAATAATAAAAAAACCTTTATTTAAACCAAAAAAAAAATAGCAGAAATTCTAGGCTACATGGTCATCATGTACACTCAAAATATTTAGATAATATATTATTAATAATAATTATTGTACTTCATCATATACGTCTCTAAAAATAATTATTTATTCTCCATATCCTAATTGTATTCTATATTTCTACTAGTCAATAAAATATCTAATTACTTGAAAATAACAATATAAATAACTATTTAATTAATTAACTAAATTTAATAAATCTTATTTTATTATAAGGTTTTATCGCCAAAAAAACTAATTTTGAATTTTTTTTTTTAAATTTTGTAGTTAATTAAGTAAACGCTAAATAATAAGTCTATACCTAATTCTGAATGATCCTGTTTGACATAAATATTTCTATTTTTGTCATACAATAACAATTTATTATTTATTCATCAACACAAAATAATATATATATATATATATATATATATATATATATATATATAGTGATCTTTTCAAGTAAAATTAATAAATAATAAATAACATTTTATTAATGCTACTTATTAGATATTTGATACAGAATAGTAGATAAAAAACATGTTAAAATATGCATTCTTCTCCTACCCTGTAACCAAATAATTTGGTATTTGATTTACAGCATTCAATTCGTTTATCATTTTTTCAAAGAAGAAAACCTCCCCCCCCTTTTTTTACTTAACATAACTAAAGAAAATTAAACTGCTCAACAGAGAAATAAAATTCTTTCAAGTATTACTAGCATTAAACAAAAGTATAATGTATAATATAAAATAACTTTTTATATCTAGTAAATGCGTAGTTTATCCTTCAGTAATAAATAAATCTCATTTACATACGGTCCATTGGTTTAATAAAATTCTAATGAGAAGTTATATTGTTGTTTTTTTTAATATATCAATATTATGGTATGAATAAATAACATTTATTCGAAATATTTTTATACGGTTTGGGTGATAAAGATATAAAATTAATTCAATACTGTAGTAGGTATTATTCTTTAAAAATAATCACGTAGAATAAATAATTATTCTCAAAAATAAATTTAATTACTGAACGTTAATAAAAAAGTATTTTATTTTGACTTCTCATACATATTCTATTTCAAGTGTGTCTTTAAACACTTTTCAATAATCACTCACAATACGATTCCGAAGGAAATTCAAATATATTTTGAAGAGCTTATTTAAAGTACAGTAAATACTAATACGTTAAAATATACATTTTTGAAATATAAAAATTGATAACGTATTTTCCTGCTCACCTAACACAGTATGTATCTTCGATACTGAACTCATACCTTCATATTATGAACGTTGGACGTCGGTATTGCGTTCTACATTCTCCCTACAATTCTCACACACATTTCTTAGTACAGTACTTTTAAACTATATTTAACTCTGTAACAACCTTGTTTTCCTGTTACTATATCCAGTCCCAAATTGAGTAGAAGAAGTAGTTTGAATTGATTTATTATTATTTTTTTTATACTATATTTACTTTTTTTAAATTGGTTAGTGCTTAATGTCGATTTCTAAAAGATGATGTATCTATATAGGTTAGAGTTATCTTTTGAACCTTACTCAACTTTGAACAGTAATCCATATCATTAATATCCCCACCTTTTATACCATCTTTGTTTAACAAATAACAAAACAATTACCAATATACTTCACGCTCAATCGTTTTTCACTAAATCTTGAATCCTGCTTACCTATTTTCTTCAAAAAAAAAAAAAAAAACAGAATATCTCCTTCCTGAATGAGCCGAAAAACAGGGATTTACTTTAATTACCTTAAATTTCTGAGTATCTTTCGCAATTGGCCGAGTGGTGGGAGAAACTGTTATTTTCTAACATGACTTAAGGTTACTTCTCTACCTGACCACACAATATCTCAATGGATGTTGTGAATGGATGAGGAGCAACTGAGCGTTATCACTATTGGTGTCGTGGCAGTTATGTAGCCTTGGCGTCATGTTACCAGCGTGTTCTTTCGATATCCAACTAGATTACTGGTATTGAAAGTGCCATTTGGTCTCAGAATACTTTACAGTATGAAACTACAGAGATTATGGTCTATCCAGGATTTTCTCCGAATTACACCTTTTAAACAATTTTACCGTTTATGTCTTATACCCTTCCTTTACTTAATGCAATACAGTGTATTTTGTATTAAAAATTCAGTACTTTATTGGGTCGGAGGAAGAAAAACATTTAATTAAATATTCCGTAAATTTATGATCTTGTTTTTCGGGGTTCGACCGCGTCAATATTGTCTGCACGTTGAGTACAGCCGACGTTTCAAACTCGTTATTTCAAAAATAAATACAAAATGCGGCTTAGAATCTTCCAGAAACGACAACTGTCACAATAAAAAAATAGAATTATTGGTAATCAAACGGCGGCCCGACAAAGGTCCACGGCCCGACAATGGGCAACGGCCTGTTAAGGGTCTACTCCCAGGACTATATAAGCTCAGGCCTAGGATGGCTCGCTTCACTTGACATTTGTTAAGCCTTAAGAATGGACATCTGTAAAGTGTCCAAAACGTCGGCTGTACTCACCGTGCAGACAATATTGACGCGGTTGAACCCCGAAGAACAAGATAATAAAGATGTTTGCGACCGTTGAAGTCTATCGTTCAAATTCCATACCTTATTACCAAAATTAAATAAAATATAATTTCATTTGTTGTAGAGAAAATATTATACGAATATTTTCCAATGATCATAATTTTAATTATATTTTTTTTTACTAATATGTATAATAACACCGAACCTCTAATCGTTCCCAATAATTATTTCTTTATCCTTTTCGGTTGTGAACTAATTGCTTTATCTATCTTTTTTTCTTGTGTGTTATGACTTATTGTGGAGCACCGACTTCTAACCAGGTTCTGTTTTGGAGGCACCTGTTTCAGTTTTTCTTTATTTTTAATTTCACCAGTGGTTATATGCCATCATACCTTCGATTCCTTTATCTTATTCAGCCCTGTCATTTTCTTCAGCCTATCCGCAGCGCGTAGGATTTTACTCTTAACTGGTATATCTATATAAAAAAAAAACACAGGTAGGCTGTGGGTCTGTCAAATCTTTGTTTTTGACGAACTATCTACGAGCCAGCGATAAAGATGTACTAGCTCATCCTGTCAGCATGTGGATAGACAAGTTTTTGGTATTGGAAATTCAAATTAACAACTAATTTAAAATAAAAGGAGGGTAAAATAATTAATAGTTATGTAATGTGAAACGGGGTGCTGTACAAAATGAGATCATATAATTATACTGCAGGTTGTTAAATAAACGTGTTTTCGGATTCAGATAATCCAAAAAACCGTTGAATAACTGTCTAATTATTATAAGTTTTTTATCAATTAAATATTATAAATAATATTACACTAAATACAGCAAACTCATTAAAGCTGGCTGAGATTCAGAATCGGTTCGGTGAGATGGTACGATAACAATTTTTTTTTTCGAGGGTTTGGTTCAGTAGATGGCCTTTTGGCCAAGGCTGGACATTCATACCAAAAATCTTTTTACACATTCGAGTGAAATATGGCGAGGTTCCTTCGTTAAGAAATTGGTGACTCATGAGTAAGCACCGCCACAAATAATAATTGAAGAAATTGTTTATGTAATTTTATGACGTTAATCTAATCTATCTCACATATACTATTAATTAATATTGTTATATTTATAAAGGTGAATATGCATACATTAACATTTCATCAATCAATATATGATACACATTAGAACATTATTTCGATAAGCGACAATTTGAAAAGTATCTTGATTTAATTGTCATTCTGTTTGTTAAATCCAGCGTATCGTATTTTAAGTTTACAGTGCGTTATCTTGTAGATTTAAAACAACCATAACATTTGAATTCTAAAGTGTCGAATTTTTTTTGTTGTTTTTTTCCCGAAGAAGTGTTTATGAATTTAAAGGGATTATTTATTAAATCCTTCAGATGCAATTTAATATTATTAAATGTTATAAGATTAATTTAATCGTATTAAATGTTATAAGATTAATTTAGTTGGCAATGTCTGAATAGTTTTTATTAATGTTCAAATCATAGACCCTACGACACATTTATATTGGTTAATTATACAAACATATAATGTTTAAATGTAAACTTTTATAATTTGATTACTGCTACTTTTAATGCTATTATTTCATGAATTTCATGAAAAATTTGGGATATTTAATTATTTAAAACTGTTGCATTGATTCATAGTCAGTTCCTTGAATTAAACCAATTATTCTTTTGACAATATTTATAATAATATCTGGAATGTATGTTTCAATGTAATATATTTTTCACCAAAAATACCTTGTCTCTAAAATGTAATAACGAGCTTGCTTTCAATTATACATATATAGTACTTTTTGGTATTATTTACTTTTGTGTTCTCTACTTTAAAGCAATCATTTTGTACAGAATAATTTCATTCTACTAAAATCTACATGCTTTACTCACAATATTTTTAGTTCCATACATAAAAATTATATGCAAGAACATTTAATTTAATATCCGGTCTTATCAATATTTAGATTATATTTAAAAATCAGATTTTTATAAGGTTCATATACAAACTTTAAATTTCATATTCCTGCTTCCGTGTTCGTCAATTTATAAATTCATATTTTTTATAAATTAAAGAGGACTAATTTGAATAATTATAAACATTTACCTGAATTCTCACTAAAATTTAAAAAAATACTCTCTCTCTCTCTCTCTCTCTCTCTCTCTCTTCTCTCTCTCTCTCTCTCTCTCTCTCTCTCTCTCTCTCTCTCTCTCTCTCTCTCTCTCTCTCTCTCTCTCTCTCTCTCTCTCTCTCTCTCTCTCTCTCTCTCTCTCTCTCTCTCTCTCTTCTCTCTCTCTCTCTCTCTCTCTCTCTCTCTCTCTCTCTCTCTCTCTCTCTCTCTCTCTCTCTCTCTCTCTCTCTCTCTCTCTCTCTCTCTCTCTATATATATATATATATATATATATATATATATATATATAAACACTATATAATGCTGAGAATATAAAAATATATCAAGTCATAATAAACTTATTATATTTGATAGATCATTAGATATAATTACACAATATTTTTCGATAAAATATAGTTAGTTACTAGTAACAATAAAACACTAATTAAAATTGATTTTATTTAAAAAATAAAATTTATTTTTAATTTGAACATAATTATATTTAATAAATAATATTTAATAAGTTTTAATCGAAAAATAATATCCTGTTAGTGGAACGTTTTTTTTTGATAATAATCAATAATATATAAAATAAATATGTACAAATAAATTAAATATATATATTTATAAATTAAATACTTTAAACAAATACATGTCTAAATAATATATAACTTATGTTGAATAAAATAACACATAACAAAACTCAGTGGAATAACTTCTTAGGTAGACCTATGGGTATAAATAATTGAAATTTGAATTTTTAAATTTTTTTAATAGAAGCTTTATGTACGATTCGAGAATATAATGCAACCAGCAATAATAAAGTAAGTTACAAAACAAATATTGTATCACACACGCTCATGGGAATAAAATATTATTGTGTGTTTTGGAAATGACTAATTAATTTTTGTTATTACCCACTCCAGCTTCTCACATGATCGCTTCATTTTCCACAAATTAATATTTTTAAATTAATTATGATATGTAATTGAATTGATCTTATTCAGATAGTACATATATTTGGAAAATATGAAATCTTTTGTTGTTTTTTTTTCATATATGGTAGACACAACATACTATGGAAAAAGTTTTAACTTTCAGAATTCTAGATTTCGAAATGATACTATTTTTTCACCAATATTATTACACACATATTCAACAATAAATAAAGACTTATACTATAACATACAATATATGTTGTACAATAATTTTAATATAACAAATAATGTTCAATTAGTCCATTTTTAGAGTTGTTATTTCGAAAATATAGATTTAATTTATATTGGTTATTGCATGTTAACTGCATATTCTTTTTTGATAATATCACCTATAGTTGGTTAATGAAAAAAAAAATAGTGTAACATCAAAATTATAAATATTTTTATTGAATGTTAGAGTAATCATATATTATCAATATAAGTGGCTGGTAATTGGGGTGTATAATTAGGTTCATTTGTAAATCTAAAATACTCAAGGTTAAACCGTTTTGAGAAGAAAAATAATTACTATAAAATCTACTATATAAATGACTGATTATATTAGTGCAGTATATATATAAACTCACAAACATTCATATATATAAATACACTTACACAACACGCCGTACATATATAAATCTTCTATCATTAAGATGTAGTTAAAACTGCACATCATAAAACAATATATAACATAATTGATATTACACAAAAAAGATATTAAAATAATTTTTAAAAAATAACTTATATCTATTCTTTTAAAAAGAACTAAGCACATCAAAATGCCCTGCCTGTGCTGACATTACAATCCATTATTTAAAAGTAAAAAAAGTAAAGGAGGAATAATTGTCTAAATATTCTTTATTAAATACAAATTAGCTATTAGGTACAGATACGTTTTTTGTAAATAGTTTAATAATAACACTACCGTCGTTATTATTCATATTAAAGTGTCATATTCATATTATTCCTTTTTGCATTGAATTTTAAAATGAAAAATTATAGTCTAATATTTATTACACTGTCACTGATCCCAAATTTTAATCTCACTCTTCCGAAAATACGTATGAAATGCTTTCAAATTCTATTATCATAAGAAATCATAAAAATTTCCGTGATAAATATTTCAGAAAATCATATAATCCAAATTGCATGATTGAAATTATTGTAAACATAAATCCCTACTTATTTGTGGGTTTTTAATATTTTTTTTGTTAGCAAGGTAGGTATCCAATATATCAATTCATTAAAAAATTCTATTCTATTTATTTACGTTTTAGTTCTTAAGGTGGTTAAAAAGTTGAAAAATAGGAAACATTTACAATCGAAATATTTAGATAATTTGATCGTCTCAAGTTTACCCGTATTAAAATGAGGAGTTAATAATTAAAATTTCTTACATTATTTCCATGTAATAATAAACTAACAGCTATAAATATTAATTATAACAATAAATTATTAAAATTAAAAAAATAATATGTCATATATTTAACACGTTCAATTACTACTAATATGACATTAATTCTTTGAGAATACGTATAAAACTATTCCGATGACTTTAACTTAATATACGTCTACTAAAATAACTTTCAATTAAGTTCAAGTAATTTAAAATAAATTTTTAATTTGTAATTTATTTCAGATAACATATCACGGGTTTAAGTTTTTAAAGTGGAATACTTTTTTGAGATTAATTAGAAAATACCGAATGGTGTTAACTTTATTTGATTAAAAAGAAGTTATTTAAAATCTTGCGTATTCTTACTTTACACTACACTTTTAATTTAAAAGGAGGTTATTAAAAAAAATAATAAGGAAGTGTTTTACTGTAATTTCTTCAGAATCCCATTATAATTCAGTCTTGTTCTCTTTAAAATTACTGTAATATTTGAGATAAAGCAACGTTTCTCTTTCGTAATAGTATACATATCACCTGCATGATTTTATTGTCAAATTATAAACAGATGGATAATGTAAACATTGTGAAGTCCACTTTTGTTGTTTTTACAAAATGTCAATTATATAAATATATCCGTTTAGAAACAGATGTAAACCTTCATTTAAATTTTTTCTATATTCATATTAAATTTACAAAATACTTGATATACTGGATTCTTTATTTTATGCCTGTTTTAATAAAGGTGAAGAAATGATAAGTATTTATTTTATATTGTGCGATTGTTTGAAAAATATGAACAATAGTAAATTTGTAGAACTTGTCAATCAATACCCTATACTCAAATATCTTGTTAAATTTTATCTCTTTCTCACAATTAAAAATATTTTGTTTAATTATATTTACATTTCTTAGTTATTTTTTCTTCCTTGATATTTATCTAACACCATCAATTAAATAAAGTGCAATATGAACGATAAATAGTAAACCTTACATTATTATTCTTTATGTAACTTATACACATATTTCCCAGAGACAAAATAAGTTTTTGAAAATAATTTTATTTAAAACCTATATCGCAAATCCAATAATTTGTATTGTGCTTTCTTCAATTGAGGTTTTGTGCAAACTAACACAAACAATGTAGTAACGTTTCCTATATACGGTTATTCTATATGAATCGATTGATTTATTGCTTTAATAATTATTTTAAACGTATATATTTTGCAGTTTATAAACATGTTTATACAAACACATATACTTATAGTGCACCTTTGGAAAACATATTCTACAATGAAGATCACACTTTTAAATAAATAGACTTTTCTCGTTATTTTAATGTAGGTATGATATTAAACTGTGTAAAATCCGTGCTAAAAATATTTATACTTTAAAACATTTACATTCGATACAGTTAGGGAAGGTTTACTATGTTCACCCAAATATCTAAAATTCGAGTAATAAAAATAAATATGTAAATAAAGTTAAATAATACGCATTGTAGCGTGATTGTGTAACGATCTTGATAGAAATAATTTACTTCTATCAGCTTTGTTTACTTTTTGTCAAAATAATATATCAAATATATATGCATTGATTCTTGATTACGTGAATATAATAATTACTATAACTTATAATCAAAATGTGTCTACATATTGTTGTCATGTAACTTTATTGCTCCTATATTACAACAACATAACTCTTTGGTGTTATTGCGTTTAATTTAAAGTCGAAAATTTCAGTAACCTTGAATTTGTAAACCTAATAACAGCTGAAAATAAACCAAAAACTGGAATCTCATTAAATTTATAATTAATATATCATTACTTATAATAAAAATTATTTATAAACTCAAATTTTAAAATTCAGTAATACATATATTAGATGGTTCTTGCTTCTAGTAATAGAATCTTACTTTTCATGAGATAATTTTATCAATTTTATAGTTTGAATTATTTAAAAAAATATATTTTTTTTTATACGCTATAGAGCATAATTAATTCTTAATAAAAATTAACAAAGATAAAAATCAAATTACAAATATAAGTTATTTTAATCTCAAAAATAGTAGTCACATAGAGTTTTTTAGAGTTACAATACAGATACCTAACTGTTAAGAAATGAATATTTATAAGGACAGTTAAATTAATTCCTGTTTTTTTATGGTATCCCTCTTTTTCCCAAACACAACGCAAGACATTTTTTATTGAAACGAAAAGGTGAATATTTTATACATGAGTAACTTAAAATTCGTCGTTTGTGCATAAATATATTTTTGGACATTTGAAAAATCCCCTAATAAATTTTGAATTTTCCAATTTAAATTTTTTTTCCATCCGGTTAATTTTTATGAAAGTTCTATTGATTTCATTCATTCGTAGAATACGTCTAGTTTATTTTGTAATGTAGGCCTCTCATTAAATAATATCATGTTAAAACTACCTACACGCCGGTATTTAAATATTTATTGTTTTTAAAGATTAAAATATTATTATAACCTTAAAATTTTAAAAAAAAATGAAGAAAAGAGTACAAAATAAAAACCTCAATCAAATGAATACTCTAATAGCGTCTGTGTAAGAAAAGATAAACTTACAGTCAAGAGAGACCTGACAGGATATATCGAAAAAGAGATATAACCCAAGACTACATGAAGAAATCTGTAGATCCAGAAAGGTAACCAAGCAATCTGCAAAGTCTTCTTACTCAACATAGTCAGCACTCTCATAAAGTAAACAATTTGAATAATGTAATAACGTAATATAATAAATGTTTAGTAATAAGAAATGATGATATGATGGTTTTAACAATTAAATGACAACCAACCCAGGAAACATTGATTATATAAATGAAATAAAATATGTATTGTCAGAATTGAAAATATTATACACTAAGAAAAAAAAAACACGAACCGATGAATATTTTATTTAGACAGATTAAATGATCGACTAAAATAAACCTTAAACAAAGAGTGAATCTTGGATTTTATAACACACTTAGTATAAACACTTTATACATACCGGTTATTAGAATTTTAAAATTAATTCCATAATGTTTAAATTTATTAACACTAGTTCCATATATAATATGAACGATGTGTCTTATTTCACACCCCATTAGTAGATTTAGGAAGGTTAAAACTCTCCTGGGATCTATATCGCTTCAAGAGCTCAAACATTTTGTTAGCTATACCCATTTAATGATGCATTTGATTTCCACTACTTCTACTTTATTATAAATCAAACCCTTTACCATTTACTTTTAATTAAATTATTTCATTATTATTGTAGTATTTAATTAATAAATATTTATTTCAAATCGAATTCAATGGTTATTGTTTTACATTAACAAAAAACATTCTAAAATATTCTCAAAAAATCAACATTGAATTGATAATCAAACTTATCAATTGCACGTTATGCACAAAACTTAATAACTAATATTTTATGCTATTAAAATCATGATTATATCATTTATTTTTATTTCGAATATTAATTATATGAAATATTTTCGGTATTGAATTTTATTGGGAATAAATTTTTATTTTTTTTTAACTTGCAAATAATGTGTATTGGAAAATGTAAAGGAAAAATAAATTCTTACAGTAATATAAATGTATTTCCTTCAAATCTTCATAAAAATAATCCATAATAACTTTTAATAAACATATAAATATTTTAAAAGATATCTATTTTGTATATTTACGGTTTTCATTTCTTAAAGTGAATTTTTTCTCTAATTTCTTTTAGTGGAATAATAGAATATTCATAATTGATTCATATCAATTTTCTAATAGCAATATAATTATTTACACCTTAAAAATAAAAATAGAACTTTCCCCAAAAAGTTTAATTATTAAATTCATTACCACTGAGTTCATTATTTTAAATTTTAACACTAAAATAAATACACTTATTAAAAACAAATCCAGTAAATACCTTGATCTGCAGCTGTAAGAACTCCAATAATAAGGGCGACGCCCGTTCTCCACACTAACCACTGACACATTTTATTTATTCACAAAACCATATCTTTTCAATTATAAAACATATTTGACATTTACTTCTATTTCTCTTGATGATATGTCGATTAAGAACAACATTTTTTAAAGAATAAACTTCAAATCAATTTATGTTTACTTTACAAAACACCGCAATTAACAAATAACAGTTTTATTTAACATTATATTTCAAAGTAATATTTAGAATATATAAATTTAACTTTTTGTTTACCAAGTTTTATCTAAGAAAATGAAAACGTTCATCATAATTACTTAACATTAAGATAGTTTCCAATTATTTGTTTAAATCAGTATGTAGTAAAACGTTAAATTATGCAAATCACAGAAAGACATTACTCTCTTTTACTGAATGGTGCGAAAAAATAAAATAAATATTTAATCTTTGTGAAATGCGACTACTTTTATTGTCAGACCGATCCGGTTTAATTTAGTACATACACTTCACTTTTAACACCAATAGATACCTGACATTAAGAACATGTATCAAACTACTAAAATTAGAACTAAATCTTTCACATAACAGGAATATGTTACTTTATATATTATTCAGTATTTGCTGTTAGAACACAATACGTTTCGTCACTACGTCAGTTCACTGTGAATATCCAAGTCGTACTGGCGCCTTTAGGCCCGATCAACCCTGCGGCGCATGCGCGTTCTAATTCCCGACACTTCAGAAGATCCCAGACCTTGCTGGACATACTTTCATACACACATTCTTCTGTAAAATATATATAAATTTAAAACACCGAAGGAAAAAGTATAATTTGTATCGCTTGTTTTTGTTCAACCATTTACAATATAAATATTTAAGAATCCATCACTCTAGATGAATTTCGTAAAAATGAAATCGTACATGTAATTTGCATAAATTGGATATAAAATGTGATTCTGTCTACAGGCAAAGATATGTCTATGTGATAACTAAAGATAGTGTTGGAACATTTACACAAAACAATATTTTACATATTTTAAACAATTAATATAACCCTATTTTTTAACTGTGATGGAAAAAAACTCAAATACTTGTAAACGTATATTTTGCGAGTTCTTGTGTTCGATTTTTTTCCTATCTAAAATTATTTAACAAGGCAATCTCGATATATATTTAGTGATTATTTGTAAAAGCTATATACTCTGTAGTTCCTAATTAGAATATTTTATTTTATACAATAAATCTCAATAATCAGCTAATAGTCTTATTCATTTTTAATTATTCCCGTTAATCACGGCACGAACACAGTTGTGCGTTTTAGGTTAAATATCGAAGATAGTATAACAAATCAAACAAATACTTTCTATTGCAATACCACTTTCACAACGCTATCTCTAATAATTATATTAAATATTTTATTGGTATATCACTGTAAGAACATAACAATAAAGTGTATCGTAGATAAACTGAATAAATCATAAATTATGATATAATACACAATTATTTAGGTAAATCTATTTGCCAAATCCTTTGGGGATATTAACGTAATTCTTTAATTTTATTTTCCCAATACATTACACAACATTGAAATACAGGAAAATCTTTTGAATAATAAAAACAATTGTATTTCATCCAAACATAAACTAGTTAAAACACGATACTAAAACTGCTTACTGATAAAAATAAATTCCATAATATATTTTAATTTTTTATTTTCATAATAAATAATCCATTAAATTCCACGTAATAAACCAGAATAATAATCAAAACAATGAATATAAAAAATGAAAATTAGTTAAAAACAAACCCATATAAGAAAGATTCTGCTTGTGATTATGGCAACTACCAGTAGGTTAGGTAATGTATAAACAATTTAAAATGAGTTATATCGTTGAACATAATCTTAATAATAATTAGAGTTTTTTTTATATAATAATAATTTGTGTGATATTGATTTACTGTTAGTAATAATCTACAGCATAACGTTTGAATAATACGCGAAATCAAATATACAACTAATCAATAAATTATGTTATTGATTAATAATATTAGCTCTGCGTCTTCTCTAAGACTATCTATAGGTTACAGACATAATCAAACCCATTAACCACACCAGATTACATAGATTATGTATCAATGTCTGCATCATTTATCACACCAGCAATAGTTAATGGCAGACTTTATTTGATTACATAATATTTTAGTTAAGTTAATTCAATATAGTTTTAAGTAAATGTCAGATTATTTATTTATTTAATGTGTGTATAACAATTATTACACCAAATAAATATTATTTCTACTAAGAAATAACTTTTTAAGGTAATATTTTATAATATATTTATATTCGTTGTTATATAAACTAATATACTGATATATGTTAAATTTACCCATAAAAAATAGCTTGAAAGATAAACAATGTTAAATATTTATTTACTCTTTATAGAACTCCATATGGGAAATCATAAATTAGGAAATTGAATAAACGATATTTTTCTTCAATTGAATTCAACATACTTGTGTAAACGACAATCACAACAAACACGTTATTATTTTCAATTAATTAGTCACCATCCCCAATTGATGATAGTCAGAAATATAGTTCATGTTTTTACTGAGAATGATGACTTAGTCACTAAAATAAAGAAATGAAGAATGAAGTTCACCTTTTGAAATTTCGTATTTTGTTAAATTTCGTGAAACAATATATTTAGAAGATTCATCCATAATTTGAGTTGGATTTATATAGATTTATATTCCATTAAAAAAATTATTCGTATATTCATTGTATATATTTCTTCAAATAATTATTTAATTTTTGACTTACTTTAGACAACTTTTGAATTATTTATATACAAATTTAGACTCAAAAATACAAAAAACTGCGTATTGTAATGTCTTCACTTTAAAATGCTTTACATTTGTTTTGGTATTTAATCTAGTTTTAAAATCGTATGCGTACAACAAATTTCAAATAAAATACAATAGTTAGATCCATTTTTGAATATAAAATCTTTATATAAAATGGCATTTGTTTTTAAGAAACACAGTGATTAGCACAAACGTTCAACTTTTTAAATTTTATATTTATTTTGTACACATTTGTAGTTATTCATATGGTTGAAATTAAAATTCATTATTATTATTTATAAATAACTAATTTATTATAAGGTTATTTGTTATAATTAATCATGGTTATACGGTTCATTAAAACAGATAAATAAAAATCATATGTTAATATTTACCTTTTCTTAGAAAACTTCTTAAATTATTTGTTATAAAATAATGATTGTGATCTATATACGTACAGAGTAATTAGTATACCGAAAACTTTACAATAAATAAATATAAAAATAGCAGTTTATTTTAATTTTCGTAATAAATAACGTTATAATACTATAAGTATAAATTTAGTCAGTAATAGAATAATTCCATCTCTATATTATAAAATATTAAAACACTAAAAATATATAATATGAATACAGAGCTATAACCACATTTTGGTGGTAAGTAAATATTAAGCGGATTACACGGGGAAGCCTTATGCTCTTTCTGGGGATTTAGTGTTATTCCAGATGCGCAATCTGCCTCGACGATCAATAACGAACCGCATAACGCGTGTTGCAGACGGAATCATCTCATCAGGTATTCGCCTCACTAGTCCCGTCTTCCTGTAACTTACAGCTAACTAGACACAATATAATTCTCTTGGCCACAGATTTGCTCGAATATTTACGGCTGCAAAATCCTTCCCTTTTCTGTATTTTACTGCCTTCCCTACTTTTTAAAATATAGCTGTATATACGTTTTATAAATAATTCTAAAATAAACATTTTAATTTATATTATTCTTTGTATTTTAACATTGAACTATTTATAACTATTTTGCTTGCATTATTTAGGCATTTATAAGATTATTAAAAACTTGCTAGTCATAAGTTTGTAATTTAATTGTTCTGAAAAAATTTAAATGATTCAAATAACTAAAAACAAAACTCGTGTTTAGATAATATAGATTTAATCTCACTACTCAATTGTGTATAAATTAAATAATTATTTTCAGAATAATAACATTTACGGTGAAAATTCATGATATAATATTATTAATTAATAGTTGTTTTAAACAATTAACATTTAATTGAAACTAGTGTAGTAGAAAACTAAAAAAACACATAGAATTTAAAACTTTTAAGGTATGTAATGTGTTAAAATTGTAGTACGGTTTTCTGGTTTTAAATTTAAAAGTGACTTTAAAAAAAAATATTGTTTTCATCATTTAAAATTACAGGAAAATTATAAATAAATACAAAACGGCTATAATTTTTAAGTTTTAAATATATCTTTTTTTGACTGTCGGTTTTCAAAAATATGAAGACGAGAAACACGTTATGATAAGAGCGCAAACATAGTTATGTAAGATGTACATGGAATTTATATATAGTTACTAAGTTCTTTGTAAGAAGCCAGAATTAAAACATTTATTGTGACAAACCTGGAAAACTGACGAAATTGATTTTCTTGCTAAAACGTAATTGTTTAAGGAATCGAATCCCAACAATATGCAAGTTAGATAATCAGTGGAACATTATATCAATTAACTTACTCTTTCAATAATTCATTCTTTTGTAACTAGTTGTATAATTAAATATTGCAGTTTTAAACACTTATAATAAATCATTAAAAATACTGTGTCTTATATTAAAACTAATTGTAATAAACTAAGTATATGATTTCTCATATGTAATTGTAATTTTAAAAAAAAATGCAATTTTTGTTAAATAAAAATGGATCAAAAGATTTATTTTAAAAAAATCATGTTGCAAAACTTTTGTGTAAACGAACTTTCTCAATATATTTCTTTTTTTCCGTCATAATTATGATTATTTTCTCTAAAAAAAAAAAAAAAAAAAAAAAAAAAAAAAAAAAAAAAAAAAAAAAAAAAAAAAAAAACATTAATTCAGACATGAGTGCTTGACTTAACTAAAATAGTTAATCTTTATTTTATTACAGATGAACAGGAAAAAAAATCGAATAACACAGTATTTAAACCTAGTTTCTTTGAACTAGTTTTCAATTCTTCCCTTATATTTATTCGTAATCAACAATACCCATGTGAACAAATCTTAACTTTTAAATATGGGTGATACATCTACCTACATAGTAATTCAAATCATAAAATCTTTTCAAATAAATATTTAATCTCATCAGTTTCATTTATTACATCTTACCTTAAATAATTATGTAGTTATTTAAAAAAAAGTAATTGTTTAGTTATATAGGACTCCAACTTTGAGATTTGCAAATGTTGAGTTTTTATCAAGCTTAGGAAACGGAAGTACATTACGGGTTCCCACTAAGGGAAGGCGCCAGAAAGGAAGCAGAAGAGATACAAGTTTTTATTGCCTGTATTTTAACCTAGTAGCGTTGTAGATATTGCACAGCGAAACGCAAGGAGGCACGATAATAAACAAACGTTGATAATATATAACTACTTTTATCAAATATACATTTTTGACTACTAATTTGTTTGGTCAAACATTCCAACAAAAATTAATAGGAACTCACGAAATAATCATACTAGAGTAACAATGTTATATGTACAACATATTTATTTAAATTTTTCTTGAAATAATTAATTTAATTTTTGACTTAACTTTAGACAACTTTTGAATTAATTAATTATATACAGATGTAGACTTAAAAATACAAAAAACACCATATTGTAATTCTTTTACTTTAAAATGCTTTACAATTGTTTTGGTATTTAAACTAGTTTTTTAAATCGTATACTTTCAATAAATATCAAATAAATATCAAACGTTAGATCTAATATGGAATATAAAATCTTTATTAAAAAATGTCATTTTTTAAAGAAACACAGTGTTTAGAACAAATGTTAATCTTTTTAAATTTTGTATTTAATATTGTTTACAGTTGTAGTTATTTATAATTATTTATATCGTTGAAATTATATTTCAATATTATTATTAAAATAAGTATTCGTTTAGCAAACAATTTATTCTATATTCTTCATAATTATTTACAAGCATTTAATCAGATCTATATCAATATTTTAGATCGAAATAATTAAAGTCCTGTATAAGCATACGAAAGATGAGTAGAATGCGCTCAGATTTAAGAGAGATAGTGAGCTTAAAGTTTTATTTAAATTGTTCAGTTCTTCAGTGCTAGATACTGAGTAATTTATCACAAATTGTATACTTTAAAGTGATACTATATTATTGTGTATACAATGTTTATATTTTACATATTTCAGAATGAGTTTTTATTCAAATAACTATAATTGCTTAAGTTTCGATGGCTGTTATTGATAGTGAGATATTGTCTAGAAATATATTATGTTACGGTCAAAAAAATCAAAGTCGTCAATTCCTAAATATATTGTATATTGACATTTATTATTTATTGTAATTTTTTTTTTCAACTTCTTTCTCTTTTATTAGGCTTTAATATCACCGTTAGTATTATATATATTATATATCCAATCAAATTAATTTTTTTAATTATTTTTCATATATATTACCAAGAAGAATTTACCTTATATATAATAATTAAAAATTTAATTTGATTAGATACGCTATCAACTGAAATACAAACAATAGCACTAACATTTAATCCTGGTTAATTGATGAACCAGGTTGTAAACCGTATGGTATCATGTTTGACGCTGGTATATTATTAAAATTAATTGTATTTTAAATATTATTAGAGTGTCATCAGTTATAAGATATTGGTTTGATGATAAATGTAATTTTACTGGGGTGTACAGACCGTTTAATAGATTCAAACATAGACTGATCTATAAAACAATATTTATAAATAAATTCACATTAAACTCATTTGATAATATATATATATATATATGCTCATTTGTTTTCAAGTGTACAATATTATAAAATAATTTCAATAATAATTAGTTATAGATTTGTTATTGTAGCGCGTGTATCGTTGAGGATGGCGACTTTGTCGTTGAAACGCGTTTGATTAAATAAAAGCATTTTTTTTGTAAGATCTTGTGTTCGGATTTTCGTTATACATAATTTTATCTCGCAAGTGAAGCTCAATATTTATTTATTTATAATTTAAATAATAAATTTCAGATGAACAATTTAGAGAAATATTTGTGGAACTATTTCATTTACTAGCTTTTATATATTACAAAGAGGTTATATCAAATACAGATATTGTAATTTTATAGTATGAATAACAAACACAGTTGTTTTTTTATTATAAATACATTTGAAATAAAACTTAATATTTAGTAGATAAATATACTAACATAGAATTTTGTTCTTTTCACTAAATATATTTTGTCTTACATAATGAAGAAAACAACAACAAAATTCTCAATAGTGTTTAAACACTAAACATAAAGGGTAATTCAAGAAATTTTTATTAATCACATTTACAACTTTACATTAAAACCGTTCATTTTATATATGCAGAGTGATTAGTGGCCTGATTATTATGTTGCTTTTCTGTAAATTAGTTCCCTCAATATGAAGAGTCTGAATGGTTTCTCTTCAGTTATATGGAACGTATTCAAACTAGATTACGACCTATGAATGGGTGTGTTTATATTTTGCAGTGGTAATCGTCCGGAAACACCCAGATAAACAGCAATGTTCTGACTAATTTTAAATTTATTAACACTAAACTATCAGATCTAAAGTTTACAGCAACCAACATGAGCTGTATTTATTGATAAACTCAATGTGATATGAGTACTTGCGAAAGAGGTGCGGTCACGTTATGTTACGTTGAACGTAAATATATATTTTACCGAGAAAGTGAATAATTCTGTTTTGTAATAAATTATTAAATAAGCTCTGCCGCTATATCTTAAGACCAAACTACATAAACTTTTAATATATTATACTTTGAAAGGTTTGAACATCAAGGTTAATACAATATTATATAAATGAATTGTAAAACTATTTGCGTCAGTGCATCTAGTCAAATGTATAAAACACTCATTAATATTTAGGTTTTAATTTTAATTGAATTAGCTTAAAGTAGACCGAATGTCAGGTAAGACCTCACACAAATGCTGTCACCTTTTGCAATAATCCATGTTGTATTTTTATTTTTTTTACATACAAAAGGAATTTAACGAAATCGCTTAGGTTATTTATCTATATTGAATTCAGTAGTTTTTTTATACATATCAACATATCAAGCCATATTATCACTTAACCTATCAGCTCTTTGATTTATTTTCATATCACAGTGTTCTGGACTCTGCTGAACTCTGTACACCAATTAGACAAATACGATTTGCTTTTGTGTTCTTTTACAAAAAAGTTTTATTAGGCAACTAACCTAATTAATTTTAATGAATGTAACATTGACTAACCATATCATATATTTTACGAGAGATTTTGTTTTTAATAAATGGATTAAGGAACGTAATATTGTTTTTATGTGATTAATTTAGAAAGTGAAGTTACGAAAACTTGATTATTCTAACAAGAATAATTAGCTATTATATGAATTCTAACTTTTAATTAGACACAATGCTGGTTTCATTTACACTCTTATTATAGTTTAGGACACAAAGTGCCTGGTACGTTTTGAAATCATTAGGCATATATATCTACTAAGTTTGTATTATATTTATTGTACAGTATAAATGCGGTGTGAATTAAGATGGTAAAAAGTACATGCATGGTAAATTAGGCTGTAATAAGTGGTTAATAAATATCTTGGTATTACTTTAAATTATTACGTTATTAGGAGTGTATAAATTACTTACACAGATGTAAAATATAATTGTAAAAAAATATAACTGATACTTCCTATACATTATTAATCAAATATTTCTTAAATTATTTAAGTTCAAAATACGTATATTATAATCCGTCATACTTTATCAATTATTCCTCATAAATTTTAACGCTATGATGAGACAAATTCACATTATGTAGCAAAATTATGAGGTATTATGATGTTATTAACATTTAAAGATGTATGTGAACTATTCACATTTGTATACATAATTTCCTAGGTACATATATATTTTTTAAATAATTTATCTGTAGGTAAAAGGGATATAAATATTTCCCATGTTTGCTATTGTGATTAAAATATAAAATTATTCGACACATAACAATTTATTCAACATAAAAACTACTAAATTTTATAGTCTAATAGCCCTGAAGTACTTATAATGGAAAGAGGGCTATCCATTAGGTACTTTTATTATAGTTAACTTATTAAATTTCCTTTATGACTATTCTAGCATTCACAACCAGAACTCGCTACAAATTTAAACTTCCGAATTTATTCTTAAGATGATAAGTCAAAAACGTAAATATTTGAATCCCATGTGGATGACATCTCGATTTCCAATTAGTAAGAGAGAACATTAACCACAAGTTTAGCCGCGTGCTCTTTATTGTTACATTTATCAGAATGTGTATGTCCATAAAAGTTTCTAAAAATGTGTGTGACTACCTAAAGCCAGACTTGCACTCATTAATGACAAAATGAATGAACAATACCTATTATTGTATGATCATCATTGAAAATATGCATTATTTTGACATTATTGAAAGAAATAAGAAATATGATTAAATCATTTCGAATGGAAATTATAGAATCTATGATTGAGCAAAAAAGATATATAAAGGTTTGTTTTATTTCCATAACCCAAATAATATGCTGATTTTCTTGAGTTTGAAAAAAAAAATTAATGTTATTATTATTTTATTTTATTTATTTTATTTTCAATGGATATGAGCTATTACACAACTAAAATTTAAACTAAACCATAAGACATTTTGTTTCAAGGTGGAAAAGTAATAAGTTATTTATTATTACTAACTATGAAGTATTTTTGTTTTCTAACTTTGTAGCTGGATATATATATATATATATATATATATATATATATATATATATATATATATATATATATATATATATATTGTTTAAGAAAATTTCAAATAGTGATATTAGTGTTTGTGTAATATATAAGCCATGAAACTAAACATATTTGTTATTTGACTCACTTTATAGGCAACAAAAATAATACAACATATTCTACTTTAATATAGTGTTTGTTTTTATTTTAGTTTTTCCGTTCTTAAAACCATTTGGAAAACGTTTAATCATCTTTAAACATACAAATTTTAAAGGAGCTCATTATGTTTTTAAGCAACATAAGACAACATGTGGTCATTTTTCACCTCACTATTAAACTCTCAACAGGCAAACATAATAGTGAATTTTCCTATTACTTATGTGTATTGTAAAGCAAATGAATTAATTCATCTACTACAATCAAGTGACATAGTTCTAAAATTTAAGCACCATTTTGATTGCTTGTTAAAATATATGTAAGTTTTAAGTGGTTTCTGATGTGAATTATATAACGATTGTACTGGCTATATGGATACGTTGTAAAATTACCATGTATATTTTAAGAAAATCCCAATCGTTCCCTCTATTAGGGGTGATATTACATGTCGGGGTTTACCTTTATGAACACGCCACAGTGCAGTCATTGTGATCTACACAACATATGACGGGTTAACTTAGTACATAACATTGCGTGCACTGCAAATTTGTTTATTAAAATGTGTTTCCTAAGTTATTGTTGACTATAAAAATATAAATCAATATGTCCCTGGGGAAAATTATTAGTTATAATATGGTATAATCGATAATTTTTCATCATGGGTTTATTACTTTATGCAGTAATATTATATTTAATTTTTTGTGATTACAATTTTAGGCAGACTTATTGTTTCAACATTTCAATATAGAAATTACGTAAAAAACGGTTAATTGCAAATTCGTAGCTGTGAACTATTAGTAAATAATATATTATTGTTGAAATTTTAAAATTGACTATATAATTATTTCTTATAATTGCCTGAGTTTTCGTTTCACGATTACTATATACATTATTGGCTTTTAGTGATATAAGAGTTTTTCATAAATAAATAAAATGTTATCACTTTTAATATTTTCGGAAGTCTTGTGATTAGTGAATGGTAAAGTTACACAAAAAGGAAGTGAAATATAACGTTTTATCATAAAATAAATTAACCTACACTCTTACTTGAAGTAGTACTCATACTTACATAACAAAGTATATCAAAAATTGAGTACGTAAATTTGAGTAAACAAAACAAATTAGATACTTAATAATATTAAGCGGAATGTAAAATATGTATGTCTTAATAACAACTCCTCTTCACTCCAGACACAAGGCGTTCAACTTGTTCTGTTTATACCGTAGGTTGCAACTAGTGTAAAATAATTAGTTGGCACAAGAACAGAATTTGTATACCGTCGCAACTAATTATGTTCAATCCTAGATGGTAATATGTTTTTACTGACAGAATATGCAGCTATAACTTTCTTTATTATAATAAGATAAATGTTTTGTAATATAGTTTTGTTAAATTAGTAATACATGATAATGTTTTTCTTATAACGTAGGTCTTAGGATATATTTATATTACGTTTCGTAAATTTGATCAAAATAATAGCAACATTTATTTTAGTTAGATATGTTGTAATAGTTATAGGGAAAAAAGATTTTTCATGAAACACAATAAGGTCTAATAATTAAAAGTAATCAACCATGTAAAAATTACAATAAATATTTTTATAATCTTTAACAATTACGGTAAACATTTTGTAATTCCGTCTGTTGTTATATCGTTATTCAGGTTTGTAAATAGCTTTTAGGCAAAATATCTCATTAAACACTTACTTTATAAAATTATGATTGTGCAGTTATTATTTGTGACAAATTAACTTTGATACAGGGTAGGTAAGTTGAATTTTATAACAGCACAAAGAATATTTTACGATGTAATAATATGCGCTCTTAACAGAACACCACATTTTAATTTGTTGTTTGTTATAAATTTATGTTACTTTTCATAATTGCAAGTTTATTTACAGTCGGAAAAATCTTTTAAGATATTCATTAACTTGTTTTAGATTCAACTAACACAAGTGATAATAAAATATTCACCAAATAAAACTAATTAAAACAGCAAAACATTGTAAATCCAGCAATCAGAATGAAATATGTAACAATAGATTGGAAATTTTGTGAAATAACAAACCTGGGAAAGACCTAATTGACAAGAAATCATGCTGACTTATCTCTCCTTTCCTAATTTTTGGGAAACTGTCTTAGAGACTCTTATTAATAATAATAATAAACGGAAAAAGGTAATTCCATAATATCATTTTCGATTCAGAAGCAAATTCTCTACACTTGATCATGTAAACAGAATAACTGAAATAATAGAAAATATTTTCGAAAAAGACAAGGTTGTCCAAGTATAGTTCGTTATGTATCTGAAGCATTTAATAAGGTTTGGCCAAGGCTTCATATACAAATTGTAAAAAGGCCTTCCTAAACAATATATCAAAATTCTAAGACCCTACCTTACAGAGAGAATCATACATGTGAAATATTATGGAGGTGAATTTTCAAAATATAAAGAGATAACTTCACGTGCCCCACAAATAAGTGTACGGATACCAATGCTCTATTAATTATATAAAGGCGATGTGCGAAAAAATTAAGGAAACACAGTCGCTAGATTTTCGTACCATACTTCTATAATAGCTATTGGATAACAAAACTTCGGAGGTCCATCCTGAAAGTTATGTCTGTACTAAAACGTAGATACTAAAACTAAATAAGTCTGAGTCAACCCATATAAATTGTAGGCCTACATAAATATAAAGAAGGAAGTGCCAGTGCAAATAAATAGTAACATATACTATATAAAAATGAAGTTAATATTTGGGAATGGAATATATTCAAAGCAGAACTGTACGTCACACATCACTAAATAAGAGTTGAAAAAATCTTGGAATTAAGCTCAAGAATAAGTATTGGCTATTTAGATACAAAGCAGGATTATGTATATATGTAATAAATAAAATACGTAAGCCTCTGTAGAGCTGTGAAAGCGGAGTTTTTTTTTTTTTTTTTTTTTTTTTTTTTTTTTTTTTTTTTAAGAATTAAATAAACATTCAAAATATTGTTTTTTTTAAATGAAAAAGTCTATACGTCATATAATTGTAAACTACATAAAACGTTATCTCTCTTTGGAGTTGAAGGGAACATTTTTCTAAATGACGCTTTGAGCATCCGTTTTATTCTACGGAGCTAGATTTTTGTTTTAAAATTATACAACCGACTAGAAATATATATTGGTTTTATGGACAATTTGTTTATTTTTTATTTTCTCGCTTAGCAACGATAATTTTTATTCTATATAATAATAAATAGTGAGACTATTTTAATGATCACTATTAAATTAAATAAAATTTTACGTTGTATATATTACCTTCCTAACTTTTAATTAATTCATTTGTATTTAGACATGCAATAAATGGTAATATCTGTAATGTACGAATGTCTCAATTATATTTCAAAATGTCCAGAGGAACCAGGATGGATTTTTTTATGTTTTAAATTATCTATCAAATATATGTTCCTCGTACATTTTTTCGCTTGATTAACATGATTTTGTTCGAGATATACAAAATAAAAATGTAATCCAAAAATAAGCCGAAACGTTTTTAATATAGTTTTATTTCAATAAAATTGTAATATTTTATTTAGGTAATTACTAAACAATAGCCTGTTTATAACATGTAAATACCAACAAAACTCGTATTATAACCAAACTTTGGTTAAATTTGTCGAATCATTTTAGTATATATTTTGAAATCAAAAAAGTAATTTAAAAACCATAGCGTACATAAATAATTATTTTAAAAGATTTTGTTTTGTTTGTTAAATTTAAAGAAGCAAAATAATTTTTATCATAATAAAAAAGTAAGTAAAATATTTATAGGTTTTTGTTAATTGTTTGAAAAAATGAAACATACATATATACTTTTCTTTTATCAACTTTGTGAATACATTAATTTAAGGAAGTTATTTTAGTTGTTTATTTTAACTTTAAATAATAAATGGGTATCTTGCAAGTTATTATAATATCTAATTTACTTTTCAGACAGGTGTTTACCTTCCAAGCGAGTATTAATATACTTACTTATTGGGATAGAGTTAGGTGTTTACAGTAAAGTGTATAATTTGTTTTAGTTCCATTTATAAAATTACCACATATCAATTATTCAGGTAATATCCTTACTGAAGCTGCAAAAAACGTGATTTATAAAGGAGTGGTCATGAATCGTACATTGACTTAATCTTATCTACTGCTCTTAAGTCTTATAATTATTGATATGATGATTAAGTTTTCAAAAAAATATACAGCTATGAGCTCAAAATCAATACTGCATTTCGGCTACTAAACAATTACGTAAGTTTGGTAGACTAAAATCAAGGAGCAATGCAATAATTCGTGAATTGAAAAAAAATAATAAAATAAAATAAAAGTTTTACTATAAAGTACTTTCCAACGAGAAACACAAATGTAAAATATATTTAATCAGAATGTATTTGTATCATAATGCAACTTCCAGACGACAGTTGTTCTAAAGTAGGGATCGGAAACTCTTTCTCTCTAATGTTCTATAAAGTTTAAATAAATCTACATTCAAAGATACGTTTGTAATACATTTCAAGAACCTGTTGGTAAATCTTTGAAGTCTATATAACGATAAGCAGGTTGAATGTGACGTTAACAAATCGGTGAGATTTATGATAATGTATATAAAGTTTTAACCCTTCAAATTTTAAATTTTCTATCTGTTTCCTTTTATTTATATACAGAAGAATTTCAATAATATTTCTTAAAATAAATATTCATGGTGATTCTTTTTTTTTTTTTTTTATCGAGTATAATTGCATTATCTTCTTAAAGTATTTTTTTTACAGATATATATAAAATAGGTCTATATAAATTAACCATATAATTGAATAAATTATGAATATAGGTGATAAATGTTCAAATTTCATACACACAAAATAGTAATTATTGAGAGTATTATATTTAGAAATATATTTATTTTTAAATAATCTGTTTAAAAAAAAAACAACTCATTATACGAACTAAAGGAACTGAAAGCTTGAGTTTTGTAGAATATCAAGATTAACATTAAAAAAACTACTTAAAGTGAGAGATAACAGCTGAATATTCACTCTCATTCATTGAGTTTATCATTTAGTGATAATTAAATAGTTCCTGTGAAATACATAAATGAACCTACATTTTTCAAAGATTTAAAAGAAGTTTTTATTTTCTTTTTTTTTCAGATTTATAAAAATAGAATATTTTTACTTTTCTCTTAGGTATCTACTCGTATTATCAAATATTTTAATGTATTTATATAGTAGAATTAATTAGTAGCTTTATTTTTTATAATACTTCCAAAACAATAAATATGTACGAAGTATTTATAAAAAAGTCATATCAAAAAGTGCAAATAAGAATAAAAATAATAAACCGTTCATTTATAAAACACGTAGTTTCATCGACTCACGTTAAATTCTATTCAATACAGTTTATGTGAATTATGATTTTAAATTACGATATCTACTTGATTGTTTTTATACAATAACATACATGCTAGAATACAATTATGTATAAATACAAAAATCGCGTACATATAACGACCTAATACAATATTTGATTTAATCACATATCGCATCTTAATATTGTTATTATATTATCAGATTCTTATTACCGTCTATTGTATATCAGTCAGTTCAATTCATTCATTTTAATTATTGACCACTTTAATATAACACAAATATTAGAAACAAGATCGATTTAAAATTTTCACTATTCAGAGGCAATCTAATTTTTATAGGAATTGACCTAATATGAAAATATTTCTGAAAGTATCGTCTTGACTTAATTTATCCTCATATTTTAAAGGAAAAACAAACAAACATAATTTGAAACTTGCCACTATCGCTGTAGAGTAGATAATATTAAAATTTTAGTTCTTTAAGACCTGACTTTCAGGAAATACAAAATCCTACTAATTTCACTTTATATATGAAAGTATGAAGAGGCAGGAAAAAGAAAATATTGTAATGTCCTTTAGAGATGTTGGAGTGTACTAATTTTCATACTTATTACGAATATTGTATGACCACATATGATTATTTTATATGTTTGAGGAAAACACTAAGCAACTAGTTACTGAAAATGACTTCTTGTTCACGTTGTGATTGTATTTTCAGTTTTAATAATATCAGAACGAACCAAAATGGAAACATATAGTAATCCAATTTAATATATATAGGTTTTTTTAATATACAATATTTTATTAATTGCTTTCCTCATTAATGTTCCTTGAACAACGTTGACTCCTACATCGTACATATAAACAAAGAAGAAAAAGAATGAATAAAAAATGCCTACATTTTGATTTCTGAATAATTGTTTTTATTTATCGTAGACCTCAACCTACATAGAGAGCATTCAAGATAAGCTTAGGATAAGGAAGCATTGGTATGAGTATAAAAGAGGTTTACTTTACTTTATTCGTATTGGTGAAAGCTAATATACTTCAAATTATTTTTAAACATTATTTTAATGAACAATTCAAAAGCATTGTTTCTCAAAAGTTAATTACAGAAAAAATAATAAATATTTATATTGTTAAAAATAAATTCAACTAATTTACAACTTTTATGTAATTTTTAAATATACGTAACACATAATATATTTATTTAAAAATAGATGTTTAACTTTGAATTAGTATAAATTCATTGAAATAAATAAAACAAAAATCGAGAAATTCTGAATTAAAATATTCAACTCCTGAAGTACATACCATTTGTATTAAACAAATTCAAGTGTGTTTTATAAACGGGGTATTACAGTCGTAACCGATATTTTTCTTTTAGCAGTTTTGATTTCATGTAAAATTTTCCAGTCGTGTTCTAAGTATGATCCTGCATATATTGATACATAATTATTTATTGTTGCTATTGCAAATAATGGAAATCATGTAATTATTGTTTTCCTAATACGTAAATAAGTAAGACAATATTAGAGATTTTTAAATTCCCAATCCACAGAGCGACTCTAAGTTAAATTTTACACTGCTATGATATTTTTTTATATACTTACTTCTTATAATATCTGAGGGGTGTCTCTGGTATGAGGTGTGATGCATATTTGCAATGAGCCATTTGCAAAAGTGGATATAACTCATGATGCCCTTCTTTGGAAGTCGCAGTCTATTTGAAATTTTGCCTTCAGATCTTCTGTGGCTGTTTTGCACTGAACACCGAAGGGTCATTTCTTATTCTTGATAAACCAAACAAACAGCACATTTACTAATCAGAACGGAACAGCTAGGAGTGAATCATTAAACATCCAATACTTGTGTTGACATAAAGGTGGAATCGAGATGGATATGTTTTTTAGACGTTGTTTGTTCTTTGGCCGTCATAAGATGGGGTGTAGTCAATCACCACAGCTCCACCATTTCATCGTTATTTTTAAACTTTTTTGGGGTTCATTTACAGTCGGAAAAGAAAATGTGCGAAGAAAGATATGCATGAGAGTTTATACCCACATAAGAAGTAACCATCCTCCTCTTCATTTCCCTGCTTACCACAATTTGTTACAAGTAACCACTGAAAAAATATCTCGCTTTAATATAGTTATTTTATAATCAACTGTTTCTGTTTGACTTGATGATAGTAGTTTTAAGACATTGTACACTGCTATTAACTGAAGTGATCCTCTAGAACAGGTGAAATATATGTTTTTATTTACTTCTTCTGTGATGTGGACTATGGCTGCACGACTAAAGACTCCCTGTATTATTTATAAAATAACCTACTCCGGATGATAAGTAGTGATTTTGTAGTAGAGAGGAAAAATATAGTTTTATTCATATAGTACGGAACAACTATACCAAAGTTCTATAAAATGGAGGACTGTAGTAGTGAAACATATTGTAATATTCTTAGCGAAGTTTCTTTATATGAATTGCCATTTGTACAAAATCATTAAGCTATAATATTCACTATTTACTTTTGTTGAGTTTTGACTATCATTCTAAATATCGATTTACATATTATACTATTGCAAAAGACTGAGATTTTATGGAAATTAAATTTTAAAAAATACATTTATCAATTCTCTGTAATTTGAAAAATGGTGAGTATTAACAAAGCGCCTACTTAATCATCAGTTAGTGAATATAGTTTCTACTTATGCTTTTTGCATTAATATTTATTGAAAATAAATAATTCAATTCTTAAAAACATAAGTTTCGTACATTTGAAAAGGGCAATTTAAGAATAATACATTAAGAAATGTTGATGACATAACAATATAATATTCATAATAATTCAAGAAACACTTTATATAAGAATAATTGAAAAATATACCACGTGTAATCAATCTTGATGTACTCTGGAATTAGTTGAGAAGGTTATATTTTTTCTAGAAAATAATCATATTTTTAGCACATCAATTTATTAGGAGTAACTTAAAAAAATAGTACTCCTTTTATAAATACTGTTAGATTTAGTCATACATTATTAACGATTTACAAAGCTTTATTGAATATTCTGCAGTCGCTATAGTAATCCGAAAGCAAACTTTGAGTTAAGTAAGTTGAACAAGCAACTTAGGGAACTATTGATATGAGTTAACACCAGAGTTTTTAACTTATGCGCACAATCTCCATACTGTTTAATTATAGTTTAGTTATTGTAGCTCATCTCTCACTGAGGATATCAATTTCAGTTTTTTTTCTATCTAATATTTTTTTACATATAAAGTTCAATATTTAATTATGATTATATAACTGACTTATTTGTTCCCCTATTCTAGATTCAATATTTAATATTAGATTATATTACTTCCGAAATTATCTAGGTTTATTACAAACGTGACACATATTTCATATTCAAAATTATTCATTCCAGAAACAAAATATTGCATATCATTCTTTTCATTACATTCAAAACATCCAACTCCCTGTACAGTAATCGGTCATCCTTCCGATGCTGTAACCTGACGAAGCCAACTCTACTCTAGAATCAGGTGTTACGCTAATCTTGTAAAATCAGACTATATTAGGACATCAGATATTGATAATGTTGCATCAGGATATAGCCACATTTCGTTGAGCCACGAGGCTATGTCTGAAAAGTATAACGGAATTAATAAATTCAACAAAGTGTCGTGCTCTAAGTGAATAATTGTCTATAGGCGAAATGTTTGGTAAAACTAAAAGTTTAGTCTGATCTCTAAACCAAGTAAGTCTATTCCAGCTTAGTTGGTAAGTTAATTTCTTAGTTTTGAGATAATTTAGTTTTAAGGAAAACTAACATATTTGCTTTTTTTGTGTCATAAGCTTGCATTTTTCATGTGTAACATACTTTAATATTTTAGATTGGTTTATTTAAATTTTGTAACTATTGCAAAGACAGACTTAATATCACCTTTCAAATAATACAATTTTATATTTTCGTTTAGTAAAAATAACTTCATTATATCAATTTCTGTTTAAAATTGAAATAAATAGTTTTCATTGTGTAACTGAAACTTGTGTTGTTAACAGTGAAAAACTGGTGCAAATTCTGGAGGAATGGGATTATTGTATGTCTATTGGACAGGATAAGTTAGAATTTTCAACCGTATAACCTGGAAGGGGTTATTTCTAAATTTTTCAATTATAAATTGACGTCTTCAATTAAATTTTCATATTTTCTCCTTTATACATTTTTTTTCTAAATTTATCTGTATAATATAAAAATTGGCTACCAAATCTTGTTAAATATTATATATATATATATATATATATATATATATATATATATATATATGATATCAATATTCTACTTTAAAAAAACCCTTCCAAAATGCCCTCACTCTCATTTATAGCAATTAATTTAGTTGTGTAGTAATATAATATATATATATATATATATATATATATATATATATATATATATATATATATATATATATATATATATATATATATATATATATATATATGTGTGTGTGTGTGTGTGTGTGTGTGTGTGTGTGTGTGTGTGTGTGTGTGTGTGTGTGTGTGTGTGTGTGTGTGTGTGTGTGTGTGTGTGTGTGTGTGTGTGTGTGTGTGTGTGTGTGTGTGTGTGTGTGTGTGTGTGTGTGTGTGTGTGTGTGTGTGTGTGTGTGTGTGTGTGTGTGTGTGTGTGTGTGTGTGTGTGTGTGTGTGTGTTATGTGTAAACTAACAAATAGTTATAAACTTAATTTCGACCTAAGCTTCTAGTGTCATATCTTATTCTATCCCCTGTTTTTTTTGTAAATTTGTTTAAGTTGTAATTTTCTAGTAAATAAAAAAAAATGGTTTCTTTTATACTAAGGGAGGGTTTGATATATAAATTTTGTTTTACATTAACTCAAAACTTTAGAATGTGCATTTGGATTTTTTCAATTTTTTGAAATATATAATCATTTTATAAGGGCACGTAAATTCAAAAAATTAAAATATAAACTTTGTTACTATAAAAATCATCAATTATTGTATTTAGAAGTAAAATATTGTTTTGGTTGGTATTGTATATTTTGTAAATGACAAGCTCGGCTGCAATATCTTGCAGTAAAAGTTAATGTTATTATCACTTCGCAGTTTGGCATGACTCATTCGTCCCGAAAACCCAGTAAGTAGTTCCAAAATCTAATTTCTTTCCCCAAGAATGGTACAATAGATGATGTATAGTTATAATACGAATAACTTTTTATGCAATTAGGCCTATACAAAAATAAGTTAAGCAATAATTTTATAGCAAGGCGGAAATTCCTATTTACATGAATACATTTCTGGATTTTATTGAATATTTTTATTATGAACGATTTAATAAATTTAATATTTGAATATTATTGATTTGAAATCGTAAATACAAACGTACTGAAAAAACATGCAAACATCCAATATGCAAAGAGTAATCGTGGAAGGAGAAAGATGGAGATTCAAGGTGTATAATTAAAATCTGCATAAAATTGAATAAACATGAACAGAGAGATTTCCATTGAGATCCGAAGCTTGTCATAAATTACAAAATTGCAGCTAAATAAATGCAGAACATATATCCAACTTCAGTGTGTTAGCGGTTAGTAATATATTTACGTGTTCTTTTTAACTAAATAATAATTTATTCTAGGTATATTAACAGTCTTATACAACTTTTTATTTATTTTGAAATATTAATTTATATATATTTAAGCAAAATAGTAGAGTTGTTATTTTTGTTTTAGAAAAGCACTTTTATTCCTCATCACAAAATAATTATAGATATGTAGTTAAATTATATTTAGGTTTTTAAAGAAGTAATAATTTGTCGGTTTTTTAACAGACTGATGATGAAACGAGCCATAATAGGCAGAACACTCCATAATTCGGAAAATGTAGCTAAATGTAGCTTCCAATAATTTTGTTCAATGTTATTGAGTCCTGAACGAACTTCAATGTAATCAAATTTAGGAAATTATGATACACAACAAGAATCAACAACCACTCAAATTTCTGTCAGTCAAAATCATTTATTTATTTTGTATACAATATAAATATATCTTAAAATAAAGAAAAGAAATGACTTATTTTCCCACAACCTAATTCAACTTTAATTTAATAGATGTGACGTTATAAAAAAATTTCATTAAAGAATAATGTTAACATTTTTACTTAATTTTTGTTTTTCTTCGCAATAAAGTAATATAGTAACTGCATTAAAATATAACATAATAAAAATACCACTCTTTTACCACAATGTTCATAAATAACCTGTCCACTTCCAACGTCATAATTATTTTCCAAATACCCTTTCGTTAACACCAACAAAATATCTACAATTATAGCAGAGTAGTGGAAATTATGAGACAAACTACTACGTATCATGTAACACCGTAAAAAGTCCACAAACATTATACATACAAGCTGTCTTACCTAAGTCACTTTAAATGTATTGTTTACTGATGTAACAGATGAAACAAAAGAATTGAAATTGTTTTCTTCAGTGTTTTTGAAATTAGTTTTCATGCAGACTGTAATTTCACTTCTCATTCAACAATTTTATTTGAGTGTACCGAAATCATAGAATGATATACAAAATATTTAAAATATAAAACCTTGTAATAAAGAGCACATCACTCTATTTTTCATTTTTCAGTGTTGCAAAAACTAACCAAAATAACGATTCCACTAGGTGATAAAATTTATTTTACTTTAAACGGATTAAATTTATGTCTTTAATTATACTAACATCTATTTGGAGTAGTCACATAAACCAAAAATATTTGAAGATAATAAAACACAATTTTTAATTTTGTAACTTCCACTTCCAATTTAAAAAATAAATAAATAAAAATATATAAATAAAATATTTAGTACAACATTAGAGCCAATAAGGGCTATTTGTAATATTAACTCTTATATAATTAAAACACTATCGTTCAATAAACTGCGAAAGTAATGAATGTATGTTATACTTTCTTTTATTAAGTAGCATGTTTAATACATATTCAAAAAAATAAAAAAAGGTAAATAATTTGACACTTTTCGTTATATTTTGGAAAAATGACTAAGCCTATGGCTTATACAAACGTTTCAGAACATTTAACTTAATTTGTTTTATATAAAGTTAACATGTTTTTAAAAAATTTGGATAGTGATGTACAATAATACGCTAATAAAGAATGTCTAATAATCTGTGTCAATTTTATAAGCTTAATATTGTGTATAAGTTTATAGGCTACTGACAATAGTGGGATATATGCTAGTTATCAAAAATATTCGATACTATCACTCATCATCCATTATTGTTAGAAATTACTCATTTACCATTTATTTTCTCTCATACACTTGGATAATTCCCTAAAATCTACAACCTATAATTCACATCTAGTCTTAGCATCATTGTATTCATTCATGAGGCACTCATAACCTACCTTTGAAATATTATTATTATATATATTTTTTAAAATTAAGATTATGAATACGTGCTACAAATAATACTAACAAGTTCGTTTTTATAATGCAATGTCAATGATAAAGTTCTTTGAATATTTTCTTTCCTTTACACTAATCTGATGACAAAATTTGAGTTAGGATAATTACTGATATTATTCAGGATTATTAACAAAATATGTTAAAACAAAATGTTAAAAATATGTTTCGTTAAAACTCACTCTCAAACATTATATAAACCTTGTTTTAAAAATGAAAGACAAATATTAAATTTTTGTCATTGAATTTCACCTTAGTGGAATTTCACTAAGTGTCACCTTAGTGAAATTAATTAATTCCTAATATCATGATACTATAAATACTAGTAAAAAGGTATCAATATTAAAACTAACCATAAATATTACAAAAATGTAGTGTTTAATAAATGATTTATTGCGTTTTTATCACTGATACTAATTTTACGGCTTAAACCTATGAACTTGCTTTAGTTCATATTTTCATTATTGATATTTTTTGCGAGTAATATGTATTCCACGATGTTGTGTAATAGCAAGATCTGTGTTTATGTAGTTTAGAGTAAATTTTTCATTGAATGAAAATAGTTATTACTTGCTTATCAATTTAAATAGTTTTAAATAATTACGTCGTGAAATATTTGAAATTCAATAAACATCTCAAACAAAAGATGATTTTATTTTTATATAATCACCCTTACAAATATCAAATAACTGCTATTATTTTCAAACTTCAGGATATCCCAATGTATTATCAAAATGACATATTGAAGACCTAATTAAAGTTTATAATATTATTCGATTAAACTAACAATAAAACAGAATTCCAAGTTATAAATAAATCAATAAAAATAAAATTAATACATGAAAAATAAAAATCAATACACTTTATTTTTTACTTTTTGTAGTGTTATGTAAGCTAAATGAAAAGAAACAGTTCTGGAATTAATACTTGTCTAAAATGTAGCTTTTATGAAATATCAACCTACTACTATTTCAAGAAATATAAACAGTTGTCAGTTGCAAGATCTCTAAGCCATTTCTCACAGTCTTCAAGCTCCCTATCATTAATCGAATAACAGTTTTCACGTATTTAATTGAATTTGCTTCCATCAAGCTTTCACCAAGTATTGAAATCAACGTAAGTTTCCAGTGTTCATAGGAAATATAAATTTTATCCTCCTACTGAACAAAAAATTACTAACTGTGTTTTAATAAAGTAACTACTTCAAAAAATGTCAAATTACATATTGAATTGCGTGCACATTATAGTTTGTAATAAATAGTGATTTGTTTAAAGGCGATATGTGTTCATTCCATTAGTAGCAATATATATTTTTTCATCTCTCTTATTCAAAATATGACACTCAATGGATTTTCCTGTGACACATACATTTATTCGTAACAAAATAGACTCGTTCACAATGTTTAGCATTCAATCTTACTAAAAATAAGAGTTAAAAGAAACACATCTAGGAATAGCAAACTTTAACGTTATTCTGTGATACTAGAGATGAAGTATTTGTAAACCAGGAGTCAGACGCAGATGCTTATTAGACAGTAAAATTCGGACTTCACGCTGGGGGGTGGGGGTTTTGGTGACAATTGCTGTTATGCATTTTATTATCTTGAGTAAATTTTACTGCACAGATTGACAAAAATTTAATACACATACTTCCACAAAAATAGATAGCTGATTTTTAATTCAGGACTACAATCAGTCCAACGCTAGTCATACTTTGCCATCGGTTACTCGGCTAAACCAATAGATGCGTATGATGTGTATTAAGATATCCTTTGACATCAATATGTCAGTTTGACGTATCCATCCTGCAGTCAAATAAAGCCGTCACTGCCTTCTTCTATTTCCGATATAAGCCACTCACTTACCATTGAAAAGTATTATTTATTCAACACAGTATTTCCTTAAACAAAAATGGACCATGCAACTTGTCTTGTAGACTTACTTGTAGATATTCATATCCGTAAATAAGCTTACTGTTGATATTCCTTCTAATATAGAGCGTTTACTTGCCACCAAATTTGAGTCGGTCACCCCTATCATCTTTTTCATCATGTACACAACATCAATGCACAACTATAATCAATTATACTCATCTTTTCTACACAATGTTGATATATCGGCGGCTTGCATGTGGTCATGTTTAGAAGTTTTATTTTTTATTTTGGAGTTCCAAACCAACACTCGCCTTTAATTTTTCCGACTGTGAATCATAGCAACCCCAACCCGTGTATTTATATTTGTTGTAGCAATCGTAGATGTTGTCCCTCTTCCGGTTTTCTCCTGATTAAACTTTGCACTTGAATAACATATTGTATTTTTCTGTAAATCAATTGCACAAAAATCTTTTTTCTATAAAATATTAACAATTTATATAAGAAAAAAGAGAGCTGACAACAATGTTAACAACAATCAACCATTACAAGAGAAACTTCACCTAATTACCTTTCCACGGGTGCATAATATATGATTAATTTCAAATATTAGTTTTTTTTGTTTTAATCTCCATTAATAATAAATATTTCTTTCTCACTATTACTATTATAATAAACTGTTTATTAAAATTTTATTATACTTTGATTTTATACAATTTTTTAGTAGATGAAAATTAACAGTGAACATAAAAATCAATACTAAATTGAAAAGATATAAATTATAATATAATTATAAAAGTAATAAAATTCAATTAATATATGGTGCAATTTATTTTTATTTTTACGGTTAATCATTCTTACATTTGAGGAAATTAAACTTGTATTGATTACCTAAGCATTGATAAGTTTCCGCAAATGAATTTATATTATTTTTAAAATCAACATTTCAAATATCACACGTTTACAATTTTGGTATAAAATACCATAAAATTATATTATCCATTATTTTCTTTCAAAATGTTATTCGGTTTCTCTTGATTTAAAAATACACCACGTTTATAAAATTTATTGGATTGTAAGAAATTTTAATAAGTTATTTTCATTTTTATTGTTTGTTCACCCCCCCCCCCCCTAATGTAAACATCCTCGCGTATTCGCTATAAAAACAAACATGTCTTTGTTATTGTTAGATACATAGGACCCTCCTGTTTATCTTACAAGTAGTTTACATTACAGAATTCATAACATTTACTCAGATTGATTTACGTGAATAACAATGATATTGCAAGATACTCAACTATATCTAATATGGTACCTAATGTTGAATCGTGCTTTTATTTTTTATCATGAAAAATATCTTTATATAGTGATAATGTAAGAAATTGATGTTTATTCTATTCTTATAAGATCAAATACAAATACGGGTTTTATTTTTAATTATATTTTACTTTCGTTAAGAGGTTTTCATAGAGAAGAAATCGTAATTCATTTATAACATTTATATTGAATAACATACTTTTTTACTTTTAATGTTAAGTTTATTATCTGTGTTATTATCATAGTATATATTAATTTACATTCCATGAAGCTTTACAGACGATTTTGGTGGAAAATATTATTTGAGAAAATATTTTCACTAAGTATTATCATAACCGTAATAATGACCTAAAACTTAAAATAGTTTAGTGCTACAATAGAAAAGTTGTATTTGGAAATGCACGTAATTCGTTTTAGGAAGAAAATGTATATATACAGATTAAAAAGTAGTAGTACGGTTTTTGACAGGTAACGATATTTAATAATAGTAATAGTTAATATCAGCAATAAAACGTAAGATTCAAAAGGATGATAATTACTATACACATTAGATTAACAGAGGGTCAATTAATTTGTATATATTATCATTATGCTAAATTTATATGTAATACAATTTATTGTAGAGTTAAGGAAAAACAGGGAATTATAATAAAGTACATTTTTGTTGCATATCACTAATAATCGCTAATAAGTTGCGTTTTTAAGCGCTAAGAAATAACTAATAATTAATTAATCATTAACAAAACAAAATTCAAAAAATTAACATAAGGGCAAGTGAATAATATGTATGCAATTGTCATGTGTAACCATATGCCAAATAAATACTGTTATATGAACATTTAATTGAAAGACAATTTGATGATTTGCCAATTTTAGATTATTCACTTAGATGTTACAACTATGTGATATTTTATGCCCGTAATATTTACATCATTGATTTACTATGATTGATATTTTGAACTGTCATAATTGCTCTTAATTACAATCACAATAAAGAGGCTCTTAACTATTTTAGAAGAAAAAAGAATTACACATGACACTATGTTAACCTAAAACTAGCATTAAAACAACATTACTAGTATTGTATAAAAAACAATGTATGATTTAACTATCGTAATTGGCAATATCCTAAATTTCTCATACTGAATAGTGAGAATTTTTAAGTAAATAGTTTAAAATACAATTTTACGATATCATGAATGATGAAATGTGCAGTTTAACATTCTAAAGAAACACACTATTTTTGGAAAGCGATTTAAATTCGGTTCCAGTATTATTGGTAACCGAAACTTGTATGTAATAACTTCATTACTAATTATAAAAGTATATATATATATATATATATACTTCACATCAGGATTAGGTTTATTTTATAGTGATAATGATTGTTTTTAAAAAAGTTTAAATAGGAGACATGAATTATTATGTAATTAAATCCAGGAAGTTTAGATGTTTAGATGTTAAATACCAAGCAATATATTACCTTGTTGAATATCTTTACCAATAACTCTTCTTGTCTTCCAACGTTTCTAAAAGAAGATCTTCGGCAATATATTTATCTCCTTTTGTAATTGGCTAGCGCGTCATCATAACTTTAATGTCTGTGAAAGATCAATTCGGTGCGCCTGTTCAAACGCCTTCTGACACGATATAATGCAAGATTTAATTTGTGAATCTGTGAAAATTATTGTGACTTATTATGAAGAAAGATAAAGAACCCACGGTGTATGTCGGTAACATTAAAAAAATTAAACCATTTAGGTCGTTTGATCAATTAACTCTTTCATCAATATCACAGGATTTTTGCATATTCAAAATCTGTCAAATAGTGATTATTCGTTTTGGCACTAAAAAACCTCAGCAGGAATGTTCAGTTTATTTATAATAGGATTGCATATTTGGAATATTTTAATAATATGAGTTTACAATTATTATATACAATCATATTTAACTGGAAACTAAGGATCTTGAATAGAATTACTGATGGGTGTTAAACGTCAGTTTTAGGCTCTCGTTGGTTTGGTTGCTCAAGATAAATATTAATGAATTTCATTTAAAAAAAATAAAGGCCTGCTTTATTAGTTGTTTTCATTTTAAATTAAATATGAGTTATTGTTTAATTATATTTGTGTTCATTACTATAAAACGCTAATGTCAAAGGTTTTCAACTATTTATAAAAATTGAAATTCGAGCGTTCAACCAAATGGGACTCTCAGGTTTTAATGGCTAAATTTCAATTGCATCTACAAGAAGAATTACAGATCATTCAACAAATATTATAAATTTTCTACAAATCTGATACTGAAATACACTTATGCTCAACTTAAAATTTACACTGTAATGTAACTTAGTTGTCAGGACAATTTTCATATTATTGACAGTAAATTAAGTTTTCCTTTATATAGCTACTTAAAAAAATTAATATTCTTTTTAAAACGGATAATGTTTCTCAATAAAAGGAAATAAGATATCATAGTTTATGGCGTAGTTAATGATGGCCGGATTCTAAAACTACCCAATACTGAATTTAAAATATTAACTTTTACTACCGCCTCGCAACGAGAAATATCCACTAGAATCAAATATCACAAAAAATATTTACTAATTGAAATAAAAGCAATCAACCAAACAAAACCTGCCAGACCCTGCTAAAAAACAACCATAAGGTAACCACGATTGACTCATACATATTCTGTTAACTGAAAGCTCTCACGGGTTTAATATTAAATAATTAGTAAGGCGATTATATTTTAAATATAAAACTTAGGTTGTAATTGTAAAACTACCGTAGGCACAAGTTTTATACTATATTTTAAACGAAATTAAAGGGATCGGCATTGCCGTGGTTTAGCTCCGACACATAAAATTTAACATTTATACTTGTTTTGATTTTCTTTATTATTAATATTATTTTGTTAAATACTCTAAATTATAAAATATATTACCTAATTTTGTTTACTTAGTTGTAATTCAACTATTTATGATCTTTGCTTGATTTGTGTAGAACATAACTTTCGTACTAGTAACCATAACTAAGGTTTGCAAGATTCCCTATCTTAATCGTGATTTAAAATATGAAAATTGTTTATACAGTACCTACAAATAGGACAGATGAACATAATAAAACTTACAGTTTTAAATTACGTAAAAAAACCTAGAAGTTTGCTAAGGTTACAAATAAAAAAAGGTCGTTAGGTGAATCCCATAATAGATATTCATTTTTGTTAGCATTCCATTTTTTTTACATACATGTATATTTATTGGGGAAAATATCATCAACTGTCTAAATAAATAGATGATAAACCTAAGGGTGGAGAATATCATGTCACATTTATGTTTCACAAAATACTCACTAAATGTTTCTAGTAAATAACAAAACGTGTTTTCATATTAAATTTCTGGCAGATAATTTTTTACTGACTGTTCAACGGTTCAGTGCATATAAGTTATTGATTGCAGGAAATAGTGAATGTTCAATGTTTGATGTTGGTAGATATGTATAGTTAAATTCATTTTTCGAAATAACTCCATGAAGTAATTACAATTTGACACAATAACGTGTTGAAACAAGTCACAAATTATGTACTATACGTTGTCTTGCTTTTTATTAAATAAGAGTCGTTTGAAAGTTTTCATGTAAAGAAATCATAATTTTATTATTAGTAAAACTTTATGGGGATTTACATCTAAATTACGGTGTTAAGGGTTAAAAACACAACAACGATTATCATCTAACTTTTGAACATGACAAATTAATGTATAAGAGTTTTCCATATGTTTATCAACTACATTACATTAATTCAGTTAAAATAAACTGGTATAGTTTCTACATGTTTTGTATAATGATATATATATATTAAATTTTAGGAACCATAATTTGGAATTTTAAACTATTTGTCAAAAATATTGAGAATCAATTTTGTTTTACTTAAAATTGATGTTGATAAATACAGATTTAGTGACATTAACATTACAAAAAATATTATTCTTTTAGTGAAACCTCTTTAATTCGACTACACTTTCAAATAGTTTCTAATATACTATTTAAAATATAAAAAAGATTTTTTTTTTTTGTTGAGGAAGATGTTATTTTATTAGCGTCATATTACCGAAACTATAATATATATTTGAATTTGGGTATTTGCGATTAATTGAAATTTTAACTGTTTTAAAATAGATTGTTACAGTTTGATATGTTGTTCTATCTCTATTACAAAGCCGCTTTTCCTTAATATTTTGGACACATACAAATATAGATGTCAAAATATTTCTTTTATAATCATTATATAAGTATTTATTGTTTCATTTTAATTTCACTCAATGAAATTTACAATCTATGAACCTAGAATAAGTACATGATATTCCAAGTAGAATATCTGGAATATCAAGATATATATATCTTGTTAATTGAGAGAACATTTCGACTTTAAGGATTAATAAAATTATAGGCTTTCCTTTAATTTATTCAACAAACCAAAAAAAAACCAAAAAAAAAAAAAACAAACAAACAAAACATACAGAGTACTATTTTTACTTTTAATGTTAACTGTTTTCATATTTCCTAATTTTTTTATAGCATTTAAAACTTGTAGTTAATTAGAAGTAAATTTTTAAGTGTAAAATAACGTAAATAATATTATACGAATTTTGATCATCTATATGACATGTGGATCCATTTTAGGAGTGGTAATTTTTTTTAAACCGTTTGCGCATAGCAACCGCACGTGACGCCTGCTCAAGGTTAGCCACTCTGGCCTAGTCCCCAACTAAGCAGTCAGTTTATTATGTCTCTGCCACTGTTGATTCTATCGTAAAACTGCTTTGTTTGTCTTCAGTTAATCAGTAAACTCGCGATTGTGAAGTGCGCTCGGTTATTCCGTTTTTAAAAGCCAAACAATTTCGTCCCGCCAAAATTCACCGGCACCTACTAATGTTTATGGTGAGGGTGTAATTAATGACAGCAATGTCCGTAAATGGTGTAGGCTTTTCAACGAATGAAGAACAATTGTTCATGATGAAGAACGATATGGCGACCAACTCTCATTGATGAAGACTTGACACAATAAGTCGTTGACAAAATTCACTAAAACCGGCGCTATACGATTAACAAGCTTCCATAAAAATATCCACAAATTTCAAAATCGGTTGTTTATCACATTATTTCCGACAAACTGCATTACGAAAAAAAATGTGCGAGATGGGTGCCTGAAATGTTGACAGAAGAACACAAAATGAAGCGTTTGGCACATTCTTTGTAATTTTTGGAGCGCTACGATAACAGTGGTGATGAGTTCTTGAATCATAATTGTTACCCGTAATAAAACGTGGGTAGGATATTACACTCCAGAGACTAAACGTAAATCCAGGTAATGGCATCACTCATATTCACCGACGAAACCACGAAAATTCAATCAAGAACCTACAACACAGAGAATCTTTGCCACGGTCTTTTGGGTATCGGAAAGGCGTTCTTCTGATTGATTTTCTGCCAAGAGGAATGACCATAAATGCTGAGAGATATTGCGAAACACTAACCAAGCTTAGGCGCGCTATTCAAAACTGCTGGCGGGGACTTCTGTCTAGTGGCGTCGTGCTGCTTCACTATAACGCTCGGCCTCACGCTGCAGCAATGACCAAGACTTAACGGGATAACTTTCGATGGGAATTACTGGACCATCTTCCTTTCACCATCAGACTTGCATGTGTTTCCTAAACTCAAAATATATCATGGTGGAAATTGATTTGAAAATGATGACGTGTTGAAAGAAACTGGTTAAATGCTCAGGTGGCAGAGTTCTAGGATGAGGGGATACAAAAGCTAGTGCCACGACTTAACAAGTGCTTAGATATTCTTAGTGACTATGTAGAAAAGTAAAAATATGTTCATACTTAAGCTTGTGATTCAATTTAAGTTTATAAATAAAATTGCTGTTACTTCACTTAAAAACGGTTCTTACTTTAAAAAATTGACCAACGTAATTACTTTATTGCGTTATTTCTATATAATAATAAATACAACTTTTTGACCTGAAAATATTCCAAAAATAAATATATATATTTTTAAACATGAGTAGAATAGTAATAAATATTAATATACAAATATAACTCTGAGAAAATTGTTTTAATATTTTTAATTTTTATTATATTTCCTTCCAACTTCTATAATGGTGTATAGTTGAATGTTTGTGAC